>CALYLW010000104.1:0-732500 GCA_944989445.1 Ampullaceana balthica
CACTGTAAAAAATGCAATGTTTTCTAACACGTTTATACCGTTATTTTACACTAAACTGCTGTAAATGAAGATTTTTTTACTGTTTTTAAAAAAAAACAGTAAGGTAATGTAATTTAAGTTCATTTACAATAAAATCCGGTATTAATTTATACTGTAAAAAATACAATGTTTTTTAACACATTTATACTGTTATTTAACGCTAAATGGTTGTAAATGACTACTTTTCACTGTTTTCCCTTTTTAACAGTAATGGAGTGTTATCTATGTTCGTCTATAAATATTTTCAATACAGTATATAAATAAATGAATGCAAGACGTTTTATGGGTTACTAAACATTATATTATCCGATAGACATATAATTTTTGGAGGTTGTTGAGTTTACTGCCATGAAGGACAGTGAAAAATATTTTGGCCGGGTGCCCAAAGTGGCCTTTTTTCTTTTATATGAGCTATTTAAAAATATTTTACGGACAGACAAACAGACAAAAAAGAACGAAAGTAAGTTATTAAAAAACGTGGTAAAGAGTGGTCGCTCGATAGTCGTAAGCTCAAGTCCTAGTATTAGTATTAGCAGTCTAGTTTTGACTTAAATTTAATTCTATATTATTTTTTTTCTTTGGTCCTTACGAAATAATATGCCTTTATATTTATTAGTAATATACTATTACTAATATCATGATTTTAAATATAATTACATCTTTCGTATTAAATAGTATAAATAATTTTTAATAAATAATAGATTTCCTTTAAAGTATGATTAGCCTTATAACGGTTTTAAATTAAACTTGCACTAATTAGGCCGGTGAACCTTAATACTTAATGTGTTTTCTTCTCTTATGTAAGCTTAAAAAAATTTTTATTTTATTCACCCGATCGCAATGAAATTTTGGAAAGCTGTTGAGTAAGCCTACACTCTCGCAAAGTAAATGTGTATAGTATTTTATTTTAAAATATAAAAATGACTTCAAGTTTTTTTTTAATATCTTTTTCTTCTGCCATTTCTGCAATGCGTGACAGGTAATCTAGCTCAATTTAAAAATCAGTATTAATTATTTCACATGGGAACAGACACATTTTTTTCCACAAATTATCGAGTTCTGACATAATAGTATTATATATAAACATTAGGCATGATTCCGACTAAAATCTATACTGTAGGGGTTTTAAATTTAAAATGTTGCAACGTTTTTGCCCGGGAACCCATAATGATTAATTAATGAAGTTTTGTTTTTCTTATTTAAGCTATTCAATATAAATATTTTAGGGCTTCGGATTAGTCGACCCATCACTTAAAAATTATTGGAAATTTAAAAAAAATATTTTTAAAAAATATATAAATTTGTTTTTTTAAAAATAATAAATTAAAAAAAAATAGTGGCTGATAAATTACATGAACATTTTGGTTTTAAACTATTGACTGACGGGAATGTTCAAAATGTTGATAAATTTTGCCTACCATGGTTCTAACACGTCGCCTACTTATCAAACCAAATGAAAAGCCTATTGAGCTAATGGCAGTAATGGAGTCTGACTCAGAGACAGAAAATGACCACAGCTCTTCTGATGAATTACTGCGTTACAAAATGGAGATGAAACTTCCCGAATCCATTGACACTCTACAATGGTGAAAACATCGATATCCGATAATGCAATTCCTTGCCAAGACCGGTTAGTGCATACCAGTTACTACAGTTCCAAGTGAAGGATTGTCCAGATCGGCTGGTTATATTGTCAATTAGACCCGCTCATCACTTGAACCAAATAATGCCAACATACTTGTCTTTTTGCGTAGTTGGTGAAAAGATGACATATAAAGTAATAAAGGAGAAATTCCAGTGTTATTTAGATTTTCAACAAGAACGTTTAATGACATCATACATTTTAATTTTTTGGCTTTAATCGAAATTAACGATTAATTAATTGTTAATTTTTCAAAATATAACGATTAAATTTTAATTAATCGTTAACAGCCCTAAGATATTTTTATCATTATTGTATTCTATCACAATAAAATTTTTGAATTGAAAGTAATTGAACACACTCCAGGTAAGATTTCAAGTTAAAAAAAAAGATAATAATAATAATAAAATTTAATTTTAAATTATCTTTAAAAAATATTTAATTATCATTTATATTTTTAATTTTAAAAGCTTTAATATATATATTTTTTTATATTGGAACAGTAAAACTAACAGACAATTTTTTACTCATTATCCATTCCTTATATTAAATTTGTTTTATTTAAACAAAAAATTGCAACATGTTTATAATTTAAATGTTTATAAGTAAATATTAAATATTTACTAGAAAATAAATAAGTTTTCTTTAATATTATACTAAATTTGTTTATTATTGTTTTTTCAATTTATTTGAAGAATTGTTTCGTCGTATACATGTTTTGTTTTTTTAAAATAGTTGTCTTAATGGGAAACTTCCGGCATCTTCAATCAATGGAATTACTTAAACTTTAGTTGATATTTCGTCAGTATATTAAGTTTAAATTTCGTCTTTGCGTTTGATTGTATAATTGAATTATTAAGAAACAGGTAATTATTTCATTTGAAATGGTTATATATCTATTTTTATAGCTTCAGCCGTTTAAATTTAATTAAATTCGCCCCAATTCACAATTGATAGTATTCTCGGCATGACGGTAAGTGGTAAGCCGCCATTCCGCCATTGTGTTAAAAAAAAGTTTGAGTCGAACTTTTTCAGGCTTATTATTCACTGCTTCTATTGTTTATTGCTCATAAGATTGTATGGCCGTATTTAGGTATTTAAATATGCCATAACATAATACTAATTTTAATCTTACAGTTGTAAGGATTGAAAACATTTTTAATGGTCGACGGCACATGGCATCATATGCTGCATATGCTATGGTCATGGTCATTTATTGTTTTTAATGATTCATTCTCAGCAGTCACTGAATAGTAAGTGTCAACTAAATGTGTCAATAGTTTTAATTGCATTTTATATTTTACCAATAAAAATAGTAATAGTCATTAACTAGCATATTTTGCATTAAATTTTGAATAGCAGATTCAGATATTAAATAATGGCAAGCGTTATTCACACAGCTGTGGGAATATTGTCCAGCATTATTCACACAGCTGTGGGAATATTGTCCAGCAATATTCACACAGCTGTGGGAATATTGTCCAGCGTTATTCACACAGCCACAGCAAAAAAAAAGTTACAGTTATAGTTATAGTGACTTAAAATTAAAAGCATACTAATCTTTAGTCAGTTTAGTCTATAAGTCGATAGGCTAATAGTATTAATAGCTAATGCCTATTGTATTTAATTCGTAAATTATAATTAGGCTTATTAATAATGTATAGCCTATAGTAGAATAGGCTATACATGAACATCATTATTCATTACGATTATCAAAATATTTCATAGAAGAATAGGCATGGGGCCATTTAAAGTTAAAATATTATTAATAGTTGTAATAATAACATTTAATTGTTTTTGTCTTTGTGTTAACCTTTTGACATTTGAGTTTGAGAAAAATATTCGATTACTGAAATTACTGATTTGTAGTTATTACGTCTAATCTTAGTACCCGTCATTTTGCTATTTGTTGAAGTCAGTCATCAAATGACTGGACGTTTTCTAGCCATCCCTCTTCATCATACGATAACGACATTGATATGGAAATTAAATATATTTATAGTTTTTTTTCTATTTGAAACTGAGCATTTTTCAAGTAACTTTTATGTTATGTAAGTTTCATTAAGTATGTATGTTTAAGTCTGCACTCTAATATCGTAACACTCGTGAATCCACGTAAAACGTCAATAAATAAATTGTAAGCAATCCAATATTTAAGAGGAGCTTTTATTTGAAGTTGCGCTTTTTTATCTGACGCCTCATTTCTTCAACACTTAACCCCCTCCCCCTTTTTTAGGTGCGTGACGTCATTTAATCAATGGCCCCTAATCTTAGTACCGGTCATTTTGCTATCTTTTGAAGCCAGTCATAAAGTGACATTTTCTACCCCCCCCCCAACCGTTTGATCATGGGGCCGTCCATAAAGTACGTCACGCTATTTTTGACAATTTTTACCCCCCCCCCTGTCACAAATTGTCACACATCTCGCAAACTCCCCTTAAATACGTCACACTTTCGACCAAAAATTATGTTTTTTATTAACAAAATAATCAAAATTTAATATAAAACCGCGTGACGTCACACATGGATGGACCCCCCCCCTCCCCTGTCACACTTTCTTACACCCCATCCCCCCTCTGGAGCGTGACGTACTTTATGGACGGCCCCAATGTAATATATTTATATGGGAATATCTCATTTATTGCTGCTAGTTATTTATGTAGGATTGCTTATTGACAGCTATAGATGTGTTGGTGTAGGGTATAAAACTATTTTCTCATTTTAACCATCCTTCAACTTCAAGTGATTGGAATATTTTATTTGCAATCAATTTGAACAAGAATCTGTGCGGACCTGCATACCAAAATACCATGGATTTAACTGTTCTAAAACCATTTTTAATAGTTCCATTGCATTTAACTTCATATTCTCATTCTATATTTCATGAACTTATTAACTTGAATTCATCTTGAAAAGAATTCATATAGTTGGACAAAACTTGACAAAACTGTATACTAACTCATAGTAGGCTATATTATATATTATTTTATTCCTAAACTAAAACTAGTAGTTGGTATAAAAAACTTTTTTTTTCAAAATTGTAATTGTTATAGTATATAGAAGTTATTTATTATAAAGCAATATATATATATATATTATATATATATATATATATATTATATATATATATATATATATATATATATATATATATATATATATATATATATATGTTAAATGTATATAGCATGAATGCTTCACCTTAGGATTAAGAATGTGCGTACTAAATCTGAAAAGTACCAATGTCATTAAGCTATGTCACTATGTCTGAAAAACTTCAAAAGTCAAAAACTATATCATCTAAAGTCTAAATGCAATTACATTCAACTATGATTCAACACAAACCCACATACACATATAACAAACTAATTGTTTTCATGGGTTAAAGGCGAAAGATAATAAAACACAATGTTTGTGGGAATTTCATAAAAATAAGTAATACAAACTGCAAGCACCTTCCTTGTGGTTTTAAATTTAAAAAAAAATAATCACTGACCGCTCAGGGATTCGATCCACCATCAAAAATGATTAGCCTATCCTGATCCTAACCACTCCTCTAGCGACGCTTACGTTTACCATGCATTTTTTAATACTATTATTATTTCTCATTCAAATGGACACCAATGCGCATGCGCGACTGTGTGAATATTGCTGGACAATATTCCCACAGCTGTGTGAATAATATCTAGTTGGTTAGAAAGGGCTTGAAAAATGCAATTTATTGATACCAAATTTATCGTTTTAGGTTATTTCTAAAGAAAGTTATGATTTTTTTAGTGAATTATTTTGGGATAACTCTGCTAATTGAAACTTAAAACATAAGAAAATATAAAAGTGACTAAAGTAAAAATTGGGCAGTGAGACTGAAACAGCTGTTTAAAATGGCAGTTAATTAAAGTTATTTCAGAAATGACTGAAGATAACCATAACAAACCATATATTTCCGCATTCGTCATACCTATCATTTCTCAAACAAGCGTCCTAAAATTAATTCTGATGTACGCAAGATTGGCTCATTAATATTCAAAATGGCAGTCAAATTTGCATATGTCATATTTTAAATTTAGTGCAACTTAAAAATAATTATCCAAACTATTAAGTCAAGCATATCAAACTGTTCGTGTTGAAAAGGAGAACAATAATTGACAATAATACTTATTTAAAACTAGTTGATGTAGTCAAGAATCCCCAAAAAACTTAATTTTTTTATATCTTAGAAAACAAAGTCAGATTTACAAATGCAAATGAAATATCTATTTATATTGCTTGTTAGTTAGTCTTTTATATCTTAAGTCTTAAGTAACTTAAAATAGTGTTATTAATATTGTTTAGCCCTTAGATTAGATCAAATAGAAGGAAGTTTCGGCCATCTTGAAAAATAGGAAAAAAACCATGTGGTGAATTTTTTGAAAAATAAAAAAAACATTTTGGGCGAGGTTGGGGGGGATGGGACTTTGTCAATTCTTATAGATATTTGGATGCTGATTACAGTGGTTATCATTAAAATCGCGAGTGGTGGCAAACGAAAGAGATATTTATATTATTTTATATAGTTATTATACTGTAACTCATCTAATTACATTTTACTAACAAAATTCAGCACCAAAAAAATGGAGAACATAGTAATAATCAGCTTCCAATTATCTTTAAAATGATATATCCCAGATCCATTTTAATCAAGAAATTACACAGAAAAATGCAATTATTCTGACACACATACGCATTGTTTACATTTTAAAGTGGACAAAAAGTTGAACAAGGGGCATTTAACTCCTCAAAGATTTTTCACTAAGTGAAAAATGATTTATCCAAGTACCTAATATAATACTATATAATAATTATATAATATATATATAGTATAATATTATAATATAAAGTATCAGGTCACGGGATGCCCTATCCGTGCGAACGGTTAGGCTAACCTAATGACTAATACTAATGATAATTATGATTAATGTAGAATGTAGGCAACGAAAACCTTAGAAATAATAAATGAATCAAAATGATGGGCCAATTGAATTAGCATTTCTAAGTTAAGCTAAGGAAAATTTCAAAGTTAGGTAAATTATGTAGCGTTATGACGGCCGGGCCCAAAATAGTGTTATTTCCGGGCGCCATCTTGGTCGCTGATGCATCTGACCTAGGGAAAAAGTAGCTCTAAATACGACAATTAAGGGGGATGGGGGGAATGGAATTTCTTAAATTTTCGCTTATTTAGCAACATGCCGATTTTGTAAAAAAAAATTTTAAAAAAGCGAAAAATGAGGGTCAAAAGGTTACTCACAGTTTCTGCGTCTGAAGCACAACAACTAAACCGTAACCCTAACCTTAAAATGGCTAAAACCTTCCATTCTGGCTTTGGAAAATTTAACTATGAAAATTCTAAAACTAACCATGACCCTAAATTCACAATAAAAAATTCGGCTAATTATCGTTTAATGGATCAAAGATGGCGGCCGTGTCAAGGATGGTACTATTGATAGTTGTGAAACTTAATACAGCCCAATTTGTGCTCGATTGGTTTAGTTTTAAAATATTTAAAAGTGAATTTTTCCAAAATGGAAGGTATTAATAATTATTAAAGAAATTATGGTTAGGTTTAGTTGTAGTGCTTCAAACGCTTGCATATAAACAAAGATGGCGGCCTGATCCACTAAACGGTACTTTACCAAAAATTCTATAACTAAACCTAACCCTAAATTCACAAATAAAATTTCTAAAACTAAACCTAACTCTAACACCTTCCAATTTGGAAAATTCACATTTCATTTTGAAAAAACTTAACTTTCTACCATGGTGCTTCTAGTACTACTAGTCCAAAGACAACTGTATTTCCCGGGCAATTTCACAGTACCCCTATCAAGTCCTCATAGCATATAGTCTCTCATTTTTCTGTAATTTTGAAATGTAAAAGGGGATGGAGACCCTCCCCATAACCCCTCCCCAAGCCCCACCCCTCAGCTTGGAGTAGTTTTCCCTATGGACGCAAGAACACAAACCCATAAATCACTCAGTAATTGCAGGGCACGTAAAGGGAGACCACCTTTAGAATTCCTTAAGGGGAGTGAACTGGGGTAGCAACACGACAGGTTGAAGTGAGATCACTGTGGTCGGGAGCCATCTTGGCTGCTATAATGATAACGAGCCAAAAGTTATTATTTTAAATTTTATTGATCCCCACTGCTTAAGTTAAGGGCAGCAAAAATGCATTAGTGCCATTAGCTCTACTGACACTGGAATTATTATGAATTAAGTGAAGTCATTAAGTAATGATTAAGTGAGTGAAGTGATCACAAGATGCAATTCAAACTGACAAGAGTCTGAAATCTTTGTTATTTCCCTATTAGCATGAATTGAGTTTAACACAACTCCTTATTAAATTTTTAAAAAATCATTATTAAAAAATAAAATGTCGGCTACAACTACAAGAGACTTGTAAATTTTATTTTATTTAGGCTACAATTGATAATGCAATGTCAATGTCGACAATGTATAAATTATAAAAAACCAAACCTAAAATTTTACTATGATAAAAAACATGTTAGGTACTTGGATACTCATTAGCGCATCGTTCTTCGCATGTCGTAAATTCACGCAAAAACTGTCATGACAATTTTACAGTCTGCCTTTCGGCCACATCGGTAGTTCGCGTTTTACGTCACAGTATTCTAAAAAAAAGCCCACTTCGTCATCTCAGATGTATACAGCTTGGTTTTCCCAACGTATCAATACCATTTTTGAAGCGATTTCAAATTTTAAACCGGCGGTGCTATACATTTTAACTGAATTGTGTGACACTAAAATAATTTTAAAAATAACCCTGAGTATTAAGAGTTTGTGGTTTGAATGTAAATTATTTTCTAAATTGAATAACTTTATTTCGTTAAAAATAGTTGATACTCATAAGTTATGCTTGGTACAGTGTTAGGACTTGAAGTGAAAATATGTCAGTGCTTCATAAGTCACCTCCCTTCATAAACAAAAGCATGGGTTGTCGGAAAAGGACTTGCTGATCAATTTACGCAAAAATGAATAAATATATTTAGATATTGCAATGGCAATGTTTACTTAGAGTTATTACAAGGATTGAGTAATTATATTAATAATATTTTGAATAAAAACATATAAAAAATAATACATTGTGTCAATTATATTTTACAATTATATAACAATTTTGCAACAACAAAAATGGGAGAACATAGTAATATTAATTTTTTTAAATATTAAAATTGCTTTCATTTTCCTCAGCCCGAAATAAGTTTCAAGTTGTAATTTTGTAAAATAACAATTATTTTTTTTATATTCCAGATTTATATGAAGATAATAAAAGGCATCATTTTCCATGAAGCTTCATTCCTGTATCCTCAAATAAACCAAAAATATTGATTGGCATTGGCATAAATTAAGAGAATGGAAGTTCCTGAAGACCATAAAGTAGACTTTAACTTGTTGCTCAAGTCAGAAATTCTTGATGTTGCCAACCAGGATGACGTGGAACAAACCTGTGATGTTAAACAAGAACCAGATTTTCAAGAAGAGGCTACCACAAATAATCCGGATGATACATTTTTTGATAGTAGGATTGGCATTAAAAATGAAATTTTACCACCTGATTTTGAAATCAAGAGGGAGCTCCAAGTCGGTGAAGATGAAGTGTTGGACAACATTCTTCCCAGATATTTGGAAAACACTTTAAAGGAGTCGTTGAACGATTGTGAGAGAGGTGAATTGTGTGTGGGGAGTGACACTTCTCTAGATGAATTAACTTCAGACCAATATCCCAGATTGCACAATAAAACCCAGGGCTCAAAGTCTGACAAACTACACAAGTGTAATGTGTGTGGAAAGAAGTTCTCAAAAAACAGCAGTTTGCAGGGGCATCTAAAAGTTCATGTTGTAGAGAGAGATAATATTGAAAACCCCCTGTCAAACACATACATATTATGGTTAAACAGTGAACCTTTATGCAACTCAAATTCCAATAGCTCTATAGCTAATTGTGATAGCAAGCCAAGCCTCACAGACCTCCCAGGGATCCGGTTAAAGGATAAAACTTTCAAATCCACTGATAGTGATTCAGATTTTAATTCCAAAGTCCAACTCATCAAACACAAGAAACAACACACTAAGCTATTTCAGTGCAGTAAATGTGATTTGGCTTTTGCGTGTCAATCTCTTTTATCTGAGCACAATTTAGAAAAGCACACCGAGGGAAATAATCAACTTGTATCACACAAAGAAATCAGCTCTGGAGAGACATCTGACCATGGTAAAAATTGTGATGCTTCTTTAGGTGCTGCAAACAGTTTAAAAAGCAATCCTGTAGAGATCTACACCGAAGTTGCAGAGAAATCACATCAATGTATACACTGCGGTGCTTCTTACACAGATGCTGGAACTTTAAGATTACACCAAACAAAAGATTGCTCTAAAAAACTCTGTGATGCTTCCCATTTGAAAAACCACCAAAAAAAACCCCGTAAAAATGAAAAACCTTTCAAAAGCAGTGATGAGGATTCACATTCTCCTTCACATGATGAAGATTCACATTCTCCTTCACATGATGAGGATTCACATTCTCCTTTAAATAACAGCCTCCTTAAATGCAAGAAAAAACCAATTTCAACGCACACTAGCGAAAACAATCAGCTCAAAGGAAGCCTTTCTTTACAGAGACCATTTCAATGTAAGCTCTGCCCTACTGCATTGAGTACGCCAGACAGCTTGAAAAAGCACATCCACAAAGCCCACGCGGTAGCTGTAGAAACGCCCTTTCAATGTGAAGCCTGTAATGATGTCTTTCCTGACTTTCAAAGTTTAAGGCTTCACAAAAGGAAGCAATGTTTGAAAAAACCGTTCCGCTGTAAACATTGTGATGCATCCTACTTACATTTACTCAGTTTGAAGCGCCATGAAGTGGAGCACCATTCCTCTGGAGGAAAGCCATACAAATGTAAGCTTTGCGGTGCCTCCTATCTGAAACTAAAAGATATTATAAAGCACCAAAAAAAACACACAGAGGACAAACCCTACAAGTGTACATTGTGTGATGCTGCATTTGTTGATGCGATCAGCTTGAAGAAGCACGAAGACAGTCGGCACGCAGGGGGGAAACAAGTTGTTAATGACAGTGATGAACAATTACATTCCACATCCAAGCCAAGTGAAGTTGTTGATTCAGAGAACCACTGTGGTGAAAATAACAATTTATCTGTTTATCCAAGTTCTGATTCCATTTCCACTTCAGCCATTGATACTAATCAGGAGAAAACAGACACTAAGAGTAGGACTCAAAGCAAGGATTTCAAGTGTTCCTTTTGTGATTCTTGTTTTGCTAAAAGATCAAATCTGGTTGTTCACATGAGGATGCACACTGGTGACCTGCCGTATAAATGCAACATTTGCAGTGCCGTTTTTGCACGCAGGAATCGTCTAACCATGCATCAGAGAACACACACAGGAGAAAGAATTTACAAATGTGCAATTTGTAAGGCCACCTACTATGACAAGGGTATTCTGAAAAAACACCAGGAGAGTCATTTTGAGGAAGCTCCTCACGCTCATAAATGTGACATATGCTCTGAAGCATTCACATCCCTCACCCTGCTGTCACTGCACAAGGGCACACATCATCAGACAGAATTTGTCATGCCTAGTGTCAGCATCAGTAACAGTTCTGTACCCAACTCAGCTGTCACCACTGGAGCACGAAAGTGGAGGTGTTGTGACTGCAACTTGGAGTTTCCGCACACGAATAACTTTCGCAAACATGTTAAATCTCACCTCCGGCTCAGACCATATGAATGTGACACCTGTGATGCTACCTTCAAATGTAAGGAACGCCTTGATATTCATAAAAGAAGGCATACGGGAGAACGACCTTTCAAGTGTAAAATTTGCAGTGCTACATATAGGTCAATGGGTTCATTGAGGATACATGAAAAGAGTCATGCCCCCGTCAAACTGTATGCATGTAAAGTGTGTGACAAAAGATTTCACACATGTAGTGTAAAGACAAATCATGAAAAACAACACACAACTGAAAAGTCCTTCAAGTGTGAGATTTGTAGTAGTGCTTACAATGTTAAGTCTCATTTAGTGGCACACATGAGAAAACACACAAGTGAGAGGCCATTTAAGTGCCTCTTGTGTAATGCCTCCTACAAGGCTAAAAATGTCCTGAAAAATCACTTGCTGTCCCACTCAGGAGAACGACCGTTCAAGTGTGACGCCTGTGATGCTTCATATCAGGACAAGAGATTACTCTATTACCATCAACTTACTCACACAGGGGAAAAGCCCTATCAATGCCACACATGTGGTAAAATGTACAGCAGTTTAATGTCATTATATGGACACATCAAGTCTCACAACAGAGAATTATTGCATTGTGATGAATGCAATAAAGAATTTACATCCAGCTTTTATCTTGCGAAACACAGAAAGAAAGGTTGTCATCTCGCTGCAGCACAACACACCTGACAGCCAGAGGTAGTGCCACTTAAATAATTGGGCTAAAAGGCTGTAATTTTAAAATCTCCATTTAGGTTAATATGGTTGTACTCTTGAGAAAGCACACGAGAGAAGCTATACAAATTGCATTTATTCCGTCTTCAGGTCCTAACACACAAAAAAAGCATTGAAGTTAAAAGCCTTATGAATCAAAAACTGTTAAAAGGCTTTTTAATTTGAATTAAGAAGCAAAATATTTTGTATCAAGAAGCAAGGCATAGATGAAAAAGATCATGATTGTCAAAGTGAAATACTGATTTTGCTTTTGCAAATTTATGAGTGAATTCAATTTTAAAAAAGAACTGCCCATAATAAAACGCTCAACATACCGATCAACATACCGCTGTACAATTTCCTTTTAGATATTTGTACACCAAATAATTACTGCTGAATGTGCCTGTTAGTTGTTAATTTACAGCAGTAATTTGAATTCAATATCTATAATTAGAAAAATAATTAGCCCAAGAGCTACATTAATTATATTTATTGTTACTGTATTGCTTTTTTATTCTTTTATTTTTATTGGTGTGTTATGCATGTAACATTTTTATTGCATCCGCATATCTCAATGGATAAGGTAAACATTGAAATGAATGGTTTTGCTTCTAGTAATATGCTTGCACAAATGGTAAAATTGTTACAATTACTGCAGGTCTAATTCAATGTTCCCTCTAAGGTTGGTTGCTATGCATTTATGCATCCAGTTTTAGTGCAATATTTTACAAAATTTGCTGTGCTGTAATTCTAAAATTTTGCCTCACAGATTAAAGGGAACATTGGTCTGATTACTGTATCTCTCTTTAAATTGTCTTTTTTTAATAACTATTATATACTAGTCCAGTGATGGCGAACCTTTTTGGGACCACGTGCCCAAAATTCAATTAAAACCTACTTTAATTTAGCAAAGTGCCAGCACAGTGGTTTGATTAAGGAGGTAATATTTTAGTTGCGTGCCGTCTGTTGAACACGTGGCATGGGTTCGCCATCACTGAACTAGTCTATTTCATTGGTCCACCTTTCCTTTATTTTTGTTAAATCATTTTTTTTTCTTCCGTTTATTAAAAGGATCCAAGTTTGATCTGGCTATAATGTGTCTGTTTACTGGTCTAAAATATGACATGAACTTCAATTTTGAGATTTTCAATTTTATAATATCAGTATTTAAACTGTTACACAAAACACATGCATATTTGCTTTACCCCTTTTGAATCCTGTTATAGTATAGGCCATTTTTTGGTCTTCATGTAATTCAGGATTTCAATCCCACATACTATTTTACATCATTATCCTCAATCTTTATAATATATACACGAATTTTTATTGAAAATGTAACTGAGTGAAACGTTTTTACTGCAAAATTTGATGGTAATCTATATATATATAAAAATCAAAGTATATACATGTGTATCATAATGTATGTATGCATGTCCTTTAAAGCTGAATAAACCATTCATCCGATCGCCATGAAACTTTTGGAGACCTTTGAGTACGCTCCCTGGATGGTAACTGGCATCTTTTTTTTCAAAATTTAACACTCATGGGGCGCGGGGGCCCATCATATGATTTTTTTCTTATACTAGCTATATAAAAATTAGTTTAAGCATTAGCTATTGGGTAAATTGATGGATCTTAACCAAACTTTGAATATAACAACTTGGTAGCCAATATTGAAATACTATAGGGCACTAATTTCCTATTTTTCATTTCTTCTGGGCTGGGGACCCAAAATGTCTTTATATAAACGTTTAAGATTTTATTCCCCATTCAATTATTAAAGATCTTGAGAAATATAGATAAATATATCCACTATGAAATTGATTGAAATAAACAGGTATTTTGAACTTTACATCTTGCACTAAATGGGGCCTAGGGCCCTTATGTCTTTTTTTGCTTATATGAGCTATATAAAAATTAGTTTATGCATTAGCTACTGAGTAAATGAATGGATCTTAACCAAACTTTGTACACAGAAACTTGGTATCCCATATTAAAATAACAAAGGGCACTGAACTTCTCATGTCCAATTTTTCAGGGCCTGGGGCTCCAAGTGTTTTTTTTAATATGTGTTTGAAATATTATTTCCCATTCTATTTTTAACTAACAATCTTGAGAAATATATCCATGATGAAACTGAATTAAAATGAACAGCATTTTGAAATTTACATCTCACATTGAATGGGCCGTGGGCCCCAAATGTCTTTTGTTGTATTGTATACTCTAAGATATTATTTCCCACTCAGTTTTTAACGATCTTGAGAAATATATACATGATAAAACTGAATTTAAATGAACAGGTTTTCAAAATGTACACCTTGAACCGAATGGGCCCCTCAATGTATTTTTTCCTTATAAACTTAAGAGCCTATATTAAATTACTATAGGGCACTGAACTCCCAATGTCCATTTCCTCAGGGCTGGGGGCCCTAAATGTGTTTTTTTACTAAACTTTTAATATTGTATTTCCCAAATAATTTTACATGATATTGAGAAATATAGATAAATATATTTGTTATGAAATTGATTGAAATGAACAGATTTTTGAATGTCATATGTTGGGCCTGGTGACCCTTTATGTAATGTCTTTTTTATCTATATGTATTTCTTTTTACTGAGATCGTTGCAACGCACGACGGGTCTGATAGTTTATAAAATATACCAATGAGGTATGGTAGTGGTAAAAGTCAATATTTACCTATCTCATTTTAAAATTTAAACTTGTGGTGACCGGTTGACATTGTAAGCATAAGTGTTAAGCCCATACATCTCTTGCTTAATCATACATAATGATGCAAAGATAAGATGTGATTACAATATATAATTGCATACCTTGCAATTATAATTTCTCTGCAAATAAGAGAAAAATCTTTTCATATATTTAGAGTTGTTCATTGTGGTCTATTTTACTTAGTACATGTACTATAAATTTGTTATGTATTCTTTCTTTGTACAACAAATTTAATATATCTTAATCTATTGCATGATGTTAATTTATGGAAATCATGATTTGCTAAGAAATGTTAGTTCAATTAGTTAGGAGTTTCTATTATAAGAGATGTTAACAAGTTCCCCAGTAATAGAGAAGCCAAAAGAAAAGCACACAAAACTTCGATTTTGTCTAAAAGCATTAGTGAATTAGTGTGAGCTGAGCATTTAAAAACAAATATTTATCTCCCCTTTCTCTCTCTCCGCCACACTCCCTCTAGATCTTCTTTTACTTTTATCCAGATGATATTTAGATACTAAATTTTTAACCAACCTGTAACATCTCTGGGGTTTTTTTCTGTCTTTTATGATGTGATAGGAATAAGAAACCATGTCAAGAGTATTGACACTGTATCAGTATCATAAAAATTTTCTTATATACATGAAAAATAAAAATAAAGTTATGCCACATTTTCGTTACAAGGAGCTTTGTCTATTTTATTGCATTACCAGTTGCATTTAGCTTTATTACAACTATGTTTTAAAGCTATTTACCAAATCTGACTGCTTGAAAAAAAAACTTAATAGAATTAACTGATTTAAAAAAGAATTATGTCATAATTGCATTAAATACCTTGTAAAAAAAATGCTGAAGTTAGCAATTAATTGGCTTCCATTTACACTTTGCTCCTATGACTCCTATGTAACTTAAGGTTTAAAGGCCAATCTAAATGTTACTATCACAATAAAATTCTTCTGTTTTCTAAGAAATATGGATGCTTGGAACTTAAAAGAATTATTAAATGGTTGTATAACAAAAGAATTACTTACATGCAATTAATCATAACTGTTAGTAAAAAGGTCAGAAGTGAGTCAAAGAAAAATATTTACTCATAAATCACACTGTTTTAAAGATTTGGAAATAAATACTTTTTGGGTAACCTGAACAGGCACAAGCAAAACTAACTAGTATAGAGTTGTTTGTATGTAAACAAATCTATGGTTTAAAACAGTTTATAAAGTTCAGTGTTTTTTTTTAAAGTGTGCTATTTGGGCGTAGGAGAGAATTCGCTAATTAATGTGGACTATTATTAAGTGCATTAACTAAATGCATAAAGTACTGTAAACTTATTCAGTTTGGATGTTCACCCTTAACCACCAAGGTTCGGCAGGTTATGTCTTGCTATAATTTTTAAATATTTATTACTATTGTCTTATTGCCCTCAATTAAAGAAGGGGCTTAAAACGCTCAAAGTATATTCTAAAAGTTGTTCAAAGATCATATGATGCAGCCTAAATTATATCATCAGTCAATGTCAGTGTGGTTCTCTAGAATTCTTTTATGGTAATTTTAAGGTGGGTCCAGATTATTAAAAGAAAGTTTTTCTTTAACTTCTTCTACATTGTTTCATCTAAAAAAAAATAAAGTGTAGGTTGGAGGAAAGAGAGCATTAAGTTATAACCAGTAGGAATTGCAAATGCCTCATTTATTTAAAAAAATATAAACTTAATTTTCACAATCTAACCCAGCACAGGAGCTCCCCAAACCCTTAATGCCTAAAAGTAGGGCTGCGGAAATTAACTATTAATTTCTCATTTAATCGTTACATTTTTTTAACAATTAAATTTTTTTTTAACGATACTCGACCCACCACTTGTAAATGTACTGGAAGTCAAAAAGTAAAATATTTTGGCCGATAAATATAAACTAATTTCCGGACGATTACACAAACATTTTGGTTTTAAACTATTGATTGACGTGAATGTTTAAAATGTTGATAAAGGTTATTGTGTCCATTGAGAGAAATCATTTGACTATCATGCAATGTTCCCTTTAAATTTAAGTCTAAGCTTCGTTGGTCGGTGTGCAAAGTTGCACAATGTCCATTTTTTTGCAATATTTTACAAAATTTGCTGCGTGATGATTCTAAACTCCTGCATGGCATCGGTCAAATAACTGCGGAGCCGCGCTGCTTAAAGGGAACATTGCTACCATGGTTCTAACACTCCGCTTACATATCACCTGCAAACCAAACAACCACTACAGTATCAGAAACTTCAGCTGAGAAAATCTAATGCTATGTGAGTGATTGTTCAGCTCGGCTGGTTATATTGTCAATTAGACCTGCTCATCACTTGAACCAAATAATGTCAATACACTTGTCTGTTTGCGTTTGTTAAAAGATGTCATATAAAGAAGACATTCCAGTGTTATTTCGATTTTCGACTTGTACGTTTAATAAATGTTAGTTAAGGCACCATAAATTTCAATTTTTGCTTTTATTCTAAATTAACGATTAATTAATCGTTAATTTTTCAAAAGTTAACTATTAAATTTAAATTAATCGTTAACAGCCCTACCTAAAACATAAACATTTGTCATGATGTGGCATACCCAGCCTTTGGCAAACAGGTATTTGGAAAGAGTAGAGCTTTTTTAAAGATAAAATGGTGTTTGACATGTACTGTAATTTTCATAATGGATGAAAAGAAGCTGTAAAAGAACTTCTGTTTTTATTTCATAAATCTGGTTATTGGTGTCCTAAGGGCTAAGAACTTTTATAAATGTACTTAAAATTATTTTTTTAAAGAAACTACCACATTTGCATAAAATAAAATTTGCTGATAACATTTTTGATAAAATAATATTTATAACTACCTGTGGTGAAGTCTGAGTGCATGAAGTATAAATAGTATTAAATTAAGAAACTATTCTTATTTTCTTATCTATTTAAATAAGATAAAAAAATTAAATTGAAATATGAATAAAGAGAACATTTTTATCTCAAATAGTGGTTTATTACCGACAAACTTAGAACTAGCTCTCTATTACATAAGCATATAAAAATCAAATATGGAGAGCAACTTCACTTTGTGTTGTGATCTGTTGTGTGAATCAAATTATAATTTTTTATGCATACATTTAGAACATCTGTTAGTGATGAGCTTTAAGGAGTTTTTTTTTATAGGGAATGGATGAAAGGAACAGTGAAAGATAAGATCATATTCAGGAGTGTAGTCCGGATTCAGTGGAAGTTTAATGTGGTGGGTCTTTTTGGAATTGGTGGATGGTACACAACTTTTTAACCTTTCAAAGTACCTGTGCAGACTGTGTGGAAATTACTTCTTAAACAGTTTTGTATTTTTGGTTGGTGGCATTTTTCATAAATAATTTTCCTGATGGATACCAAATTACTATCAGTATCACATAGTGATTGAATGCTGCAATGGAAATACTTTGTTTTACCAGAAATAGCAAAATGTAGGATGTAAACAACATCGATAATAAAACCATTTTGAATATAGCTGAGAGACAAGTTTTTAAGGCTTCTCGTACATTCACAGCAAGGTTAAGCAAACATAATTCATCCACACCCTTGAAACAAGCCAAGACAACAAATTACAAAGTTAACACAGCTCTAAAATGAAAAGGTCACAGCGTTCCTTTATAGATTTCTTTACACGTATAATTTTTTCTATCACAAAAGTTTAAAAAAAATTATATTATATTATAAATAATGCTTATAACATAGAATAATCAAATTTAAGTATAAAACTCGTTAAATATTTGAGTACAGCTAGGGTACAATGTCAATCAATTTCAAACTGCAGCTTATACATGGTTCCTGCACCAAATTACAGAACATTAAATAAAAATTTCAGATTATAAGCCATCAAACTAAACTTAAAATACCTTCATCATTAGCCGAAACGTCTACTGTTGTGTTAGTTTAAAAATAAATTTATTGTTTTCATTGCACAATTTGTTTGTGTATTTTATTTAAAAGCTTTATCGCAGTCCCATTCTATATCACACAAAACTTGCATGGAAAAATACATTTTTCACCCACCCTCCGTAAAAGGCAGATTTCAAGACATCAAAGTAAGGAGAAATTTTGTAATTTAGTTGTCAGGAGTTTTCCAGAACTAACTTTTAAAAATACATATTTTTAATTCCATGACATTCTGTAATTCCAAGATGGCAGAGGACCCATGCATGTGTGTAAAGTGAACATTTAGTGTTAAGTTAATCATTAACATAATTTCACATCAGTGTGGTGATGCTAATGAATCAACTTTTGCTTCATCCAAGCTCTCTTTTTTATGGATTCCCATATGTCTCCTCAGCGATGACAGCTGTGCAAATGGCTTGGAACAAATTTCACACTGATACGGTTTCTCTCCTGTGTGTGTTCTTTCGTGCAATGTCATGTCTGAACGAGACCTAAAATGCTTATGACAGTACTCACAAGTGTAAGGTTTTTCTCCAGTGTGTTGCTTTCTGTGCTTGTACACAGACGCCTGATGGGCGAAAGCCTTTTCACAAACATCACATTTAAAAGGTTTCTCTCCAGTATGACACCTCAAGTGTGAACTTAAACGAATTTTAGTCCTAAATGACTTGCTGCAAGTTTCACATTTGAATGGCCTCACCCCAGAATGTTTTAACATATGATCATTCAAATGAGTCTTACGGGCGTACCGCTGTCCACAAACTTTGCACTCATGAGGTTTTTTTCCGGTGTGTATCGCGCTATGCATGTCCAGGTCTGACTTTCTTGTAAAATATCTCAAACAGTAAGAGCAACAGTAGGGCTTCTCCCCTGTATGAATTCTCTTGTGTACCATCATGTCACGTTTTCTAGGCGATGACTTCCCACAGTATTCGCAGGTGTATATCTTTTGTTCAAAGTGCAGCTTCCTGTGGGTGATCATATCTGATTTACTGCTGAAATAGTTGCCACAAACATCACATGTGTTTGACTCCTTGCAGTTGTGTCTCTTCAAATAAGCATTGAAGGTGAAGCCTTTTCCACAGAGTTCGCACTTGAACAGCTTTTCTATGGCATGGGTTTTTAGATGTCTGGTTATGTAATACTTGTGGGAAAAAGATTTATTGCAAATATCGCAGATATACAGCCTGGAATAACCGCTTATGGCTTCGTCATCCGTAAACCACTTTGGTCTTCTTGATTTGATATGCACCTTGGTGCCGATGCACGTGACAAATTTATTGTTAGCTTTTTTATCTCTCATCACTTGGCCATTTCCTGAGGATGTTGCTTCTGAATCCCCTGAAAGAAGACGAATGTCTTTCACATATTTACTATAAAAGTTATCATCTTGTGATTCATCTTTTTCAAAACTGTGTCTTGAGGTGATTCCTCTGTTAATTGGGGAAAGACTTTGTTCAAACAACTTAGATGGTAGGATATCCCTGGCCAGTGCTTCTTGGTTTGAAAGGAGCTGTACAGGGTAAGGATATGAAATTGAATTAAATTCAATCAAAAATGGCTTCACATTTTGTGAGTGATTCTGAGAAAACTCATGAGCTGAGCAAGATTCTTGCTTTGATATGGGATAAGTACTTTCATGACCATTCGCTGAGTGATGAATTTGAATTGTATGCAAATCAGGCTTTATATCCTCATCCGATGGGTTCACAAATGGGTGCACTTGGCAACCACATGTCTCATCACTATCTAGAGGTTCTTCTTTGATGTCAGTGATGAATGCTGTCTTAATCTGGACTAAGTCTTCTGAGGCAAGACTCATTTCTAGGATGTAATTCGATAATTAAAGAAAAAAAACCTCAGTTTTATCTGTTTCTTGTGCTGTTAAACAGGAACTATAAAGAAAAAAAGCCAAATAAATCAAGTATTAAATTTGAAGGGTCATGGATAGTTGTAATTAATATAAAACCACTACCAAAATTAAGTCTTACTGGAAAACACACTATATGAAGTTATAATTGAGGACTTTAGAATTAATCATCACTACATATTTTTTTTTCAAATTATTAAATTGTAACTTTTAAAAACACAGAAATCTAATTTGTGTCATGAATATAATAATAATTATATGAGTTATATTATTGTATTTTAAGTAGGCATTACAGATACCCCACCAAAGAATGGGAATTGGAATTTCACCCACATAATGTGTCAAAGTCAAAGAATAATCTTACCATCTAGATACTAAAGCATGATTAAAGTAGTGCATGCTATTAATTAGTATAATCATACCAATCGGTGCTACCCACAAAACCACTAAACCAACATTGCTATCACTGTCACACACTTAACACTGCTACCATACTAAAATAAAAATACCCTTGAATTTTTAAATTGCCCTAAAGTCTGAAGAAAATATTTCAAATCCTTACAATGTTGACTTTAACTCTAGTCTCTAGTGTTTAAAAAAATTCATTCAGTGCATTTCATCAGAAATTTTATTTTGTTTTCACAAATTTGATCAGTATAGAGTATAGACTAGTATAGACTATAGATAGTATGAGTATGGTCCATGGTTAATTAACGTAATTTAACTAAATTCTAATACTAATTGGCATTGGGTCTAGGTCTAATTCAACTAATTGCCTGACTATGCCTACGGCGTATGAGTATGCTATATTGGGCACTCCTGTCAACGGCGGTCCCAAAATCAAACATGCCCAGAATAATATTATTTATGGTATTTTTTGCTGCTATATTTGTTTTTTTTCTATTCTATTTTAATTTTTAAAAATAGACAAATAAACCTAACCCAGACCCTAAAGCCTAAAACTAAAACCTTAAATAAATATGTAATTGGCTTGCTGAACACCGATTAATCCGCGATACAAATGACTGTGATTTTGGGGCCGCTGTTGACAAGATTGCCCTATGCCCTGCATAATATTGAGTATATTGTTTTAGAAAGTAGGACTAAGTAGAATAAAAATCAACATTTTTATCAATTAAACTTTACTTTTAACTAAAAGTTCAGTATTTTAACTAACGACACTAACGTCTTTATGGCTCTAAATCTAAATTGATCAAGTTTCAGTTTTTTAAAATGTATTTTAAATAAATTTATAAATCATAAAATCACAAACAATTATATCAGTAATTAGTACTAATTAGAATAATACAAAATAAAATACATAAAATATTTTAATTTTTTTTTCCTACAGAACAGTGGTTATCGCTTGTATTTTTTATTAATATTAATTATTAGACTGAATGTCATAATTCAAAAATGGTTATACACGGTTGTGACTTAACATAAAACATCAGAAAGTACTTAAATATTACTTTATTACTTGTAGTGAAACAAAAACATTGATAGAAAAAATTGTTTTATCTAGATGTCGGAAGTTAAGTTTGATCAGTGCCTCTCGGAAAGGTTTGAAGAACTCCCAAGACCAATGTATATTAAACTTTAAAGGCTAAAGAGTCCGAAATTCACCACGTTCTAAATATACAAGTATATATTTTTTAATTGTAAGCTTTTAATTATAATATTTTGTGAAAAATTAAAATAATATAACTCCCGTTTTAGATAAATACCGAAATATAACTTGAATTCCCAAATCCAATTTCTCTCTCTCTCTCTCTCTCTCTTTTCTTCTAAATCAACATTAAAAAAAATATAATAATAAAAAAATATTTTTTTAAATTTGAAATACATCATTTACAGACATTGAAGCCTTATTAAGTTTGTTTTTATTTAATATTTTCCAAAATATTTATTATTATTTTTCATTTTAAAAAAAGATAATTCCGTATGCAAGAACAAACACATACAAGTTTTCCTTCTTCCCGTCCGGAATTCGGGCGTGGAATGGGTTGCCTGAAGAATCCAGGAAAACCAACACTTTATCAGCATTTAAATCTCTAATAAAAATGCAGGACTAAACACAAAACATAGATAAGCGTAGGACGCAATAATCTTCTGTATAGAAGGAGCGTCTGTAAACAGATAAGATAAGATAATTAAGCTTTTATAGTATTATAAGTAGGATGTTGCGTAACGCTAGCCAGGAAACCGCTGCTACGAGCAGTCGATTCGACGGGATGTTGCTAGCGTTACGACATGTTTTTTTTCCCTTTTTTTAATTCTAAAAGACGTTAATTTTTTTTTAAAAATTGCCGGGAGCGAGATTAGAACCCGCATATCGTTTTTAAAATCAAAGTAGTTGTTCTTCCGTCGTAGTCGACGATGACCACTCTCAACAGTCTATACAAGTACAACAGTCTATACAAGTAAGATGGAATCAGCGCTTTTTTTCCTTCATTAATTTTTTTTAAAAATTATTTTTAATTCGACTAATTCAAGCTATACATGGATTGATTATTTAAATTTTAGCGCGATAGTGATAGGGACTATAGTTGTAGCTTTTCAAACATTTGCTAACATTTATTTCGTGCACCTCGCTTGTTAATCAAATCATTATGTTTAATTATTTTTAGTATGGTAATAAAATTTGTTTTTTAATTATTGAATTAAATTATGCATGAATGATTTCTTTGTTTGTTCTTTTCCCCCCCCCTCTCATACATTTTAAAATGTTACTGGCAACAATGGTTTAGGCCTATCTTCATTAAAAAAAAATAAATAAACATATCATGGCGCCTTTCCCTTTTAAAAAAATCTAATTGAATATACGCTGACATGAAAAATAATTTAAAGAATAGGACAAGACTACAAGTGTGGGAAACATCGTTGACTTCCCCAATGTTGCTTGTCGTATTTCCGAACTTTTATCTGTAGCTCGGTTTGCCTTCGCGGCGTCTTAAGACATTCAAAAGAAACATTTGTTCTGGTAGCGCAATTATTTTTTATTTTTTTAAAAATCAGCGCAGTTCATTTTAAAACAGTAGCAGTCGGTCATCCTTATTGGATTTTTGTCAATGTTGGATTGTCCGCTTTCCATGCATTCATCTATTGTTATGAAGCACGGATTGTGTTACGTTTAATCTGCATTCAAAAGAACCTCTGACCTCGTCGCGCCCTATTATTTTATTTTAAACCAGCCGTATTTCTTTTGAAAGACGTAAATATATATGAGTAGCACAAAGTTGCGAATGGTGGCAACCTTGTTGCATTAGGCCAATCTTTACAGAGTCGACAAATCGGATTTCACAACTTTTAAAACACATTTCGGTCACTATACTCCAAAACGACTAGAGCGCAAACTTTCTCAACCATGGAAGACCAACTGTATGATCAGCTTTTACAATTCTACTCTTCAACGAAAGTTAAGTACTACCAGTGGATCCATTAATAACCTTCAGAGAAACGGTCAAATGCCAAGTAACAATTTTGACAAACTGCAAAGCCTTTTGAAACAAAAGAAGGAATTGATTCTTCACCATGGTGAAAAGGAAGTTCTCAATAAAAGTTGCTTGCCAAATATCCCGAAGACGTTTCATGTCAACCCAAATTCATCGCATGGAACCCCGGTGGATTGGTCCCTACCTCGTGGTAGAATCATTGAACAAGGGAAGAGTTAAGCTAAAGAATATATCGACTGACAAAATACTCAGAAACACCTACAATATCAGTAATTTAAAAGTTTACAGCAATAAACAGGGTTCTTCACCCAATCAGTGTCCCGATGATTCTGTTAAAGGTACTGTCAATGGGGTAGGTGGTCACTATTTCTTGGCCCACTCCATGCACCTTAGCACGCGAGCAAGTCGCGATGCAGCTTTCTGGTGGCTTCTCGGCGCGGGAGCTTCATCCTGTCTGATCTGGGACACCATCTTGGACATTAAATTGGTTCAGGGACATGTTCCTACTGACTATATTGCCACAGAAATATCCAGGAAGAACTTTTTTATTCTGACATTTGCTACCCAGTTCACGATCAAGTTCTTAATGGGGTCCGAGCTTTTTCCATAAAGTTAAGGACCACTCGCTTTCGTCTCATATCTGGGGGACTCTGCTAATTTTAATCAATATTACTCTTTATTTTTCATTGCACTACATTTTATAGTTTTCTTCACCTGAAAAATAAAATATGGAATGAAATTTTTGATTTGCCAACAAAAAAAAACATACAAAAACAAACAAAATAACTAACTAACGCTAAAAAATGCTAAAAAATAATGATTGTGTCTCAAGAAATATTAACAAACGTTGGGCAATAGAAGATTGTGTTGAAAAACAAAACACTCCTTGAAGATCCCAACAACAACATATGTAGTCAAAGAAAGATGGAAATTATTTAGTCAGAGTAGCTAGCATTGCCTTGACGCGTACTGTGGGTGGGAGGGGGTCAGTTTGCGATCTCCGTTCTCAGATCTCTACTGACAGGTGGGGAAAGGATGTGCCTGTTCGATTGTTCCCGTTTATACACACCCTAGGTCCCACAACTATTCCATTGTCAAGGAGAAGGAGAGGGGTAACAAGGGGTCGGGGTGATTTCATCTCTAATTCTAATTTAGAAATACAACACAAAGATAACTTAATACAACCCTCAGATAGACATAAGGATAAAAACACCTTTCTTATTCCGTAGGCAAGAACAAACACATACAAGTTTTCCTTCTTCCCGTCCGGAATTCGGGCGTGGAATGGGTTGCCTGAAGAATCCAGGAAAACCAACACTTTATCAACATTTAAATATCTAATAGAAATGCAGGACTAAACACAAACATAGATAAGCGTAGGACGCAATAATCTTCTGTATAGAAGGAGCGTCTGTAAACAGATAAGATAAGATAAGATAAGATCTCAGTTTGAACGTTTCAAGCAAAAAAATCCTCAAAATGTCACGTGTCAAAGTCAACTGGTTTTAATTAAATGTAGGCGAAATTTTAATTTTATTATTTGAATATTTATTTATTTATTTTATTTTGCAACCGTCTTATAATATTTAACGCCCTCCTGGCCTCCTAAAATAAAATAAAATTAATAAAAACCTTTTTTAGTTTTAAAACAAATTCTGATTTGGCGGTTTTCAGATAGTGAATTTCGTTTAGCTTCCGTTTCCCATTCAAAATAAATGAGTTATAGTAAACAGACCTGACTGTGTAGAGCAGTGGTTCCTAACCTTTTGGGGTCCATGCACCCCTTCAGATGCCCAAAAAAGTTCATGCACCCCCTCATGAAACTTGCAGAAAATTCATAATAAACTATGTTTATTTTAGGAACACAATAGATTTTACAATAGGCAACAGGGAATTTAGTGAGAGATCTGCTGCTTCTTATGATCAATCAGCGATTTAAATCTGGGGACTGTTTTGGACAAAGCAACTACATGTCATCCTCTGCATTCAACTTATGCCTTGCCTTGGTTTTAATCGTCAAAAGTGTGGAGAATCCTGCTTCACAGAGATAGGTTGTGGCAAATGGAAGGAGAATCAGTACTGCCCTCTTGGCTAGATGTGGGTAGGAATTTAGCTGGGCGCACAAAAATTCAATCAAGGTATTGCAACTTAAGGCACTCCTCACTTCTTCTCTGGTTCTCAAATCAATCAGGTCATCTTTAGCAAGGTCACTGTCATCAATGTTGTCCAAGTCACAGAGAAAAGGATTGCGAATCCAAAGGTCTTTCCAAGCAATGTCTTGACAGAAATACCCATCAAAGGACCTTTGCAATGTTGAAAGGTGCTCTGAGATTTCCCCTTTGATGTTGTCAGGCAGTGATCCCTCAGTGCTTCCTTCTGCACCAGATATTAAAACTTCATCCAAGAGTGGAAAGTTGGCCAAGTCTGACTTTTCTAGTCGTCGTTGGAATAGTGTTAGTTTTTTTAAGGAGGGCTTGCAATCTCTCAGTAGCATCCATTACAGTCACAGCAGGTCCTTGGAGAGATGTGTTTAACTCATTCAAGATGGAGAAGATGTCAGCCAGGTATGCCAAGTAATGAATGAAATTTGGACAGAAAAACTTGTCATCAAGGTCACTCTCTTTTTCTCGCAAGAAAATGGCAAGCTCCACTCTCAGTTCTACTAACCGAGAAGGTATCCGTCCCCTGGACAACCAGCGCACCTCAGTGTGGTAGAGCAGAACTTCATGCTCAGAGACCACCTCCTGACAGAACAACTTGAAGAGGCGGTGGTTCAAGGCATGTAAGCGGATCAAATTTACAACTTGGACTGCAGAAGGAACTGACTTCAAGGTTGGAGGTAGAGTTTTGCATGCCATGGCCTGACGATGAAGGATACAGTGTGTAGTGACAATATCGAGAACTTCTTTCTTTACCAGTGCTGAAAATCCTGACTTATTACCGAGTATGGAGGGAGCACCATCTGTGCAAATTGAAGAAATTCTTGAAGTCCAGTCAAACTGGTTTTCAGTGAAGAATCCCCTGACTAGCTGCAGCACATCAGCAGCTTTGGTAGTTGCTAGGAGTGGCTTACAAAAGAGAAATTCCTCCTTCAGCAATCCACTGTGAACATATCTCACAAATACAAGAAGCTTACTGCATTGTGCTACATCAGTGGATTCATCCAGCTGCATGCTAAATGGAAAAGGACTGCTTCTCATCTCACGCAAGTCTTGATCCAGAATGTCTGCAGCCATGTCACTAATCTTGGAATGAATAGTGTCATTGGACTTTCTCGACCTGCTTCCTCTGCTAGTAACCACACATCAGTTCCACCATCTCCAGAGCAAAAGGATTCACCAAAGTTTCTCCAATGGTGTGGGGTTTCTTGTTTTTTGCAATAAGATATGCAACCTTGAATGATGCCTCCAGTGTAGGTTTCTGTGACAAAGACAATCCAAGCTTGGGCAAGGCACCTGAGGCCAAGAAGCGAGCTCTCTTCTGCTTGAAGACCTCAACACTGTCCTTGGAATTGGATGGATGGACTTTTTCCAAGTGCTCTCGGAGTCTAATAGGCTTTATGTTGTCATTGCACAGGATTTTTCTACAGAGGAAGAACGAAATTCCTAGGAACACGTAGAGCGAACCGTTCATTTTGCGAAATAGTTTTCCCGTCAATTTTCGACATGCGCGAACGACTATCGCCTATCCAAAAGGTTTTATATGGCTGCCATTTGAGGCGGAATGCCTTGCTAATGGTTTACATTTTCAGATTATCAGTTTTTCTTTATTTTTTCCTTCTTCTTTTTTTTTCTTCCTCTTTTTCTTTTTTTTTCTCTCTGAATGGTTCATGCACCTCCTGGAACCTGCTCATGCACTCCCAAGGGGTGCATGCACCACTGGTTAGGAACCCCTGGTGTAGAGTGTGTTGTAATGTAGTGTAATTTGCCCTGTCCTGTCTCTGGATAGTTATTGAAGTTGGGCAGTTGAGGATATTTTAAACGAGGCTATCATAATTCAATGTTTTCTTTTCTGCCTGGGAACCTGCATAAAAGTAAAAGCGAATGATGTAAGTAAGTTTAATTTATTTTTGTGTGTCCCAAAAGCACAGTAAACTATGTGATTATTCTCTTTGAATGTGTACAATTTTTTTCTCAAACAATTTTTTATTATAATTTACCATCCCCTTAGTTTTCGATTTCAAAC
The DNA here is from genome assembly GCA_944989445.1 of Ampullaceana balthica. Taxonomy (NCBI): domain Eukaryota; kingdom Metazoa; phylum Mollusca; class Gastropoda; family Lymnaeidae; genus Ampullaceana; species Ampullaceana balthica. The sequence continues at coordinate 28,360 of CALYLW010000104.1, forward strand.
TAATCGACACCAAATAGTTTCATCGTCGAAGAAAGTTGTGGGTGTTGGTATTGGGCGAAAATAAAATAACACTTTTAATTTTATTTAAAGGTAGGTCACTCATATAAATAAATTAAAACTAGCAGACTATACGCAATTTTAAAATCTACATCTAAAGAAAGTTAATATCTAAAAGTTTTATTATCATTTGAGCAATTGACTTAGTATTAATTACTATTATTTAAGTATTAACTAACGCATGGATATTGGAAGTTTTAACAAGTCTTGTTGATCAATTTTTAAAAATAGGATTCGCCTGAATAAGAGCCCACTTGCACTGTGCTGTCTATAAAATTACTTTTGCTGCACGTATTTTCAAATAATCTGGCTACTGTTGCTTGGCTATTAGTACTAGGCCTTTCATTCATGTGGTTCCGCCAGGTGCCAATTAATATTAATATAACTGCTAACTTAATCTCCGCAAATAAAAAGCAAAGTAAAGACATCATTAACATTACGTTACAGGAACTTCAATTGTGGGTAGGGGTTATCAATATCAATAATCTTTTACTCTATGATCCACCTAAGTTGTACAAAATGGACAGTTAGTTAAAGGCGATAAACTATTTTTTAAAAACAATAATTATCCTTGTTGCAGTCACTAACATTTAATATTACAACTACTCATTGCTCCATCCTTGCCTCACACAACATGTTCTTCATTATTCCTGTCTTTACTTTAAAGATGGTCATCTACCAATATGGTATAGTATTCTATCAATTCTATGGTAAAGATTATTGATATACACCAGAGGCGTCACTAGGCTTGGTGTCACCCGGGGCGGTGGCTCATGGTGTCACCCCCTCACGACTTAACCCACAGAACTCCTACGAGTTTCCAGTGCCAAATAACGGGAACATACAGAATTTTACATTTTGGTGTCACCCCCCTGATGGTGTCACCCGGGGCGGTCCGCCCCCACCGCACCCCCTAGTGTCGCCGCTGATATACACTTTCAATTTATTACCTTAACTGTATTAGCTAATTACATGTTATGAATACTTAAATTGTCTATTCTAAATTGGCTGTTAATAAATAACTTTTTTTGTATAAATAATTTTTTGGACATGGCTTTGAAATAGCATATAATGTTTATCATTTCATGATTTATTTAATGAAATAATATATTAAAAACGCTTATCAAGTTTGCAAATAGAAACTATATTTAATGCAATATTATATTTCAATGTAAAGAACTTAAAATAGCTAGTCATGAATATGATTGTTATGATTGTCTGATCAATAAAAATCTTACACCATGGCTTATCCCAGCATAACCTAAGGACATGGGAATGTGACGGTATAAACCTATTAACATCATATGAGAGGCTAACACCTAAGGCATGCACATAAGCTGGTATAAACCTACGGACACCATATCTGAGGGTAACACTAAAGGACATGAACTTGTTACAATAACGCACTTCGTGCACGACCTTGACTTGTGACAGTGCTTTACCCAAAGTATGTGTGTGATGGTTAGAACAAATGTACATATAGCCATGTCACGGTGCTTTGACCTAAATATGTGATGGTTACAACCTAAGTACATAAGCATACGACGGTTACAATGCCGAGGATAAGATTTTGTTGTAATTTTATGTTGCAAATTATAATTTTATTATATCGTAGATAACTCAGACGTCATAGTTATTTTGTTTCAAAGTTTAATTACTTCACCTTTAGTTAGTTATTTTAGCCAATGAGAATAAAGGGAACTTAAATTGTAAAGCAATAAAAAAAAATTGTTTCAAATATTTTTTCTTTAACTTTATTTTACTTCTACATTCTCGTCCATGAGGAGCAGCAGTCGATCATCGTCGACATTTACTATATCCTTCCGAGGACATAGGTTGCCTACGACACGTCGTAGCAGCAGACGCTCGACGGGATGGTGCTAGCGTTACGACATGTCGTAACGCTAGCCAGGAAACTGCTGCCACGACTGTCGTAGCAGCAGGCGATTCGACGGGATGTTGCAAGCGTTATGACATGTTGTTTTTTTTTAAATTATAAAAAAAAATTAATTAAAAAAAAACTCGCCGGGAGCGAGATTAGAACCCACGTATCGTTTTTAAAATAAAAGTTGTTTTTCTTCCGTCGTAGTCGACGATGGCCACTCTCAACATATTTGTATTTGACCTGTGCTAGACCGCCACGTGTGTCCTCTGGTGGCTTATTAACCCTATTCTAGCACGAAATTTGCTTCGGCATGTCGGACAAGAGATTGATGGGAACCCTTCAGGAAGGTTTTGGATACGGTCCTTCCTGGCTTGACGTTTTGTCTTGGCAGCCTGTTGTCTATTAGCCTCACAGGCAGCAGCGCCATTCCGTATCATAGACCGCCAGTGGGCTCGGTTACTGGCTGCTGCTTCCCAGGAGTCATGTCTAATGTCAAAGGCCTTTAGAGTAGTTTTAAGTGCACCCTTTTATCGCTTACGTGGACCACTGCAGGCTCTATAGTCTATGCATTAAAAAAAAATCGCCGCCATCGGGGTTTGAACTAAGGTTGTTAAGACCGCTTATTTTTACAACCGTTTAACCGTTCAAAACAAAAATACCGCCGTGAGCGAGAATAGAACCTCACTAATTCGCGGTTCACTTTTCGCGGGTTTTTACTACAGTAGTTGTAGTAGAAGAGTTGCACCAAGAAATGGCACTGCCTTCTGAAGAGATGTAACATACAGTCATCTGCCACGCAGTAAAATTCATCATCACCTTCGACCTTCATCGTCATCACTTTTACTGCACAACCAGTTGGTATCCATACTTTGAGGATTTTCCCCTATCGTGGTGTTCTCGGGGTCCCCATTAACCGCGATAAACGAGGTTAACTGTAAATCTGTTCTAGAATTAGTATGAATAGGCGAATATGAAACATCTGTGCACTATCTGTAAATTTTGCACTGATATAACTGCTACATAAATACTTGCGAATTCTATGCCCTGTTCTGATACTAAGTGGCACGGTGGTCGAGTGGCATGGGCGCTCGGCTGGGGTATCGATGGTTAAGGGTTTGAATCCATGTGAAGCCCAGGATTTGTTCCCGGGGTCAAGGGTTTCCCTGAGTCCACCCAGCTTCGAATGGGTACCTAACACTAGTTAGGGAAACAAACGCGGCTGGGTAATGCGTGGAACCCTTATAGCCGTGGCCTGTAAACGCTGCGTCACTTGCCAACAGACCTTCAAGGTCTGTGGACGCAATAATCCTTCTGCATAGAAGTAGCGTAGCCTCTGGATAGATAAGACTAAGACAAGTTTACTTAGCATATCGCGGCAATGAACAGTCAGTGTTGTAATGGAGCTTATGTAAACTGAGTTCTTGACTCATGATGATACACTACCACCCCTCCCCCACTTGTCCTTTTGATTTCCAATTAACATCCAATTTTCTCGATCTTACAGAACATCGCATAAGCTATATTGATGCTGTTACTAAAATTAAGATTCTTGTTTTTATCAAACCATGAGGAAAATTTGATTTTAAAACAGCGGGGCAGTTACATCGGTTTTGGATGTTTCGTGGTTACTTAAAATAAATTTTAAAAAAATATTAAAAAATAAAAACAAAAAATAAAAATAAAAAAACATTAATAAACAAATAATAATAAAAAAAGCTCAACATATTTGGTTATTATTTTTTAAATAAGATTTCATAATACTAAATATTTAAAAAAATGAAAAACAAACTTTAGAGCTATCCATCTCCTCCATTATTGCTTTGAGTTTCGATGCTCATCTTTTAACTGATTATAATTATAGGTACATTGAACGAATTTAATTGGGGGCCGTCCATAAATGACGTCATACACCCAGGAGCGGCCTTTGGCGGTGGCAGCTGGGGCAATCGCCCCAGGCCCCGCGCTTAGGGGGGCCCCGCGTTTCAGACTTGAGACTATATTTTAGTAACAAAAGAGCCGGCAGATATTGCACTACTGAGTTTGTGCAAGAATTGATCTAATCTAGGGGGGCCCTGTGGGGTCATTTTTGCACCAGGCCTCGCGCGTACCTAACGCAGCCTCTGCACACACCTAAAGGGGTGGGGGTCCACCACATTTGTGACGATGTTTAACGAGGGGGAGGGGGAAGTTTAAGAATTCTGACGTCACGTCAAAACATGCTACTTTAAATCAAAGTTCCACTGAAATGTTTGTTTCTTAAAATTTATTTTATGACGTTTTACATGGATTCACGCGTGTTACGATATTAGAGTGCAGCCTTAAACTAAATACATACTAAAATGACAATAAAGTGATTGGAAACATGCTCAATTTCAAATAGAAAATAACGCTTTGGGGGGGGGGTCACAGCTTTGTGGTGTCATATTGGAGGGGGGTCTAAGTTTTTGCGACGAAGTGTGACGAGGGGGGTTAAAATTCGGCAAAAATTGCGTGACGTCATTTATGGATGGCCCCTTGCACGCTCATCAAGGAGATGTATTTTAAGTTGTTAATGGATAAATGATACGTTTTCAATTTACATTTAAAAGAAGGAACTTTTGCAGAGGTAGAAAGACATAATATCTCAATAAAATTATTGCTATTCATCATTTCATGCAAACCAAAAGCCAATTTCATGGTGGCCCAGAAAAATATCAAGTTACTGGTGCAAAATTTTACTTTTCATGTCCATTAAAGGAATACTTACCTATTGAGATCGAGACTCGTTGCTATTACCCCCCCCCCACACACTTTTTTCTTCTTCAAATTTATAAGCTAATACAAATGTTAAGAGCTCTATAATGCTAATGTGACCCATGGTTTAAAGTTTAACTGAATAATTTCCTAAATATTTTTTGGAGTATGTACTAATTAAAAGAATAAACAAACACCGGTAGCTCTTATGAATAAATATCATTCTTTATTGAAAAGACAAATCCAATAAATCTTTTAAACGAATTCCCTCAACATTTTTTATCATTTAATTCCGACCAGATAATAACAGATATCTCTTAGGTCTGGAAAAAGTTACAATTAATCATCAATTTCATTTTAAAAAATCACATATTTTTTAAAATCATATTATTCATTTTTAAAATCAATTGGTTTATATAAACCATTTTTAAAAAAAAGATTAAATACAATGTAAAATGTAATTTACAAATATTTTTTAAAAATCATTTAATAAACATATTCAGTTTAGGTGCCAAACAATAACAGACTGAAGATAAGTTCCGTTCTTCAATAACTATTTCCACTTTTAGGAACTATCCCAATAAACAACAAAAATGTGTCCATTAAATATCTTATAGTTGCCCTTTCCTGCTTGTAATCTACGCACATTGCCAGGCTGAGACCCTCGCTTAAAATGGACACAAAGAAATTTAGAATAAAATATTGTGTAATTAGAAAAGTGCCGAAAAAGAAAACCTGGCCCAGGATGCTGTGCACATCTACAAGGCTATCATAAAATGGTTCCCCCAGTATGAAAAATATTAAACTGAAAAAGCTTCGGTCGAGGGACATGAAGCTTTGTAGGTGTTTTCCGAAGATGACCAGACCGCTCATGGTTAAGCCGAATATCAGAATGACGGACATCAGTAAGAAGCCAAAGAAACTTTTCTTGGTGATCTCAAATGTCTTCATGAAGATCATAAGGAAGGGATTAAACCTGTGTGAAAGGGGGGAGAACTTGTCAACCAGCCAATAGCGGAGCTGTACACATAGTTTTAACAAAAAAAACATTTTATGTATTATTACATATATTATGTGTTTCCTATTTAATGCTTTTTTGTGTGGTTTTGTTTGTAATTAAATGATCTTAGTACTAGTATTATCCAGAGGCGTCACTACGGTTGGTGTCACCCCTTCACGTATTTCCCCATAGACTTCCTCCGGTTCTGTCAATGCCAAACATCGGGAATTTTACACTTTGGTGTCAACCCTTGTGATGGTGTCACCCGGTGCGATCCACACCCTAGTGACGCCTCTGGTATTATCTATATGTCGTTTTTTTTCAAAAGACTTACGTTACAACTTTAAGCATTTTGAATATAGACAGGGCTCCTAAGAACCCCATGCATATGCTGAACTCAAAATTTCTGTAAAACACCGTTTGGAAGTCAATAAATCGCCCATTACCAAACACATTGAATGTGTTCATGACGTCCATGTACGCCAGCAAACGTAGCAAGTATAAGAATCCAGAAGCATAGCTGACAAATAGCATAAATATCTGGAAATGCAAATATAATATTTTTCTTTTCAATTTCAAATCAGATAATGATATCGCCTGGATAGCGAAGTCAACAGTGCACCCGCCTCACAAGCTGAGGGGCTTGGGATCTAGCCCACGTTAAAGCCACTATAAAAATATTGATGAATGATTAACGCTAAAGAAAGTCCTCCGCTGACATGGAGAGGGATGGGCGCCGCCAAGGTCTACTAAGCCCGAGAATGTTCTAATGAAATCTAATGGAAACATTTGAGCCCCCTACGACCTCGAAAAAAAAGGTTATGGGACACACAATGATTTTCAATAATGATAAAATCAATTAACATTATATTATATTTCCTTTAAGTTATTTTTTTTTAATGTTGAAGCAAAAATAAGTTCAAAATGGGTGTAATGTTTCAGGGACAAACTTTAGTACCCCAAGCCGTATTATTATAACAGAGATTTAACTAACTTACTTCAAGCCAATTCCAGAAGCTCTGAAAGTAGACTTTTAAACCATCCATGTACAACTCATATACCTCAACGACCGTATAGAACACAACACAGATGGCAGTGAGTCCCTGATTGGATCATTTCAAAAAGGTAAATTTATACTTGAAGTGAGTTTTATTAGGAATCAGGCTCTTGCTGTGCTTAGGGAAAATCAGAAACAAAATGGGGCCGTCCCCATAAAGTAAGTCACGCTATTTTTGACAATTTTACCCCCCCCCCGTCACAAACTGTTACAAGTCTCGGAAACCCCCCCTCCCACCCTAAAGTACGTCACACTTTCGAACAAGATGTTTTTTAATTAACAAAATAATTAATTTTTTATATAAAACACCGTGACGTCACACATGGTCAGTCCCCCCTCCCCTATTTGTCACAAACTGTCACACTTACTTACACCCCTCCCCCCTCAGGAGCGTGACGTATTTTAGGGACAGCCCCTTTGGTCGTTTTCACATGAAAAGGCTTTTAAAGATCTTTCAAGCTCTCCAGTGTGGATTTTCAGGATTAGCGCTGCCTAAACTTACATTTTTTAATAATAAAATAATAATTTAAAAAAATTTAAGTAAAGCTATATTAAAATATAACGATAATAAAATATGTTTAAGTATTAATGGGGTCTTTAGTTGGTCATAGTGTGGCGAGGATAACTTTACTTCAACTATTTGAAGCCATTGTTCTTTTCTGGTGTTGTCCAAATAAAACCTCCCAGTCGACACGTGATACATAGGAAAGACTCCTCCCATGACGTCAAACTCGAAGGCCAGCATGACGTGGATGAACAAGTCAGAGCTTGGGTTGTACAAGTTAAACTCTACAAAGATACACCTGTGAAATGCATTGAGTAGTATTCTAGCTCAAATTAAACCTATTCAATACCATTATGCTTAATAGCATAAAACATTACTCATAATATGTATAGAATGATAATTCTGTAATTTTACCTCTAAAATATATAACATAAATGTTATGGTAAAAAATTAAGTGGACTGAGTTTTTTTAAACTAATAAATATTAGTTAGAGAATAAATGGACTGAGTTTTTTAAACTAATAAATATTAGTTAGAGATTAAGTGGACTGAGTTTTTTTAAACTAATAAATATTAGTTAGAGAATAAATGGACTGAGTTTTTTAAACTAATAAATATTAGTTAGAGATTAAATGGACTGAGTTTTTTAAACTAATAAATATTAGTTAGAGATTAAGTGGACTGAGTTTTTTTAAACTAATAAATATTAGTTAGAGAATAAATGGACTGAGTTTTTTAAACTAATAAATATTAGTTAGAGATTAAGTGGACCGAGTTGTTTAAACTAATAAATATTAGTTAGAGATTAAATGGACTGAGTTTTTTTAAACTAATAAATATTAGTTAGAGATTAAGTGGACTGAGTTGTTTAAACTAATAAATATTAGTTAGAGATTAAATGGACTGAGTTTTTTAAACTAATAAATATTAGTTAGAGATTAAGTGGACTGAGTTGTTTAAACTAATAAATATTAGGTAGAGATTAAATGGACTGAGTTTTTTAAACTAATAAATATTAGTTAGAGATTAAGTGGACTGAGTTGTTTAAACTAATAAAAATTAGTTAGAGATTAAATGGACCGAGTTGTTTAAACTAATAAATATTAGTTAGAGATTAAATGGACTGAGTTGTTTAAACTAATAAATATTAGTTAGAGATTAAATGGACTGAGTTTTTTTAAACTAATAAATATTAGTTAGAGATTAAGTGGACTGAGTTGTTTAAACTAATAAATATTAGTTAGAGATTAAATGGACTGAGTTTTTTAAACTAATAAATATTAGTTAGAGATTAAGTGGACTGAGTTGTTTAAACTAATAAATATTAGTTAGAGATTAAATGGACTGAGTTTTTTAAAACTAATAAATATTAGTTAGAGATTAAGTGGACTGAGTTTTTTAAACTAATAAATATTAGTTAGAGATTAAATTGACTGAGTTGTTTAAACTAATAAATATTAGTTAGAGATTAAGTGGACTGAGTTGTTTAAGCTAATAAAAATTAGTTAGAGATTAAATGGACTGAGTTTTTTAAACTAATAAATATTAGTTAGAGATTAAATGGACTGAGTTTTTTAAACTAATAAATATTAGTTAGAGATTAAGTGGACTGAGTTGTTTAAACTAATAAATATTAGTTAGAGATTAAGCAAACATGGTGGAACATAATTCAATTTTAAATGTCAATTCCTTAAATGTATATTATGTAATTCGATTTTTTTTCCTTTAGTCATTTTATTTTAAATTTTAAGTCTGCTTTGTTTTAGATTTGTCTTCACGCTTAAAAATCAATGAACATTTTGTCACGATGTAAAAATCTATAATTTTCGTAGGGCCTGTGTCCAGGGCCGTCTTAACGCATAGGCCAGTTGGGCATTTGCCCGGGGGCCCACGAGCATAGGGGCCCCATGAGAATATGTTTATTTATATATATTATGTATATTTATTTTTTTATTCATGTGGGGGAGGGCACTCTTTCTTTTCCCATGGGCCAAACACTATTTCTTTGCCCGGCGGCCCAAAATGGTGTAAAGACGGCTCTGCCTGTGTCTTATCATCTTATGTTCCCTATAATGTTCGGTGGTCCGTGTGATAAGCAAAAAAAAACAACAAAAAAAACTAGCTCCTGTGCAAAGCTGCACACCATCCATTTTTGTGTGCACTTTTTTTTTACAAAAATTGCTGTGCGGTAATTCTTAAATGCTGTGCGTCTGCGTCGGTCAAGTATCTGCGCGGACGCGCAGCTTAAAGGGAACATAGCCTATGTCATAAATGTTAAATTTATAGGACAAAAAATGCAATTTTTTCTCATTATTTAGAAGAAAAGAGAATCAAACTAAACTGCCTTGACCTTGTGTAAGAATCGATCCACTCAGATTGGCTGAGATTACCCAGCAGTGCCCTGGACACATCCAGGTTGTCCCTCGACATGATGGCCACGTAGCCGCCACCGGAGTACGTTCCATGGTGACCTGTGTTTTGGTTTAATGTCATTAGCACAGGGATAACTGGTTGGGTGCAGAGGCGTAACTAGGGGGTTTGTGAGGGGGTACTGACCACACCGAGTGACACCATCACGAGGGGGATGACACTAAAGTGTAAAATTCTTAATATTCACGTTATTAGGCACTGGCGGAGTCGGAGGTCTATGGGGTAAGTTGTGAGGCGGGGCAGCATGACCTCCCGCTCTGGGTGACACCAACCCTAGTGACGCCTCTGGTCGGGTGTAGCAAGGACATTCGCCAAATTATGCAGTGGGGTGAGTATCAGTTGAACTACATTTTTATCAAGCTAATGTTGTCGTTATTAGAAAGTTCAACGCTTCTTTCTGGTATATCAATGCTTAACATACTTTGTTCCAGTTGGGGTGAGGCTTTAAAAATAGTTATTTGTTTCCGTTTCGTCATTCTTGTAAGTCTTTATTTCAATAAACTACAATGACGTACCAAATTCAATGGTAAGCTAAACAAAATATTGGTGGATAATATAATCATGGTATGAAAATCTAGTTGCTTAAATGTTTTTCTTTATCCTCTTAGCAAATTGTGACATCAGGATGACATTTTTTAAGTAATTTGTTTTTTGAAATTTCTTTTCACAGAAACACCCTCTTCTTATTTTAAGCTTTGTGCAGTATGTAGTTCAGGATAAGACAAGATTAGGGGGGTGGGGGATCTGCTTCATAGGACTTAACACAATTCTATGGTTTCACAGTCTAAAAATAAAATATTTCAATTATTTTCCTTCTTTAAAAAATAAATAAATTATTAGACAGATTTTAATTTATTTCAGCTACAACTCCCAACCTGGCTTTGTTTTGCAACTGCAACCCACCTTTAAATGTGGCTGTTTTCAAGGCCTTGGCTGACCAGTACACAAACAGCCCATCCTCCTGCTCGTCATAACCTTCTGCTACAGGGTTTTTCCAGGAGCCGTCATAAGTGACAGTGTCCTCAATACCATCATCCATGGAGTAGCTGCAGAATTTGATGCCATAGATCCTGACGAAAACCGGTGCAAGGTTCGGGCAACCTGTTGGAATGAGTCAAGTGTAACCAGGGTTATTCCTAATCGTGATCCCGAGAATACAATCCTTAACATCTTCTTAAGCACGATCTATGGATCAATTTTTTTTAAAGGAATCATTTACTCTCTTCCATTCCAATTTCGTCTATAAATTCCTTTATTTTTTCATGTTGTGTTACGATCAAACCGCTATCCACAGTTAAATGGTCTTTCGATTAAAATACACAAATTTATAATGTTACTTTTTTTTAAAATGAGGACGTATTCTTTCTGAAACATTCATTTTTTATTTTTGTACTTGCTTCTGTTCGTCTCCTCCCACGTGTTTCCTCATTAAAATAAATTGTTGATTCATACCCCGAGAACATGCGAGATGTTAGTAGTAGTAATATCTTGTGACGTATTTTGTGTTAGATTTGTGTAAATTCCCCAACAACTCACCAGAGTCTTGATTAACCCTGACCTGCCGGATTCGAGCTGGGCCGATTAAGTATGTGTCTGTGGGCAGATTGAAACCTTGTTCATCAGGGGCAAGTTTATCTATCAGGACTTCATCAAGGTAACTCCACATGTCTTGAGCAGTTTTGACCTAGATATTACAATTTTGTTTTCCAACGATGTCGTAGATATTTTTTTAAAAGAATAAATTTAGCCTTACGTTAGATTTATTTTCAAAATTATTAAAAATTTATTTTTGAATTAATTTGATTTTTTACTTTCTTTCACCAACGTGTGCTCAAATGTTATTTATAAATAATCGAAATTTCTAAATATATTTTAAATTTTCGTCATTGATACTTTAATTTCCTCTTATGTTTAAAAAGAAAGATTTTTTAATACCCTAGATCAGTGCTTCTCAAACTTCTTATGTATGGCGGACCGGTAGAAATTTTTCTATTGCACCAATGACCAGTGCACCATTTTCCCTGTACTGACGTGGTAGCAATTTGTGCTTATATCTAAAATTGACATATTCTATAGGGTTAGTATTGATGGTTGCAAATGGAGGATTATAATTATATTTTTCTGTCATTTTTGATAACTTCTGCGGACCGGTACGCGGACCACAATTCTGAAAAGCACTGACCTAGTTGCATATTTTATACAAGGAACAAAACAATATATTATAGGTACTGATTTTTTAAATAAACTGACCTCATTTAGTAAATTTTCTCCAGGATCATACTGTAACAAATAATAACAAAACGTTGCTATTTTTCCTTCTTTTTTTTTCATGGGCCCAATGTAACAAAAGCGTGTGATGAGAATAACCATGAGGTTTTAATTATTGAGGCCTGTGTTAGGTGGTTACGGAGGGCGGAACAGTGTGTACTGCTCTATAGTATTTGAGAGTTGTGAACTGTAACATTTGTGAAGAGTGTATCACTATAACATTTGTGAAGAGTGTATCACTATAACATTTGTGAAGAGTGTATCACTATAACATTTGTGAAGAGTGTATCACTATAACATTTGTGAAGAGTGTATCACTATAACATTTTTGAAGAGTGTATCACTATAACATTTGTGAAGAGTGTATCACTATAACATTTTTGAAGAGTGTATCACTATAACATTTGTGAAGAGTGTATCACTATAACATTTGTGAAGAGTGTATCACTATAACATTTGTGAAGAGTGTATCACTATAACATTTGTGAAGAGTGTATCGCTATAACATTTGTGAAGAGTGTATCACTATAACATTTGTGAAGAGTGTATCACTATAACATTTGTGAAGAGTGTATCACTATAACATTTGTGAAGAGTGTATCACTATAACATTTGTGAAGAGTGTATCACTATAACATTTGTGAAGAGTGTATCACTATAACATTTTTGAAGAGTGTATCACTATAACATTTGTGAAGAGTGTATCACTATAACATTTGTGAAGAGTGTATCACTATAACATTTGTGAAGAGTGTATCACTATAACATTTGTGAAGAGTGTATCACTATAACATTTGTGAAGAGTGTATCACTATAACATTTGTGAAGAGTGTATCACTATAACATTAAAGAGTTCCGCATTATAACATTCCAGAGGTCTTAACTATAATTTAATAGAGGCCTGCATGTCAGGTCCGTAATATAATTATCAAGGTGGTGTGCTACCATCACTTTAGATACGTGTGTACTAAGACATTAGAAAGATCGGTGCTATAAAATATTTTCATGTCTCTTTTATAACATTAGAGAAGTCAGAACGATAACGTTGGAAATGTCCGAAGTATTAGAATAGAGAATAATCTGTACGTGTAAGGTCTGAACTTCAGAGCGCTTTGCACCATATAATTTTTACTTATGATAATATTGAAAGTGTCTGTAAGATAACATATGAGAAGGAATTGTTTGCAATGAAAGGTTTAACATATGCGGTTTGACTCATTCTCTCACTTATAGATCACTCTTTTGCCTTCTAAATTAGAAATCTTTAATTTTTATACCAAACACCCGCCCCACCTTTTAGTCATATTAAATGAAACTACTTGAACTAATAAGTTTTAACTTATTTTCTTCTTTTTAGTCCGCTTATAAAAAAAACGTGGTTTTTAAAAATCTTTTTTTACTTCTATTTATTTTATTCTTTTTAGTCCACTTACAACAACCTGGTTTTTTAAAATCTTTTTTTACATCTATTTATTTTACCAAACACATCACAAGTGCCCGCCCAACGTTTTAAAAATATTGTGATGTGGTCACGGGGTGAACTCACGGATGTCAACAAAGCCGACGGTACAGATGCTTTTATATAGACTATAGATAAACTTAAAAGTTCAATAATTTAATAACAGTACATTTGATCAATCTGAAATTTTGATACAATGCATTGTCATCCAAGATCTATCTGTGGTAAAATTTTCAGATCTCTAGGACCATCAGAAGTGGTTCAATTTTACGTTGGCAGATTTGAAAAAAATCTTGGACAATGCCTCACCAACGAAAGCGAGCTAATAAAAACGTAGTAATAAAAAGGGGGGGGGGATTTATTTAGGTTTTCCTCTGTATTGCTAGCTATTATATCAAGTCTCATTGCAACTTTTAATGAAAAGCAAACACGATCTTGAGTTTCCATTTCATATACATTAAAAATTGAGAAACAAGACGTATTAATTTGCGAGAGTTTAATGATAATAATATGATTTGTACCTTATCAACAGGGTCTATGATACCCAAGTACACATTCTTTATGTATTTAACTTGAAAATATTGAACGTTGATATCAAGATGACCGTACACTACCAAAAGTACACACACCATGTAAATGATGTAAAGCAGGAGATCTCTCACCATCTGCAATAAACAAAAAATGGTTCTTTTCAACACTTTTCTTAGAGGCTGGTATGTTGTAGTCTTACTTGAAGTTTTCTAAGTCTTTTTTTATTTCATCAGCCATGCTCACACGAGAAATATGTCTTAATGTAGAGCAGCTGCCTTGTAAAAAAAAAGTCGTTCGTTTTCCCCTCCGCCCTATTTTGAGATATCCATCATTTGACATAAGGAAAACATTATGATACACGTTAACAGAATTGTGGCATAACCACTATGAAATAATTATATGTTAATAAATTATATAAAACTAGATACGACCCGCGCCGCGCAACGGAAACAAACAGCAGCACGAAGTAATGGAAAAAAGCGAGTAAACGTGGAAACATATGCACTGCAGTTGTTGATACCTGCCCACACCCTTTACTACCATCCCTTGCCAACCATAAACTGTGATTGGTCGACCCAGCGAGGGTTAGTAATGTTCTAAAAAAATGGGGGAAAAAACGGGCAGAAACATTAATTTTTAATTATTTTTTAAAAATTCCCACTGTGGCTTGAACCCAGCACTTTCCGCGTGCAAGGTGGACGTGATAACAACTACACTAAAGATCACATGTTATTTTGTGAAAGAACAACGCAAGTTACCGCAAGAAAAAATGTTGCCCTCTTTTTTTTTCATCCCACTACGCTTGCCAACAGTTGTAGGTCGACCCCAGCGAGGGTCATTCGTCATGCTCATTAGCACATACTCGCTTTGGATAAATATATATAGATACATATAAAAAAGTAATAAAAAAATAAAATAGAAGTTGAAAATAAATAACCATAGTCGTGTAATCGATTCTTTTATAATTATCACATTATGATCACTTGGAATTATTAGAACAAATTTCATATTTTGTTATCAAATAAATAACCAGTCAAGGAACAACACTTATTGTATAATCATAAAGTACCACTTGATATGGTCATACTCGTTTGATATGTTATTAGTTTTTTTTAATTTTTACTGGCCGCGATCATAGTATTGATCATTCTAACAAGAATTCCGATGTTTATATATTAAGAAATTTCAAGATGTTTGTGGTATTGGAGAGGATAGGTCACTATTTGCATGATCTACTTGGCAAAGATATCTGGAAATGGAGGTTGGAGGGAGAGACCAATAGACACACATGATGTCAATGGATATATCCTCAATTTTGTTTTTTTCCTTTTTCCGGAAGCTTGTACCAGCTCCTGACTGTGTTTGGCAGTGCTACACTCTTAAGATCCCACTTACATCTCTCAGTGCTACAATCTAAGATCCCACTTACATCTCTCAGTGCTACACTCTAAGATCCCACTTACCTCTCTCAGTGCTACAATCTAAGATTCCACTTACCTCTCTGGCGATACTCTCCACTTTGAGTCTGTCCATAACAGCTTGAACCTCATTGGCATTGAGCGGCGCTGTGTAGACGGTCCTCGGCATCAGTGATCCATATTTCATCTTCAGGATGTTCTTCTGATGAACGAGCCTGAGGCTTTCAGCTGAAAATTTCCAACACAAAGACTAATACAAAGCCTAGCAATACTCATGCAGTGGGGTCGAAAAAATTCAACTCACTTTGTCAGTGTTCGAAAAGAATGATACAGTGGTCTGAAAGTGTAAAAGGAGAGCTGTATAAAAGGGGACGGGGTGAAAATGTTATAAAATTTCAACTCTGTTCCGAAGATCGTTTATATCGTCAACTGTGACAATTGAAGAAATGCAAAGTGACACGCAGTTAAAAAAAGTTTCGATCATTTCATTGAATTACAGAAGAAAGTACGTCGCTCAATATACAGGGAAATTGCAAGAAGGTTAATTCAGCTTGTAAGTAATTATTGAAATAAAAAGCTACTGCGTACTTGGGGCAATCCAGGAAAAATCATGCCCTAAACCCTGAAGCGCCGCCCCAACCATCTCTTGTCCAAATACTAACATAGCTTTTGTGAAAATATTAATGTCATGAGTTACATGCCAACCGACCAACACTCCCCAAATGCGACAACTAAAATTCCATTAAACTATGCGAAATACGGCCTTCGTCTAACACGATGGGCGGACAATATTGCAATGATTCCAAGCATGAAATTAAAATGAAATATTAGGTAAATACGACTGGTAATCCTTCATTAGCGGAAACTCTTCATTTTCGACAGGATTTTAAATAAATACCTGGCTAGTTATTATAAATGAAGCTTTAACCTACAAGAATTAAATGTTAAAACGAATGAATATGAATTATAAGCATTGTACAGGGTTTGGACTGCAATCAGATTTATGTAATAAGAAATATTCACATGTTAGACAAACAGCTGAACAAAGTACAATAGAAAATAAAATGTTCCGGTGAACTTGAACAGCTCACATCACTCACAGCAAGTTTAACTATACAAAGTGTAGCTTCCTTTTACTTTTTATAAAATTATCTGTGACAATTTAGTCCTTATACTATTGGTGTTGCAGGCGTATCTACATTTTTATTTTTATTTTTTTATTTTTGTCTTGTGAAATATTTCTGGAAGTTTTCTTATACACTCTTCATATCTCTTATCGGAATGTAAATATTCGATTCCACGCCACTCTGTCCAGCCAGTAGACTCACTCAGCTTGGCCAATGGAGCGATCTCCTTCAGCGTGTACCTCTGCTTCCAGATGAGCACGAGGACGAACACGACGAAGACGACCTTGACCGGCTGGATGACCATGACGTTGACGAAGAAGGCCGTGAAGAAGGCCAGGGCCCAGTCGACGCTCAGCTCGTAGCCCAGGCTCAGGCCGTACAGCATGATGTAGTAGGCCAGGAAGAGATTCAGCGCCCCAAGGAACACCCACGTGATGTAGATGAACCACCAGGGCAGCCTGCAACATGAATTTGACAATCTGTTATAGTGTTACTATTTGATCAACCGTTAATAGGTAAAAGTCTTAATTGCTTGAGTTTCATTACTTTTCCTTTAAAAACACGTCAATGTTAAGGGGACTTAATTAGAAAAAGATAATGCGTACATAAATGTGCTAGTCCCATCTGTGTTATCTTCTTGCAACTGTTCAAGCTCATTCATTTCAACCACAACGTCTTCTGAGCGAGAACTAAACACCTCTGAGAGAAAAAAAATACGTTTTAATTTTAACAAATGGAATCTAGAGAGAGATAGAGGTAGATAGATCGATAGATAGATAGAAAAATAGATATATAGCGAGATGTAGAGTGATGCACAGGGAGAAAGTGAGAGTAAAAGAGAAAGGTGCTAATTAAATTAAATAACAAAAGATAGAACAAATTATTAAGAGGCCAAAGCTTTTCCACCAGTACATTTTCTTCGGCGCTTTATAAGGATAAGCTGCTGGTTCAATACAATGAAAATGTTAGAGCCATTGGTTTCTATAACGAAAAAATAAGTTTACATCAGAATGGAAATTTTACAAATATATTTAAGAGGAGGTCGAATAAAATTACCAGGATTCGTATCATCTTCGTCAGCTTCAGAGGCGTTTCGACTGAAGTTTTGACGCCTCTTCGGAGGGTCAACAACACTGGTCCTCGGCCGGACAGGCGGGGTCTTCGGCCTGTAACCGTCGTCATAGTTGTCAGCGTCGTCATCAGCCTCGGTATCGTCCTGGTCGTAATCGTCTGCATCCGGGTAATCGCCGTCGTCCGTGGAGATCTCGGCGAACCTGGCCTTGTACTCCTCCCTCTCCATCAGAGTCTCCAAGTATTCGATCTCCTCCTCTGAGAGTTCTTTCTTTTTGTTCCTGGGCTTGTGGGCGATTCTGTCGGGGAGAGTGGGGGAGAGGGTCAAAGAAATTTAATTGTTTAAAATTAAAAAAGAAACCAAGGTTTAACTGTAATAAAGTATCTGAAAATATAGTCCATATAAAGCAACGAGCATGCGCGATGCAGTTTGGGTTGGGATGAGGTGTGTGTGTGAGGGGAGGGGGGGGGCTCAGCTGGGAAATTGAGCTGCTGTAAATGAAACTCAGATTCCCTATAAAAAAAAATAATCATTGTCATGTATACGCCGTGTTTTTAACTACTTGGCACAAACTCGCTGATCGCGTTTCTTCTAGACGTGCTTAAAGTTTAAAGTCACCCGTTTGACCCAATGAATTAGACATAAAGAAGGTGTCGTTACGTTATCCCCGTATGTTCTGTAAATTTATTGTTTTCCTTACACAATTTGTTTGTGTATATTGTATTTGATTTAAAAGTTTTATGGCAGTCCTATCTTATATGTATATATAAGAGTCGTTAGACAAGTTTATAAACAGGAGGAGGCTAGAACTAGAACACAGAGACAGAGAAGATTGGAGACATAAAGAAATTTCATTTGCAAGCGTCCGATATATCTATGCGAGTGTTATGATATTATATTTTTGTGATTTTATTACAATTGTTCTACCGTCAGTTGTTTCCTTGTGTCTATTTCAACTCTTTAGTTTTTTCAATCACACCTACCCGATCGAAGTCTCTTAATGTAAAACAGTAAAGTTCCCTTTTCAGACCTTGCTGGCCTATGGAGTAACTGAAACATGGTTCACAAGTTTCCAAGGAGACTGCATACGAGGAGATTGTGGGGCTGGAACAATGTTTAGCCACCTTTACTATGACCCAACTTTAGGCAGGTGCCCATTCGGAGCTGGCTGGACCCAGGGACGCCCTTAGCCACGGGACCAGGCCCCCATCAGGATGGAGATTCCGACCCGTGACTCTCGATACGAAACACCAGTGCGCTGCCACCTAACCACCCCGCACCCTTGTTTAATGTGCCTGGAAATAACTCGCTTATTATTTGCGTCCACCTTTATGTGAATGGCAGGGTCACTTAATAAGTTTGTATTCTCTGTACTTTGAACGGGGCGTCGTAGAGCAAGCAGACTTACCTATTGAAAAGAAACGTTAAAAGAAAGCCTAACAGTGTCATGACGATGGAAGACTCGATCCCTATAGCAATGCTCGTGACGTGGATCTTCTGTCCAAACAGATTCATAAACTGCTCGGCATTGTCTATGTCGGCTATGCCGAAAAACATGAGATTTATTATCATGAGGAACTGCAGCATGGTCAGTGCCGTCACCAAGCGACGTATCTGTGAGAGGAAAGATGAGATTATTATCATGAGGAACTGCAGCATGGTAAGTGCTCGATACATTCATGTACATTTAAAATAAAAGATTAGATATATCATCCAGGGAAGCTGCAGCATGGTTAGTTTCATTACCAAATTAAATGACGGAGTTATAAGAAAATAAAATAAAAATAAATGAAAGCAATATCAAGTCCTGTCACCTCGAACTCACATTTGATTTTGATTTAAGGAATGTGAGATGGTACATACAGTTATAGAAGAGACAGACCTAATTGACTTCCTAATGATCAATTTTAATTTTAAAAATAATTAAGTTATTCTGAGTATTCAGTTTCAATGGAAAGTTATCCATTAAATCATCTATGTTACAAAGCTTTTCATTTGGGAACTGATACAAATTTTTTCCCCGTCAGTTAACTGCAAATATTTCCACCAATGAAAATATTCTCATTGCATGAGAACACTTTCATGTTATTTTCTTTCTATTGTTCGTCGTTCCCGGTATCTCATATTGTTCTCGCCTTACTTAAAGAGTCGTTTATAGCCGACATTTGTAATGTTTATATATTTAATACTAATTGTATTAACCTTTCAGTTCTAGCTTGCGCATTTCAAATGAGTAAACACTCATAACTTTTGTCATCATTGACTTCAAGATGACTGCTTCAAATGGCAATGCCACATATTTACACAAATGCATCGAACGCGCCGTCTTACCCTAGTGAAGGTGTTATAGCTGGTCTTCACTACCATCCCAAACCAAAGGTGCTCATTGCGAATGTCATTTTTACTTCGGTTTAAAAACTGCACCATCGTCGTATTGGCATATTCAATTTCCTGGTAAAAAGCGGGAACAAAATTAGTTAATTTCGACAGAAATAACAGATTTTCATTCATTAACAAATGCTCAAAGTCATTTTTTTTTAATTTTCAAGAAATTTCTATCATAACAATTTTTTATTTTGTAATTAAATCAACAATGATAACAATATAATAATAATATTTATTATAATGACAGTAATGATTCTAGTCCTTCATCTACTGTTTTCAAGTTAATCCGATCATTGAAGTAATAAAAGATATTAAAACAAAACGCGTTGCAAGTGCAGTAGTGAGAGAAAGATATAGATTGAGGAAAGCTCAGAAATCGCTACCTTGATGGCTGATATCTCGGCCACGAGTTTTTTGCAGCCGAACTCCACGCTGAACCAGCTGTTGTACTGACAGTACCAAGATTCGGACGTGTGCATGTTCTGAACGTACACCGAGTTTAAAAACCTGCATCGACAAAAAAAATGTACAGGTGTGCTAAAGTCAAAGTACAGGTGTACTGAAGTCAAAGTATAGGTGTGCTAAAGTCAAAGTATAGTTGTGGTAAAGTCAAAGTATAGGTGTGCTAAAGTCAAAGTACAGGTGTACTTTAAAGTCAAAGTACAGGTGTACTAAAGTCAAAGTATAGATGTAATAAAGTCAAAGTATAGGTGTACTGAAGTCAAAGTATAGTTGTATTTAAGTCAAAATACAGGTATACTAAAGTCAAAGTATAGGTCTACTAAAGTCAAAGTATAGGTGTACTAAAGTCAAAGTATAGGTGTACTAAAGTCAAAGTAAAGGTGTACTAAAGTCAAAGTACAGGCGTACTAAAGTCAAAGTACAGGTATACTAAAGTCAAAGTATAGGTGTACTTAAGTCAAAGTACAGGTGTACTAAAGTCAAAGTATAGATGTAATAAAGTCAAAGTATAGGTGTACTGAAGTCAAAGTATAGTTGTATTTAAGTCAAAGTATAGGTCTACTAAAGTCAAAGTATAGGTGTACTAAAGTCAAAGTATAGGTGTACTAAAGTCAAAGTAAAGGTGTACTAAAGTCAAAGTACAGGTGTACTAAAGTCAAAGTACAGGTATACTAAAGTCAAAGTATAGGTGTACTTAAGTCAAAGTATAGGTGTACTAAAGTCAAAGTATAGGTGTACTAAAGTCAAAGTAAATTTATCATTTTGATACTTGGACATTAAAAGAAATATCCATTCCTATTTGGAAAAGTTACTTGCAACAAATGAATACATAAATTGTCTAATTGGCTTTGTAATATTCTTTGTTTACTCAAATATAGACAAAACTGTGCCCAGGGCGCCTCAAATTATTTTAAATGCGGGGAGGAAGCGGACGGAATGGCTCAAAGCCCAAAAAGTTTTTAAGTATAAATTTTTTTAAATTTTACATGAATCAGATGATTTCCTAGAGAGTTGATCACGATCTGTTACAAGAGATAACTATGATGATTATTTGTTACACTTGTTTATTGGTTACAAATAACGTATTAAGCCCGTTGTTCACTCACCAGGAGGGCTGCGAACCGGAACAATCCGTCCAGACCGTGACGTACTCAATTTCGCCCAGGTCTTCTGCTGTGGTCATGACGAACCAGTTTTCTGCACCTGCCTTGAAACAACGGGTTCAATTGTCAGAGTTATGGAAGGGGATCATTTCTTTGAAAGACACATGAAGTGGTTCCCTGGCTTATTTACTTGATGCCAACTTCTGTTAGCACATGGACAAATCTTACGGTTATTGATATATAGATGAAACTAAACTTTTCATAAATCGATTACATAATATGGAAGCACTCGATGTCATTTCTAAGTTTTACTGTAATTTTTATTTTTTGCTTGTTTAGATTTTTTAATAGACGGAAAAGAATAAAAACTTGGCACTATCATAACAGCCAAGAAAACTTTACTTGGAAAAGTCTGCGTGCGTCATCTCTCAGCATGTGGGTGTCGCTTCGACCTGCGTATCCTTTAAGGGTGATGAAGACGTTTGAGGTCGTGGCAGCCCTTGCAAACCAGCCAGTAACCACACAAAGGAGATAGACATAGGTCTGGTCTATGTGGTTATCCTCTAGGACCGTAACTTCTCTCTGGAAAAGGTCGGGAGGGAGGGTAATTGCAGGCTTTATCTAAAAATTTATATATATATATATATATATATATATATTTATATATATATATATTCTAAAACATAACTAGTTGTTATTATTAAGATTTTTTCTCTAGTTTAGCTAAGATGACATGTATTTATCGAATTTTCAAACGAGTTAGTCACCAGTAAAATAAATAAATGACAAGACAGGCTAACCTTGATTTCGTCTAGTTTGTCCTGTCTACGTCCATATAAAACGGCTGCTATAAAAACCATCCAAATTGAAATGACCATTGAGACCTGAGTCAAAATTAAAACAGTTTAAAAAAAAAGATTTTTTCACATTCTTATCTTAACATTTAGATCATCATGTAAGAAATAATTTCTTGCTATTGAAATAAACTAAGATTTTAATTTTTTTTTAAAGCAATGCTTCGTTTGGCATTGTAATGAATTTATAAAGATACATTCTAAGGGTTTGATGCACAAAGAATGTCTTAGAGGATAAACTATTATTATCCATATAACTTCTTTATATGCGGAACTATGTCTCACCGCTAACAACAACAAGGGCCAGCTCAATATATACACTGTATTATCTTTGAGGAAAACCTGGGAGGACATTGAATCCGTCTTATACTATAAAAAGAGGAGGATATAGGAAAACGAACGGGTGTCGGCTAATTATTGATATAAAATTACTGAGCAATGCTCATGCTCAAGAATTGTTTTTTCAACAATCGATTTTTTTTAAAGAGAGTGTCGGGGTTTCCAATTACAAAACCCTGAAATCTAACTGCACGCCTTCAGGAAATCATGGAACACACTCTTACAAGAAGTGAGTGGGGAACAAAGTCGAGGTTATGATAAATGACCAACGCAATACTAACTGTTGACAGCGTGAGGTTAAACAAGTACAACACCAATAACACAAACGTCAATCTCTTCCCCTACAAACTTGCCGCTGTTATAGTGCAAATATGAAACGCACTGATTACCGCTAACGGGTTCTCAAAGATCTCCAACAACAGATCGATGTCCAGTGGGTCAAGCAGTTTGGGCATGACCAGGTAACTGCCCGTGAACGCTGCGGCCACCAGACAGCGGCAGTGGAGCTTCGATAATGAGGTGAACATGGTAAGCTGACGAGCAAACAACAAGATTTGTAAAAGCCACAATATAATTTGTTAATTGAGTATTTAACGGTTGAAACTTTGCTGTTTACTCAATTCAAAAATCTTTCTGTTTAAGAAAATGAAAAAAAAACAATTTAAAAAATTATAATTTTAAATAACGAACAAAATTTTTTTTAAAATTCAGACACTTTCATTTTAACATAGCACCAATTTTAACTAAGATTATCGCTTGGCTAAAACCTCTATTAAACTTAATAAAAATAATCGTATTATTTTTGGAATGCTTTTGCAATCGAAACTTTAGCGGTTCATGTACAAAAACCAAAAAAAGAGAAAATACTATTCAAATAATTTTTGTTTGCAAACATTGTTATTTTTCCGTGTTGAAATATGTTATTGTTAGCGATGCTCGTGTGTGCTATTTAGCTAATTAAAATTTTGGTTTTAATATTACCTCACACGAATTTTAGCACAGATGCATAAGTAACCATTTTCATTAAAATGATATCCCACAGACACGCTAAAGTACCAGCTGGAAATTAACGAAGTTACGTTTTCCCGGGAATTTCTAAATATTTTTTATACTTTATACTGGGGAAAATCTTTCTTATCCCAAGTCACGCCCCTATCAAATCAACTTCCACGGGAAACAATGACGCAGACAGATTTAAACTCGAGGAACGGTGAGTAAACCTGCTTTCAGTTACCATACACTGGTCAGATAAGAACTCGTTCCTCTTCTCGTGGAAGTACAGGCACTTCATCTTGTAGGACGTGACGTGTATGGTCAGGTTCTGGTACACGAGGCCTGTGTCGGAAACTCGTTGGACAGTCGTGTGGTATCGCTGATTCAGCTTAAAGCTTATCTTGACTCTGAAGAAAGGCATCGCTTTTCTCATCTGGACCTGTTCCCAGGAGATTTCAGTATTTCTATGAAATGTACAGCCGCCTTTGCTTGTTGGTCAAAGATGTAATATAAGGGATAACGAGACAATTGTGAGGGTAAGCAAGTATAAGATAGGTGTGTATTTTTTAAATAATCTGAACACATACGAAAACCTTAAAATAATTAGCCTAACCTTATTCAATAACATGCCGGATATTGCTTACCAGTGGTAACATGGGAAGGAAAAGTAGGTCATTGACCCGAGTGAGGTTCTGTTGACTTATGTTAGCGCTTGGCGTTTCCTTCAGTGGCATCTCCAGCATTTCGTCGTCTTGTATCTGGAAGGAGTTAGAAAATTGGAATTCAACAAATGACTCGATCAAGCTAATTCGATATCAATACCCTAACCCAACAGTGGGCAAAGTGCGGCCCGCGGCAGATTTTTGTGTGGTCCTCCGAGAAATTGAGAAAATGCACCTTGAACTGAAATTTGCTTCATGTCTAAACAAGGAGCTTTTCTAATTAAACTGATGCTATAATTAAATGAAATAGCAGCTAGAAATCTATATAAAAAATTATAAATTTAATAAAGCTACTATTTTTTTATTAGTTTTATTTAGTGAATTTTAGGATACCTTTTATCTTTTTTCCTCAATTCAATTGTTATGTTAACTAAAGAATACAATCATTTAAACGGCACGGCTCTTTTCTAAAATCCACTAGCACAAAGTGTCCCCCGAGCATAATCGATTGCCTGCACCTGCCCAAAACCATCCCCGGCTATTAATAAAGAAAAATGAAACGATTTTATCATTGAATAAAATACGACCAGAATTCAGAGGCATGAAGATAACACGGTTTTACTATTGAATTTAAAGTGCAATCGAAAGCGCCAGTACGGATTAGCAAAAGGAACCGCGAAGAACGCAGCGGACGCCAGCTCTGAGGAAACCTTCCAATGGGGGTTGCACCCTAGGTAGGTCATTGATGATCCCCCGCATTGCGGCGATCCTAACCATTGAGACTCGTATGCTTTGCCGGGGTGGCGCCGAAGTGGTAGCGGGTCATAGTAAGGCAATTCCACCCCTCCTTGTGAGGTCAACTTAGTGGGAGGCATCCTCGACTTTCTGTCTTAGATGCCCAGGTGGCCGCTTCAGAAGCGACCGCTCCGGGGGGGTTTTCCCAGCTGTCAACGTCCTTTTCTGGGGGAGGGGGCCAGATAGCTGGGAGGGTCTTCCAGAAAGACCCACGAAGAGCACTAGGCTCGGGGCTTCTGATTTTCTTCCACATGTAGGACCACAGGTGTTTCAAGTTGGCCAGAATTTAGCTTAGTAAAGTAACTTAGCTGTTGTGAAATCCAATAAGTCCAGTAGAAATATTGAGAGCCATATCTCTACTGGACTAATTGGATTTCACCGCAGCTAAGTTTTGTTTAGTCTTTCGTTATATTCGTTTTATTTGTGTACTATTTGTTTGTTGAGGAAGGCTCTTTGCCGAAACGTTCGCTGTTGTGTTACGTCCCGTCAGGCTAACTCATACCCTGTTTATATGTTATACATTTAAAGTCTTACGCCCTGCAGAAAGCACGGGCAAGTTCCGGAACTCTTACGTTGTCGTAGGCGCTGATGGCGTTGGTGTATCTGGCCTTGACCACCAGGGCGAGGTTGTCGGGCGAGGTGATCTTCATGACGGTGGCCTGCTCGTGATAGGCCTTGACAGACATGACGACACAGCCCGAGGCGCCGACATAGGAGTGACCGTTGATGACCGCGAAGCCAACGAGTGTTTCGTATTTGAAAGGTTCGGCTTCGGTACCTACATGGTCAGATGTTCAAATAAAAAATTTGCTCAATCAAGTCATTAGTTACTTAGCTGATACTTAATTCATTTAAGGCCTTTTTAAAATAAACATTTTGAAAACATGAAGTCTAAATCTTTACAGACTAAAAATACATTTTTCTAACATGTTAGGATAAAGATTTTTAAAAAAAAACTATATAAAGAAAAATTTTGAAAATGCTGTCGTATTTCGTGGGCTTTAAAGGATTAATTCGTATAACACCATTTAGCAGGAAGTGTGCGTACCTTTTTCAGGATTGGAAAATATTTTGCTCTTGAAAATACAATTGTTTTAAAGTTTTCATTTAATTCCGGGGTTCTTAATCAGGCGTACACCCAACCAAAGAGGCACTGAACATGTTTCAAGCGATCCGCAAGCTGCATTTCCTACACAATTTTCATTTATTTTTAGCACTAAACTTTATTAACAATGTGTTCTTTGGCAATTATTTGATTTGGTAACGGGTAACAGCCCTGTAAAAATTGGCACGTGTCAAGAAGTCAAAGCGAGCCTTGTAGCCCCACTATTATAAATGTGCCCAACACACGAGAATTTAAAAAAATATAAAATTATATTTTTAAAATATTTTTTAAAACTTAAATTTTTACACAAAGAAATTTTTCATGCACTCATAATTTTATTTTAAACAGAAATTGTTTTTATAGTTTTAAAAACTGAAATAAAAACATTTAGAAATCAATTAAACAAAAGCAATAAACTATGAATTAATTATGTTTTGAAACGTTAAATACACTGCTAAGAATAAAAAAATAGATCTACATTTTACAATGATCTCTCGCCCCAAAACAAACAAAGTCGACTTTATAAAAAGCCATCTCCACCCAAAACACTTACTGTTATAATCAATGAAGATATCAGCGGGTTCACTGAAACGTCGTCTCGCAATCCTTCTCTTGGTGTCAGCCTGGAACAGCGAGACTTTGACCACTGGGATGTTGCTGTCGATGTTATCTGTTGCCCCGGTGTACGGGTTCTTCTTGTAGACTTCAAACTGAGGACACAGACATACGTGTAGACATAGTGAGAGGGGCTATGGACGTGGGAGAGGTCATCGCAGGTTACCGAGGTGCTAGCTATGACTTTAAGGATGAGGCCGAACTGCATGCGCGATCGGTGGGCGTACATAGGAACCGGGCTTGTGACCCTGTGAATGCACGTACTAACTCCCCTGGTTTATAGAGTGTCCGTTGGTCCACCCCAGGTCTGATATGTACCTGGCATTAGGTGGGGTAAATAAGGGCGTCTGGGTATTTTCTGCCGCACAATGCCCCCGTTTCCGCTGCCTGTGAACGTTGCTGCACTTGCCCTAAAGGCCAGCGTGGTCCGTGCATTCTGTACAATATACTTAATAAAGAGCGTAGGACGCTATATCTTCCGCATAGAATCAGCGTCTCTAATGTACAACAATTGTAGTATGAGGCCAAATAGAATAATGCCAGTTTTATTTGATCGGTTGTGTTATCTATTTATTACTCTTCTTAATGACCACCCATCGCTGAAACGCAAAAAATAGAACTTTTGGGGGGAAATACTCTCTAAAATCCGCCAATCCTTCCCCTTACTATGTGTTATGGATGTCCCCCCTTCCAAGAGAGTAAAAAATGTCCCACTGATAGAGTTATAGTATCAGCCTTTTTTAAAGAGAATGAGGGACACACCAGAGGATCTTGACCTCATCACAATTTAAGAAACTCCCTAGTTCTGTAGCTGGGATTTTTCCTGTCTTCTTATCGACTTTAATACACAGAGTAGAGAGTCTCTCTGAAATTGCACTGAATCATCGAATGAGCATGGAAAGATCTACCTCCTCACTAATTGAACTACCTCAGTTTCCAAACTACCTCCTCATTAATTGAACTACCTCAGTTTCTAATCTACCCCCTGATTACTTGAACTACCTCAGTTTCCTATCTACCTCCTCATTAATTGAACTACCTCAGTTTCCAATCTATACATCCCTTTTAATTGAACTACCTCATTTTCCAATCTACCTCCACATTAATTGAACTACCTCATTTCCTAATCTACCTCCTCATTACTTGAGCTACCCCGGTTTCCAATCTACCTCCTCATTAATTGAATTACCTCATTTTCCAATCTACCTCCTCATTAATTGAACTACCTCAGTTGCCAATCTATACATCCTCATTAATTGAAATACCTCAGTTTCCAATCTACCTCAACATTAATTGAACTACCTAAGTTTCCAATCTACCTCCTCATTAATTGAACTACCTCAGTTTCCAATCTACCTCCTCATTACTTGAACTACCCCAGTTTCCAATCTGCCTCCTCATTAATTGAACTACCCCAGTTTCCAATCTACCTCCTCATTAATTGAACTACC
The DNA here is from genome assembly GCA_944989445.1 of Ampullaceana balthica. Lineage (NCBI taxonomy): Eukaryota > Metazoa > Mollusca > Gastropoda > Lymnaeidae > Ampullaceana > Ampullaceana balthica. The sequence goes on from CALYLW010000104.1 coordinate 56,666, forward strand.
TCAGTTTCCAATCTACCTCCTCATTACTTGAACTACCCCAGTTTCCAATCTGCCTCCTCATTAATTGAACTACCCCAGTTTCCAATCTACCTCCTCATTAATTGAATTACCTCATTTTCCAATCTACCTCCTCATTAATTGAACTACCTCAGTTGCCAATCTATACATCCTCATTAATTGAAATACCTCAGTTTCCAATCTACCTCAACATTAATTGAACTACCTAAGTTTCCAATCTACCTCCTCATTAATTGAACTACCTCAGTTTCCAATCTACCTCCTCATTACTTGAACTACCCCAGTTTCCAATCTGCCTCCTCATTAATTGAACTACCCCAGTTTCCAATCTACCTCCTCATTAATTGAATTACCTCATTTTCCAATCTACCTCCTCATTAATTGAATTACCTCATTTTCCAATCTACCTCCTCATTACTTGAACTACCCCGGTTTCCAATCTACCTCATCATTAATTGAACTACCTCAGTTTCCAATCTGCCTCCTCATTACTTGAACTACCCCGGTTTCCAATCTACCTCCTAATTACTTGAACTACCTCAGTTTCCAATCTACCTCCTCATTAATTGAACCACCTCAGTTTCCAATCTACCTCCTCATTAATTGAACCACCTCAGTTTCCAATCTACCTCCTCATTAATTGAACTACCTCAGTTTCCAATCTACCTCCTCATTAATTGAACCACCTCAGTTTCCAATCTACCTCCTCATTAATTGAACTACCTCAGTTTTCAATCTACCTCCTCATTAATTGAACTACCTCAGTTTCCAAGTTGGTGTCACCCTTGACGGCCGTGAAAGACGCGGGCAAAAGAAACTCGACATTCCCGTCTGCTGATTTCAGATCTATTGACGAAACCTTGGAGAATTTCTGCCACTCAACCATCATTTCAACCGAGTCTGAGTTAAACTGAAAATTTTGTTCTCAAAAATTAACATGAAATAAAATCTCATGTTCAGTTATGATAACGTTGTGCAGGAAAGTAAGACTATGTATTTGTTAATAAATATAATTAAATATGTAAGGCAAATTAAAATATGTAAAATGCAACAAACGACAACATTGTATGTATATTATTTATCAAAACACTTAGCTAATCGTAAAGTATATGACAATGCAGAAAAAAACGTTTATAATGTGTTTATATTCTATTTTAAAAAACGTTATAAAAACGTGTTAAAAACGTTTATAATGGGTATACATTCTATAAAAACTATTTTGAGAGAGCTGGACAGGCTCGAAATATCCCAATAGGAGTGTAGATTTATAGGTAAACAAATGGTTAACAACCTTTGTTTTTCTTTCAAAGAGAACTCATTTTTTTCAACCTCTGATCTTATAAGTGAAAACAAAGAACACATTCGGTTGATAGTCAATGCCACCAGTGATTCTCAAACGATAACTCCATCGCTTAAATGACCACTCAAATCAATTCCTTAACCAACTAAACACGAGACTTCAAAACCATCAAAGGATTTACCTTGAAGGGTTTCTTCGGTTCCATTAACGTGCTGAGAATGGTTTGGGCGATGTCAGACATTGACCTCGTGACCATATAGCCACGTTTCATACTCTGATAAGATCAAGAGAAAACATTCCAATAAAAATTGCACTATAAACCTTCGATCAAAGGCATTTATTTGTATTCGACTTGAAACGGGTTGAACATTGCAGAAATGTTATTGTTTTAAAAGTAAATAAATTATACATATCAACGAATGAAAAGTGTGCCCTATACTATTTATTTATTCTATATGTTAATAATGTACTACATGTTAATAACTTGCCCCTTCACATCGTCATGTTTTTTTTAGTTGTCCTATAGTCGTCATATGTTTGAGTTGCCTTATGCTTTGTGTTACTTACACCATATTTTTCAGCTGTTCATTGTTAATGAGTGCCCGTTTTTTTAAATTTGCCTAATTTTTATTTTCACCCAACTATTGATGGATTTGTAGGAGAAATGTTTTTAAAGCATATACAGTGTTTTGTTATGTCTTTTTCTAATATAGTTACCAGCTATGAATCACATTTTAATTTTTTTGTTACAAACTCCCCTTCAGTGCAGAAGATTATTGCGTCCTATGTTCTTATGAGAACGAACAGACCATGCCGGTCTTTTGGCTAGTGATACGAGGGCATTGTGTGGCACACTGCCAAATCATCTACCCCCCCCCCTCCACTACAATTAGTGGTAGGTACCCATCGGAGCTGGGTGGACTCAGGGACACCTTTAGCCACAGAAACCTTGCCTTCACATAGACTCGAATTTGTGATACTCGGCACGCCAGCCGAACGTATAAGTGACACTTCTTTATTAATTTCACTCTGATTCTTCAATTTCTTTAAAGCTGCTTTTAAGTCAGTACATTATTTTCATTACTTTCTGTCTGGTATTTCTAGTATTCTTAAATTACTAGAGATAACCCGCCAAAAATGACGGAATCTTTTTTGGTTCAAACAGCACTATAAAACAAAATGGATCGCAGCGCCACCTAACAGGACTACATCCATACAGACAACGGGAATCAATAACATAAGTAACTTATCCTTGTTTGATAAATACGAAATATTAATTTTGCTGAAATGTACACAAAGTATTTCATAATTAAAAATCCTCAAATCCTATTTTTACATCGTTCCCTTTTCAAAAATTAAAATATAATCATAAAACAATGACGTCATATATTCATAATTTTATCTCCGCTGTTTACAAAATGTTATCCTTCCATTAACTAAACCTTTTTTAGATACTCCTGTCCATCCTCGGATTCTATGTCCGTGTCTTTCAGGTCTTTCCTACCAGTGGCAGAGGCTTTGGACAATAGAGTGCTGATTGCCCAGGCCTGTACACTGCTCAATATGTTAGAGGGAAAATTACGAAATTATATTACGTTTTGTCTCATTAAATCTATCAAACTTATTTATTTCTATTGGTAACGTTTGATTTAGCATTACTGTCTTGGTAACGGTTAATACACATTCAGTTGGAATTGTACTTTAAATAAAGCGGTCATTTAGAATCCTGCTCCGAATTTGCGTGTCCAAGTCATTTTTAATGTATTTAGATGAATATATTTTTTAGTGTGTTACAAATCTTCTTTGTTGACCTAACGTCTTTGAAACATTTTCTAATTAATTTTTTTGGGTCTAACATCTAGATATTGTCTTAAAAGTTTTGGCGTCACGTGTGTTACCTCAGTAGCATAGCTTTTAACAAGCAAACAGCCGACCACCGTTCTAGATATTGTCTTAATAGTTTTGGCGTCACGTGTGTTACCTCAGTAGCATAGCTTTTAACAAGCAAACAGCCGACCACCGTTCTAGATATCGTCTTAAGAGTTTTGGCGTCACGTGTGTTACCTCAGGAACTAATCTTTTAACAAGCAAACAGCCGGCCACCGTGTATCTCAGTTTACACATATGAAAAACTTTTTCAGTTCCCCTACTCCAGGCCCTGACGACGTCAGTAATGATTCACCTTCCTTCCCCCATTTTTACCCACAGCAGCCCAATGATCATTCCAAATTTACTTGTCTTAAAGGCTATTAAATTATCAATTGAGAAATCCAACATATAGAACGTATATATATTTACGTCGCGACAAAGTGAGTTTTGGCCGTGTTTCCGGTATTTGATCCTCTGAGTTCCCTTGTGAATTTTTTGACGGTATTCAAACCATTGTCCTGTTGGCATGGGCAAAATAACTTTAGAGATACATAATTTCAGTCAAATAAACATACACACTTTACACATTATTTTAGTTGATGTTTTGTAATTATAATTTATGAGGGGATAGATTTTCAGAGGTAAGAGAATAAATTAAATAGAAATGAGCACCAAAAAAACCACGATTTTTTCCCGTGGAAAAAACACTTTTGATATATAAAAATGATGGTAACACACCACACCGATGATCTTCAAAGAAGTTAGAAATATCTGGCATCCGTCCTTCACCATGTAACAATTGTGTAGAGAGTAGAACCAACCCGGAAGAATTATCAAGGCCTATGACTCTTTAAAGCATAACCTGGTTCCCAGATATTGAATCTCAACTCTTCTAGCATCTTGATAGCAGACGAGCGGGATGCGTGGCACAGGACCCGGTATCCGGATTTTCTATTAAAGACTTTACTTCTGCTATTGTCAGTCGAAATTATGTATAATCTCATGGAATTATCTATAAAACTGACTATTAGACAAATTGCCATTTGAAATTTTAATTTTAGTTTTTAGTGTTAGTAGTTTGTACTGTGGGTTTCTTGTCTGATATCAGCCTTAAACACAAGTACACTATTAGATAATTAAGTGCTAAAATAAGTAAACACTGCACGTTCTGTAGGTCACGCTGCAGATCAAGGGCTGACTTTTTTTTTACGAAAGAAACATGACCCCAAAAGAGCTAAAGGATATTCAGATTGAACGACGATAATCCAATGTAAGATAAACGCTTCTATGTTCCAAACTTTAATAGGACGTGAAGATACCGAGACGATAAATGACTTTTTACCAGTCCAGCGTCTTGGATTTCCTTCTCTTTATCAACCGACTTGAGGAGCACGAACGACGCCTGCTCCAGTGTGTCTTCAGTAGTCGTCCTAAACCCAGTCATGGCCTCCAGAAGTTTCTGACGAACCTGATGGGAATAGGTGAATGTTATATTGCTCAAGGGCAGTCTCAACATTTAACAAGTAATTTTCATTTGTACAAGTACCTTTCATCTTTCAGTGGTAGAAATTATCAAATTAAAATTGGCTAAATCGAATGACACACGGATAATAAACTGTCAACACTGGTTACCGATTGTAAATAAAATGCCAACATATTTAGTTGATTCTTAATAAAGATGACGCCATGGCATGTTCTTAAAATGAAGGTATTTTCTTATTCTTATACATGCATTTGGCTTGTCTTCTTTTATAAGTTATGTTCAGAAGATGTGGGTTGCAAATTTTGTTTTGAAATATATTAAAATCACGCTTTATTTCATGAAAATATTTATAAACAAAATGTGTTTGAAAAAGAGCGATTCGCAAAATGAAATCTTTATACGTTTTATTTTTAAAAGGCATACACGTAACAAATATACGATGAGCTACTCATGCAGTGTTTTAGTACCCTATTTAACACATTAAATTTATCATGTGTTAAAACGGTTCTCACAGTGTGAGTCCAGTGCCTTACCTCGATCTTCAGTTCTAGTGTGGCTGTGGAGTCAAAACTAATGATCGACGCTATGTCCTTGGCCCGCCTTAGTCCTCCTGAAAGTTAGAGTATGCAGTTTAAGACTCACGTTTACTAGAGGGACTCACATGCGTGAATCAGACACGGACTTAAAATGAACCAAAATGTCTCACAAAGGTTAAAAAAACTCTCAAGAAATACGCGTAATTCAACTGGGATAAAATAACGATTCTTTCGGCGAAAGTGACTAGATAAATAACTTGTAGACGGTGTATGCCGAAAAGGACAAGGCGCCACCTCACTTTGACTGTCCAGCTGCAGATTAGACAGGATGGTGCTCATGTTGTCCAACAAGTCCTGTTGGTCGATGACAGTCAGCTGGGGAAAAACATATAAATTTGATCTTATATATGTGATTGCCGAAATGTGCAGGGCAACACTGATATTGTTTGAGCGATCACTAACATAAAATATGTCAACTCTTCTTAGCGAGATGATTGACGGCAACGTATTTATAAACCGTTTATAGATCAAATATCTTAAGCCATTAAAAAAAAAGTTAGGATGAAGTAAGAAAAATAAAACATTGCATGAACCACTCTAACTAACCGAACCAGTTCTGATTAAAAATTTTATTTTAAAAAAAGTCATAATTGATTAACACAAGAGAAACTTTATCCATGTTAAGCCCCGCCCCCGTACAATTTAAAGCTTTTTATGGAATATGCAATCTGTAATTTTTGTTTTCGAAATCTAAGTTTTGTTGACCTAAACGGCTCACACACACCCACATTCCCGCCTTCCTCGCATTCAGATTTCCTTTTCCCACACACACTCAGATTTCTTCTCAAACGCACACCCCAATCCATCATCTCACACACACACACTTAAATCGCCCCTCGCACGCACACACAAACATATTCACACGCCAAAACACACTTTTATCCCCTCTCCCACAATAATTCAGATTCAACCTTCCACACTCACTTAGATTCCCCTCCTCCACCTCCTAGTCAAATTTAACTGAGGAGCTAAGAGCGAGGGAGAGAGAAAGAGAGAGAGAGAGAGAGAGAGAAATAGAAAGACACAGAGAAAAAGAGAGAGAGACAGAGATAGAGAGGCAGTCCCGTACCGGTACAGTGAAATTGAAGGTCACCCCGGTCCCCACGACGTTGGTGATCTCCAGGGTCAGCTCAGATTTATTGGCCACCTGGCCACTCTTGATGGCCGGCGTCAGGGTTATGCTGGTGATCGTGGACTCGGCGCTGTACGCTATCACGGTGGCTGGGGATGGTTGGCAACGATGGTTGGCGTCGTGAGACCCGTGATGTCCCATCACAGTACAGTTGATGTCATTGTCATGAGACTCGTGATGTCCCATCATAGTACAGTTGATGTCATTGTCATGTATTTTTATGTATGTCATTTAAGCAAATCAGTCGTTAAGGGCAGTGAATGCTTGAAGCAAAGTTAGTTGTATGTAACAGTATTATGTCTTACAGAGTTCATAGTCTTAACTTTAGACAGACATTTCAAATGCAATTCAAGACAGACATTTCAAATGCAATTCACTTTTTCCCCCTTCTTTAGAGTACCAAAAATGAAAGATGCTTTCTTGCTATAACTCACCATCAATTTTCCCTTTAAGCAGCGCGGCTGCGCTGATACCTGACTGACGCCGAGTAGCAGTTAAGAATTTCAGCACAAAAATTTTTGTAATATATATTTTTTAATGGATCCTGTGCAACTTTGCACACGAGTTTTTTTTAATACTTTGCATAGTGACCAACTAACGATAGAGGGAACATTGCTCTCTATCGATGAGACTTACAGACTGTTTCTCCGGTATTGAGCACCTCAGTCTCATAAAGTTTATAGGTCAAAGGTTGATGGTAGACCATATCCTCAAAGTTTTCACAAGTCAGGGTGAATCTTACATGCGATAAAAGAAAAACAAATATCATCAAATTTCTCAACGAATCAATGGATTTAGATTTTTTTGTTTTGTTATTCCAACGCAAACGTTAGTAAATTCTTAATCAACTTCAAATTCGAACACACGGGGTACAGCAACCTGGGTATATGATATTATTTCACCAACTTATAAACTGTTGCTTACCAGATGTTGCTACGATTTGCTGAACTTATTCGTGACGGCGTTCACTTTTTAAAAAAATATTTAAGTCCCATATAAAAACCACCCACATATCATGAAGAATATTTAAGTCCCATATAAAAACCACCCACATATCCTGAAGAATATTTAAGTCCCATATAAAAACCACCCACATATCATGAAGAATATTTAAGTCCCATATAAAAACCACCCACATATCATGAAGAATATTTAAGTCCCATATAAAAACAACCCACATATCCTGAAGAATATTTAAGTCCCATATAAAAACCACCCACATATCATGAAGAATATTTAAGTCCCATATAAAAACGACCCACATATCATGAAGAATATTTAAGTCCCATATAAAAAACCACCCACATATCCTGAAGAATATTTAAGTCCCATATAAAAACCACCCACATATCCTGAAGAATATTTAAGTCCCATATAAAAACCACCCACATATCCTGAAGAATATTTAAGTCCCATATAAAAGACACCCACATATCCTGAAGAATATTTAAGTCCCATATAAAAACCACCCACATATCCTGAAGAATATTTTCGTTTTGTTTAACATGTTTTGATTGGACTTGTTCTCATTCACGTTAAGATATTTATCAACACTACGTGAATGTGGGTGCCGCAGTTTGTTAAAGACTTGTGCCCTCTTCACAAATCAGCCACATACCCCCTCTCGCTGAAAAGTCTCACAGTTGGTGAATATATCAATATGCATCGTATTGTTTCAACGATTTAAAAAAAAATAGACGCAGTGCTTTTTTTTTCTTTTAAAAAGGTACCGAGACGCATGCAAAAAAAAAGTTACCGAAACGCAACGCGAAATAGCATTTCAGGCAGTAATAAAAAAATAAGTATGTGTGTGGTGGAAGATGCCGGAACGCGTCCCGACGCGTTGCGTGAGCACTGAATAGACGTAGGCACTTCTAAAAGAAAAGTCTCCCAGTTTGTGAATATATCAATAAGAACCGTATTGTTTGAACTTTCTTTTTTAAAAGATGCAAGAATTGCAAGAAGAAACGAACCCCAGTTGATGACACAACCCCCTGGGCTATACTTTGAACATTTGATGGACAAAATAGCCAAATGACCAGTCCGCCTTGATAGTTCTGACCACGCCACCCAGTAATGCCGTAATGCACTTTAAAAAGCCTTATGTAACAGCACTCATTTACTCTAGATATTTTAAAAGTTTCCAACGGTTTTTCATTTGATTTGTTCTCCTATACTTTCGTCCACAGCAAATACCCGCAACATTCCCCCGACTTTCCCCGGTACGTTTTCAATTGTTTATGGGCTTTCGAAAGAAGAAAACTAAATTATTTTGGCATTAATTACCATCTTTAAAAATCGCAGTGAGCAAACATGACATCTTTTCAGCATAAACTATTTACTTGAGGTTGTCGAGACAATATCTTACTCTGTTAAAACTGCCAGGCCTGAGGGCGGGTTGATGCTACAACCCTCTCCGATGGGTGCCATCTCTGTCTGGATGCTGAACGAAGCGCGTGCGTAGGACTCATCGATCCCTATATACCAGCTCTCTCTTACATCGTCGGGAATAGCTGGAAAGTGAAAAAAAAATTATAGAAATAAATAACTTAAAGCAATAAAAAAAATATTAACAAATTTAAAATATGTATTTAAAATAATTGATTTTTTTCCGGAGTTGCATTAAAAATCTTCCCTTTTTGTTCCTTTCTTACCAAAATTGTTTTAAAAAATAGTTGCTGAAGCTAAATTCATGGGTGTGATGTAAAGATATTTTACATCTTATAAGAACTTCTGATATAAAATAGACTTTGAAGATTGTTTTTTTGGATTAACGTAAGTTTTTCACATTTTATTTAATTTCCGAATAGTTTGCTCACTCCTCGCAAACTTATTTTCTTTTCTTTTAAATTAAAATTATTTGAGAAATGTGCCTTAAAAAATTTGAAAGACGAAAAATATACTTTAAATTTTTTGAATTTTTATATATTAAAAAAAATAAATTAATACGATTTTTTTCTTTAGAGTTTTAAAATATATTTATCAGGTTATCGAAAAGTAAAACAACTCTTTATATATTAATTAATTCACCTATAGGCTAGCCCTCCCCCCAACCTTACCTCTCCCCCCCCCCGCCATTTAAGTACTTATATCAAACTAATGTTACTTCACAAAAATAAATAACGCATTCATGAAGCATACTTTAAATGTATAACAATTAGTTCCATCAATAAACAACCCTTAAAAACAATTTTTTTACTATAAATCCCTTATATATGAGGCATAACTAAAAATATTAATTGTGTTCCAGTTAACACGCACCGCGCGACAGACCCCTGTGACATCGAGGGCAAGAGCGAAGCTCCTGTGACCCATGGAGGTCAACTATAGCAGACGGCTACACATGCTACATGGAGATAAACTAAAAATCGATTAATTTAATTACGGTACATTCGATCGATCTGAAATTTTGATACAATGGATTGTTAGGTGACACAAGTCTATGTGCAAAGTTTTAACTCGATAGGATCATGGGAAGTGGGTCATTTCTTGACTTTTGTTTTTCCGCGGATGGGTGGACGGGCGGGACCACGACAAGACGGTGAAGTTAATATAAGGATTTTAAAAAACAGTTTGTTTCACGCTAATTGATTAAAATCAAATATCACCATCCCTTTTTATAGTGCAGATTTATTACATCTGTGTTTAAATTACTGTTCAGCAATGTGATTGATAAGAACCAAGACACAATTTTAAAAGAATCTCATTTAGCACTCAAATTAGGGTCTGTATCAGGGCGGAAACAGCTGAAATAAGAGTGAGGAGGAAGGCCAAGCAACACTGGCCCACCGCATTCGAGTGTGTGACATGCTGAAGAGACCGCCGCTCGAGGATTTGTCTCATCAGCCACACCAAGAGTTCCAAACGATAAAGATGAATATATCGTCTCTCGCAGACGGAAAGATGCCATACATTATTAGTAGCCTACTTTCCGACAGGGTGACAACCCTTAGGTTAGTCACTATGATGATCTCCCGTCTAGCGACAGTCCTTGGATAATAGATTCGTTTGCTGAGCCGTGGTTAAAGCGAGTCGAATTAGATAAAATCCACCCCTCCTTTGTGGGGTCAAATCTCGTGGGAGGTATTTTTGAAAGTGTTCTTGGATGTCCAGGCACCCCCCTCCTCAGGGGGACCTCCGGAGGGGAGGGGGGGTTCCCCCAGCTATTAGTTCCCTTGGGGGGCATGGTTGCTAGGAGAGTTTGCCTGGAAAACCTATTGAGAGCCTTACGATCAGGGCTGCTGACTGCATTCCACGTGTAGGATTTAGGAATGGGTTTATTTAAAACACACAGTTATATAGGCCAACCGAACACACGACTTGATAAGCTAGACAATTTATTTCAAAGTCTAATTAAAGCTCCGAGGTCCTACCAACTTACGCTTAAAGAGCAATATAAATTCGTATTTGTTTCCTGGCTTGAGTGTTCTTGGTTGGATGTGGATGTGCGGATAATGGACGCCGTCGCGAAAGATGTCCTTATACAACTGTGGACTGCTGTCTTGTTCGATTTCCTTCTCATTTATTTTTAGACTCCAGGTATACCTTTCAAGGAGTGGGCAGAAGATTACTTACAAATATCTTTGTATATCATCATATTAAAACGTTTAAAGTATACATATAAAGAGGTGCTCATATTTTTCCTAATAATATCTCCAATTCCAAATAATATTAATTACTTTGTCAGACCCAGCGGAGATTTTGAAACTGTAATTAAAAAAAATGTGATAAAAATAATCTATTATATGAAGTTTCGTGCGTAAAGAATAAAATGTTATTTAAATAATATTTAAAAAAAACAAATCATATACAATTTATAGTCATTCAAATACAATTATTGTTTCAAGTACGGTAAAAAAAATTACATGTCTTCAGTAACATCTACTTTGTGATTGACTACTTGCTGGATTGAATGATAAACAATATCATGGTGAGTTCCTACAACTGGCTTGCAGCCACTCAAGCACCTATCAGAAGATAACGACATGTATTTAGAATGATTGTCTTTTAGCAGAAGATAAATAAGAACTTTAGGTAAAGAAATAAGTTTAAGTGTGGGATTTCGGAAACCATTTTTTTCTCTCCAAAATCACATGCTATGTCAATGATAAAAGCGTTTTTTGTATGCATCAAATCATCTTGCTAACAATAAAAAAACATCTCTCATCTACATCACGTGAGGAATCAGACATAACGATAAACCATTCTTCGATTCTAGCTAACAATCGAGCATCTGTCATCGTCAACAAAATTGTAAGCAGACTGACCATAAAAAATCTTTCACCTACTAAACACAATACAGCCGACTGACCATAAAAAATTTTTCACCTACTATACACAATACAGCAGACTGACCATAAAACATCTTTCACCTACTAAACACAATACAGCAGACTGACCATAAAACATCTTTCACCTACTAAACACAATACAGCAGACTGACCATAAAACATCTTTCACCTACTAAACACAATACAGCAGACTATCGATAACTCATCCGTTTGTCGGTTCAAGCTATCAGTCGAGCATCTTTCATCTTCGCAACACGATAATCTTGCAACGAATCAACCCTCCTATACATGCAACACACGATTTCACCAGTTGGCAAAAACGTTTTTTCGGTAAAAGTCTTACAAATGTCAACTCCACCCATACCCGTAACTCAATCTGGTCCACCACAAACGTGATCAGATTCAATATGTGCCGTTAATGCACGTCTTCTATACTCACGAGAAGTAAAGTATCACTTTTGTTCCATATTGGTGGAGGACGCCTTGGAACTCAAGAGTGAAGCTCTTTTGTATCTTATTGTCCGGCTTACTTCGCACTGACACGTGGACTGTGCATTTCAAGGTAGAATACTTTTGAGATTCAAATATCACCTGGACGGCATCTGTTGAGATAGTTCAGAGAGCAGGTAGAATTAAATGATTGAAGCTGTGTAGGAGTGAGATAAACCTGGAAACGTGGGTGGAATGGGTTGTCTGATGAAACCTTGAAAACTAAACACTCTATCAACATTTAAAACTCTAATAAAATGCAAGACTAGGCCATTAGCCATTGATAAACTTCAGACGCAATAACCTTCTATAAAGAAGGAGCGTCTGTAATAGATAAGATAAAACCCGTCAATAATGAGCAGGTTGTGTAACAAAGCAATGGCCCATTCTTGTGTTTGTTTGTTTATTTGTTTGTTTTTTGTGTGAAAACCATCAATGTTGTCATCATTATGTCCCTTTAGTATGCCGAGGTGTTCGCAATGTTTATATTCTACGTTGGAGGCGGTCTAGGGACAGGTAAACGTTAAAGTCGCTTCTCAAGGCTTGGCCGCATGTCGCATAATACAATGGGCTGCTCGCTACTGGAGGATCGGCGTTGGCTTCCTCTGCCGTCAATTGTTATTTAAGACTATTAAAATGAACTGAGCCACCGCTCCAGATGAAACTCAACATCCTCACACCCAGACAACGGCGTGGCCTCGACCGGTGGTTCCATTTCATAACAATAAGTACAAATTACAGGAGCTGCTCGTTCCTGCCGTGTAGATCAATGACAAAAAAAGCTTCAAAATGTAGCAGCTAAGGTGAAAACGATTGACATATACGGTGTTTTTAAGGAGCCGAACCCGTGTCGTCTACTTTTGCACGCGAAAGATTATTGTTATACGTACTTTATTTTTAACACGCAGGATGACCCTTGTGCAGTTAGCAAAATGATTTAATAAAATAGTTTGTTTAAAAAAAAATCAACTCACAACGAATCAAATGAAACACAAAATTGTGCAAATCTCTCTGAGGACACATGCACTCAGTTGAAATGTTTAACAATGGTAACTTTGATAAAACTTTAAAATGTGGACAAAACCTTTTTTGAAGAAACGTGAATTCAAAAATAAAGATATTATTACCGATATTGAACCCGTCGTTGCATTCCCAAAAGCAACTGGGGAAATAAATAAAGGGACATTTCATGTTGTGTTTGTTAAAAAAACAACGTGTGTAATAAAACCCATTAGTTTTATAATTTTATGCTTTATAAAACTATAAAACAAAATATATTTACAAAAAACAACTAAATATCCTCCGTTCTGTATCAATTGCGCACGATTCTTAAGTAATTTGTGATATATAAATGCTTTCTCTACTCTATTAAGCATTATTTTTCGTAATTCAATGGTGACAATCATCCATGAATTTAACGGGAGTATCTGGAAATTCATGGAAGTAGTGGCAACATTATTTTCCCAACTGTGGTGGCACTTCCCCTAGCCACGCCATTGCATTTTCTGCTGATTAAATGATACTTCAAACGTTGACAAGGGCGTTATCGCTTTTAACCTCACCATCCCTTCTTCATTCTATGAACAAAAACAAAACGTAATAATTTCTTTAAATAAATTGGAAAACTTTGTCAAAATAAAGCCGCACACGAAACTTTAATTATATGATAAATAAAAAAATCAATGGAAAATTCTTAATTGATATTTGCTAAAAATCCATCCAGTGTGACTGAAGTACTCACTTGGGTTTTTCCCCTCCATCTGTCACTTGGTAAAGTGACATTATGACCAGCGGGTAGCCTAGAGGCCAGGTCATGTGTGAGAAGATTGGAAACAACGATCCGAAGATGTGGTAGGTGGGAACAACTTTAATGTAGCCCTGGGAGAGGTGAGAGTAAGTGATCTATGGTCAGAGAAAGAGAGAGAGGGAACGATAGTAAATGAATGATTGACAATGTGTGTGAGAGAGAGAGAGAGCGATAGAGGGAATGATAGTAAGTGAATGATTGACAGTGAGAGAGAGAGAGAGAGAGCGATAGAGGGAATGATAGTAAATGAATTATTGACAGAGAGACAGAGCGAGAGAGAGAGAGAGAGAGAGAGAGAGAGAGGGATTGATAGTAAGTGAATGATTGACAATGTGTGTGAGAGAGAGAGAGAGAGAGAGAGAGAGAAAGAGAGAGAGAGGGAACGATAGTAAGTGAATGATTGACAATGTGAGAGAGAGAGAGAGAGCGTGATAGAGGGAATGATAGTAAGTGAATGATTGACAGTGAGAGAGAGAGAGAGAGCGATAGAGGGAATGATAGTAAGTGAATTATTGACAGAGAGAGAGAGCGAGAGAGAGAGAGCGAGAGAGAAAGCGAGAGAGAGAGAGAGAGAGAGAGAGGGATTGATAGTAAGTGAATGATTGACAGTGAGAGAGAGAGATAGAGGGAATGATAGTAAGTGAATGATTGACAGTGAGAGAGAGAGAGGGAATGATAGTAAGTGAATGATTGACAGTAAGTGAGAGAGATAGAAGGAATGATAGTAAGTGAATGATTGACAGTCAGAGAGAGAGAGAGAGATAGAGGGAATGATAGTAAGTGAATGATTGACAGTGAGAGAGAGAGATAGAGGGAATGATAGTAAGTGAATGATTGACAGTGAGAGAGAGAGATAGAGGGAATGACAGTAAGTGAATGATTGACAGTGAGAAAGAGAGAGAGAGAGAGAGAGAGAGAGAGAGAGAGAGAGAGAGGGAGGGATTGATAGTAAGTGAATGATTGACAATGTGAGAGAGAGAGAGAGAGAGAGAGAGAGGGAACGATAGTAAGTGAATGATTGACAATGTGTGAGAGAGAGAGAGAGAGAGCGATAGAGGGAATGATAGTAAGTGAATGATTGACAGTGAGAGAGAGAGAGAGAGAGAGAGAGCGATAGAGGGAATGATAGTAAGTGAATTATTGACAGAGAGAGAGAGAGAGCGAGAGAGAGAGAGAGAGAGAGAGAGAGGGATTGATAGTAAGTGAATGATTGACAATGTGAGAGAGAGATAGAGGGAATGATAGTAAGTGAATGATTGACAGTGAGAGAGAGAGAGAGAGAGAGAGAGGGAATGATAGTAAGTGAATGATTGACAGTAAGTGAGAGAGATAGAAGGAATGATAGTCAGTGAATGATTGACAGTCAGAGAGAGAGAGAGAGAGAGATAGAGGGAATGATAGTAAGTGAATGATTGACAGTGAGAGAGAGATAGAGGGAATGATAGTAAGTGAATGATTGACAGTGAGAGAGAGAGAGAGAGAGAGAGAGAGAGAGGGGAATGATAGTAAGTGAATGATTGACAGTGAGAAAGAGAGAGAGAGAGTGAGAGAGAGAGAGGGAGGGAGGGAGGGATTGATAGTAAGTGAATTATTGACAGTGAGAGAGAGACAGAGATAGAAGGAATGATAGTAAGTGAATGATTGACAGTGAAAGAGAGAGAGAGGGAGAGAGAGGGGAATGATAGTAAGTGAATGATTGACAGTGAGAGAGAGATAGAGGGAATGATAGTAAGTGAATGATTGACAGTGAGAGAGAGAGAGAGAGGGGGGGAATGATAGTAAGCGAATGATTGACAGTGAGAGAGAGAGAGAGAGAGAGAGAGAGAGAGAGAGAGAGAGAGAGAGAGAGAGAGAGAGAGAGGGATTGATAGTAAGTGAATGATCGACAGTGTGAGAGAGAGAGAGAGCGATAGAGGGAATGATAGTAAGTGAATGATTGACAGTGAGAGAGAGAGAGAGAGAGAGAGAGAGAGAGAGAGAGAGAGAGAGAGAGAGAGAGGGTGAAGATGAAATTAAGTAAACGATGGGATCAGAGAGAGGGGCGGGTTAGCGGGGAAGAATAGCGATGAGAGAAAAATTAGGAAGTCAGTGAGAGACGGACAGATATATAGAGGGGGAGATAGTAGGAGGGATAGAGAAGATGAGAAAGAATAATCGAGGTGATGACAGTCGGTGATATACGAATTTGGAGATAATTGGGTATTCACCCGTCAGTGCAACAACAACAGTAAGTTAGCGTTGTCATTATCACACTATTTGTATGAGTTGCTCACGTGGGTCCTGTTACCGCTTTTTCTTGTTCCTATTTAATTATTTAACCACTTCAGTATTAAGTATGGCCAAAAGGATGGTTTTCATCGTAGTATCAACCCCGTATTTGATCTCTTGAAATGATATAAACTCTTGCTAAGGGCCGTCCATAAAGTACGTCACGCAATTTTTGACTATTTTTAACCCCCCTCCCCCCTGTCACAAACTGTCACACATCTCGGACCCCCCCCCCAAAGTACGTCACACTTTCGAACAAAAATGTTGTTTTTTATTAACAAAATAATCAAAATTTAATATAAAAACAGCGTGATGTCACACATGGCCTGACCCCCCCTCCTCCTCCCCCTGCCACAAACTGTCACACTTTCTTACAACCCCACCCCCCTCTGGAGCGTGGCGTACTTTATGGACGGTCCCTAATGAAATGGTGCCAATCGTCCGAGAAAAATTACATTTCAAGCCAAGGATTATGTAAAGACTCTAAATGCCTTTCCGTTTTTTGACGTTGCCGGCTAATAGAACCTTTAACCATTTTCAGTTAATGATAGATCGAATGATCATCGAGTAGCCTGTGATTAAAAGAGAATATAATCAATTATATAAAACGTGCCGACCTGTTCTTGAACAGACTATCATCGACTTACACAAGCAGCAGTGGCTACTTTGGGGGTGTACTGTGTCTCCAAGTGGGCACACACCATCATGAACCCCATGGGCAGGACGTCCTTGGGTATAATCTCATTGTACTCCCGGTGGTCTGTGACAGGGGGGTTGCCGGACCTCTTGATCAGTTGGTCGATGCTGTGAATGAGAGTGGGTGGGGAGGGGGGGCATTATGAGACGAATACCGACACGATCACCTGTTATGGAGGGGAGAGAATTATCAGAAGATGATCGTGCGGTGACTTGGGAGAGAGGGGGAAGCAAAATCCGAAATCACGCCATGATCAGTGCGTCAGACAGGCCTTCGCCTGGGAGATCTGTTTAGAGAACTCCAGTACAATATAAATAAACAGGCCCTACGTCCTGTCTCTAAACACTTCAACGGTACTGATCACGGCGAGATTTCAGATATTGCAGTTGCTGGCATTTTATATGCAAGCAATACCCATGATACGATCTACATGGAAAATAGATTTATAAAACGATTTTTTAGTCCACACGGACTACAGCAAATTTACAATTTTACGTAACTGTGGATTTTTTCCCTCCATTTTTAGTTTTTACCGTACTTTAGATCTTTCCTTACTTTTATTATACCATGTGTCTTTTTGTTGGTAATCTTTACTTAGTTATCATTTTTCCAAGATATATCATGTATTTTATTCTATAAATTTAGTTTTAATATTTGTGTAAGTTTGTTGTACTGATTAAGGCATTAGCCGACACGTCTTCTTTTGTATTAGTTGTATAATAAAGCCACAATTTATTGTTTCAATCCCACCGCTCGTTTGTGTATCTTGTTTTTTTAATTTCAAAACATAAATGTTCATAAGTCGTAAACCGTGACTTTGAGGATCAATAAAGGGGAGGTGTACGCGCATATACTTTCCCGATTATTCAACTGTGTATCAAGTAACTAAGGACACTCAGTCAATCTCATATTGTGTGTGTATCAAGTAACTAAGGACACTCAGTCAATCTCATATTGTGTGTGTATCAAGTAACTAAGGACACTCAGTCAATCTCATATTGTGTGTGTATCAAGTAACTAAGGACACTCAGTCAATCTCATATTGTGTGTGTATCAAGTAACTAAAGACACTCAGTCAATCTCATATTGTGTGTGTATCAAGTAACTAAGGACACTCAGTCAATCTCATATTGTGTGTGTATCAAGTAACTAAGGACACTCAGTCAATCTCATATTGTGTGTGTATCAAGTAACTAAGGACACTCAGTCAATCTCATATTGTGTGTGTATCAAGTAACTAAGGACACTCAGTCAATCTCATATTGTGTGTGTATCAAGTAACTAAGGACACTCAGTCAATCTCATATTGTGTGTGTATCAAGTAACTAAGGACACTCAGTCAATCTCATATTGTGTGTGTATCAAGTAACTAAGGACACTCAGTCAATCTCATATTGTGTGTGTATCAAGTAACTAAGGACACTCAGTCAATCTCATATTGTGTGTGTATCAAGTAACTAAGGACACTCAGTCAATCTCATATTGTGTGTGTATCAAGTAACTAAGGACACTCAGTCAATCTCATATTGTGTGTGTATCAAGTAACTAAGGACACTCAGTCAATCTCATATTGTGTGTGTATCAAGTAACTAAGGACACTCAGTCAATCTCATATTGTGTGTGTATCAAGTAACTAAGGACACTCAGTCAATCTCATATTGTGTGTGTATCAAGTAACTAAGGACACTCAGTCAATCTCATATTGTGTGTGTATCAAGTAACTAAGGACACTCAGTCAATCTCATATTGTGTGTGTATCAAGTAACTAAGGACACTCAGTCAATCTCATATTGTGTGTGTATCAAGTAACTAAGGACACTCAGTCAATCTCATATTGTGTGTGTATCAAGTAACTAAGGACATTCACTCAATCTCATATTGTGTGTGTATCAAGTAACTAAAGACATTCACTCAATCTCATATTGTGTGTGTATCAAGTAACTAAGGACACTCACTCAATCTCATATTGTGTGTGTATCAAGTAACTAAAGACACTCACTCAATCTCATATTGTGTGTGTATCAAGTAACTAAAGACATTCACTCAATCTCATATTGTGTGTGTATCAAGTAACTAAAGACATTCACTCAATCTCATATTGTGTGTGTATCAAGTAACTAAAGACACTCACTCAATCTCATATTGTGTGTGTATCAAGTAACTAAAGACACTCACTCAATCTCATATTGTGTGTGTATCAAGTAACTAAAGACATTCACTCAATCTCATATTGTGTGTGTATCAAGTAACTAAAGACATTCACTCAATCTCATATTGTGTGTGTATCAAGTAACTAAAGACATTCACTCAATCTCATATTGTGTGTGTATCAAGTAACTAAAGACACTCACTCAATCTCATATTGTGTGTGTATCAAGTAACTAAAGACATTCACTCAATCTCATATTGTGTGTGTATCAAGTAACTAAAGACATTCACTCAATCTCATATTGTGTGTGTATCAAGTAACTAAAGACACTCACTCAATCTCATATTGTGTGTGTATCAAGTAACTAAAGACACTCACTCAATCTCATATTGTGTGTGTATCAAGTATCTAAAGACATTCACTCAATCTCATATTGTGTGTGTATCAAGTATCTAAAGACATTCACTCAATCTCATATTGTGTGTGTATCAAGTAACTAAAGACATTCACTCAATCTCATATTGTGTGTGTATCAAGTAACTAAAGACATTCACTCAATCTCATATTGTGTGTGTATCAAGTAACTAAAGACATTCACTCAATCTCATATTGTGTGTGTATCAAGTAACTAAAGACATTCACTCAATCTCATATTGTGTGTGTATCAAGTAACTAAAGACATTCACTCAATCTCATATTGTGTGTGTATCAAGTAACTAAAGACATTCACTCAATCTCATATTGTGTGTGTATCAAGTAACTAAAGGACACTCACTCAATCTCATATTGTGTGTGTATCAAGTAACTAAAGACACTCACTCAATCTCATATTGTGTGTGTATCAAGTAACTAAGGACACTCAGTCAATCTCATATTGTGTGTGTATCAAGTAACTAAGGACACTCAGTCAATCTCATATTGTGTGTGTATCAAGTAACTAAGACACTCAGTCAATCTCATATTGTGTGTGTATCAAGTAACTAAGGACACTCAGTCAATCTCATATTGTGTGTGTATCAAGTAACTAAGGACACTCAGTCAATCTCATATTGTGTGTGTATCAAGTAACTAAGGACACTCAGTCAATCTCATATTGTGTGTGTATCAAGTAACTAAGGACACTCAGTCAATCTCATATTGTGTGTGTATCAAGTAACTAAGGACACTCAGTCAATCTCATATTGTGTGTGTATCAAGTAACTAAGGACACTCAGTCAATCTCATATTGTGTGTGTATCAAGTAACTAAGGACACTCAGTCAATCTCATATTGTGTGTGTATCAAGTAACTAAGGACACTCAGTCAATCTCATATTGTGTGTGTATCAAGTAACTAAGGACACTCAGTCAATCTCATATTGTGTGTGTATCAAGTAACTAAGGACACTCAGTCAATCTCATATTGTGTGTGTATCAAGTAACTAAGGACACTCAGTCAATCTCATATTGTGTGTGTATCAAGTAACTAAAGGACACTCACTCAATCTCATATTGTGTGTGTATCAAGTAACTAAGGACACTCACTCAATCTCATATTGTGTGTGTATCAAGTAACTAAAGACATTCACTCAATCTCATATTGTGTGTGTATCAAGTAACTAAAGACACTCACTCAATCTCATATTGTGTGTGTATCAAGTAACTAAAGACACTCACTCAATCTCATATTGTGTGTGTATCAAGTAACTAAAGACATTCACTCAATCTCATATTGTGTGTGTATCAAGTAACTAAAGACATTCACTCAATCTCATATTGTGTGTGTATCAAGTAACTAAAGACACTCACTCAATCTCATATTGTGTGTGTATCAAGTAACTAAAGACACTCACTCAATCTCATATTGTGTGTGTATCAAGTAACTAAAGACATTCACTCAATCTCATATTGTGTGTGTATCAAGTAACTAAAGACATTCACTCAATCTCATATTGTGTGTGTATCAAGTAACTAAAGACATTCACTCAATCTCATATTGTGTGTGTATCAAGTAACTAAAGACACTCACTCAATCTCATATTGTGTGTGTATCAAGTAACTAAAGACATTCACTCAATCTCATATTGTGTGTGTATCAAGTATCTAAAGACATTCACTCAATCTCATATTGTGTGTGTATCAAGTAACTAAAGACACTCACTCAATCTCATATTGTGTGTGTATCAAGTAACTAAAGACACTCACTCAATCTCATATTGTGTGTGTATCAAGTAACTAAAGACATTCACTCAATCTCATATTGTGTGTGTATCAAGTAACTAAAGACATTCACTCAATCTCATATTGTGTGTGTATCAAGTAACTAAAGACATTCACTCAATCTCATATTGTGTGTGTATCAAGTAACTAAAGACACTCACTCAATCTCATATTGTGTGTGTATCAAGTAACTAAAGACATTCACTCAATCTCATATTGTGTGTGTATCAAGTATCTAAAGACATTCACTCAATCTCATATTGTGTGTGTATCAAGTAACTAAAGACATTCACTCAATCTCATATTGTGTGTGTATCAAGTAACTAAAGACATTCACTCAATCTCATATTGTGTGTGTATCAAGTAACTAAAGACATTCACTCAATCTCATATTGTGTGTGTATCAAGTAACTAAAGACATTCACTCAATCTCATATTGTGTGTGTATCAAGTAACTAAAGACATCTCACTCAATCTCATATTGTGTGTGTATCAAGTAACTAAAGACATTCACTCAATCTCATATTGTGTGTGTACATAACTAAAGACATTCACTCAATCTCATATTGTGTGTGTATCAGTAACTAAAGACATTCACTCAATCTCATATTGTGTGGTATCAAGTAACTAAAGACATTCACTCAATCTCATATTGTGTGTGTATCAAGTAACTAAAGACATTCACTCAATCTCATATTGTGTGTGTATCAAGTATCTAAAGACATTCACTCAATCTCATATTGTGTGTGTATCAAGTAACTAAAGACACTCACTCAATCTCATATTGTGTGTGTATCAAGTAACTAAAGACACTCACTCAATCTCATATTGTGTGTGTATCAAGTATCTAAAGACATTCACTCAATCTCATATTGTGTGTGTATCAAGTAACTAAAGACATTCAATCAATCTCATATTGTGTGTGTATCAAGTAACTAAAGACATTCACTCAATCTCATATTGTGTGTGTATCAAGTAACTAAAGACACTCACTCAATCTCATATTGTGTGTGTATCAAGTAACTAAAGACATTCACTCAATCTCATATTGTGTGTGTATCAAGTATCTAAAGACATTCACTCAATCTCATATTGTGTGTGTATCAAGTAACTAAAGACACTCACTCAATCTCATATTGTGTGTGTATCAAGTAACTAGAGACACTCACTCAATCTCATATTGTGTGTGTATCAAGTATCTAAAGACATTCACTCAATCTCATATTGTGTGTGTATCAAGTATCTAAAGACATTCACTCAATCTCATATTGTGTGTGTATCAAGTAACTAAAGACATTCACTCAATCTCATATTGTGTGTGTATCAAGTATCTAAAGACATTCACTCAATCTCATATTGTGTGTGTATCAAGTAACTAAAGACATTCACTCAATCTCATATTGTGTGTGTATCAATGATCTAAAGACTCCCACTCAATCTCCTCATATTGTGTGTGTATAAAGTAACTAAGGACACTCGCTCAATCTCATATTGTGTGTGTATCAAGTAACTAAAGACACTCACTCAATCTCCTCATATAATGTAGAACTGAGACAGTCCCAAGTCTTCACAAAATCCTCATTGATCAGATAGTATCGCCAATAGACCACTGGCACACCGTCACAAAGTGAGTCGTTTATCGTCAGTGTAAATCGATTGTATGCCTTGGGAACATTTACGTGACAAGTCAGCATAATTATATGTAAACCCCAAAAATGTTTAAAAATCTAGACCCCCAAAGTTCTTTTCCTTATTTCAATGTTTTTAAAATGGTATTTGATCGTATTTTAGAACTTACTTTCTATAATGATGTCAGTGGAATGATTTCCTCCTCCCCCCCACCCATATTAGTATTATTCTCATTGACAAATTTTCAAACATTAGAGCTTAAAATAGCACAGAGCTTTTTCTCTGGGAACATCACGTGCTCTAAAGATTCGATTCAATAGAAGTAAGTTACGGTGTTCGGGCATGTCACACACTAAGAATGATTCAGCCTTTAGTTGAGGAAGAGAAGCAGTAAATTGCTTTTATGGCTGATAAAATGTAAAGTCTTCTTGAATTGTCAGCCCCAAAACACTTACCGTATATACTAGTACGCAAGCCGACCTTTTTTTGGACAAAATCTAGGGGGAAAAGTTGTGGGGTCGGCTTATGAGCGGTTCATAGGTGATATCTGCATGTATATTCACCATTGAATATCGGTGTTGTTATTATAGATCAAGGTCCTTTTCTACATTCTACAATATTCGACTTCTCTACCAGAAGCTATATTATATAACTACACATCTGCACTTACCTTATTTAATCATTTTATTTATTTTTGTGAATTTGTTTTAATAAATTGTTTTACAAATTTTGTTTTCAGCAACGAATTTTAATGTACGGGCTTTCGCCACTGTTTACCGAATACACATGTAATTTTTTTTTAAATACCGGTATCTCTTGCGTAATAAAGAGCACATAGACAACTATAGGCAGTACAAAGCAAACGATCATAATGACCGATTTAGCTTGTAGGTTTAAAAAAAATTGCTACCATTTTGTTTAAGCTGCCCTACACTTT
Source organism: Ampullaceana balthica (assembly GCA_944989445.1). NCBI lineage: Eukaryota > Metazoa > Mollusca > Gastropoda > Lymnaeidae > Ampullaceana > Ampullaceana balthica. Next base: position 80,529 of record CALYLW010000104.1, read on the forward strand.
TTGGAGGGTCGGCTTGCGAACGGGTTATACACTTTTAGTATTTTTCTCTTCCAAAAGTAAGTGTGTGTGTGTGTGTGGGGGGGGGGTCAGCTTATGAAAGAACGTGCTATAGAACGAGTATATACGGTAATTATTATTTTGAATTAAATGCAAGATTACTTAAACATGATATGTTGGTGCTTTGATAGTGGACTGAATTAAATATTTAATATATTTAAAAACTATTTTAGAGTCTTTTTTGTCTGTGTGCATTTCCATCTTGTAATTTTTATTTTTGACAAACATCACCTTCATGTTAGTTCATCAAATATCCGAAGACATCTTTGTTTCCATTAGGTACATAAATATTAGAGCTTTCTTAGGACATAAGCTTCATACATAACGTTGAAAATTTATGATTGATGGTATGATACAAATTACCTCACGGCAAAGGTGAATATGAAACAAATGTGCTAAAACCCTAGGATATTAAAATATATCCGTCCAAAAATATGATTTTTTACATAAGAATTTAATATTTTATGACCTGTCTTTCATACTCGGGAGGATCAATAATATCTTCACTCATGCCGTTCGACCCGTTGACGATGGCACTTGAGAGACACACGTCATCCTGGACATCAAAGTGCAGCTCGTGCTCCAGGTACTCGGGGACAACAGGATCCGCCTTGACAGTGATTAGCTTAGGCTTCAGGAAGCGGAACATGAACTTGATGTAGAACTGGTAGGGTATTTCTTTCTAAGAGCAAAAAAAAACTTGTTATAGAACTGATATGGTATTTCTTTCTAGACCCAAAAACACTTGATGTAGAACTTGTAAGGTATTTCTTTCTAGGAGCAAAAAAAAAGTTGATGTAGAAATGGTAGGGTATTTCTTTCTAGAAAAAAAACTTGATGTAGAACTTGTAGGGTATTTCTTTTTAGGAGCAAAAAAAATTTGATGTAGAAATGGTAGGGTATTTCTGTCTTGGAAAAAAAAAGAAAACTTAACGTATAACTGGTAGGGTATTTATTTCCAGGAAAACAAACATAAATTAAAATTTATTTATAAGTTGTACACGCCATATTTATCATGTTTTCAACGGTTTTCAGATTATATCATGAAATGTGTTGTTAAATCTATGATTAGACTCAAAGAAAACCATTTTTTTCTTACAGTCAACAGATTCCTTAAATCTGTATACCTTTTCCACCAAACTTACTGTCAACAGGTTCTTTAAGTTTTTATTATTTTCATCAAACTTCACTGCCCTCTTTTGGAAGTTCGCTAAACATCCATTGAAATCCGCATCTTCACGGCCCTCACTGTCAATCCATATCTGTAGAGAAAAGGAAGCAAGAGAAAGTGTGTGTGTGGGTGGGGGGGGGGTCGGTTTTCAGCGTACAAAAAACGTGGATTTAGAGCTGATCCTATAAAATTGATTAAGGATCAATCGTCCGAAGTGCCTGCATCTTTTTAGAAGATAACATTAGATAGTCAACTTGCAAGATACATTATAAAATACACAGCAATTAGGACAACTAAGCATAATAAATCGTAGATAAGTACACGACTTATAAAAGGATTTTAACTGAAGCTTCACGATCGTTAAATGTTTTTTTAACGATACTATACATTGACATTGCTTTGATAATTTTAAAAAATGTGTCTAAAAGAAATTGTAATATTAATTTTTTTTTAAATTTCCTTTTTTTAAAAAACGTTACCATACTTTTATTACTGACAGTACATACTAAACCGAAACATCATTTTGAAACAAACAGTAGAAACAACTATGAAATTTCTTTAAAGTTTTGAAATAAAAGTCCCATCTCTTGTACCCACCCTATCATAGATCACTCACACTGTCAACTGATACACATCTAAGCGCAATGAACAGGACACGTTGGCCAAACTTAAAAAAAACAAACATTGCTAACGCTTAGCACCGTAATGAACACCAACAACAACGATTTGGATGGTCCTTTCTAGTGGAAATCAAAGGCGTCACTAGGGGGTTGCGGGCGGTGTTGACCGCACCGGTTGACACCATCACAAGGGGTTAAAATTCTGTAAGTTTGCGGAAATTGGCACTGGCAGGCTCAGAGGAGGTCTTTGGGATTAGTCGAAAAAGGGGGGGGGTGACAGCACGAGCTATGACGCCCTGGGTGACACCAACCTGACGCCTCTGGCAGAAATAAAGCATTGATAAAAATATCTAAGTGAATGCTTACCATGTACACGAAATTTGGCATGAAACTTTGGTAGCCCAGATATTCTGGATCCAACTTGAAGAGAAGAAACGCTTCAACCAGCTGGCCAACGATCGGTGCTTTCGTGAAGGTCGTGAAGTCTATTATCGCTTCTATGTAGACGATAATTGTTTCAGCATATCAGTTGTTTTAAAAAAAATCCTATTCATTTATCCTACCCCCTCCCTTCCCCATCGTCAAATGTTGACTCCTCCGTCATCGATTGTCAAGCTTGTCCCGTCACTGACACATATTTTTTAATGGCGCTCTTACTGGACAGCCCCACATTTTGAAAAACAAATATTTTCAGCATTATTCTTTTTTCAGAGCCCGGGTAAAATGACAATGTCTACATAAGACATAAATTAAACTAAACAACCATTAAAAACAAAGTTTTTTAAATATAAATCCCTTATATATGAGACATAACTAAAAGTATTGATAATGATCAATATATCACGCACCGCGCGACAGACCCTTGTGACATCGAGGGCTGGAGTGAAACACCAGTGACCCGTGGAGGTCAACTATAGCTGACGGCTACACATGCTACATAGAGATAAACTAAAAATTCATTTATTTTATTACGTTACATTCGATCGACCTGAACTTTTGACACAATGTATTGTTAGGTAACACAAGTCTATGTGCAAAATTTCAGCTCGATAGGATCATGGGAAAGAGGGTTATTTTTAAATCCCTTATATTAACTTCGCGGCCGTCTCTGTCGTCATCTCTCTCTGTCGTGATCTCTGTCTTGGGCGGGCGGAAAAACAAAAGTAAAAAATGACCCACTTTTCATGATCTGATCGAACTGAAATTTGGCACACGGACCCGTCTAACCTAACAATGCATCGTATTAAAATTTCAGATCGATCGAACGTACCGTAATTAAATTAATGCATTTTTTAGTTTATCCTAATATAACGTATGTAATTCAAATTCACTGTTTGTTATTGTTTTTTTCCCACGTGAATGTTTGAGTTGACGCGACCCATCAAAGTACCGCGTGCTTTTGTTAACATTGTACGTGTCATGCTGAGCTCAGTCCCCCACCCCCCTCCCCCTAGGGTTATGAAGCAAAGTTGAGTTAAGAGTTTGAAAATACTGTTAGCTATGTCTCATATATAAGGGATTTATAGTCAAAAACTTTGTTTTTACGGGTTTGTTTTATTTTAACTTTTATTTATCAGCGAGCGGGACCACGACAGACAAGACGGTGAAGTTAATATAAGGGATTTTAAAAAAAATTAATTACCAGACTTGTTTGTTGTGATTACATTGTTGAGCATGGATAACAGAGAAACTAATTTCGGAGGCTAAGTGCTTGTGTTATGAGGTGAAATCTGAGGGGCTATTAACGTAAAGAAAACGAAATCACAGTCAGTTGTTATACGGCCACGGACTGGTGTATGATTTTCAGTGTTGATTCAATGAGGCTTGACCATTAAAATGCTGGCGCCTTGCATCAGTGCAACATGCCCAAACATCACCATCAGTGCAACACCCTCAAACATCACCATCAGTGCAACACCCCCAAACATCACCATCAGTGCAACACCCTCAAACATCACCATCAGTGCAACACCCCCAAACATCACCATCAGTGCAACACCCTCAAACATCACCATCAGTTCAACACCCCCAAACATCACCATCAGTGCAACATCCTCTCACATCACCATCAGTGCAACACCCCCAAACATCACCATCAGTGCAACACCCCCAAACATCACCATCAGTGCAACACCCTCAAACATCACCATCAGTGCAACACCCCCAAACATCACCATCAGTGCAACATCCTCACACATCACCATCAGTGCAATAACCACAAACATCACCATCCCAGCCCACAACGATTCTCAGCCCAACTTTTTAACAAGCCCACACATTAACTGTTTTTACCCGCTAGATTTTCCCTATATCTATCAATGCACGTCATTTCAATGAGGTAATAATATATAACTTAAATTATAAACATATAGAAGGAATATTAAAAACTAAATAATTCTTAACAATATAGCTTTCAAATAATTTTAAGGAAAGATTTCCTTCACTCAAGCGCTAAACTCTAAACTAAAGTAGAAGATAATTTAACATTTATTTAATACTTTTACTCAAAGACTGACTATGGCATTTGGGAGATGAACGTTAAATTTAATCAAAAGATGAATACATTTTTTTTTAAAAATTGTTGAAACCTATTATTTATGAACTTTCTTTAATTAGGTTTCGAAAATTTGTATATTTATTTTCTCTCCTTATTGTTCTTTCCTGTACAAAAAATTATTTTAAAAATATATTAATTAAGAAATAAATAAAATAACTTAACCTTTATTTTTTCTTTTAATATCAATCTTTCAGTAAGCTCTAATTTCCCCATCGCTCACCAACAATTCGCATCCCTATCCGCCCAACGTTGATGAGCAGTGACACCGCGTCATCACTCGTTTATATTTACTGAAAGGTCTCCACCGAGGGGCATGACACGTGAATTAGACCGATAGTTTGCCGTTAATCAAAATGATAAATCAAAATTTTCCTTAAGTGTGAAGAGTAGCAGAGTCGAAATCTATTTTTAGAACAGAGCTCTTCCAAATGAATTTACAAAAAAAAAGTTTGAAGCGATTCTCCGGTTTGTTTCAAACACCAGTAGACACCTATGGCGGATTAAGGGGGGGGGGCTGAACGGGCTAAAGCCAGGGGCCCCCGATGATTTAGGGGCACCCAAATTTAGTATATTTTATAATAAAGGTGGACAAATGTTAGCATGAATCCGTAAAAATATCATAATTTGAATAAATTAATAGAATCTTATCTATTAATCTTAGCGTCATTCGGACCCGATAGTCTTAGTAATCGAAAAACTTAATTTGATGCGCTCAATAAGAGAAAATATGAATAAATACTATTTGTATCTTTTAAATTTATCAATTTGAAAGGATCTGCTGGTCTTGTGGCAGCGTGTTGGCCTGTAGCGCAAGTGGTGCCCGGTCCATTCCTTGCGGTGGAATATTTTATTTTTCATTTGTCTTTAAAAAAAATATATGTCTTTTTACCCACAATTTTAGGATACCGGCAAACAGTTATTTCTTCGTGCTCGGTTTTTTCATGAATCCAATCCCGTAGTACAGACAAATTATAAGCAAGGAACCAATGGACTATTTAGTAACAAGTAACAGACTTATATTAGCTGCTAGAAATCATTTAAAGAGACGCTGGCTGGATAGGGCCCCAGTTTGAATTGCAGCCAGGGGCCCCATGCAGTCTTAATCCGTCCCTGGTAGACACTGACACAGAATAGCGAGAATTCACAATGCTCCGCCCCCTCCTCTGTTGTTAGTGATAAGACACGTGTCAAAATAGAGTATTGACCTCCTCACCAATACACCGTCCCTTGTAAGAGCGCATGTTTTCTCCACAGATGCACGCGTAGCCCCGATGGATATCCGTGCAGGTGCTCCCTGGGCACGGGTTCCCCACACAGTCGTCAATAGATTGAGAACACCTGGCCCCCTCCCATCCAGGCTTGCATATGCACTCCCCTAGTTGGGGAAATAGTGTTAATCAAGGAACATGATAACGTTAACATTATTTACACAAATGTAACTATCAGCTGCTGTGTGACGGCAATTAATGTAAAATGATCTAGTTGTTTAAAGATCTAGGTGTTTCTAAATAAACGTATTTATCTATTTTTTCCGTCACACCTTAAATGTTTGCTTAGTTTCAGTATACGAATAGCGATCATTGACAAATAAAAAAAAGGAGTTTGGCAAAAAACTAATCTCATCGACAACGGAACAATTTATATCAGAGAGAGTTTTAGATAGAGAGTATTGAAAATTCACCAAACGTTAGCTGAAAGATTCACTACGTATGTTTGAGAATGATGTAAATAAAATCTAGAAACACAAGTATAAAAATGTTTCATAAATATCTTTTTCCCCAAAGGTGTCTTAAAAGCTAAAATTGTGTAGTTCATGAAACTACTTTTCCCACAACGCACCATATAAAATTGTGGGTGTGGAGTTTCTCGGCGGCTGAGTAATTCTAATCCCTATACCCAAACATTAAATAAAAATAAATTCTAGGGCCTCTTCATATTCACCTGTTGAAACGTGACACGCAAGGATGTTCTCAAACTTGCAGTTGCAGTTCCATGCACAGCCGGGTCCAAATTTATTTAATTTGCAGGCTTAACAAAACCAGATCAGCAAAAGAAAAGGGAGAAAAACTAATTAAACCAAAGAACAATGCTGTAGATAGTAAATATTATTCTTAAGTGGTTAAATGTGTCCCCTGACTTTATTGAATTACGCAATCCATATGACCAATGACGTATGAGATAAAAATGTATCCCTCGCTGTCCTCTTTAAATAGGAGAACGACCATCTAATATTTATTTGCGAAAAATCGATGCTTCACCGGTCAGAGATCGATTGGTCACATCTTCACTCGTGAACGCTCGGATGGATTTTATTGTTTTAGTGGTTGTTTTAAATTTTAGCTAAAAGCAAAACAACATTTTTCATTAATCATTTTCATTTAACGTCACAATTCTGTTTTCCAGCTTTTCTGAAACAAATATTGATTCTATAACCAACTTCCCTCTGATCAATTAGTTTGAAGTTGATCACACATTCACATGTTCGGTGATGAAAGGTGTTTTATGAATAATTAAATTAATTATTTATAATACTTCTTTAAGTTGACTTTGTTTTGATTTGAACCACTTACTACTGAAATAAATTTTTTGGGAAACTGTAATGAAAATTGTATAAATATCAAATGATAACGTTTTTATTTCCCGTCATTTACGCACTACAATCAGACAGTGACGTTTCAAACTTACGCCTGCAATATCCGGACGGACTAATTCTGTAGCCGGCGTCACACTGGCAGATGAAGGAGCCAGCAGTGTTTTTACAATGTGTGTTCAATTCCTGGCACGGAATCGTTCTGTTCAATAAATGAAGATAAAGTTGGAAATTTTGTGGTTGTTTTGAGATGTGTTTTTAAAAAAAAATTTGTAGCTAAGTAATTACTGTTGTATTTTGTGAAAGATGTGTATGAACATCAAACGCGTGATAGGCCGAGCCTCCGTTGTATATCTTCATGGATATCTGAGGAAAGTTTCGCATGAGCGCAAAGGTCTACAAAATGTCGTGAGTTATTTTATGGCCATATACTTATTCTACGCGACACTACTTTATAGTTCTTCGCTCTATTTAAGACCCCCCCAAAAATATCAATCCTTCTATTTTAAGACCACAAACCAAATTGACACCTATCCAGTTAAGACCTTCACATTTTAGACAAAAAAAACCAAATATTTATCCCTCTGTTTTAGGCCAAAGAGAAATAAAATTTGCTGTTTAAAACCAATAACGAAATACCAATCTCTTCATATCAGACCGCCAACCAAATGTCCATCTCACTCCTTGATACCGACTTACATAGACTGATGGCACTCGTCAATGTCTTCACTGCAGAACTGTCCGACGAAACCCGGCTTACACAGACATTTCCCCGTCCGTTTGTGGCAGCTGACGCTACCGGACCAATCACAGAAACAGCTGGACAGACAGTCATTGCCGTACTTGCCCCGTGGACATTCGACTGAAACAAAAAGCTTTGATCACAAATATTTCCAAAATATGTTGTAGTAGTCTTGGTCTTCAAGACTTCTGACACCACGTGATAGTAATAGTTTTTATCCTTGGTCAACCTCTGATACTATCTAATAGTCTTGAGGTTCTTTTTACACTGTTTAATAGTCTACCATGCAACAGTCTAACTGTACATCAATACTGCAAGAAACAAGGCAACAGCTCGTGGTCTGTGTAACAACTACCTCTTTAATCGCCTGAACATTATACTTATAGCCACACTCTCTGAGTTCCCAACCACGCACGAGTTCACTTCACAATACAACAAATCACGTGCGCCATACTCAGTCAAGTCACATGCTCCAACAACAACAAACACATCTCTTACATATGCTGAAAGAGAGACAACAAGGAAGAAAGTGCGTCACATTATTGGTGTGCAGTAATTTGATTTCAGAGTGGAGAAGTGGAAGAGAGTTGTGTAAATGAATAGAAGCAGGGAGCAGACCTGACTGTGGGGAAATAGATCATGTGAAATTAAGTCACAGAAAAAGTCACTGATAGAAAGAAAAATAAATTAGGACACAGAAGGTGTTTGAAGCATATTATAATAACCCGTGTATTAACATGCTAGGTATGAAGATTAAGAAACATATGAAGCTTACAAAAACAAGTAATTTTGAAGACTAAATGACACTTCGCATGTGTAATAAACTCACCGTCATCTGTACCGCATACAAAGTAGATATGAACTACCGCTAAAAGTAGGTCCAACTTCCTTGACACAAATAACGGTAACAATATTTCAGATATTTGTCTGACGAAATTACCATTTTCTTTATAGATTTTGTAAGTACTATGTTTAACATTCCAAATTTAGAAAACTCACGTAACATGAAGAAATAAATAATTGCAATGTACCTAACTAAAGAAAGATGATTTCTTTTTTAAATCTTTAATTTACGCTTTTTTGTAAGAAGAATATGTGAAAATTTTAACAAATTATCATCCTTGACAAAAGATTTGCCAGTGTTATACTACTAAAATGTCCTAAAACAAAATTTTTAATGACAATTTTTACCAACGATGCATGCTAATAATTAAGTTTTAAAGTTAATTTTTTAAAAATACAAATAGTAAATATTTTGGTTTGAAGTCATTTTAAGTCAAGTCTAAAAAAAGTTTTCTCTTTTTAAAACTCCAATGAGATGAACAATGCATACTTTCTCTGCATTTTTCGTTACTTCTTGTTAAAACGTTTACAAACTTATCGAAATTGAAATATTTTAAAACAAATCGTGCTACTAAGTAGTCTGGAAATATCTGAAGTTTTATTTGTTTACAATCAATTGTGTCAACTATTTTTATAAGCTCGTTCACTATCGGCGTTGTTTTGTGCCATGTGATTAAAAATTTCCTAATTAATCAATCTTGAGTCAATTGTGCACAGTGGCGTCACTAGGGCGAGGGCGGAGAGGGGGTGCGGGCCGCCCCGGATGACACCAACCCTAGTGACGCCTCTGATTGTGCACCCTGCATGTTCTACTCAACAATCATGTTCGTCTAAACATAATATGCATGTCTTTCTTATTTCTGTCTGACGCATGTCTGTCTGTCTGTCTACCTGTCTACCTTGTTACTAGTCAACAGACAAGTGAGCGAATCGTGTCCCAGATTTGTTTCGAGCCATTTTATCCCTTTTATCAACATCGAAAACCTTTTTGAAAATTTAACACCAGACATAAACCATCGATAAGCGTAGCACGCAATAATCTTCTGTATGAAGGAGTGTCTGTAACAGATAAGATTAAATTCTTTATAGCCATTCTGACAATCCCCTCCCCCTTATCCTTTCCTCAGCCTTCAGTTTCCCTCTCACACCGCCAAGAGTTATTTACTCACGCCTATCAGTTCACCCCACTCTCTCCTCCAAAGTCTGAGTTGTTTTGATTCTTTGAGCACCATTTTTTATCACGTTGATGTAGGTTCAACTACCAACACACTTCCCCCATGAAGCAGACACAGTGAAATTCGAAAATTTAAAATTCGGTGGGAACATCGTACGGATTGAAATTAAAAAAAAGAAAAGAAAATTTAATCAATATAAGTTATATTTTGTGTGTGTATATATATATATATATATTATATATATATATATATATATATATATATATATAAAAAATATATATATATATATATATATATATATATATATATATATATATATATATATATATATATACAAATATATATTAAAGGACCATAAGTTCGAAAGGTTCATCGGACTTATAATTTATCATATTTAAGTTGATTACCATCGAGTCCCTTTCATCGTCTTTAAGAATCCTGATGTGGATAAATGGATTCCTTTTTTTTTACGTTCCCTGTATTCCTGAGATCCTTATTGGATAGATCTCATATCCCAATATTTCTATAGAATACGACGATTCTTTGACCCTAACTTTAGCAGCAAGGCGCAGGTACTGTTGCCGTATTCTGTGCTGATCGATACAGCTTCATAATTATTTCAATATAGACTTTATTTTGCTAGCGATACTCCCACAGAGTTTTCAACAGAGGAGATAGTAATCGTGCAGTATTTCTCTCTCAAGTCAACAAACCTTTCAGGAAATAAGAACATGGTTATAGAAGAAAATAAAATCGTATTTGCCCAGGTTCGTGACAATCAACCTCTGAGATGTTAATCCAGAAAGATTCCATTATCAGATTTGACGACATGTGTGTTAGAGTTGCGGGGGTGGATATGTAGATAAACTGTATAAAACTATTGTTAAAATACTTTAAAACGATGTATTAAATTATTTTACTTTTATAGCATTGAACATAAAAAAAAATTAATAACGTGAGTTTCATTTACATTTAATCTAAATTAATTTGGATTCACATTTTTTTAAAAGTAAACTGTCGGCTGTGGATTGCTGTAAGTTTTCTTATAGAAGTTTGGTATTTATATTTACCCTATAGGATCTGTATTTGAAATTCGTGAGAAGATATGGTCTTGTTAATATTTATACGCAGTAAAAATAAGGGGTTACGTAACACACTTAGTATCAAGCTCTGGATTAGTCAGAAAAATAAACATGTGCTCTCATAAAACTATCCACTTCCAAGGCGCGTTAATGTATAGCTTTCTCCAATGATGTATTTAGAAAAAACGTTCATAAGGATTTATCTAGGTAAAAGCAACAATTTAATCAAGCCCAATTTATTATACAAATGGATATTGATCGAATGATTATGAATATTTAATGAATGCTGATGAATATAAATTTAATATCGATGCGTTTTGATTGGGTACTGATGAATAAGAAGATAATAACTTTTAATAACATCTTATTTCAGATTTTTAAATAATTATTTTAGTTGTTTATTTTTTGTTAAGACTCCACTGAAAGCAAGGAGTATAGTATTCCTATATTTGCGAACCAAACATATATATAAGAGGCCTGGTGGTCGCGCTCGACTGGCGTACCGATGGTCACGGGTTCGAATCCATGTGAAGGCAGAGATTTGTTCCCGGGGCCTAGGGCGTCCCTGAGTCACCCAGCTCCGAATGGGTACCTAACACTAGTTAGGCGGTTGGGTAATGCGTGGCCTGTGAACGCTGCATCACTTGCCAACACACTGGCATGGTCTGTGGACGCAATTATTCTCTAGAAGGAGCGTCTGTATAGATAAGATTAGATATATATTGACTACCTTAATTCGGTAGACATTTAAAAATGCACCGTTATGGAAAGATGCATACACCAAAAATAACTGGAATGTCCAACGAAACCATTCAATATAAATAAATATTCGTTTTTTTAATAGCCTGTATATGTTACTGGGTGTTTTTTTTATATTTTAATAAACTTAATAAAGCCTGTGAAAAAATAAAAAATGATATTGTCTTAAAAATTGGTCAAATGCGGTATTTTCTCAAAGCTCTGTCAACATCCCATTTATTCAAAAAATATTTATCGGAAACCAAATGTGTAGCTTCAAAGGTTAACTGCTGACACTAGTGTTGTGATGGAAGCAGAAAAGCTGATACTATTATCTACAATTCCACCTTTGGAAATGGGAATTATGACTAAACTTTTCAAGAGAAATGGAAAGATCATATTTCGCTTCAATCTATTGATAAACAAAGTCTTACTCAATTTTATCCTTTATTGTCAACATGTTTTGGATGATTGTGCAATTAAATGAGAGAAATGAAACGTAGGAAGTTATTCAGATTTAAAGTAATATTTTTTAGTATCACATTTTTCGCACAAACTTTTAGCCTATCCGACACGTTCACACATGTCATCTTGATCAAATGCTGTGCTACTCCCGATTTATATTTGGATACATTCCCTTCGTATCTCCTAGAATATTTTATTTTTAAAGCAATACTAATACAAGAGAAATAAATAAAATTCCACCCACATAAAAAATTGATCCGTATTTTCTACAGGGCATCGGAAACATAAGCAAATACGCCATATCGTTCCATTACGTCAAACCGAAACAGATGCTAGAGTTAGAGTTCTTGCTGTATCACGTGCGTCCTTTTGGGATCCTGAACCTTACAATGGAGATCAACGTGACGTAACAGTGGCTGACAGTGATCCCAGATAACAGTATAAACTTGCAGTAACCACCGCGTCTTAAACCAGGAAAGGAAGGATGGCGTCAACTTTAAATTAAAAAAAAACGTTACTTTAGTGTTGGATTACATATGTGACGTTACGTCGCGGTGTAACTCCCAGTTTCCAGGTGCAATAAGGTGAATGTTGTCCAGTAAAAGTTTTCATTTTTTCATGTAAAAGGCATTTCTGAACCCGACGCAAGCTGCATTGTGCAGTTTGAATCTGAAGATTTATAGTGGACTTTGCAAAGGTTTCAGACATTCTGAGACTTTCGTATTTATCTTAATAAATGAAAAAAACAATTGTTGAGAAACTGAAGAAATACATATACATTTTAAAATAAAAAACAATAACGTCATTGACGAACCAGTAAGGAACCTGCTCTCTTTGAAAAACGAGTAGTTTACATTAACCAACCAAACCTCCTATAGATGACAGGGTAGAATGATACTCGATAAATCTAACATGAAACAATGACGTTTTGTTGTTGATGATGTTGTTAATCAACGGAACTAATATGTAAACAAACCACTGTATATCTAAATCTAAATGCGTTTATTTATTTATTTTAAAATGTGTTTACTGAAATTAACTACTCTAAAAATTCTATTTTCTTCTACACTTGGGACAAACAGAAACAATGTTGTGAATTTCTTACCAGTAAGTAGAACTTTGGTCTATAATTTGGTGGCTGAAATATCACGAGTATAGGACTCAAACTTGAGCTCTGTGTTGATATGATTTGTTTTGATGGGAAAAAAAATTGACTACTATTAATAGACATTTATTTATGAGTCTGCGAGTTTCAATGCATTTAGTTTTTATCCGTTTAAAATACATATTTTTAGCTAATGTAATTTATTTTGATCGTCTATATAAAGATAACGAGGTAATCGACTGCCCGAATGTAATTTCAAATATTTGAATCGAGTTTCCTATTGTTGACAACTGGGCTTTAGTTGTTATTTGTATTGACTTGTTCGTTTATTGTCGTAATCGGACCTGATGACAATAGAAATTTAATGGAATTTTCTTAACTGTTTTCATGGAAAGTCTATTTATGATAACTGTAATCATTGTATTTATACTTAAAAAGACCAGTCATAACCACTAAAGATATGCAAGCGGATATTATATACACAAACCCATGCTATTTGGTTGTGTGATTTTTCTATCTGAAAATATTTTTTTTCCTACGAGAAAGTATGAATGGTCTCAAGATTTTTAATTATTAACATTCAGTACTAATGGACAGCAGTATATACTGCTAAAATCGTTTACTTTATCTATAAAAAATTATTCTATATATGTTATTCTCATTTCTACAGGCCTTATAATCACTTACGGGATATAATATATGAATTTGTAATCATGGTAATATACGAAGGTGGAAGAATTTGCGTTTTGTTGTTTTTATAGAGATAACGAGAACGTCTTGATTTTACTGCCTAAATAACTGTATCAATAAACACACTTACGTGGGAGAAGCGTTTACATTGAGGCTAAACATGAATATGCAACTTTTTTCTAACCATAGCAACATACTTTTTTTTTAAATGGATTGTGGGGTCGGCCAGCGTGTTCACTACAGAAACTTAACTAGGGTATAATGAAATGTATTTATTTTTATTTTTGGGGATTGTAGGTTGGGGTGGATAACGAGGATTTTATATACGTTTGTAAATTTGTACCAAAATCCTGTTGCATGTTATGTTGTTTTCCTGACCAAACCTTATCAGGTGCGTGTGGCAGAGTTGTTCTCCCTACCCATTGAAACAGGACGCATGCCAGGTCCGTGATCTGACGTCATGACTCTTCAAGATTTCTGACTAGTACACGTTTTAGAGATAAACGAAAACTTGGGAAAATTATCTAAATCTTCAGCTAGATTTACTGAGTAGCAACGATTTGAGGGTAAACTTTAAAATAAGTTTACGATGCTGAAAAGTATATTTTAACACTCGAACGACTAATTTTTAAATAATTTCTTTATATATATTCTAATGTGTAAAAAGGCTTGATCTTATTTTATCGCAAAAGAAAATCTAAAAAAATTAGTTTACTGTTTTATTATTTCTTTAATGTATAATTTATTTTAGAATTTAATTTTAAAAAATAATCTTATAGACATGGTTTTCTCCTTTTTTTTCAGACCGTAAAATGTATTATTTCATTAAGCAATAATATTACTATTTTAAACAAAATACAAAATACACAAACAAATTGTGCAATTAAAACAATAAATTTGAGCTTTATTTTAAACTAAAACGACAATAGACGTTTCGGCTAATGCCTTCATCAGTACAATAACATAAAATAGGTACTTACATTCATCTATATATATAAAAATCAAAGTATGTCTGTGTGTGTGTGTGTGTGTGTGTGTGTGTGTGTGTGTGTGTGTGTGTGTGTGTGTGTGTGCATGTCCTTTATAGCTGACTAAACTATTCATTCTATCGTCATGAAATTTTTGGAGACTGTTAAATACCCACCTGGGATGGTAACTGGCAACTTTTTTTTCTAAATTTAACACTCATGGGGCACCTGGGGCCCAGAATGTCATTTGTTGTTTGTATAAGCTATATAAAAATTAGTTTAAGCGCTAGCTACTGTGTAAATTGTTGGATCTTAACCAAACTGTGTATATGACAACTTGATAGCCAATATTAAAATACTATAGGGCACTAAACTGCTAATAGTCATTCCTTTGGGTCTGGGGGCCAAAAAATTCACATTTCTTAAACGTTTAAGATTTTATTCACCATTCAGTCATTAACAATCTTGACAAATTATGACACATGTATCAATTATTATACACATTGAAATGAACAGGTGTTTTGAACATTATATCTTGCACAGAATGGGCCCCGGGGCCCTTAATGTCTTTTTTTTTGGTTATACATGATATATAAAAATTAGTTTATGCGTTAGCTACTGAGTAAATGAATGGATCTTAACCAAAATTTGAATACAAAAACTTGTTAGCCCATATTAAAATACTATAACATAATTTCAAATGTCCACTCCTACGGGGCCAGGGGTCCCAAATGTCTTTTCTTCGTATATGTTTAAAGTATTTCCCCCCATTCAATTTTTCAGGACCTTGAGGAATATATCTATGAGGAAACTTAATTAAAATGAATTTTTTAAAAAAAATTACTTCTTTCATCGAATGGGCCCAGGGGCCCCTAAATGTCGTTTTCTACCCTCTTATATTAGCTGTATAAAAATTAGTATTAGATTAAAATACTGAGAAAATTAATGTATCTTGACCCATTTTAGTATATAAAAATCGAGGGTCTATATTTTATTACGATAGGGCACTGAACTCCTAATTTTCATTCCCACGAGGCAGGGGGCCCAAGCTGTCTATTTTAGTAAAGGTTTAATATTTTATCGTCCATTCAAATTTTTAACAGTATTGAGAAATATAAATAAATGTATGTATTTTTAAATTTATTTAAATGAACAGATGTTTCGCACTTTATTTCTTTCAATAATTGGGCCCTGGGGCCCTTAATGTCGTTTTTTGCTTATACGAGCTTTATAAAAAATAGTTGATGCGTTAGCTACAGAGTAAATGATTGGATCTTAACCAAACTTTGTATACAAAAACTTGGTAGCCCATATTAAAATACTTAAAGTTTCTGAAATTTTTATGTCGATTTCTTCGGGGCCGGGGGCCCCAATTTTTTTTCCATATATGTTTAAGATATTTTTCCATTCATATTTTAACAATCTTAATAAATATATCCCTGATGAAATTGAATTAAAATGAAAAGGTTTTTGAAATTGACATCTCACACCGAATAGGCCCTGGCCCCCTTTATGTCGTTTTATTTCACTATATCTATATTTATATTTATTATGTCTGTGTGTGTGTGCAGGTCCTTTATAGCTGACTAAACCATTGACCCGATCGTCATGAACCTTTTTGAGACTGTTTAGTATGCTCTCGGGATGATAACTGGCAACTTTTTTCGAAGTTTAACACTCATGCAGCGCCGGGGCCCATAATGTCATGTTTTGCTTAAATGAGCTATATAAAAATTAGTTTCTACGTTAGCTACTTAGCAAATGAATAGATCTTCACCAAACTTTGCATACAAAAACTTGGTAGCCTATATTAAAATACTATAGACACTTAACTTCTAATACCAATATCTTCGGGGCCGGGGGTCCCAAATGTCTTTTTTCATATATGTTTAAGATATTTTTCCTATTTACTTTTTAAAGATCTTGAGAAATATAGCCACAATAAAAATGAACTAAAATGAACAGGTTTTTGAAATTGACCTCTTGCACCGAATGGGCCGGGGGCACCTTAATGTTATTTTCCCCCTATTTTAGGTATATAAAAAGTAGTTTAAGCGTTAGATAATGAGTAAATAACTGGATTTTGACCAAACTTAGAATATACAAACTTAAGAGCCTGTATTACTATAGGGCACTGAACTCTTAATTTCCATTCTTTCGGAGCTAGGGCCCAAAGTCTTTTTACTGAACTTTAATGATTGTATTCCCTATTCAATTTTACACGATATTGAGGAATATAGCTTGAGTACAATGGCAATTAAAACTATATTATCACTCATTTTGGGGCCGGGGCCTTAATATCGTTTCTTCTTTTGTACGCTATTTAATTATTAATTTATTTATCCGTTTGCTATGAAACTTGGAATTTTTTTTCACACTTCCACGAAGGTTTCTTCAGAATTGTTTTTAAACATACCACTCATTGGCTTCTTTAAATTTATTCATTTTTACTGAGATCGTTGCAACGCACGACGGGTCTGCTAGTGTAAAATAAAATGAAAGAAAAAACAAAAACAAACAAGGACACAGGATATAATTGCATTGACTTGTTCGTTTATTGTCGTAAGCGGACCTGATTTTTCTATCTTTTTTATATATCCCTTGTCCTTGTTTGTTTTTGTTTTTCCTTTCATTTTATTTTACATGAATGTAAGTACATATATTTTATGTGATTGTACTGATGAAGGCATTAGCCGAAACGTCTATTGTTGTTTTAGTTTAAAATAAAGCTCAAATTTATTGTTTTAATTGCACAATTTGTTTGTGTATTTTGTATTTTGTTTAAAAGCTTTATCGCAGTCACATTCTGTATGATACCATTTTAAACACTTTTTTGTGTTTAACAATGTTTTTCTGAAAAACTATAGAAGTAATAATACATTCGCTAAGTTGTGAGTATAATGAAGTTGTGCGCCAGTTTTTGCCTAGGTCAAGGCCACTAAGCTGACTCAAATTTAAGCAGAATGAATAAAGCTCTGTTGAGATAATACCCAAAAAAAAATCACCCGGGTGTTTGATTAATATCTTAATGACATCGGCTTAAATCCATACCCGGATATAATCCTTATAGAATGTAACCGTTAAATCACACAGCTTTCACAGTTTTTATATCGCTGACTTAATATTATGGACGAAAAATGCAATGTCCCATTTTACAAACTATCCTTAAATTTAAAGACTCTACATTAATTCAGTCTCGTGGGCTCTGGTGATCTCACTCTGGGTTTCCTTGAGTAGTGCAGTCTTCAATCCTCATTGCGGTAGCCAATGGTCCATTTCAATTTGCACAAGAAACTTCTTCGAGTCCGCATGATCTGCCGGCAACCTGCTCTCAAGATATCCTCACCTCAGAGTATTCTTATCTACACCCGTACCTTGTAGCAATCTGAGGGCCACCAGCTGTGGGGCCGTCCATAAAGTACGTCACGCTATTTTTGACCATTTTTAACTCCCCCCTCCCCCATGTCACAAACTGTCACACATCTTGGACCCCCCCCCCTAAAGTACGTCACACTTTCGAACAAAAATGCTGATTTTTATTAACAAAATAATCCAAATTTAATATAAAACAGCGTGACGTCACACATGGCCGGACCCCCCTCCCCCCTGTCACAAACTGTCACACTTTCTTACACCCCCTCCCCCCTCTGGAGCGTGACGTACTTTATGGACGGCCCCTGTTGTAATTAACTGAGTTCTATGATGATGAAGACTTGACAACACAAAGATAATCTAATACAACTTTAATAGAAACCTCAGATAAACATAGGGATAAAAACATGTTTTTAAAAAATTCCCTATGCAAGAACGAACACATACAAATTCTCGTTCTTCCCGTCCGGAATTCTGACGTGGAATAGGTTGCCTGATGAAACTAGAAAAAACAACATTCTATCAACATCTAAAACTCAAATAAAATGCAAGACTAGACATAAACCATGGATAAACGTAGTATCCAATTATCTTCTGGATAGAAGGAGTGTCTGTAAAAGATAAAAATAGATAAGAAGACCGAGCTCTACGAACTGTACTCACTTCAACTATGTGCCTCTCTCCAAGTTTTACTATTGCTAAAACTACAACCGTCAAGGGATTTAAATCAATCAAAATTTTGCACGTAAGAGCCGAAAACATTTCTTCCATTTAAAAAATTAAGTTCATTTTTTAGGCCCCTATCCTATTAACTCGTGAAGGATTCCGGATTCAACGCATCCGGTTCTGTCGTCAACTTTTTCAAAACGCTCGTAAACACGTTTTCGGACTTGCTAGAGAGCTGAAATTTTAACAGTAGGTTTGCCTTGTGGGGAGGATAAAGCTATTAAATTTTCAGATCGATCGAATGTGCCGTAATTAAATTAATGCATTTTTAGTTTATCTCTATATGTAGCGGCAAGCTTTTGTTGACATTTTACGCGTCACACTGAGTTAAGTTCAACCATCCGTGACAAAACGTTTTCAGTTTTACAACAAAGGGTATTTAAGGCAATCTCAGTCTGTAAATGTTTGTCGCGTTTAAGCATGATAAATACTTTTTAGTTATGTCTCATATATAAGGGATTTATAGTCAAAAACTTTATTTTTACGGGGCTGTCTAATTCAATCCCTTATATTAACTTCACCGTCGTCTCTTGGGTTCGCAGGCGGTCGGTCGGGCGGAAAAACAAAATTAAAAAATGACACACTTCCCGTGATGCATGGTCGTGTTGTGTATATGATATGTGTAGTGTGTATAGAAAATCATTCCAGATAGAACAAGCGAAATCATAGAATGTCTTATATAGACATTCCATGTGTTGTGAAAAAAATATTTTTTCCGCTAAGTGGATCAGCGCACACATGGAATGGAGTTAAGAATGTGTAAGTTTATATTTATAGAAAATGTCAAATTTGCTCACAAATTTCGTCTCTAGATGAACTTGGCTAACCGGACATTTAACAGGACTTCATGAATGAAATTAAGCTTTACAAATTTTTTGTAAACGCTTAAAAGTAGAAAATAAAATGAACAAATTTTTTTTTAAAAGCATGAGGACCAGCTGCAGTGAGGAATGTAGAATCTCGCATGAAAAAGCAGAAAATAATTTTTTAGTCACAAACTAAGTAGTCACACAGGGGGACTCAGAACTTTTGTGTTAGTTGATCAAATTTTATATCTCACATTAAATCCCACAATCGATCACAATAAATATCAATGAAACTTAGAGTTTACAGTACAATTCAGTAATAATATGCAATTGAAAAGCATGGGCGCAAAATATGCACTTTGCATACTTTATTGCAATGATAATTGAAAAAATAATATTGTTTGTTCCCTCACCAATAATGAATGCTAATAAAATGATGCGATAGGGTTAAGAGCCTAACCTTTATATATGCGGGGCCGCGAAACGGTAGGCTAACTGCAAATAGGCGAGTGTATGCTATTGATTATAAATAGGTTGATTTCAAAAATTAAAAAATTAAAAAATTTTAAAAATTGCTTATTTACAAAATATATTAACGTTTTTGCATTTTCGTATTTGATTTTGAACCATGGCAGAATTTTAACATTGAAAGTAAGTAAAGAATGAAACACGCATGTCTCAATATAATAAAATATAATTTAAAAATAAATAATATATATATAAATAAGTAAAAATATGCATCGATGTTACGTTAGCTGTGATGAACCGTTAATATGAGAATTTTGACGTAATATTGTGTTCAGTGGATCATAAAATGTTTCAAGAAATTGTCCCGTCTTTTCTGACGTGACAGAAGTTTGTTCTTCAATCACAGCCATTCCCGCTGAAGTTGTCCTCACCGTTGTAGCCGCTATGGATCTGGTTGTACCACAGCCCCCAAGACCTGCCCATGATGTAGACCGTGGCACCGCTTGACCCCGGGCAAGTGGCCGTCGTGTACGTGTACTTGACATACGGGTGCCCAGGGGATGACTCACCCAGCGGCTTCTTGTTGGTCCACCTCCCGAGGGAGACGTGCTTGCTGCAACCGTGGGGATGGGACACAATGACGACCAGCTTGTCGTTAGGCCCCGTGAACTTCTCCGTGACCTTACCGTGCAGTCTGGGATACCGTCCCCACTGGACCATCATGGCGTCCAAAAGACCGACGTCGTGGGTCACGCACGACAGATGACACCTGTCATCGTTGACGTCGGCGCGCTCCATGTCAACGCCTTCGAGCGTCACGTACGCGCTTTTGTCGGAATCGTACCCGAACCAGCACGAAGCTCGCAACGCCTCGGATTTGTCGTACACAACGTGCACGGCTGTGATGACTCTGATCAGGCCCCACACCTTCCTCGGGTTGTCCGAGTCCTTGCATTCCTTGCAGGGACACGTGCGTCCGTCTTCTTCCTTGAATTTCTGCACCATCCCCACACGACCGGTTCCTGTGCGTTTCCTGGTGCTTCCCCGCGAGTCGCCAAAGGGGTATTTCTTGTTGGTCCCCTGGTAGTATTCTGGTCTCTCGTAGCTGGTGAAGTCCACCTGTATCCTGACCGTCAAGAAGGCGATGACCTTAATCAACTCCAGCAGGAATTGATATCGGTAACGTCTGCGCAGATTTTTGGCACAAAATTTGGGATACGGAATGTACTCCGAATGGCATTTCTCCTTAGCGCATCCGAAAACACAATCAAGACTGCATTCTTCTCTTTGAATGTCCTCCACTTCATGTGTACCTAAAAGTTTAAATGTTGCGTATTTCAAGATAAAAATATTTTAAAATTAAAATTTAAAATTTTATTTTCTCGGATTTGTTTTAGAAATGGAATGACATTCTAGGCAACACAAAATAATATCAAAAATGGCATTTTAAAATCGAATGCGAAAATTAGTTTGCGTCCTATACTTTTGACATATAGCGACGTATTCATTGAAAAACGAATGAAATTATTAATTTTAATTTAAGGCACATTAGTCTGTCAAATTTTGTTATCTACATAGCTTTTTGCTTCTATCGAATCTTTTCGTTGTTATTGTTTTCAATGGATTGATTTAACCTTCGACCCTTTTATCAGAATATATTATAGACGACTAATCGCCACTCACCTTCAAACAAATGGTCCGAGAACAGGTCACCATGACCCGCTGGGTCAGACATTCTTACCAGGTCAGATCGATGGAGAACTGTTTAAACATACAGTTAAACAGCAATTTTTAAAAAGTCACCAAGGTCCAGTTACGTCACTGCTGTCGTTGTGTTATGGTTAACGCACCAAAGACTTTACATAATTTTACACACAATAAAATAACTCTTATTCATAGATAATAATGAAGCTAGGTAATGGATAGCGTGAGCGATACTTACCGGTCACGAGATATCAAAGTAAAGCTAACTGAGCGTTTAAGTTTAATATGATAGTTTGACATTGCAGTCAATTTCTTTCTCTGGGATACTACAGGGGAGTAAACTCAGAATACGTAAACAAAATATTTGGCAATTCTGTAGCTGATCAAATTACTACAAAGGTTATCTTAAAATAAAATAAATACGAAGGAAGCGATATGTTAAATATGTATCTTGGACACTGATCTATTCTCAAAGTCTCAGACTCCTTGAACATGCAATATTGTCGTAACGATTTTCAATCGAAAAATACATACGTTTTTATATAACACAAAAAGTTTGTTGTTTTTTTTAAAATACACTTTCCTTTTTTTAAAAAATGTACTATTGATTGCATTCTCTTCTAATCATAATCTTTTATCGCTTCCCCAATAATTTATTCGAGATTTAAATCATAAGCAATAAATTTGTTTTTGAACTCACCTAAACTTAAACTGTTTGAAGTAGCACTTTTGATATTTTTTTTAAACATCGAATTATAAGTTCTTTAGTGAATGAGTCTATGGAGATCAGACAGAGTTGTGGAACATTGTTTTTCTTCCTCTCCTATTCGCATTGGGGAACTTTCCACCTCCTAACGTAATAACTGTTGCCACTCTTGAACAATATTAAAACAAATGCAAACGTTTTGCTAAATGCTAACACAAGTCGTCTACGGCGAGTGGAGCAGTTTTCTGACGTTAGGGCCCCGTGGTTAAAGCGCTTTATAATCTCGCGCCTCGTAATACCACACTTCCCTTCCCACTCCCACGGCAACAGATTGTGCAGATCTATTTTTAAAACCCCACGTAGGACTTACATATCACAACACAATGCTACGAGTCTGGAATTCCCGATTGTTTCTTTTATTTTTTGGGGGGGTTTTCCTGAATATTTTTTAGGTCACTTATGACTTGTGTCCTTGACTTTTCAAGTGCATCGATTTAGATGGAGAAAAAAAAAGATACAAATATGATGTTGATCTCATTAAAGTAGGTCATGTAGCTCAGAAATGTTAACAAAATGCTAACAGAAAGGTGAGACATCGACCAGTGGTGTTGACAACGTAGAAAACAAGGAAACTATAAAAACCAACTCACGGCGATTTCTAACGTTATCAATGTTTGATAAGAGAGAAAATTTCCTACAATACAAAGGTTTCAAGAGCAGGTTGTCACAAGAGCAGTATAACACAGGAGCAAGGTGTCACAAGAGCAATATAACACAAGAGCAAGGTGTCACAAGTGGACTTTATCCAAGAGCAAGGTGTCATAAGAGCAGTATAACACAGGAGCAAGGTGTCACAAGAGCAGTATAACACGGGAGCAAGGTGTCACAAGAGCAGTATAACACAAGAGCAATGTGTCACAAGTGGACTTTTATCCAAGAGCAAGGTGTCACAAGAGCAGTATAACACAAGAGCAAGGTGTCACAAGAGCAGTATAACACAAGAGCAAGGTGTCACAAGAGCAGTATAACACAGGAGCAAGGTGTCACAAGAGCAGTATAACACAAGAGCAATGTGTCACAAGTGGACTTTTATCCAAGAGCAAGGTGTCACAAGAGCAGTATAACACAAGAGCAAGGTGTCACAAGAGCAGTATAACACAAGAGCAGTATAACACAAGAGCAATGTGTCACAAGTGGACTTTTATCCAAGAGCAAGGTGTCACAAGAGCAGTATAACACAAGAGCAATGTGTCACACGTGCAATTTATCCAAGAGCACGGTGTCACAAGAGCAGTATAACTCAAGAGCAAGGTGTCACAAGTGGACTTTATCCAAGAGCAAGGTGTCACAAGAGCAGTATAACACAAGAGCAAGGTGTCACAAGAGCAATATATCACAAGAGCAAGGTGTCACAAGAGCAGTATAACACAAGAGCAATGTGTCACAAGTGGACTTTTATCCAAGAGCAAGGTGTCACAAGAGCAGTATAACACAAGAGCAAGGTGTCACAAGAGCAGTATAACACAGGAGCAAGGTGTCACAAGAGCAGTATAACACAAGAGCAATGTGTCACAAGTGGACTTTTATCCAAGAGCAAGGTGTCACAAGAGCAGTATAACACAAGAGCAAGGTGTCACAAGAGCAGTATAACACAAGAGCAGTATAACACAAGAGCAATGTGTCACAAGTGGACTTTTATCCAAGAGCAAGGTGTCACAAGAGCAGTATAACACAAGAGCAAGGTGTCCCAAGAATAGTGTCAAGGTAACCAGAGAGTTTTATCTTGTCAGTATCTTATCTTATCTTATCTTATCTGTTTACAGACGCTCCTTCTATACAGAAGATTATTGCGTCCTACGCTTATCTATGGTTTGTGTTTAGTCCTGCATTTTTATTAGAGATTTAAATGTTGATAAAGTGTTGGTTTTCCTGGATTCTTCAGGCAACCCATTCCACGCCCGAATTCCGGACGGGAAGAAGGAAAACTTGTATGTGTTTGTTCTTGCATACGGAATAAGAAAGGTGTTTTTATCCTTATGTCTATCTGAGGGTTGTATTAAGTTATCTTTGTGTTGTATTTCTAAATTAGAATTAATTGCTTTATGTATGATTACTACTTTGCTCTTGGTTCTTCTATCCTCTAGTGTTTCAAGGTTTAATGATTTAACTAATGGTGTTACTCTTGTCAGTTTCGAATATTCTCCAGTAATGAATCTAGCAGCTCTTTTTTGAATTTGTTCTAGTTTATCAATGTTTTCTTTGGTGGATGGGTCCCATACAGAAGATGCATATTCTAGTGCAGGTCTCACCAAAGTGAGGTAGCATTTTAGTTTTATATCTCTATTACATTTGTTAAAGTTCCTTTTTATAAAGCATAAGGTTTTGTTTGATTTTTTAATAACTTCATTGACATGGGGATTCCATGATAGTTTCTCATTTATTAAGACTCCTAAGTATTTTGCATCTTTAGTTTGGGTCAGTTCTTTTCCATGAATGTAATATTTTGAATTTATTTGTTTCTTTTTCTTTGTTACTCTTAACAGTTGACACTTTTCTGGATGGAAAGACATACTCCAGTTAGTTTCCCATTTTATCAATTCATCTAAGTCTTTTTGTAAAATTTTGCTATCTTGTTCTGATTTTATTGTTCTATAGATTATACAATCATCAGCAAATAGCCTAACTTTTGTACCTGTTGAGATGTTGTTGGGTAAATCATTTATATAAATTAAAAAGAGTAAGGGACCTAGCACAGTTCCTTGTGGAACTCCTGAGTTAACCTTTATTGGTGCAGATTTAGATCCATTAATTATTACAGTTTGCTCCCTGCCCAAAAGGAAGTCTTGGATCCAGTGATGTAAGGAACCTGAGATTCCAAAGTAGTTAAGTTTTTTAAGTAAACTAAGATGGTGAACTTTGTCAAATGCTTTTGAGAAGTCTAGTAATATTGTATCTATTTGATCATTTTTGTCCAAGCCTTTTGATAGTTCATCTATTAAACCTATTAATTGTGTTTCACATGATCTGTTTTTTCTAAAGCCGTGTTGATGTGGGCATAGGGCATTATATTTGTCAAGGTGGTTAACTATTCTACTATATATGCTATAAGAGAAAATAGCCCCGTTAGCAGGTCATCCCCAGAAAAAGAAGACTTTGCAAAAAGAAAAAGGGAGTTGCACAAAGTGCAGGTCCATCCTAGGGGGGGAGTCCATTGGAAAGTCATAAGGGTTTTACCCCATCGCTTGTGATACCCCTGTTCTATCGCAAAATTATCCTTTCAAAATATTTTTTAAAATTTATTTACTAGTACCGGTAGAATAAAGAGACAGTTTTTTTTTAAATCGCAATTTTATTATAATTACTGGTGTATTACCCGTCAAAAATAACGGAAGTTTTCAGCTGAAATCTATTTTTTTTTAAATTCACTTTTTTTAGGGCGCCTACGCGCCCATCTTTTTCAAAAGCCCAACTAACTTGTCCTTGTTTGATAAAAACGAAATATTTAACTTCTTATCTTATCTTATCTTATCTGTTTACAGACGCTTCTTCTATACAGAAGATTATTGCGTCCTACGCTTATCTATGGTTTGTGTTTAGTCCTGCATTTTTATTAGAGATTTAAATGTTGATAAAGTGTTGGTTTTCCTGGTTTCTTCAGGCAACCCATTGCACGCCCGAATTCCGGACGGGAAGAACGAAAACTTGTATGTGTTTGTTCTTGCATACTGAATAAGAAAGGTGTTTTTTATCCTTATGTCTATCTGAGGGTTGTATTAAGTTATCTTTGGGTTGTATTTCTAAATTAGAATTAATTGCTTTATGTATGATTACTACTTTGCTCTTGGTTCTTCTATCCTCT
Organism: Ampullaceana balthica; assembly: GCA_944989445.1. Classification (NCBI taxonomy): domain Eukaryota; kingdom Metazoa; phylum Mollusca; class Gastropoda; family Lymnaeidae; genus Ampullaceana; species Ampullaceana balthica. Next base: position 106,973 of record CALYLW010000104.1, read on the forward strand.
AGTGTTTCAAGGTTTAATGATTTAATTAATGGTGTTATTCTTGTCAGTTTTGAATATTCTCCAGTAATGAATCTGGCAGCTCTTTTTTGAATTTGTTCTAGTTTATCAATATTTTCTATGGTGGATGGGTCCCATACAGAAGATGCATATTCTAGTACAGGTCTCACCAAAGTGAGTTAGCATTTTAGTTTTATATCTCTATTGCATTCGTTAATTAAAGTTTCTTTTTATAAAGCCTAAGGTTTGGTTTGATTTTTTATATAACTTCATTGACATGGGGATTCCATGATAGTTTCTCATTTATTAAGACTCCTAAGTATTTTGTATCTTTAGTTTGGGTCAGTTCTTTTCCATGAATGCAATATTTTGAATTTATTTGTTTCTTTTTCTTTGTTACTCTTAACAGTTGACACTTTTCTTGGTGGAAAGACATACTCCAGTTAGTTTCCCATTTTATCAATTCATCTAAGTCTTTTTGTAAAATTTTGCTATCTTGTTCTGATTAAATTGTTCTATATATTATACAATCATCAGCAAATAACCTAACTTTTGTTCCTGTTGAGATGTTGTTGGGTAAATCATTTATATAAATTAAAAAGAGTAAGGGACCTAGCAAAGTTCCTTGTGGAACTCCTGAGTTAACCTTTATTGGTGCAGATTTAGATCCATTAATTATTACAGTTTGCTCCCTGCCCAAAAGGAAGTCTTGGATCCAGTGATGTAAGGGACCTGAGATTCCAAAGTAGTTAAGTTTTTTAAGTAAACTAAGGTGGTAAACTTTGTTAAATGCTTTTAAGAAGTCTAGTAATATTGTGTCTATTTGATCATTATTGTCTAATCCTTTTGATATTTCATCTATTAAACCTATTAATTGTGTTTCACATGATCGGGTTTTTCTAAAGCCGTGTTGATGTGGGCATAGGGCATTATATTTGTCTAGGTGGCCAACTATTTTACAATATAATATGTGTGTGGTCTAGTAATTTACAGGTGATACTAGTAAGTGATACAGGCCTGTAATTACCAGGGACTGATTTATCACCTTTCTTAAAGAGTGGAGTTACGTTAGCTAATTTCCAATCCTGGGGAACTTTACCCTGGTTTAGAGAGGCTTGAAAAAGAACTACAAGGATTGGGGACAGTTCATTGCTTAGTTCTTTTAATAAACTTGCAGGCAATTCATCTGGGCCAGTGGCTTTGTTTATTTTTAAGTTTTTTAGGAGTGAATGTATACCTATCTCGTCTACAGTTATGGTACCTATTTCTTCCATTTTATATAAATTTATTAAAACTTCCTTGTCCCCTGAGGCAGAGAATGATGATGCAAAATATGTGTTAAGGATATTAGCTTTAGTCTCATTATCATTATAGGTTTTATCATTTGAGTCTTTTAGTGTGGCTATTCCTATAGGTTCCATTGTAACCGATTGATACCAATTATCTACTAAACTTTCTGAAATGTACACAAAGTATTTTATAATAGGGATTGTAGGGCGCCTAAGGCACCCCCTTTGTTTTTTTATTTTATAATTAACCATCATCAAATCCTCTTTTTACATTGTTCCCTTTTTCAAAATTAAAATATGAGATAAACAATGACGTCATATATTTTTTTACAGGGCATCTTTAATTTGCACACATTTTGATGCACTGGTGCAGTAATTTGGTGCGCTGCTTTCTAAAATTAGTAGCGTAACATCCACACATACATACAGACAGACGACGGGAATTCTGTATATTGATTATTTTAAATCAGTTTTTTTAATATAGATTTTTTAAAAATTGTAACAAAAATTTGATATTCATTAATTAATTGCTTATGTTTTATGTTGACAAGGTGAATCAAGATGAACGTGTATACTATTGGTCTCTTTCACTTTAGATATTTACGGACTTAGCACGTGGATATCATTGAGGATCATTGCCGAACGATGACAAACCATTAATTGGGGACACATTCTTTTGCTCTTTGTACGCTTTCAATCAGATTCCATTTTGAAATAAAACAAACCCGTAAAAACAAAGTTTTTGACTATAAATCCCTTATATATGAGACATAACTAAAAGTATTGATTATGTTCAAACGCGACAAACATTTACAGACTGAATCTGTCTTAACTCCCCTTTGTTTTATAACCCCCGGGGGGCGGGTGGGAGAGGGGAAAGGTCTGGTCACCGATCACTGGACCGAGCTCAGCGGGACACGTAAAATGTAAACAAAAGCACGCCGGTACATCGACGGATGGCGTCAAAGCGCGAACTGAACTGTCGCGTGAAAAAAAACAATAACAAACTGTGAATTTGAATTACATACGTTGTATTGAGATAATCTAAAAATGCATTAATTTAATTACGGTACGTTCGATTGATCTAAAATTTTAATACGATGCATTGTTAGGTAACACGAGTCTATGTGCCAAATTTCAGCTCGGTGGCATTACGGGAAGTGGGTCATTTGTGACTTTTATCTTTACGCCCGCCCGATGACGAACGACAGACAGAGAGAGACGGCGGTGAAGTTAATATATGGGATTTAAAAAATTATTCACATACGTTTAAGTGACATCGTTGCTCTCGGATGTCAATCAATTTGAAAAGGTGAATTAAGGCGTACTATAGACTAACTATATGTTACCTTTTTTTCCCGTTTTAAATCCCTTATATTAACTTCGCGGCCGTCTCTGTCTCTCTCTCATCATCTCATGGGCTCGGCGGGCGGAAAAACAAAAGTCGAAAATGACCCACTTTCCGTGATCCGATCGAACTGAAATTTGGCACACGGACCCGTCTAACCTAACAATGCATCGTATCAAAATTTCAGATCGATCGAACGTACGGTAATTAAATTAATGCATTTTTAGTTTATCCTTATATGAGGTATGTAATTTAAATTCACTGTTTTGTTATTGTTTTTTTTTCCCACTTCCACGTGAGTTTGAGTTGACGCCGATCGTCGTGTTGACGCCGACCGTCGTGCCGACACCCCCTCACATCCCACCCCCATTTATTAAAGACAAGGGACATCACTCGGTGTCAGTCTGTAAATGTTTGAAAATAATCAATACTGTTAGTTATGTCTCATATATAAGGGATTTATAGTCAAAAACTTTGTTTTTAAATCCCTTATATTAACTTCACCGGCGTCTCATGGGCGGGCGGAAAAACAGAAGTCAAAAATGACCCACTTCCAATGATCCGATCGAACTGAAATTTGGCACACGGACCCGTCTTACCTAACAATGCATCGTATCAAAATTTCAGATCGATCGAACGTACCGTAATTAGATTAATGCATTTTTAGTTTATCCTTATATGAGGTATGTAATTTAAATTCACGATTTGTTATTGTTTTTTTGCCACGTGAAAGTTTGAGCATTGAGGCGACCCAACGAAACGACGGTGCGCTTTTGTTTACATTTTACGTGTCACTCTGAGCTCGGTCAAGCGAATCGGTGACCAGACTTTTCCCCTCTCCCCCTCCCACCCACCCCTCCCCCCCCTAAGGTTATGAAGCAAACTTGTGTTAAGACAGATTCAGTCTGTAAATGTTTGAAAATAATCAATACTGTTAGTTATGTCTCATATATAAGGGATTTATAGTCAAAAACTTTGTTTTTACGGTTTTTTTTTATTAAATCCCTTATATTAACTTCGCGGCCGTCTCTCTCTCTCTCTCTCTCTCTCTCTCTCTCTCTCTGTCTTGGGCTCGGCGGGCGGGCGGGCGGAAAAACAGAAGTCAAAAATGAACCACTTCCCATGATCCGATCGAACTGAAATTTGGAACACGGACCCGTCTAACCTAACAATGCATTGTATAAAAATTTCAGATCGATCGAACGTACAGTAATTAAATTAGAGCATTTTTAGTTTATCCTTATATGAGGTATGTAATTCAAAATTCACTGTTTGTTATTGTTTTTTTTCTGCCCAGTTCCACGTGAGTTTGAGTTGACGCCGACCGTCGTGTTGACGCCGACCGTCGTGCCGACACCCCCTCGCATCCCACCCCCATTTATTAAAGACAAGGAACATCACTCGGTGTCAGTCTGTAAATGTTTGAAAATAATCAATACTGTTAGTTATGTCTCATATATAAGGGATTTATAGTCAAAAACTTTGTTTTTACGGGTTTGTTCTATTAAATCCCTTATATTAACTTCGCGGCCGTCTCTCTCTCTCTCTCTCTGTCTGTCTTGGGCTCGGCGGGCGGGCGGGCGGAAAAACAGAAGTAAAAAATGACCCACTTCCCATGATCCGATCAAACTGAAATTTGGCACACGGACCCGTCTGACCTAACAATGCATCTTATCAAAATTTCATATCGATCGAACGTACCGTAATTAAATTAGAGCATTTTTAGTTTATCCTTATATGAGGTATGTAATTCAAAATTCACTGTTTGTTATTGTTTTTTTTCTGCCCAGTTCCACGTGAGTTTGAGTTGACGCCGACCGTCGTGTTGACGCCGACCGTCGTGCCTACACCCCCTCGCATCCCACCCCCATTTATTAAAGACAAGGGAACATCACTCGGTGTCAGTCTGTAAATGTTTGAAAATAATCAATACTGTTAGTTATGTCTCATATATAAGGGATTTATAGTCAAAAACTTTGTTTTTACGGGTTTGTTTTATTAAATCCCTTATATTAACTTCGCAGCCGTCTCTCTCTCTCTTTCTGTCTTGGGCTCGGCGGGCGGGCGGGCGTAAAAACAAAAGTCAAAAATGAACCACTTCCCATGATCCGATCGAACTGAAATTTGGCACACGGACCCGTCTGACCTAACAATGCATCGTATCAAAATTTCAGATCGATCGAACGTACCGTAATTAAATTAATGCATTTTTAGTTTATCCTTATATGAGGTATGTAATTTCAATTCACGGTTTATTATTGTTTTTTTGCCACGTGAAATTTTGAGCTGACGCATTGAGGCGACCCAACGAAGCGACGGGCGCTTTTGTTTACATTTTACGTGTCACTCTGAGCTCGGTCAAGCGAATCGGTGAGCAGACTTTTCCCCTCTCCCCCCCACCCCCTTCCCCCCCCCCACTAGGGTTATGATGCAAAGTTGAGTTAAGACAGATTCAGTCTGTAAATGTTTGAAAATAATCAATACTGTTAGTTATGTCTCATTTATAAGGGATTTATAGTCAAAAACTTTGTTTTTACGGGTTTGTTTTATTGATTAACTCTGACTGGATTCAAATAACCGCTATAATATTGTCAGCCTGTTAGCGTCAGTGAAGTATGGAATGAATAACTTCGTGCTTGTTTGAATAGATAGCTTGTGTTCGGTCACGCTTAGCGGTTTTGTGTAGTTTATGTTATACAAATGTTTTATAAAACCTGACATCGGGATCTGCAGGGGGTATGTTTGAAGGTGACTTTGTATTACATGTATTTTTTTTGTTTTGAGTGTAACAGTGAGGAGTTTTGGTGCCGTCCATAAAGTATTTTTTGACCATTTTAAACCCCCTCCCTCCCTCCTGTCACAAACTGTCACAAATCTCGGACCCCCCTCCCCCCCCCTCTAAAGTACGTCACCTTTTCGAACAAAAATTTATTTTTTATTAACAAAATAATTAAAATTTAATATAAAACACCGTGACGTCACACATGGCCGGACCCCCTCCCCCCGTCACAAACTGTCACACTTTCTTACACCCCTCCCCCCTCCTTGAGCGTGACGTACTTTATGGATGGCACCTTTTATGATCTATTTCATCTAAAACTGGGTCTAATAAGCGCCACCCTCCCGTGATTTTGAATAGAAAACAAATAGAAGACTCGTCATTGGTAGTTATTTATGTATAACTATGTGTCATAATTACATTTATATTAATCGGGTAGTTTTCTTGTTTAAACAATGTCAAGGAGAATTAAGGAAAGGAGAAGAATAGAGAGACAGAAATAGTGTGACAGAGAGAGCATGACAGAGATACCAAGAATATAAGCAAACTAGGTACACCCGTCAAAAATGACCGAAGTTTTCAGCTGAAATCTATTTATTTTATAAAACATGCACTTTTTTTAGGGCGCCTATGGCACCGAACTTTTTCAAAAAACCCAACTAACTTGTCCTTGTTTGATAAATACGAAATATTAAGCTTTCTGAAATGTACACAAAGTATTTTATAATAGGGGTTGCAGGACGACTACGGCGCCTACTTTGTTTTTTTATTTTATAATTAACTATCATCAAATCCTCTTTTTACATTGATCCCTTTTCCAAAATTAAAATATGAGCGAAATCAATGACGTCATATAATATTTTTGTACAGCGCCTATTTAATTTTCACACCTTTTGATGCTTTGGTGCAGTAATTTGGTTTTCCCTGCTTTCTAAAATTAGTAGCGTCAGGACTGACAGACACTACTTGCGTGACAATTGCAAATTATTTTGTTTAATAAGAGAGAGAGAGAGCATCAGAGAGAAAAAACGCAAATGACAGACATAAAAAAAAAGAGAGAGAGAGAGAGAGAGACACCAAGAAACTGAGTGTTACAGGCAGAAAGAGCGAGAGAGAGAGAGGCATACATAAAAGGAATACATGAATATAATAGAACATATAATTACTAGCCCCGCTAAGCTCAACGCGTCATTTAGGCCATTAACTTCTTCCCAGTGTGGAATACAAAAATGCATCCTCTGTCGATGTACAGGGGCGCGATGGTTTAAGTGGTAGCGCACTGGACTATCGATCCGAGGCAGATCCCGAGTCGTGGGTTCGAGTCCAGGTTCTGGCTAGGCCCCTGGGGCATTGTGCTTGCCACACATACCCCTGCTCGTTAGTGGTTGCTAAAAACCTGTGAACTTCACTTGCCTCATAGTCCGTCATGGACTAGAAAGGGGGTCATGTCGATGGACCACCCCCCTCCCATTTGGTCAGCGGCAACTGTATACAAATGAACAGGTAAAGATCACATGATATCGACACTAGACATGTAATACTGTATTCGTGTTCAAAAAATGTAGTAAATGTATAACGTTCGCTGTTGTGTTACGTCTTGTCAGGCTAACTAATACCCTGTTTATATGTTATACATTTACTAATTTAAAAGCCTGGTTGCAGTCTCACGCCCATTATTTTATTTTAAAAATGTATACAGTTATTGAGAGCCAATAGTTGCATTCCTGGCACAAATAACAAGGATATTGAACATCCAATAGCACCGCAGCATTAAATTCAAATAAGAAGGATATTGAGCAGAGCTGAGGTAAACAGTTATACCCTGACAAATTGATAACAATGATATTAATAGACAGCGCTGAACAACAATCTTCCATTCCTAGAAATTGTAACCCGGATGTCATACTCAGTGACTATGGCATAGTATCAAGAATATGTTTAAAAAAAGAGATCAATATTGGAAATATGTTTCTGACACTTGAACTTGTGTTTTTGGTTAATCCATCCTTTGACTAAGTTTGGCTTAAAAAATGCCATTGATCATACGTTTTTTCCAAAAAACATTTATCTTTAGATTTAAATATTTTAACCCTTTTTTATTTCTCCAGAAAGTGTTTATATTTTTAAGATTTTGTGACTAAAAAATAAATATAATAAAAGGACAGACTTTGGTTTTTATCGAGTTAAGTTAAATAATCGTTATTGTGTATTCCTTATCGATTATTTCAAAACAAGATATGTTCCAACTTTATCTAAGCAACTATGTTAACGCTTGCTTCAACGGCCGCTTAAAAAAATGTAGTAAGAATTATTAATTCACACAGTAGAACAAGAGGCATAATAGTGATACATCGTGCTAAATGGCTTTGGTCGAACTAGAAAGAGACCAGCCATCTGACAACGACGTTGACACTCTATTGAAGGCATCATGTGAAACAACAAAATCAAACGAATAATTGATGTAAAATTGTAAAATGTGATTCTTAAAATAATAATAAAAGTTACCAAGACTAATGAGATTAGTTTCTTAATCTATTTAAGTTTTAATAAAATATGTTATATAATATATTAACATCTTTAAATTAAAAGATTAATTTATGCATTATGCAATGGATCCAATTGATCAAATAAATTAATATAACTTTTACTTTATTACTTTACATATTCATTTATAACAATTAATAAGTATTATTATTTAGTAGTGTGAATAATAAATTGTTATCTGTGAAGATTATTTAGTTTTTCCTTTGATACTATCACTAGTTTTAACCACTTTGTACGTGCATTGAGCTACTAAATAAGATAATACTTTCCCTCCCCATTTCGTAATTATTATACAGTATATCGTTACATTGTGATAAGAATAAAAATACGAATGATTAATTTAATTTTTATTATTGTTTTTATGATAATTTAACTTTTGTGTCTGTGACTGTGTTTCTTATCTTTCTGATCAGTGTCGTCACTAGAGGGTTGCGGGGGCCGCCCAGGGTGACACCATCACAAGGGGGGACAGCAAAATGTAAAATTCTGTATGTTCCCGTCCCGTTATTTGGCACTAGAAGACTCGGGGGAGTTCTATGGGTTAAGCCGTGAAGGGGTGACACCATGAGCTACCGCCACGGGTGACACAAACCCTAGCGACGCAACTGTTTCTGATCATAGTGTCCTGTTCTTATCCATGATTTATTTCATAGTTTATGTCTAGTTTTTTTTATTTTTAAAATTGAGTTTTAAATTTTGATATTGTGTTGATTTTTCCGATTTCACTCCCGAATTCCAGACGGGAAAAATGAGACTTTGCATGTGATTGTGATTGTACAAGTACTTGTACTTGTATACGTCATACGGAATAAGAAAGTTGTTTTTATCCCTATGTCTTTTTGAGGGTTGTATTAGATTATCTTAGTGTTGTATTTCCACTTAAGAATTAATGGCCTAATGTATTATTACTACTTTACTTTGTGTCCTTCTACCTTCTACTCTTACTCTTTTAACCTGATGATTTACTAATATTAATAATACTAATACTAATGACAAATAGGGTTGCCAGATGGCTGTCTCAAAAATACCGGACACTAGTGTCGACTGTCGATGGCACACAAAGCCAAAATATCAACATTAATAATTTGCGGCTTGGGGATTATTGAATAGGTTTAGTGAACTGTGTGAATTCAAAAAGTGCTATAGTCTGTAAATGTCATTAATATTCATATGATCAAATCAAGATAATGATGCGTTGCAACATTCGTATATTAAATATAGAATAAGATCGGAATCTCATTAAACATCCTTGCTTTATTATATTTTCAAAATATGGCATGATTATAAATGCAATAATATAATAAAATAATACAATTGTTTTCTCCTGTCTGGTAATATGTCTGCTTATGTCATGTTTTCTGGAGAAAATTACAGTATTGCAAATATCAAAATATAGCAAGATTGTTGGCTTCCTTATGTCTCGTAAGACGACAGAATTTTCTATGCTCCGGTGGAATTTGCGCGCATGGCTTTGCAGCTCCTTCTGTGGCTGTACAATCCCACTCACAAATGACAGCCTTTGCTGCACTTCTGACACTGAAAGGTAGTATTTGTGTTTGGCTGATTTGATCTCCTTTTCCTCTTAAGGCAAATTACGTCTGCGACCTGTTGCAGGTTTCTTTCTCCTGCTTCTAGCCCGGCAGTCAACGCCTGTCTCCATCTGTACCTGTCCCCAGCGAGTTCCTCCAAACTATTTATGTCGATGCCAATAGCTTTTATGTCTCTTGCATACATCTTTGTAACGAGGTTACTGGACTACTTGGATTTCACCGCAGCTAAGTGTTTTTTTTCTATTATTTCGTTTTATTCGTTTCATTTGTGTACTATTTGTCCGTTGAAGAAGGCTCTTTGCCGAAACGTTCGCTGTTGTGTTACGTCCTGTCAGGCCTACTAATACCCTGTTTTTATTTTATGCATTTACCTTTTTAACGAGGTTAGGCCGGCCTGTAGTCCTCATTCCTTTGGCTAGCTCAGAATAGGTGATGTCATTTGGGATTCTGCCATCCTCCAATACATTCACATGTCCCAACCATCTGAGCCGACGCTGACGGAGAACAGTTGTCATGCTTTGTATTTTTGCCTGTTGTAGCACCTCATTGTTGGTGACATGGTCCTGCCACGCGATTCCCAGGATGCGCGGAGACAGCGCATGTGGAAAGCACTCAATATCCTTTCTTGTCTGGAGTATAGGGTCCAGGATTCACTGGCATAAGGGAGGGTGCTTGGCACACATGCACGGTACACAGCAATTTTGGTTCTGATGGTCAACTTTTTGCTGTTACAGACTCTTTTTGAGAGCCTGGCCAGAGTTGTGGAGGCCTTGCCGATCCTTATGTCTAGGTCGGAATCAAGGAACAGGTTGTGGGTGATATTGGAGCCAAGGTATGTAAAGTGTTCCTCGGCCTCAAGTTGGCAACAATTGATGGTTATGTTGGGTGGATCAGCATCCTGGGCCATCACGTTAGTCTTTTTGAGGCTGATGGCTAGACCGAAGTCGCTGGCGGCCTTGGCAAAGCGGTCCATTAGGCTTTGAAAATCGGCGACTCTGATAGCAAGATTATGTCACTAAACAATAAATTTTTGTTCATGTTAGGGGCTTTTAAACATCTCCTAACTATTATTTAATTAACTATTTTATTATGTAATGCCAGAATGGATTAACGTTTAATTCTTTACGTGCTTCATTTCAGAGGCATCACTAGGGTTGGTGTCACCCGGGGTGGTAGCTCATGGTGTCACCCCTTCACGACTGAAGGGGCCGTCCATAAATGACGTCACGCGAGGTTGCCGATTTTTTACCCCACACTCCCCCAGCGTCATACTTTGTCACAAAAACTTAGACCCCACCCCTTTTTTACAATATGACATCACAAAGCTTTGACACCCCTCCCCCAAGCCGTAATTTCTCAATAAAAATTAGCATGTTGCAAATTATTTTTTGTCATTTAAATATGTATTTAGGGTAAGTCTGCACTGTAATAACGTAACACGCGTGAAGTCATTGAAAACGTAATTAAATAAAGGGTAAACAATCAAATATTTAAGTGGAACTTTTATTTAAAGTTTCGCGTTTTTGATGTGACGTCACATTTCTTAAACACCCTCCTCCTCGTACCACATCGTCGCAGATGCGTGGAACCCCCATGGCGGATTAAAAGGGTGGGGTGATGAACGGGCTAAAGCCCCCAATAAAAATAAGGGACCCCAAACTTTTTATGAATTATAGTGTATAATAAAGATGCAGGCCATTATGTTTGAACGATTCCCTGAAAATGCCTTGGACAGTCATACGGCAATGCTGCAAATGAGTAGGAAGTATAACGGAAACCATGTAGGCTATTCTTCGTGAGAAGTGCATTGTAGCTCATTATGTGCCGTGCACAGCTCATTCCTTTAATTTGGTTGGGAAAAGAGCAGCAGGTTGTCCTACTGCGGTCAGATTTTTTTGTCTTCTGCAAAATCTTTATACCCGATTTGTTGCATCTACTCATCGTTGACAGGTACTTCAAAAACATATGAAATTGATACATGCTAACAAAGCCTTGTCTCACACAAGATGGTCAGCCTGACATTATGCTGTAAGGTCTGTTAATAGCTCATACCATGAGAATATCGCAGCACTGGAAGAATTAGCAACGAATGAAAATCAGCCACGTGACTGCCGACTTGAAGAAGAAGGATTTCTAAAGGAAATTTAACAACTGAAAGTCGCTATTTTACTTGAAATTTGGGAAACAATTTTATAAAGGAAGTCTCTCATTGAGTTTGTTAAAAAATAGCATTCTTAATTTTATTCCTATGAAGACAAAGGAAAGGAAAAGTCCGTGGTAAAAACAGTGTAAACAATCTTCAATACTATCAAACAAAAAAGAAAGCGCCAGTTTGATAAAGGGACATCAACAAAGCAGTATTCTCCTGGTGAAAAAAAATTCAAGATTGAGATATTTCTGGTAATCATTGACAAACTTTCTTAAGCCATACAACACTGGTTAGGTGCATATAAATACATCCATGAGAAATTTGGCTTTCTTACAAACCTAACTGAGCTCAGCACTTTCGCCACCCGATGGGCAGCAGCCAAGTTAATGAAAGAACATTCAAGTGATTTCGAAGAAGGGGTGAGATAAATCCAAAGCAACCGTTTCGTCCCCCAAAATTTACTAGCAACGCCATCGAGCGGTGCCGGTTTAGGGCCAGGAGCGCCAGTACGGATTAGCAAAAAGTGCCGCGAAGAACGCATTGAACGCCAGCTCTGAGGAAACCTTCCAGTGGGGGTTGACCCTAGGTAGGTCTTTGATGATCCCCCGGTCTGTGTTCGGTCCTAACCATGGAGACCCGTGTGCTTTGCCGGGATGGCGCCAAAGTGGTAGCGGGTCGTAGGAGGAAATTTCACCCCCACTTGTGAGGGCAACTTAGTGGTAGGCATCTTCGACTGTATGTCCTGGATGCCCAGGTGACCGCTTCAGAAGCGACCGCTTTGTCCTCAGCTGTTACGTCCCTTTGGTGGCCAGATGGCTAAGGGGGTCTTCCGGGAAGACCCATAAAGAGCACTAGGCTCGGGGCTTCTGATTTTCTTCCACATGTAGGTTCATGAGTGATTTCGAAGACTGCATTCCTCCAGAATTAGTCCAATTTTCAGAACTCTTAAAAAAGTTATTGTCCAGCCTCAGACTCAGGGTAAGGAAGAGGAATTAGCACAAAGCGAAACTCAAAAAACTTGCACAGAGCTAAAAATTTTGCTGCTTTTGAATGAGCTATATTTCACACAGTCCTTTACAAATGTACACATCGCACTTCGCATCTATCTTTCAATGATGACATCAAACAGCAGCTGAGAGCGATCCTTTTCAAAGTTGAAAAGAATATATAATGAGTTAGAATTTGCATGGGACGAAAAAGGCTTAATATGCTCTCTCTAACGAGTATTGAAAAGGAACTTGTAAGCTTAGTCAGCTTTATTGACTTGATTGAAAACTCCGCCATTTGAAAAATTCGCAAACGAAAGTTGTAGGTTGAAATAATAATCATACATATTTTTCAATAATTTTTGTTATTTCAAATAGAGAAAAGAATTCGTTACCTCGTGAAATTTTATTTTAAAAAAACGGAATAACGCGTAATACTATTCTTTACGGGGGCGCGTTCGTAAGCACTAAACAGCGTAAGTCAGGATGGGACCGTCGTAACCGGAGGACTACCTGTATATAAACATGCATATCTATGCTTTCACGCCTTTAATAAATATATATATATATAAAATATTAACTCAAAGACATTGAAGTCATAATTTTCCTCAAGAAAAACATCAACAAAGAAAACCCATCTTTTGATTTTTTTCTTTGGGGTGGGGGGGGGGTGGTGATAAAATCGTATTCCCCCCACCCCACTGTGGTGGAGGGAGTCGTGAGGTGGGATTCGTTCATGCTGTCGGTGTGTCCAAGCCCAAATGGCTTTATATCTTTTAAAACAGAAGACACTGCCTCTTTCATTCCAGCCTTTTTTAAAGATCTATCTGCTACGACTATTTCTTTTCTTTTTTTCCTAATTTGTTTTAATGTTGTTCGTGTGTTGGGACTGTTTTATTATTGCAAGTTAACTGATATTTTTTTAATAAGAATTTTCATGTTTAACGTATTTCATAGTATTTCTTAATTTCTTTATAGATTAAAAAATGTGTCATCTTTTTTTTTCTGACATAAAATCGTACACAGTAAAATTTTAGGCTCGGGTGTCACCCCCTGATGGGTGTCACCCGGGGCGGCCCGCACCCCCGCCCCCCCTAGTGACGCCACTGCTTCATTTATATAATAAAAGACATTTGGTGTGTTTTTTTTTATTACAATCCGAATTGCAAATTTCGATGTGTAATATTAGGTCAAACGGTCGATTCTATAATCAGAAGATTTTAAGTTTGCTTAAAAAACCCTACTAGTGTATTGAATTAAAGAAAATTGAAAATACCGGACACATGCATGTCCGGTATTGCTTCAATTTTTTAAATGGACAAATAACGATAATACCGGACAGTCCGGTTAAAAACCGGTCATCTGGCAACCCTAATGACAAATGCCATGGCCATTGATTGAGCCCATTGCCATTACTGTCATTACTTCATTACTATTACTATTACTTAGTAGCGGTGTTACTCTTACTCTTGTCAACAATTTATTTTTTGAGTGCTATTCCAAGCCCGAAAATGGCTTTGAATTTGTTATTTGTTAATAAAATTCATTATATAATATTTTTTACATAATTCTCTCGTATTTTAATTGTAAAAGCAACAATATGTATGTAGATATTGTGCATATTGTGCAGAGATTGTGCAACTTTGCTTCGCGGAATGCGAATGAATTGGAATAGCTTCGCAGAAAATCATTAATAATTATTAAATAATTATTAATATCATTTGACGCACACATTTTGTTCGAGGTTTGATTTGTTCTTTTTCTTATGCACCACAGAGAACAGTTGATGAACGGGTGTCGTTTTGAAGCAGATAGTTAAAAATAATTGAAATGGCAGTGATTGATTACCAAAAGTCAATTATTAAGAAAGGAATAAGCGAGATAATTCCGTCCTTAGTATTTGTTTAGTCTTTAGTTTGTATAACAGTGAATAATGAGTATGAATGTGAACAGTTTAGCAAAGCTAATTTAAGCTACACAGCCATGTAAGTATTGTAAGCATTACGATTAATGATAAAGACAATAATAAGAAAGTTTGAATAAGGTCAATAAAGATTAAAGAGTCTTTTTAAAAAGTTCTTATTAAAGACTTCGTAATTAATTATAATATTAATCCTTTAATTTTAATTCCGATAGTTCATATTAAAGTTAAAGTTTCAAATAAACTAATTTTGTATACATTGAATCAAGTAACGATTAATTAATTATTAATCTTACAGTACTTGACTTACATTTACACTTACTCTAACAAACTTTAACTTTAAGACGAATTGAGCAGTCCAAACAGTTAGACAAAACACATTCAGTGACATTCTACATAGACTATTGACAATACCTATACTATAGTCTATAGTTATAGACCATTATAGACACTATAGACTATAGTATAGTCACTATAGTCTATAGTATACTAAACACATTTGACATCTGACATTTTATAAGTCCTATAACTATAAACTAAACTATAAGTATAAGTCTTATTGTCTTATTATTATTTAAAGTTAAACACAGCCTTAAATTAATTTACTAGCTAGTGACAATGTACTTAGAATATACTACTAATTGAAGTAATTGTTGTCATTAATTATTATTAATTTAATTAAATTTTTAATTATAAATCCTAATAATAGAGTGGTGCCACGGGCCATGTCAATCATCAATGATCAGTGAAAGCAGTGCCATTATAATTCTATGTTAACTTGTAGCAATTTAGCAGTTTGTGATTGTGAAGATTATTAATTTTTAAAATTAAATTTCATCTTATAAAAAACTAACTGAAGCCAATAGATTTTTCAAATTAATCTTGATCATAAATATTGCATTTAGGAGTGTTTTTGTCAGGTGGTTTAATAGTTTAAAAAACAAACTATTTTGATAGATTCAAATTCAGTCACTGGGATGGGGTTGATGGGGGTACCCCACCACTAGACTGAACTTTTCCCTAGAATTGAAAGGTAGCATTTTCAAAACAAAGCAGCATTTCGTCACAAGGTAGTATTTTCAGAACCAGAGAAAATTTTAGTAGAAAATTGGATAACAAAAAGCTTATTTTACGGGAGCACGGGTTGACTCTAATCCTGGTTACACTTTTGGGATTCATCATTTAGTAATGAAAAGGGAATTTTTAAATGATTTATTAATAATAATATAAATAATTACTAAATTCTTGTCTACCACATTATTATTACTTAAGGATGATAATTATATCTTGTATATACCTCATATGATGACTATTGAATTTTCACTTACTGATTTAGGCCAGTTGGGCTGCTTGCAGTATTGGTTGCTTTTTGTTTTGCAAATATTAAAGGTAAACTTATCATTAAATTATATACATATCAGGAAATGTACTTATTTACTATATAAATTCATAATTAATTATATTCATTAGAAAATGAGTAGTCTCATTTTCTAGAAGTAAAATTTTATTAATTCTGCCATTAAACAAAACAAGTTACCAGTTACAATTAAAATAAGAAATGTAATATCTTGAGTAATGCTAAAAACTCCCTTGCATTTTTCTTAATGAAATTAAATGTTTTTCTGTGACTTTTTTGGTTTTGATCATTGTTATCATTTCCATTACAGCATTATGTCCTAAAGGAAAATATGGGAAAGATTGCTCATTTGAATGCAGATGTGACTGGAATAGTACTCAAAACTGTCATGAATTAACAGGAGAATGTATTTGCAAGTTAGGATTTGAAGGGAAGCAATGTGAGCAGGATATAAACGAATGTCTTGTATCAATGTAGGTGGCAGTATTTCAGTTTTATTTCACTGTAATTCATCAAGTATATAGTTTGATGACATTTATTTTATACACAAATTTAACATTGGGGAAACACTTTTTTTCATAACTGATCCTTTATTCTTTTTATTAACCCCAATTTTTTTTAAAAATTCAACAACTAAGACCATTTTATTGTTATTTCTTTCCTTTAGCCCGTGCAAAGATCCTTTTATGTACTGCAGCAATACTATTGGGTCTTATATGTGTTCCTGTATAATTGGTTATAAGTTAAGGCCATCTGGATATTGCTACCGTAAGTTAATGTGTATTTTTTCAAATTTAAGGTTATATTTATGATCATAGCTACCTTTGGTGAAGTACTGTTTACTTCAGTTTGATTAAACTTTAAAAATGTAATTCATAACTTATCAAAGAAGAGCAACCTGGAAAAGGTAGAGCACATAAAAATAAATGAATTTGTATTATTTATTTCCCTTTTCTGTTTAAAGCTTGTCCTTTCAACAAATTTGGAGTTGACTGTGCTAACACATGTAACTGCAAGTTTCAGAACACTTTGTCCTGTGAAGTCACAAAAGGTATGAGGTTTTAATATTTTTGACATATATTTCTCAGTTACCACATGGGCTACAATAAAACCTATATAGTTAAACTTTTCTAGATAGATAAAATATATGTTCCTTTTAATCATGATTTTTTTTTCTTTTTAAGGATAAACTAATACTTATTATTCTTTTTATTAACACACTGTATCTCAAGCTTTATTTGTCAAGTGCTGTTATTTATTTCTGCAAGTACTTTGTATAGGGTTATATTTTTATCCATAAAGTAGTTTACTAAATTTGTCTATAACTATTGCACAAACAAAATTTTTCCAAAGAAATTCAAGAGGAAGACATTTTAAAAGACAGAATAATACAAACTTTGATCTGAAAATTGTTTATGGTGAAAATAAATGACATGATCAGTTGTAAATGTAATATCATTATCTTACACCAGGTTAAAGAAATTGTTGATGCTATTTTATAAATTTTGTTTCCACCTGCTTGTTTTCATGATTTTTTCTCCAGGTGTTTGCATCTGCAAACCTGGATGGGAAGGAGAAAAGTGTTCAAAGTCCACAGATGACTGCGCAGATGAACCCTGTCCTGAAAAATCATGCACAGATCTTCACAGATCATACATCTGTGTTTGTGGGGAAAACAAACGTGCATTTGGAGAGCAATGTGTTGGTAAAAAGACACTTTCATAGTATCAGAGACAAAATTAGCAGCAGATTACATTTTTAGAAAAGGATTCAGGGAGTTGTTTTTTTTAGAATTTAATTTAAAAAAATATGTTTTTATACATTTTTAATACCCATGAGAGCTAAAATATATATTTAAAACAACCTTTAAAAAAAAATTGTGTGTTCTTAATAAATGAATGTGTGATTTACTTGAAATGTGTCCTTAGATGCTGTTGTAGACTTTGTATCACTTAACACTGCCCCAAAGATTGGTCAACTGGTTGATGTCTTCTTTTTGTTCAGTGTCAGTGCTGCCTATCTGAAGAACCCAAAAGCTATGCCTAACTTCAGATACAGGGTAATCTATTGGTTTTCCATGTGTAATTGATTAAAACAGAATTGTTCTTTGCACTCTCTTGGCCTCTGCACTATGAATTTATTTAAATTATTTTTTTCTTGAAAGTTGTAATTTGATTGGAAAATTTCCCTTAAGGGCATAACTTTCATAATCTTCACAGTAAAGTCTTAACTTACATTTTATATAGTTACCTACAATTTTGACACAAATTGTACCAAACAATCTCTTACTACCATTTAAAAAAACAAACAAATCTGCTGTGATTTAGATTTTTTTTAAAAGCTACCTTGAATTTTTAAATCTCATTAGCTGGAGACTGACACAGTGGAGCCATATTTTCAAGGATGTTTGGTTGATTTCCACCACAGCTACCAGCGTGTCAGGGGAGATGAGACCTTCATTCATAAGTTAAATGTAGAATTTCAGTTTAGAAAATTCATCATTGTTTATCTTGCCACGTAATCTGAATTTTAAATTTAAAAGAACCCATTATTTGTAAATTTACTATCATTTTTAAACAAAAATCATCTCTATTTATGGTGATTTCAAAAATATTTTTTTCTATGTCTCCTATATTCATCGTCAGTCAAGAATCTCATATCATTTCTACATCCAACTGGAGCTACGTTTCAAGACACCCACGCTTGTCACTGTGAGGGCCGTAGCCCTGATGGCAGAATATAGTGACAAGGTCCTTGTGTTTGATGCTCGCTACACAGATGTTGCCGAGGAGGCCTGCCTGTTCAACATTGTGATAAGAGGGTCAAGTGGAATAGAAGACTCGTTTCTAAACCCCCCTCACTACAAAAGACAAGTATGCAGCAGTATTGTTAAATTGTAATTGTGAGTTTTTGTTTTTATAAAGCCGTCTAATTGGATTTAAGCTGTTAACGGTGAAATTTTAATAAATAACGCTTATCTAAACTAGATTAAAATCAAGGATTTTACCAAAACAGTGGACATGAGTGTTATTTTCTATTATTCAGTGTTTAATTTTAAGTTATGTAGGGAATTCAGAGAATCTTATACTACCTTGAAAGCCGTTAGTCAAAATTATGAGGAAGGATTTTTTTTGTGGAAACCTTATAGTTATTGCTTTTTAAATTTTTATTTTATTTTACTTTAATAAAGGACCATGTAATTCAGTAAATTACAACCTGACTGTGGGTAAATACCAGCACCCTCTTTTAGTCTGTGTGACCTATCCACGTTTGTGCACTTTATACGTAACATTTAATATAAAATAAATAGAGCCACGATCTGAGCAATGATCGGGGGCTCTAAATAAATAGAAGAAGAAGATGAAATTAGTGTTACATGAGGATCTAAATTTGTGTTTAGTAAGTCTAGACCAACTAAATGTATTTCTCCAAAATAATTTAAATACAAGAATTTTTGTTACTACAGGTTGAAAAATTTACCAAAGAATGAGTCCATTAACATTTAAATTGCTCTGTGTTTCAATATTTAATTAATTTTTTTAAATCCTAAAGGACAGAAAAATAAAAAATGATGATGGGATGGGATTTAAAGATAATCTTATTTCAAAGATTGTGTTATCTTCTCAAGCATGTTATTGAGAGAATAATGATTAAAATTTGATTTAAAATAAGGCCAAGTCTCCAGGATTAATAATTAAATTTTACTTTTTAAAATTTTTTCCTCTTTTAATTTTTTAAAACCCTAATTATATTATAAGTTTGGCATGTATAAATAAATATTTATACACTAGCTGTATCAGAAATCAATACTAAAAAAAATCAATCATTAAATAAAATAAAATAATCTTATTTGCTTTGCTTAATTAAATATCTAAAATGTTCTTCATTAACTTCTCTCTCAAGGAGTATCACCGTTTCACAGCAACTTTCAACAGTTCAGCAGAATGTCTTGATAGGCCAAAGGTGGAATGGATCTACTATTTCATTCATGATGATGCCTCTCGTTACCCTGAGAACTGTTTGACTCACCAAAATGCTGAGAGACTTGAGTGAGTGAATTTCAAAGAATCAGCTATGCTGATTGTTGAATGACAAAATCTGGATCTATACATCAAGGGACTTTATTGTATTGGGAGTACCAATTACTTTGTTATATTAATTCTAAGTAGATCACCATATAATTTAGCATAAAGTTTATCTAATAGCTTAGCTTATAGGCTAAAGTTAAGCAACTGACATTTTTATACTTAATACTTAAAAAAAAACAAGATTCTAGAACTTCAGCCAGGCCTGACTCATTGAAGTATTTTATAGAAGAATGCTTTGCCACAATGAAAGGAATAGTCAAATTGTACTCATACAGCTGCTTGTGATGTGAGGACTCACAAACAGAGATGTTGAAATTAAAGAACAATGTTAACTGATTGATGCGTTACTGGCAGGTAGACTTAATATGTGCTGTAGGGATTACTTTTCGCTCAGCAGCAGATCTCATGACCCCAGCATGACAGACCCAATAAGTTCTTATTATCAGAGAAGGAATTGTAGATCTAGAACGTGAAGTTATTTTCCTCAGAATCAGACGACAGACACAAAGTTAGCAGAATGAATAAAACAATATCAAGGATTTTTTTCTCATGCTGATAGTGATCTTGCTTTGTTTTTTGTTTTTTTGTTTTTGTTGTTGTTGCAATGTCACTGTTATGTTTTTATCGCCTGCTATTCATAAGTGAGGCATCTCTTTTAAATTTGAAGCTTTCATTGCATAGTTTACCAATGTTTGAGAACACTTATTTGTATTTACTTCTGAAGATGACATTTAGCCTAATTTGCCTTGTAAATGTTCTGTAAACTTTTTTATTTCAAACTAAAAAGTTTCTTGTTTTACTGTTTAATATATCGAAATCTTAAACAATTATCATTGTATTTCGTTGTTGGCAGTATTGATGACCTGATAGATAAATCTGGCCACTTGGCTATCACAGACCACAGGGAACTTATAGAAATAGTGCCCCAAAACTCTCTCCCCCTCGGAGTGGTACTCATCTGTCTCAGCACCCATTTTCAGAGAGACTCAACCATCAAATCAGACACATGTGTAAGTTTTAGTCTGTTCATTATCTTACTTACATCAAAATGTCAATTTCAATTATATACAATTGAGCTGTTAAATTGTTAATTTAATAGCAAAAAATATATAACAAACTTCTAAAACATAATTTTGAGGGAGTTTATTAATGCATACACATAAAACTATTTTTATATAGATGAGACCAATAAATTCTTATATGTTTTACTATATTGTTTTTTGGCATGTCATTTCTGGGCAAAAAAAGGACAATTAAATTGCTTTAATAATTACAAGATTGTAAGTAAGATATCCAGGCATGATTGAATGACATTTGTTGTTTTCTGAAGGGCTACATTAAGATAGTACCCTCACTGTTGCTGGAAGGTCATGTGATTCCAAGATTCAGTTCAATGTCATGGCCTTTACCTGAACCTTTAAGCCTGAGACCAAACTACTATACAACAGATGTCAGAAAACAACTAAAGTAAGTCAGGTTTATTGGTTTCAACAAAACTATTTTTAAATATATTTGTTAGGGTAGGCAAAGTTTTCTTACTTTTATTCCTTATACTTCTCTTTTTATTTTTAAAGTAAAAATTACAAAGTTTGCTTTAAAAAAAATAGTCACCCAAAATTTAGTTTTTACTTATAAAAATTTAAGCAAGACATAAATGAGATTGGTATGAAAATGATTTATACTAATGTTTACCTATTTTTATGTTTTATGCTGCTTTGAGAGCTTCATTACAAAAATATTTTGAAGCTTTTTGTCTTGCTGTTTTTTCTACCATTTAATGATTACAAGCTAAGATATAACAAATTAAATGATTCAATGTAAACCAATCCATAATCTATATTTTTTTATTCCGAATAGACTTCAGTGGAGGTGTTTAGAGGATAACTGTTTGCTGGACCAACATGGTAATATTATATCTTCAGTTGCAATATAATGTGTTTAAGCAGGGAATCATACTATTTTCTTGTGAATCTTTGTTCTTTTTGACACTATGTCTAGATAGAAATACCGGCTGGATGTGCTTTCTTTAAAAAAATTTCCTTAGATTTAGTTTTTAGAGTCTTCTTTTGTAAACTGAAGAGTCCTCATAGATCAAAGGTAATAAAAGAGAAATGTTTTAATGTTCAATCTCTAATTGGTTTCTTGTTTTTATAATTCAATACTTTCTGCCTGTGTTTTACATACTTTATTTTAAAAATTTTTATTTTTATTATACACAAATTTGCTCTTGAAACTTAAAGACTTTAAGTGTTGATTTCTTTGTAATCTTATTAGCCATCGTTTCTTATCTTTGTCTTGTTTAATCCCTTGGTAATTTCATGGAATGAGCAGAGAATTTTTTCTAATGACACATTCACCTACTACAGCAAGTGGCCCTCTAATGGGAAATTTCTTTTCCTGCTCATAGATCTGTCAACAATCTGTCATGCAAAAAGAAGGTTGGGGTGGAGTTTTGGGGGAAAAGTTGAATACCAATTTGGGGGGGGGGCCAGGTGGTTAATACATACCATATCATGTCTATTATTATATAGTGATTTGCTAATACATACCATATCATGTCTATTATTATATAGTGACTTGCTAATACATACCATATCATGTCTATTATTATA
Source organism: Ampullaceana balthica (assembly GCA_944989445.1). Lineage (NCBI taxonomy): Eukaryota > Metazoa > Mollusca > Gastropoda > Lymnaeidae > Ampullaceana > Ampullaceana balthica. Next base: position 129,593 of record CALYLW010000104.1, read on the forward strand.
TAGTGACTTGGTAATACATACCATATCATGTCTATTATTATATAGTGACTTTGGTAATACATACCATATCATGTCTATTATTATATAGTGACTTTGGTAATACATACCATATCATGTCTATTATTATATAGTGACTTGGTAATACATACCATATCATGTCTATTATTATATAGTGACTTGGTAATACATACCATATCATGTCTATTATTATATAGTGACTTGGTAATACATACCATATCATGTCTATTATTATATAGTGACTTTGGTAATACATACCATATCATGTCTATTATTATATAGTGACTTGGTAATACATACCATATCATGTCTATTATTATATAGTGACTTGGTAATACATACCATATCATGTCTATTATTATATAGTGACTTGGTAGTCGCTTGAGAAAATGAAGAAGCAAACGGCTATTTTCTGTAAAAATATGTTGGTTTTAAAAATGAACTTTGTTATGTATGATGTCATTTCACCAGGGGTTGAGGTTAATGTGACTTCTTTACCACTCAGTCAACATTCATCTGTACACGTTCATGTAGCAGTTGAAGATTTTCCACATATTCAAATCTTTGACAGTTTGATTATTCATTATAAAACAATGAAAGAACCCATGTACCTCACACTGCAGTAAGTAAATAAGTCATTCATTTGGTCTTAACCTGATAATTAAACATTTTTTAAGCTTTCTGAAAGTTACTTAATTTCTCTTATTGAACTGATTTTTCATTTTTCTCTACAAAGTAATGTAACTTTTCTTGAATGGACAGATTAAAACAGTACCTTTTTTCAATTTTCTACCGTTATCAATTAAAAAAATTTTGTGCAAAAATATTTCATAAAGAGTTACTCTAAACTCCAATAAATTACATACATTTATAATGAAAGAAATTTTGGTAATTTGTTCTATTTGATCTATAAATAAGCACACATTTTTGTTCCAAACATTTATCACAACTGCGACAAATAGGATGTAACATTAATACATTAAAAAGTCCTAAAAATATTGACCTTTCAATAATTACAAACTGATTTGAATTTATTGCTTACTATTATATTTAAAAGCACATGTTAATTCTAACTATGTCAGCTAAACACATTTTTAGTTTTCAATTAACTAAGTAGAAACTGATTCAGTTAAACAATGAAATGGCAGAAATAGAAATAACAATGTTGATTTATTGTTATGTGGACATTTTTTGCATTAAATCTCCTAAGATGCCAGCAAGGATGTCAGAAAGTTGTAGGTACATTCCAGGAAATAACTTACTATGCAACAGTGGTTATTCCATTGTCTGAGGGACTTTTCAGACAGATTAAGTAAGCTCTGTTTAATATAGGTTTACAGTTCAGTTAAAAACAATTAGCAAATGGAAGAAAAATACTGATTGCTTATGATACACATGTATTCATTAAAGCATTGTTTGTTTAAAAATAAATTAGTAATTTATTTTTTAAATCTTAAAAATCATGTATGGAAATTTAAAATTTACATAACAGTTGATGCTAGAAATATTTCAAATGTTGAATTATCTCTTTTCAATATGTATTTTGCTTTAAAATTCACGGTATTTCATAATTTAAAAAATAAAGTGTTTTTGCTGATTTCACAATATTTTAAATTTGATTATGGTTTCTTGTTGAAATTAGTAAAAAGTTTGAATTCATAAAAATAATAATTTTGCATTGCATCATAATTTTTGTATAATTTCCACATAAGGTACCATTGGTCAGTTCTAGAAAACAACCTTACTATCACAGACTCTCACAGGATATCAGAAATATTTGTCAGAGGTGTAAATGATCGTATGATGTATATCAAGCCCAGGATACTGAAACCTAACAGTGTTTATACCTTTATCTGTGAAGCATCTAGTGAGTTTGTAACTTAATTTCATACAGTGGAATGCAATAAACTTATAACCCATTTATTTAATCAGAGACTTTCTAACTGCAACTCTAAGTCTTTTATTGGGTGTTTTAGAAATAATTATGTTTATGTTATTTTCATTCTGCAGCTATCCCATCTTCAAATGACAGCAATCCCTTTGTTTCCATTGCAATCACCACTGAAAGACCTCCCACTGGAAACGTCTGTTCCATAACACCTACATCAGGTCAAGCAGTGCTAACAAAGTAAGTAACTTGAAATTGTTATAGGAGGATATCATGTCAGTTCACCACTTTTGAGAATGAAAGTATCGAGGCATGTAGTGATTGTTTTGATGTTAGATTATATACATTATAAATCAGATATTGGTTTCATTTCAAATATATTACTTCAATGTATTCTTTTTTTTAATATTTTGTGTTTGAATGAATGAATGACCCCCTTTCCAGTCCATGGCGGACTATGGGGCAAATGATGTAGCGTTCACAAGTTTTTAGCCACCACTAACGAGCAGGGGAATGTGTGGCCAGCACAATGCCCCAGGGGCCTTGCCAGTACCTGGGCTCGAACCCGCGACTCGGGATCTGCCTCGGATCGATAGTCCAGTGCGCTACCACTTAGACCATCGCGCCCCGATGTATTTGCTTTTTTCAAATAAGTTTTTCACGCTATATTCATATGCAATTTTCTCATCAAGTCTTGAAATATATTAATCTTTTTTTATGAAACACCTTATTTTACTTTGTTAAATAAAGGTTCCAAATAACCTGCAGTGGATATCTTGATACAGTACGCAAGCAGCCGCTGGCCTATAAAGTTTATGAGAAGGAGACTTTAATTACTGGGGAAATAATTTGTAAGTGTTTAGCTGATGCCTTCAAACATTCTGCCTCTCTGGTAATATATCATATAGAATAGGACTGCGATAAAGCTTTTAAGTGAAATACAAAATACACAAACAAATTGTGTAATGAAAACAATAAATTTGAGCTTTATTATTAAACTAATACGACAGTAAATGTTTTGGCTCATTTCTTCATCAGTACAATTAACATAAAGTACTTACTTACATAAGTAATAAAATTATATTTAAATTCTTAAGATATACAATATTATAAAATAGTAATGTAAAATAAAAAGAAATGAAAAACAACATATTTGCACAATTATTTTAGTCATATATTTAATTAAAAATAGGCGGGGGATATATCTCTTTCAATCCAACCCCAATTAAACTAAATACTATGAATATGACTCGTTGAATTAAAATAAATGGCTACATAAAGAATGTTTGGCTGATAGCTTGCATCAGTAAAAAAATCATTACATACTTTCATGCTTTAGGAAAGCTAAGCAGGAAATTAAAATCCTAATTTAAAGTGTTACCAAGTAACACACACTCAATCTTAAAGCAGGTATTCACTGATAAATAAATTAGATATTTTAAATAAGATTTTTTGTTTGCAGACTTTGATGAGTGAGGATATTAAAAAGATGAAAAGTTGATAGATGAGCTGACATCATTTACTAAAAATAATTCGGCTTTTATTTCAATTAACCTTTCGCTTGTGATGTAACTTTACAGACACAGTTTGTGCCTACAGCTCAGAGCCTGTGATAAAGGAACTGACCCTCTCACCAACAAAGGCTGACAGATCCCTGACCTCTAAAGCAGAAATTAGGCTGGAGATCATTAATGTCGCTGGCACCGGAGAGATTATTAATTTTACTATTCCTGTACGGCAAGTTTTTTTCATGTGTTAAAATACATTTTTAATTTGTAATAAAGCAAATTCCAATGGATGTGTTCCAAAACAATTCATTTTAACTTGATCAGCAATATTATCATATTTTAAAAATAATGTTTGATTTTATAAATTTAAAAAATATAATTATTATAATAGAGGCTTTTGTCACAAGAAAAGAAAAAATCATTTAAAAGAATTTAAAAAAACAACAAATAAGGTAATTTAATTTCTCTAATTAATTATGATGTGACTATTCTTAAATACTCAACACTGAGGTACTTATTTATTGTCCTTGATCACTGCTTCCATCAGTGAATCAAATCATGTTAGATGGTGGACAGGGGAGGTAAGAGGATATGGATAGCCCTAGGGTTTTGAGTAGTGTTAAGTGAAAGAAGTAACAGTTAGCAAAAGTTATTTAAATCTAATTTTTAGTACTTTATATATATATATAATGTGCTAGCACATAAATACTATACTCAATATTCTCAAGCAATGATCAAAGCTATATTATGTATAGGAAAGCCATTCATTTTTATGAACATTAAACACTGACAACCACAAGGGCAAATTAACATTTAAACATTTTTTTGTATAGCTCATATATAGTAACATATACATTTGGATCTTCCATAGCAAAGTTTTCCCAAAGTTCACCCACCTTAGACAATCTCATGATAACAAAGCTAAAAAATATTTGTTTAAACTTTCATAATTACTGATATCATACCCTTTATGTCTCATTACATCCTATGACTTTAATCATGATTTCATTTTACATCTGCGTTCAATTTGAAATTTTTGGTTACACAGAGAGCTCAATAACACTTAGGCACAGTCTCTTGTTTAGTAAAGATTTTAAAGAAATTATTTACAATTTTCTGCTTTTAATTACAAGATGGATGCTTAAGTATTTTTAAAAAAAATATACATTGATAGTATTTAGGATTAATATTTAATTATTTCACATAACTTGTATTTATTTTGAAAAAATAATACATGGGGACAGTAAAATATGAAGAGGGGAAGATTTAAGAACAGTGATTGTCCCTATACACTTTTATGTGGACCTCCCAAGCTTTAAAAAAACTTAAATTGTCAAATACTTAGTTTTATATTTTATTTCTTTGTCTTATATTAATTGACAGCTCGAGGTCAAAGACCAGAATCTGCTTCTAAACAATCTTTCAACATTCCTTGAGGATATAACTCTTGATACTCAAAGTATGGAAACAATGTTAATCTTTTAATGTAAATTAAGTATAAAAATTACATCTTTATTTTATTTTAGTGATTTTTTTAGGCCTGTTATTAAATTTACAAATTATATTATAGCAGTTCATTAGATAAACAAAGTCCCATTTGTTAAACAGATATTAGTTGTTTATTTTAAAGGAAAACTGCTTTTATGTTAGACAACTTAGTTCCTTAAAATATCAGACCATTCTTTTTTATCCAAAAAACATTATATTGTATACCAGAATCTAAAAGTAACGAGTAATAAATCTGATTTTTTTAAAAAGTTGGTCTGAGAAGACTCAAGGATTTAGCTGCAGTCATTGGCTTCAACTCTACGGCTACAATGGAAGCAAAGACACAGGTGATTATTTCAGTTTTATCCTCACATGTTGTGTCCAGTTTCTCTTTGTTCTATTTTCATTCTTGGGTCACCCATCCATGTTGTGCTGTGGTCGGTGTAGTGATTATAACTGCCTCACGAATTCCTTTCAATCAGACCCACTGATTATTTTCCTTTTCAGCTGTTGTGGATCTGCCACATCATCTATCTTACTTAATCTAGATTTTTAAGCTCCACTTCAAGATTGTTATTGACTTATAACAACCAATGCAGATAATATAACATAGAAATGTAGATGTGTAACATGGAATATCTTAATTACAATGGGCACATAAATATTTCTGTAAAAGAACAAAAATATTTTTAAAATTTTTTTACCACCTATAATTAGTTTTTTTATTTATTAAACTTTAGTTTGCAGAAGAGGATGCTTGATAAACATTGAAAAACATAACTAGTTCATTATGCGGGACTCTCAAGTATTCTTTTAGGCTTGATAATGTGACTGTTTTCAGTTATTTTAGAGCATGAAAAGATGAACTTTGTTTAGAGACTTAATCTTATTTTAATCTTTTAAAAATACATGTATTTAAAAAGAGACCAGCCACATATATTATATTATGGAATAATAAGTTCTCAAAATTAAATATAAAATGTATTAGAAATTGTTATTATTACTAGTCCTAGTCCTAGTTCTCAAAAAACATGACTAATAATTTTTTTATTAAGTTAACTTGGGTAAAGGGGACGTGGTGGTCGAGTGGCAGCGCACTGGACTGTCGTACCGATGGTCACGGGTTCGAATCCGTGTGAAGGCAAGGGTTTGTTCCCGGGGCCTAGGGCGTCCCTGAGTCACCCCGCTCCGAATGGGTACCTAACACTACATGTAGTTAGGCGGCTGGGTAATGCGTGGAACCCACAAAGCCGTGGCATGTGAATGCTGCATCACTTGCCAACAGATCATCTGTCATGGTCTGTGGACGCAACTATCTTCTACATAGAAGGAGCGTCTGTATAGATAAGATAAGATAAGATAAAGGTGGCAAATTTCAAAGAAATAAGAATTTTAAAAAAAAATTGACTGATTAATTTGTAATTATTTTTTAAAATTTCATTTCAGGCCAGAAATACACTGCATCATGCCCTGTTTACATATAAGCCTTCTTCAAGAGACACATTAGAACAAGCTTCGTTTCTTCTCCTCAAGGCTGTTGAGAACGATGACCAAATCGAGCATGAAGGCCTGGTAATTTCAGATGCTAGACTTTGAATCTTATGAAGCTACTGGAGCACGGTCTTTCATCTGTCTGTTGTGATAGTTCCATCCAAACAAACTACAATCCTCCCTAGTAATTTTCTTTGAGTGGCTTTGACTTGAATGATCTTTTCTTTAAAACATAGACTTAAGTGTTAAGTCATGAAAGAGAGTGTTTATTTTCTCTAATGCATTTACATTTTTTTCCCACCATTTGTCTGAAAACATTTCCCCCTTAATTTTTAGCTCTTATCATATCATGACATTATCATAATTGATAGTTCTTAAGTTAAAAATATTATTAAGTCAATAAAAACCATATACATTATTGATAATGTATTGTAAATTTATAAATTAAATTATTAATATCTTAAAGTTTTGTTTGCACAAATACAGTGCTTGGCTCACCTACATATTTTTTTTAGATGAAACCTTCTTTGATAAGATTCCTTCTCTGAATGAGATTATAATATATTTTATTAACAAGTGCCACTCAGACAGCGCTATTATAAAATGGTAGTGATTATGTTAAGATGAACGCTGACAAAACTGATCCTTCCTTACCCACCCATTCATTAGGTTGATGGTATAAATGCAGCCAAGATCTTGTCAAGAACCCTGAGTAGAACACGGATTGACACTGTAGACTCAACACATAAAGTGGCCAGGTATGTGCTTTCAAACAGTTATTGGAGGTCTCTTATTCTTTTCAAGAGGTACTTTACAAAATATCTTAACTGGCACTGAGCTCTGCTCACAAAACATTTTCAACTTAATATATTCAACATTTTTTGTTTCCCTTTCAGACTCCAGATGTATGCCATAAGCATTCTTTTATCAAAAGTTTATGATGTATACCAGGCAGTATTCCATGATAAACTAATGGATCCTTATGAGAGAGCAGAGAAGATTAAACAGGTAACTCTTTGCATTAAAGTCAGGACTGCTGAAGTCTATCTATAAAAAATAAATTCATTGTTTTGGTTAAGGTTAAGTGTAAGTCTGAAAATGATGCAGTGTGATAACAAACATATCGGCAAAATGCCTTCCTCAGCGAACAAACACATGCAAAAAGTACAAAAATAATTTCAATTTACTTTGGTTTCATACTTCTTTTTGTTTATGTTTTTTTAAAATATTTATCATCATTCTGCTTACTGATATTTGAAATCAGCCATGGTCATGTATTTAATTTTTGTCATGGTGCTTTAAATTTTAGATGTTCAGGTTAAAAAATGTTTTGATTTTCTTTTTCAAAATTAATTTTTTTTTCGGGAAAACAAAGTTTTAAAAAATGGAAGTAAAAAAATCTAAATAATCTAAAATGCACTTTAAAACCATCTTTAAGTCTCACACAAATTGTGAATGCTTTTTGCTGTAGGCTTTTTTCATCAAACAAGAGGTGAACTAAGAAAACTCCAATTCACTAAATGTAGTAAAACTTGTTTTTAAAAAATATATTTTAAGCTCAGCTTGTTTGTTATACTTTGAAAATATATTTATGTATCAGAATTTGCTTTGCCTTCAAATTTGAACATTTAGCTGGCAAGTTTCCTAAAAAAAAATTATTGTTTTGTTGCCTGGCATTTTATTTATACTTGTCACATTTGTAGATGATGGAACTTGGTCATTTGATTACGAAGTCTGTATCAGATATTGGCTATGTTTTGATGGGCACATTGATGGGACCTCAAGAGCTCCTTAAGGTAGGATGTTAAAAAATGTGTTGCATTCAAGTTGTAGGTTATTTATATTTGTGTTAGCCAAGACTTACTTCGAACTTGGTTGATTTCATAAATATATGTTTAAAAAAAATTTAAGATTAAAATTTAAATAATAATTATCCAAAATGCACTTTCCTAGTTTTTGTCTGATAACGTGGAGATGTCGTTAGAGTGGAGGCATCTGTCAGCAAGATCCTTCTTTCATCTCAGATCTAATGACAGGCGTGTTGAGTTCAGTCTGCGGGGTGGAGCAGCGGGGGCAAAATTCAAAGACAAGACGAAAACTGAGGTGATATTTTATTGACTTCATCAATTTGTTAGCCGACACTGTCTTAGATTTTATGAGATGAATCTTTTATATTCCTGATATATTCCAGATAGACTCTGTCATGAGACTTATAACCAAACTTGTTAGTGACAACACTCGGTTTTTCACCTTTTTTTAACCCGCAATTTTTTTAAAACCCTTTTTTGATCCTTTCCTATTTCTGTCTCTATTTCCCTGCTTTCCATTTCTCCACTTCTTCCCACTCTTTCTCTAGTTCTCGCTCCTTTATTTATCCCCTCTCCTTTGCTCATTCCTCTGCTTCACTACTTCTCTCTACTTATTGCTAATAAATTAATGTTTTTTCTTATATGCTATCCAGAAAATTTCTAACCATAGTTACTTACAGTTAAGGCATTTGTATAGCAATGTTTAAGAGAAAATTAATAACTGTTGATGATAATAAATAAATAAAAATTACCCCCATCCACCTCTTTTTAATAAAAAATTTAAACTTGATTAATTATATCTTTTCCCAATAGCTTAATAATTTCACCAATCTATATTAATCATATTTTAAGCAAAAGTCTTAATTAATAATTAACTATAAATAAACCAGCTAATAATGGTGAATTTCAAATCTACTAAAATTGCTGTAAAAAAAATAAATTGAGTACTGCATTATTTTAAGAAGAATCTCAATCTTCCCTAAATTCCTGGAATTTTATATTTACTTTACATATTTCAGACAATTATAAAAAATATTAAATATGTCATTTTTAAAGAATTTTTTTAACATTTAAAATGTTTTTTAACTACTTTAATTTTTTTCAAAAGCTGGTAGTTTTCAAAAAGAACCCATTTGTGGCTGCAGCCGAAAATGTTCACGGTGATTTGCCTCTAGTTCAGGTCAACATCTTTCAACAATCAGAGAATGAGACATTGAGAAAAAAGTTCAGACATCGTTTCAATGAACCAGCTGATATTTTTATAGACTTCAACAGTAAGGTCTTTAAAACAAAAAAAGAATGCAATACTAATTGTAAAGAAGAAAATGTACTGTTTATTATTTATACTAAATCTAAAAATAGTTTTTAAAAGTTCAAATTTTACTGATATATTTTTTTGTTTTCACTTCAATTGAAATTCATTTAGACAAGTTATTGAGGTTTCATTGTTTTATTTTCACAAAGTGCCTTCACTTTCTTAAATTTTTTTAAATGTTTGAAGTAAACAATCATTTATGAATTTATATTTACCAGGATATCTTCACAAAATCAAACCAACTGTTTGCAAGCTGTAATTTGTTGCTTAGTTTTATTACTTTAGAACATAGAAGAAATTAGCAGGGCATAAAGAAGAATAATTTATTTTCTTATATAATATGCATGTTATTACAATTAATGATTAATTTTTTTAAAACTAAATTATTATTATCCAGATTTCCCTTTCGTTTTTTTACCAGGCACTTTGACTGAAGCCATCACATATCCAACATTAATAGGTCTTAAGGGGGGCAATGAAACATTGTACATTCAGCATTCCAGCTGTATAGTGATGTCTGTCAGAGCTTCTTCTACCTTTGCCACAGTGCTGAAAATTTCTTCCCCTGATAATCTCACCCTTTTGGTTAAGGCTTTGTACACCAACGACATAAAAGGTTTCGATCTGGTAAGCTTCTGTAAAAAGAAAAAGAACGATAGAAAAAAATTGTTATTACTACTATACCTTGTAAATATATTTTTTTAATTCAAAGGGCAGGTTTTTAAAAAAATGTAAATGTAGATTAGTGACTCCATAACTGAGACCTGCAACCCCTGCTCTCTTAACTCTCTCCCTCTACCCTCATGTCCTCATACCTTTCTTAACTTCCAAGGATGAGAAATTGAAGTACAGCATTTTAAATATCAAATAGTAAATATTGCCATAAATATTTTTTTCTTTACAGATACCTGATGAAGACATGCTTCAGATGCCCCTAAGAAATGTAACAGATTCTGATTCAAAGAAATTCTCACGAAAAAAGGACTTGTTATTTCTCCCGATGTTGCCAAAAGTAAATTTAGCAAACTGTGTTTAGTAATTACTAAACTCATTTTTAAAATTCAAAAGAAAATTTCAAATTGCTTGATAATGGTATAACTATTACTTTCCTAATGGCCTTCTTTTTTATCAAAGCTTAGCATTTAAGTAGGAATATAGATAGCACCGAATATTGAAATAATATTCAAAAATCTAAAGTTGTATTTAAATAATAATCTAATGATATTTTTCTTTTAAAAAGTTAACTATCATTATTATTTTTTAAAGATTTCTTTAATACCATTTTTTAAACAAGTTTTTTTTAAACAAATCAACAACAGAATTGTTTTTGTTTTTTTCATGTGTCTATGCATTTTTACAGAGATTTAAAAATCATATTTCCATCCTTAACATTGCAATATATCTTCCTTAATCAGATCCAAGTCAAGAAAAAAATTCCCTTCTACAGGATCAAAATAAGTGTTAAGCTTAATCAAGCTTTTCAGAAGAAACTTGTGGTAGACTTGGACTCTACATCAGGGGTTATCTTGTACAACACCAGCATTCAAGTCAGTCCTTACAAGATGGCATGCATGCATTTTGATTATAAGCAAGAGAAATTCAGGACTGATCAGTGTATGGTAATAAACATGTTAGTTACCAGCTTGTCATGGCATAATGTTTACAGTTAGATTGCCGTATATATGTTAATAGGGGAAAAAACAGTATATTTTGATAACAACTTGTGACACTATTAGGTTAAAAACCATGGGTGCTAAGATCTTGAATGCGAAATAACTTTCATATCATGTACATCAAAAAGGTATTAAATACAATGGCTACTGAGCAATCAAATACCTTTGATGTGTTTTTCAAATTCATTTTCTTCCATGCCTTTAATCACTTATAAATTTGAGACAAAAAAATTCTTTAAAAATATTTGTTCATTCAATATGTATTTTTCAACCACCTGTGAATGAATAATGTTTCATTATCTTAAAAAAAAACACTTAATTTTAGTATATCCAACGTATTCCACTACATTGCTTTCGAAAGTTGACTTTTTCAAAATGAATGAATGTTTTTTTTTGTTGTATTAAGCTAAATGTATTGTTGTTTGTTTTTAAAAATAATATCTTTTGATCCCATAAATTCAGATTTTCCTATTGTCTGAATCAGTTTTTCAAGTTGTCATTTTATTAAAATAAACTCTCTATTTTAATTTAGATATTTTACCCATCAGTTTTATAATAATTATTGGATATGATGTGATTTCAATTCATGCATTATATCTTATGTTATTTTTTATCCTACCCGCAGATCACAATGTTCTCAGATTTATCAAAGATACACTGTCGTTGTATAGTAGCAGCAGCCTTTACAGGGAGTTATCTCATGGTCCCCTCATTGTTACAGCCCCTTGACATAGGACACTTTGTTGAATCCTATGATAATCCTCTTGTGGCAAGTATAGAATAACATGAGCAGTCACTAATTATAGTTTTTAAATTGTATGAGGAATAGTGAACCTAAGTTAAAATTAATATATTGAAACATTTTCCAACAAAATGAATACAAATATTTATGAATTAAAAATTTTATGTTACTTTTAAAGTTATTTAAACTGTCGGTGATCCAAAATATAGTTTAATGTATTCTCAAAAAGAATTGGACAATCAACATCTACATTATCTTTTTGTTATTCCATGTTTTTATACTTTTTGATATCAGTACACAAATCCTGAAACTTCAGACAGTGAAATCCCCCTTTTTTACTATATTGTTAGAGCTTGCACTGTTATGAAATTTAAAATGATGCAGTACTGTTGAATCTTTAACATGATTAGTAAACTTGTCAGCTGATGACGTTTTTGTTGGACTGGATTTCAGGTGTCCATGGTGGTAGCCACCTGGATGATATTTTTTGCAGCTGTCTTTTATGGACGTAGGCTGGACCTGGATGACAAATCAAGGGTAGGTAACATTCAATATTCCTTGATCATATTGTTAGTTTTGTTGTTGTTTTTTTTCATAGAGATTCATAAAATCTTAGTGATTAGGGGTTTTTTTTCTTTTTTCGGCAGTTAATCATTGATATCCCGATTTTCTGTTTCATAAGTCTGTAGTAATTTATATTAAAATGTCTATGTAGAACTTTGAAAAATGACCAGATTTGCAGATACATTAGGTAAGGCATTATTATAAATGAATGAATAAAAAGAATTTATTTTTTAAGAGATTGTGAGCACATGCTTTCAGATTTGAGTTGGCGGCATTTCATGATGAATTATTTGTAAATCATTAAAATAACCACCACTGCATCACTGTCATTTTCATTTGGTATGAATATTACTTTAATGAATATTTAGCATATCTGCTTGAAAAATAAATCTCCCTAACTTATAATTTAATAACTTTTAAAAATTTGTTTAAATGTAATGGCAGTTGAAAACATTCTTACAGCAAAATGGACTTAATTAAACAGTCCTTTTTGTGAATAAAAAATTTCCTTTTAAAAAAAAGTGAATCAAGTGAATGCATCAATCATAGTCGTCTAGATATTCAGTTACTAATCTCAAATTCAATAAAAATTACATAATTTTTCCCACAAAGTGTTAATTAAACTTTTTAAAAATATTAATAAATAGAAAAGTTTTATGTGTTAGTCGTTTTTTAACTCACCCTTCATAAATAATTATAATAATTTTCAGAATCATTAGAGAGGAATCTAAAACTTACATTTAAAAAAAGCTTTTAAACAATATTGAACTCATATAAAAGGAGACCGCAGCCTCATCTCTTGACAAAAATACCTTGTTATTCTTATTAAAATTTTATACAAGTTCCAATCTTACGTTTCAATATTTAAATGATATGAAATGGCTATCACATCATAAAATTTATCTCCCCTTAGACAGGAGTTACTATCCTTGATGACAATCACACAGATCACAGCTATGTTTACCTGCTGTGTGTTGGGACAGCTTGGCTGCCTAAAGCTGCGACAACATCCAAAGTTTTTATTGTCATCAAGGGAACACTTGGGAAAAGTCAAACTCACTTGCTTCAAGATGAATCCAAAAGGCTTTTTGCGGTAAAAAAAATATGCATCTTTACTCTTATACTTAATCCATAAAAAAAATTATTTAAAAAAAAACAAACAAAATTTTTATGGGTTGAGAGGAAGAACATAAATGAGGATAATATTTATAAAACTTTCACAATGTCCTTTTTTTTTCCCCAATCTGTTTAATAATTTTTAAATTTTTTTAACATGAGTAATGGCTTAAGTTGTTGATTTATGTACAGTAATTTGTGAGCTGTTGTTAATAAATAAATTACTGCTAACCTAACTTGCTGATTAGTCAGGAACGGAAAACTGGTTTTTGCTGACGACAGAAGGTGATCTTGGTGTAATCGTGTCAGTTACTGTCTGGATTGATTTTTCTGGTGGCATCCCATCCTGGTGAGTCTTTAAGCCATTGAAATTTGAAACAACATTTGTCTCACTCAATGAAAATTGTTAAATCTTTAACTCATAAAATAAATAAAATTGAAACATTTTTTTCCATTTTTTTTTCAATTGTGTGTTATTCAAGTATAGTCGTATTGTCTACTTCTAAAACTTTTAACATTTCAGTTTTATTTTTTAAATCAATTTATAAAAATACTAATTATTGCTAAGAATGATAACTAAATTATCATAATAAATAATTAAAAAGCTTAGAAGATGAAAAAATAATTGAATGTCATTTTTAAATTTAAAAAAAATAAATTGAACTACATTTTGTCCACATTAGAGTATAAATAGAAGTTGAATTTTTATAACATTTTGTGCAATACTTCTCATTAAAAGCAATATTGACATATTTTCATCTCTAAAAATCGTTTGTTAGGTTTTTGAACTCTGTATTCCTACAAGACATGCAGACATCAGAGACCTGGATCTGTCCGTATGAAGATTGGCTCAGTGTAAAATTTGGTAGCAAAAAACTTTGGGCAGAAGTTCAAGCAATCAAAGTAAGTTCTAAAGCATTAGTTCCAATCTTTTGAACATTTGCATTTTTTTCACTGAGACATTCATTTATTAAACTAGTAATGCAGTAAAAATGTTTATAACATGAAAGAACATAGAAGTTGTATTGACTGTAATAAAACATCTTCATAAAGCAATTAATGACCATTCAGTTCAATGCCAGTAATACAATACCAACAACAACACAAAAAAAAAGAATTTTGAACAAAGCATATTTATTTATTTTTTTAAAAAGGAGATCCATCAATACTTTAAAATAAATATATATACTATATGTTTATGTTAGGAAAACATTTCAATTATTGAAAGAAAACACTTCAATTTATTTTTTTTAATAGAAGATCCATCGTGACATTAAAAACAGAAAATGGCTATGGCACAAGCATCCTTTTTAAACATTTTAATTATTTCTTCACATTTATTAATGTCCTTCATTTACAAGTGACACCCTGCTGTTTAATCATCTAAGACTTTTAACAAATTATTCATTTGCCGATCCTTGCCTAGGAATCAGAATACACGAGGAAAAGATGCTTCCGGAAAATGAACTTCCGAAATGAACACATTTGGTTTGGGATGGTCGCTAAAACAAGCTACAACAAATTTACAAGAGTAGGTTGAGATTTCATTGTGGTTAAATGACCTTAAAACCAGCTACAACAAATTTACAAGAGTAGGTGGAGATTTCATTGTGGTTAAATGACCTTAAAAAAAGCTACAACAAATTTACAAGAGTAGGTGGAGATTTCATTGTGGTTAAATGACCTTAAACAGATCAAATCATTGAGGAGTATTATTGTACAATCATTTAACCCTTCACATAAATCAAATGATATCCAAATTTCTTTGTTAACTTAGACATAAGAGTAACTGAAAAAATGAAAACATTTTTGACATCACTAATGTTTTTTTTTGTTTTTTTAAAAAAAATTTTTTAACAGTCCCATAACTGATGGTCGTAGGGGGTCCTAATGTTTCCATTAGAACTTACTAGGGGCTTCGTAGACCTTGGTGGGCGCCCCATCTCCGTTCCAGGTCAGCGGAGGACTTTCTTAGTGTTAGTCATTCCATTTTTATTGTGGCTTTAACGTGGGCTCAATCCCACGCCCCTCAGCTTGTGAGGCGAGTGCACTATTGACTTCGCCGCCCACTAATGTTTAGTATAAATTAAATAATGTTTTAAAAAGGTGCTATCTTAATTTTAAGAGAAATATTGTACTGTTCATTTTGACAGATGTGCCCAATTTGAGAAATCATTGACAAAGTTTTAGTCAAACTTAAAAACAGTATAACTTAGTGTTTTTCATAGACAAATATTTTAAGCTTGGAAAATTCTGTAAAGAAATTTTATCCTTTGACAACAAGTTTGCAGCTTTCCTTAACAAAAGAGCCTCTCTGTTGTTTATCAATCTAAATATGATAACGTGGTTTCTTGTGCAAACTGGCAAGGGTTGGCAGAGGGATATTTTTCAATATATTTTGTAGGAGTTTGCTTATGTGCTTATACCATATCTTTGCTGATGTCCCTTCAATTTTTAAATTTTTTTGTCAGTTGCACAGACTCAGTCCTTATTTTTGTGTGTTTGATTGAATACGTGATGCTTGTGTCGGTGTTGCAGGTCCACCGCATGGCTACTGCACTGACCATGCTGCAGACCCTCATGATTCTGAACCTCATGTTTTTCGAGCTTGCCGAGTTCAGAGAAGTTCAACTCTTCCTGGAGATAGTGCACCAAAAAATCCGTGTCGTCACCCTCTTCGTTGGTCTGATGTCTTCTGTGCTTATAACAGTGGTTGGAACACTGGTTGCATTTCTCTTCTATTGGTAAGTAGTAATCTTCAATGATTACTGCATTTTCATGCATATGAGATGCACCCAATGATCATAAGATGCTTCCATATAATATAAGATGACTGTTTTAAAATTTGTGTAAAAACTATTTTTACATAAGATGCACCCATAAATAAGATACACATTGTGTGTGGGATCAGTCAAACTTTTTATATGACACATTTTATTACTGCACAAATGTAAAGGTAATTAAAGAAAGCAAGCTGAAATCAATATTTTGTGTTGATCGCCTGTAATCATCTCTAATGCAGTCTCCAAAGAGCAAACCCTTCATTCAGTTACTCAATAAATTCATTGAAATTCAACCAAAAAATTAACATAAAATTTTTAGTTTCATTTTCATCCAACAATTTGAGGTCCAGGATAGAAAGAAGTGAGCAGTGGTACCTCTCCCTTATGTAACTGATTGAAAATAACATTGTTTTTACCTCTCTGTTTGTTGATTTCTTTTGAATCTGTAACATGGTCCATTTTTACCATAATTTGCACTCTTTCCAAGCTTTTAAATTGCAGTTATACATTCTCCAGTGTTGCATCCAGGCCAGAAACCAAGAAGAAGTTTCTAGGTGACAGGATTGAATATAAGGATAGTGAAAAAGACTTCTGCATATATCGGGGTTCTTATCCCACATCTCATGACACCGTCCCACTGTCCAGTTCCAAGAGTTACTCCCACGGGAGTGAGGATGAAGATAATGAAAACGTGCAGGAGCCAAATGTGAGATTCTCCCACGAAGCCAGTGTTGATCAGGATATCTATAATGAATTCACAAAAGCTTTGAAGCCAAAAGCACCGCTGATATCTGGTAAGAATGATGTATTCCCAGGTAATACCTCACTTTGGTGAGACCTGCACTAGAATATGCATCTTCTGTATGGGACCCATCCACCAAAGAAAACATTGATAAACTAGAACAAATTCAAAAAAGAGCTGCCAGATTCATTACTGGAGAATATTCGAAACTGACAAGAGTAACACCATTAGTTAAATCATTAAACCTTGAAACACTAGAGGATAGAAGAACCAAGAGCAAAGTAGTAATCATACATAAAGCAATTAATTCTAATTTAGAAATACAACACAAAGATAACTTAATACAACCCTCAGATAGACATAAGGATAAAAACACCTTTCTTATTCCGTATGCAAGAACAAACACATACAAGTTTTCCTTCTTCCCGTCCGGAATTCGGGCGTGGAATGGGTTGCCTGAAGAATCCAGGAAAACCAACACTTTATCAACATTTAAATCTCTAATAAAAATGCAGGACTAAACACAAACCATAGATAAGCATAGGACGCATGAATCTTCTGTATAGAAGGAGCGTCTGTAAACAGATAAGATAAGATAAGATAAGATAATAATGCACAAAAAAAGGGGGTTTGAATTATTGGCTTAAGTCAAATTACTACTCTTAAGTTACAATGTGTTCTATCAAAAAGATTAGTCTTAACTTTTGTCAAGCCAATGAGGAATCAAAATATGGCAATTATTAGCCTCCCAATTTAATATCAGAAGTAACTGTTGAACTGTCTATCAAGAATATTTATTTAGCTCAGTATGAGTCTAAAAGTTTGAGATTCATTTCATATTACTACTTTTTTGTTGAAATTTTCATTTTTCAAATTTATGTTTCTAAAATAAGAGCCATTTTGTTAGGAAAAAATAGCATTTTTAAGATGTTTATAATTTTTGAAGTGTGGCATAATACATTACCATTGTTAATCAATATACAGTATTGCTCTATTTTTAATCCTTTTCTCTTGATTTATGCAGTATGTCAAATATAATGTACACAAGTTTTTAAATGTATTCTCCACAAAATGTAACAATGTAATGAGATTAAACTACAAAGTTTTCTCTCTCTTTCTCTCTCTCTCTCTCTCTCTCTCTCTCTCCACAAGAACAAGCCATGGTAAAAATCCCTGACTCTGACACAGAAGCAGATAACAGAAAAACACAGGCCTCTGCTTTTAAGTAAGTGTGACTGACAGTGTTGGCCAATTGTTGTCAAATTTGTTCATGGGACTAAAAAGTCTTATCTCGTAAGGGTATAAATCAAATGTTAATAAACCACCTGATCATTTGCTCTCAACCTTTTCACTCCCTGGGCTTCTTTACCACACTACTTCTATGAGGTAACCCCTCAGATAATCTTTTGGCATTGCCTCCCCTAAGCTCCTGGGAACCACTGTCTTGCCCACTAAGATTATAAAATTATATAAATAATTTCTTTAGTTTCTGTTGAATTCTCCAAAGGTCATGCTTCTGTGGTTATTCCCTGGTTGTTGATTTTTGTCTCTTCATAAAGATTGTAAAAAGCTACAACTGTAATGATGATTTAATTAAAGATTGCTGATAAATCTATACATTTATATACAACTGAATTTTTTTTAAAAATCACAAGAACGTGTTGCATATAATACTTCTAAAACAATGAAGCATTTTTTTTCCCTACCTGACTTGCACCTGATTGTCTCTTGTAGACTTCCCTGGTGGTTCATCAACATAACATGGGCGGCAGTCTTACTGCTGAACGTCTACCTGAGTTATTACATCATACTGTATGGCCTGAGCTTGAGCCCTGAGCTGAGTTTCGACTGGGCCCTGGCCTTCTTCATAGGATTCATCACCAACTTTCTTGTCATCCAGCCTTGTAAAGTCATCATGGTGTGGTTTTTGCTCGTGATCCTCTGCAGGCCGAAAAGCTCGTTCAAAGACAGGGCTCCTGTGACAAGACTGAGTAAGATAGAAGCTTACTTCTGATAATAAAGCTGTAACATATATCTAGACATAGCCAGCTGAAATTTAACACCTACAAGTTTTTACTATAAGTAGATGGATAACATGCAAACAGGGTATGTGTGAGCCTGACAAGATGTCACAAAGCAGCAAACGTTTCGGTAAAGAGCCTTCTTCAACGAACAAATAGAACAAAAAACAAATATAACGAATATAAAGAAATTAAAACTTAGCTGCGGTGAAATCCAGAGCCAAAGAGAGCAATAGGAGGAATAGAGTAGTAAGAGCTTATATAGGAAAGGAGAGAGTGGGCATGACAAATCATTTAGCATGTCAGCGTAAATAAAACATTCATCCCGTGTGGTGCAAATTTTCACTATTGCTCCTTTCTGTTTGAATGTTAATAACTTTACGCGCCCACTACTTTTCAAATTGTAAATTTCTACTATTCTAAATGTAAAATTGTAAAATAAAAATAAATAATTTTATCAGTAAAAGGTCCAGTACTAAAATAACATTTGTTATTTCTTCTATTCTCTAATTAAGAAGATTGTCTCCAACTCATTCATCAGAAGAACATCATGAAACAAAGGTACCATGGCCCACAATCAAAGACTGTTTACATTGCCCCCATCCAGGCAGAGGATGTCCAAGCTGTCTTGGATAAACTCAAAGTTGAAAGTCATGCCAAGAAGGTAGGGTTAGTGGCTTACAGTCCTAAAAGATGTCATTTGGTATTCTTTTTTTGGCCCATACGTTTTTTGTCATTTGGTATTCTTTTTTTGCCACGTACGTTTTTTGTCCTCAACCAAGAATTTGTTTTAAGATTTGTAGCTGGAGTTTATTGACAAGAGAGTAAAAAATCTTGCTATGCACTAAGGTCGGAAGTAATTGATACTGAATTAAACCCACCACCTACCCAAGAAGGTGAGGAAGGATACTTTTAAAGAGCTTCTAGCTTTTTATCATCAGCTTTGATCAGATCTGAAATCTATGAACATCTGCATAATCATAGCAATTTTATTATGAGAGTTATACATTTTATTTCATTTTTTATCTTGTCCGTTCCTTATGGAACATGTCACCCTTGTCGAAACATGCTACCTGACACATTCTTTAGTAATACTTCTGGTTCTTCCTAACTCTTACCTGTTCTCTCCATGTTATCTTTGGACTTCCTCGCCATCCATTTTCCATGTGGATCGCCACTCAGGACAACCTTGCTGAATAAAATCTATTTGAGACTCTTAATTAAATGTAATAAGAAACATCTATGAGTATTTGTTGAAGTGACAGTTGTCTATTTATTTACTCACTGTACCAGATGGTGAGGAATTTGCTTATCTATATCATCTATTTGGTCAGCACCATTCTTGTGGTGTATGGCCACCTGGACATCAGTACTCAGTACCTGCAGGTGAAATTCACCAAGAACATCTACCTGGGTATCAGAGAATCTTTCAATAAGGTAACAGATCCAAGTGTAGACATTTTAACTACATTGTATATTATTTTTAAAATTAACATTACTTTGTTTCCATGAGTTGGGGAGAACTGAAATTTCTCTTCTACATAATTAAATGCTATTTTAACATTGAACAATAATGTTTTTTTAAATTGAATTGAAAATAGTATATCACTTTTATTAACAGAACAATTTGAAAGAAAATTTGCTCTCTGAGGTAAGAATATAATTAAGATGACTAAGTTTCTTTGTTGTTATTTTTAAAATAAATAAATAAAATAATTTTATTGAAAAGATTTTGTGAGATAGTCTAATTACATTTATCTTACTAACTATGAGCTATTCTTCACTAAAACATCTTGATATTCAAACCATATTTTCTATCCTTTATACTTTGGATAATGTTTATATCATAGAGTATCATAGAGAATTTTAACAAACTTTTATAAGAGTAAATAATATTATACTGTAATAATTGTTGGCAGTAATTTATTACTGAGATTTGATCTTGACTGCAATCCAGGAAGAAAGAATCTCTACCTTCAGTGACTTATAACATGTATTTTGAAATACTAAAATTCATAAAAGTGAAAAAATTTATGAATGAAAAATTTAAACCACTTTTATTTTTCTAGATTGACAACTCAGTTGTGTATTTTTCTTCCAATGGACTATAAACTGTTTGTTAAATTTCTTTAATTTTAAAAAAAAAGGTTAAGAGTGTTGAAGGTATTTGGAACTACCTCCACAACACATTGGTAGTCAGGCTGGCCCCCGATGAACTGGGCAGCAACTTGCCCATCGCCACTCATCTGCTTGGTCCTGCCAGGATCAGACAGGTCAGAGTTCAAGGAGATGCTGGTGAGTTGTGCTCAAAGTTGTGTCTCACAAAATGTTGGAAATTAAATGTCGGGTATAAAATATTAAGGATTATATACCTTATATTTTTCTATTCAAAATTTTTGAATGAATTTTGTTGTATTTTTTCTTGCTTACAAAAATTGCAGGTTTTAACAAATTTGTTTAATTTGAATTGTGTTCTAGTACATTATTTTATTCCAGTTGTTTTTCAAGATCAAATATATATATTATTATTATATAAATATATATATATATATAAAACTGAAGGATGCCTTTTTTTTATAAGTATCATTTCTAAATTTAGAATAGAGAGTATTGAATTATGTTTTATAGAGTTATTTGAGTAGAATGCTGAAGATTTCATTATTTTTAGAATGAAGTAAGAGTGATCACATCTTGGTCAATGTATTGTTCTTTTTAATCCTCTTTCTTTGTGATTGTTTCATGTTTATAGATGGCTGCCCCAACATCCCAGATATTGTAAGAAAAGTATACGGTGCAAAGTTCTGTGGGTTCTCCATGTATGAAGGGTTTGAAGAAACAGGCAGCTTCTTTGGTTCTTGGAAGTCCCCCACTGAAGAGCCCATCCATGATCAAGAGCATCCAGAATATGTCTACCACACTGGAGAGAATTTGAAGACCATACCATTCATAGGTAAATGTGCTACATGTCACTTAAGTATTTTGACTTCTTTTGTAATAAATTTTGTAGCAAAATACGGTCTTCAGAGTCCAGAGATCGCTGGAGATTATATTTCTAAAAATGAACAATGGTCATGAAACCTGAACATTCAGGACACAGATGTTGTTAATTGCTCAAATTTGTATCCAAGGCTCACTCAAGAAACCCAACAGTTACACTGACTTCATTATACATGTAGCAAACTTTAATGATTGGGAAGTGGACTAAAAATGATGTCATCTCTTTCCCCCCTTCCTAAATCTTGCACTGAATACATCTATATATATTATACACCAGAAACTAGAGCAAGCACACCAGAGCAAGCAAGACCCAGTCTATACATAGAATACCCCAGAGCAAGCAAGACAGTCTATATATAGAATACCCCAGAGCAAGCAAGACAGTCTATATATAGAATACCCCAGAGCAAGCAAGACGCAGGCAAACCTTCCCTTCCCTTGCCTGCCCATCGGTGGTCTTGAGAAATGCGCACTGCGAGAAGTTTGTGCCTGTTGTTTTCCCCCTTTCTTTGCTAACATGGCCACCGTATTTCATGTATTTCATGGAAACAACGCTTCATTCACTGTTATACCAATTCCTGCATCAGATTCAAATAATTATTTACCTTTTACTTTTACACATTGATAATTTCCTCTTAGATTAGCCTTTTCAATGACAGTTAATAAGGCACAGGGACAAACTTTCAAAAAGATATGCCTCTATCTACCAAAACATGTCTTCAGTTACGGATGGTTGTATGTAGCTCTCTCAGGAGTTCCATATTTTCACGCAATCAGAGTTGTATCCTCAAAATAACCCCATTTGGACAATTGTGTCTTTCACAAAGTCTTCACTCATCTATGAGCAATTCTGCAGCGTATGCCGCAGGTTGGCTTGTTTGAAAATAATAGCGTTTGAGAACCTTTGAAGGACAAAATAAACTGGACATAAAAATATAAAATGTTCACGTTAAGAAAATAAACGTGACATTTGACTGTCTCCAATTCTAATATTTTTAATGATAATTCATCCCTACGTTAGCGGAACAAAGCTTATAGACCAAATATTCTTTACATTGTCTTGTGAAAAATAAATCTGGTCTTTTTATAAACTCCTCTAGAAAATGTTGAGGAATGTCGTTATGAAATAAAAATGCTGAAAGGAAACAATCCATGCAACAGGAGGGTAATTAAAATACATAGCATTGTAGCAAGTGAATAAAGCTGCCTCTGTAATCTAGCTTTATGTGTGTGTGTGTCTCCTTTCCCCCACCAACCAGGCCACCACGGCACATACTCTGGGGGAGGTTTTGTGGCAACATTTTCAAGAGATGACCTGGATATGTGTAGAGAAATGCTGACCAATCTCAGTAAACTGGACTGGGTGGATTTATACACAAGGTGAAGGCATTTGTTGCCCAGAGTTAAAGCATTTGTTGCCTACAGTTACAGCATTTGTTGCCTACAGTTACAGCATTTGTTTCCTACAGTTACAGCATTTGTTGCCTACAGTTACTGTGTTTGTTGCCTACAGTTGCTGCATTTGTTGCCTACAGTTACAGCACTTGTTGCCTACAGTTACTGTGTTTGTTGCCTACAGTTACTGCATTTGTTGCCTACAGTTACTGCATTTGTTGCCTACAGTAACAGCATTTGTTTCCTACAGTTACAGCATTTGTTGCCTACAGCTACAGCATTTGTTGCCTACAGTTACTGCATTTGTTGCCTACAGTTACAGCATTTGTTGCCTACAGTTACTGTGTTTGTTGCCTACAGTTGCTGCATTTGTTGCCTACAGTTACAGCACTTGTTGCCTACAGTTACTGTGTTTGTTGCCTACAGTTACTGCATTTGTTGCCTACAGTTACTGCATTTGTTGCCTACAGTTACAGCATTTGTTGCCTACAGTTACTGCATTTGTTGCCTACAGTTACAGCATTTGTTTCCTACAGTTACAGCATTTGTTGCCTACAGCTACAGCATTTGTTGCCTACAGTTACTGCATTTGTTGCCTACAGTTACAGCATTTGTTGCCTACAGTGACTGCGTTTGTTGCCTACAGTTTTTGCGTTTGTTGCATACAGTTACAGCATTTGTTGCCTACAGTTTCAGCATTTGTTGCCTACAGTTACTGCATTTGTTGCCTACAGTTGCAGCATTTGTTGCCTACAGTTACTGTGTTTGTTGCCTACAGTTACTGCATTTGTTGCCTACAGTTACAGCATTTGTTGCCTACAGTTACTGTGTTTGTTGCCTACAGTTGCATTTGTTGCCTACAGTTACAGCATTTGTTGCCTACAGTTACTGTGTTTGTTGCCTACAGTTACTGCATTTGTTGCCTACAGTTACTGCATATGTTGCCTACAGTTACAGCATTTGTTGCCTACAGTTACTGTGTTTGTTTCCTACAGTTACAGAATTTGTTGCCTACAGTTACAGCATTTGTTGCCTACAGTTACTGTGTTTGTTGCCTACAGTTGCTGCATTTGTTGCCTACAGTTACAGCACTTGTTGCCTACAGTTACTGTGTTTGTTGCCTACAGTTACTGCATTTGTTGCCTACAGTTACTGCATTTGTTGCCTACAGTTACAGCATTTGTTGCCACAGTGACTGCATTTTTTGCCTACAGTTTTTGCGTTTGTTGCATACAGTTACAGCATTTGTTTCCTACAGTTTCAGCATTTGTTGCCTACAGTTACTGCATTTGTTGCCTACAGTTACAGCATTTGTTGCCTACAGTTACTGCATTTGTTTCTTTGTTGGCTGATTTCAAGTTGAAAGTCTCAATTTTTTGTTTTTTGCCTTCAGGTGTTCCTCTGACATTAATATTAACTGAGGCTTTGGGAAATTGTTATAATTTAACCACTGGCTTAGAGATGGGGTTAATTTAGTCATTGAATTGAGGGCAGAGATTAGTTTATACCATGAAATTAGGTATAATTAAATCAGTATAGCTAGGATTCATTTTGTATGACAATAGGGTTCTCAGTTGTTCAATAAAGTTGGGATTATTCATTGGAGCTAGTTTAAAAATGTTTCTTTTTTCATTTTAAATTCTGACTTATGTCCATGCCTTCTAAAAACTTAGTTATAATTTTTCATTATTGAGAATCAATTTGATTTTATCAATGGGAACTAAATTAAATTTTTGCTATGCCACTTTTAAAGGTTTCTTTATTACTATGTTATTGACTATTTCACAACAAAAGAAAACTGTTAGATCATAAGTTTTATCAGAGAGACCATGATGAATATTTTTCTTTAAATAAATTTTTTTCAGTTTTTTAAAACACTGTTCAGTCTATAAGCTATACCATACATTTATAGTGTTTCCATTTATTATGATCTAAGGGCTAAGCAAGTTTTATTAGTTATCTTTTTTACAGAAACAACAGCCTCACTTGCCTTTACTTGGCATATCACAATTTTAATTATGTTTTTTGTAATGTTTATTTCTTGCTAAAAATTTTGATTTTGGTTCACTTAGTGGTACCAGTCACATCTAGGGGCTTGCCTTATATTGAAAATATCACTTATTGCTGAGTTATCAAACACATTTTAAATGGAGTTCACTATAATAATTTGAGGATTCCTGCTCATGTTCACTGTGAGTTATTGTTGACCATTGTTTCCCCAATCCAAGAACTTACTGTCCACCAGCAGGTGTCTGTTCGTTGAGTTCAACTTGTACAACCCAGGGGCTGGCCTGTTCACTAATGTTATCCTCATGTTTGAGTTATTGTTGACCATTGTTTCCCCAATCAAAGAACTTACTGTCCACCCGCAGGTGTCTGTTCGTTGAGTTCAACTTGTACAACCCAGGGGCTGACCTGTTCACTAATGTTATCCTCGTGTTTGAGTTTGACGTCATAGGAGGAGTTTTCCCTTCCTATCACATCTCCACTGCAAGGTTCTACATGGACAACGGCAGGAAGCAGGACTGGCTACAGATAGCTGAGGTGCCATGTCTTGCTGTTGTCTTTATTTTTTGCCTTATGATTAATGAATTATGGAAAATAATATTTAACTGTCAGTGCTTTCAATCCTAGGTTTTTATTTCAATGATCAAATAATTTATAAGAAAAACTATTGAAACCATCTGGTTCTATTTTTTAACTTTGAAAAAAACTGGGGCTTATTGGTTGTATTAAAAACTGGAGGCAGTCAAAACCAGGCAGAGCCATCTCTACACCACGAAGAAATCAAGGCAATGCTCAAAAGAAGTGAATCTGAAAGATGGTCCGAGCTCAAAGAAAACCACCCAAAAAGTGATGCATACTTCAAACTCCCCGCAAATCACAAAACATCATTTTCAGGCTAAGGACGGGCCACAAAATTACTAAGGCAACACATGTTCCGCAAACTTCAAATTGGAGAAAGCGAAATGTGCCCCTGCGGGATAGCTGCGGAAAATGCGGAACATTTTCTCCAAAACTGCCCTCTGTTCCACCATACCCGGACAGACATATGGCCCCAGGAAGCTACCCTCGATGACAAACTCTATGGTGGACTGGAACAACTGACAGCCACAGCGCAGTTCATCACAAATATAGGACTTGCTGTCTAAATCCTCTATCAAAAGATTTTGAGAACGAAGAAGAAGAAGAAGGTTGTATTAAACATGGTCTGTTATATGCAGTTTTTATTTTTTTTAAACAAACAAGAAGAAAAAAGTAAACATAACTTATTTTGTTAGGGCGCTTGTACTGCCATTCAAATAGTTATACAAAATTGTATTTCCAACGACATTCAAATGCCTGATCAACCCAGATTTTTAACTGTGTTCTATAAATGTACAAAACTGCAGGTGGTAACTGGTATATGCCTGGTATTTGACACCTGGGTGGTCACCTATGAGATACATCAGGGTGGCTTGAAAGCTTACTTCCTCTGTTATTGGAACAGCTTGGAGGTAAGTTAGCTTATCTTCAAACTATAAAGATGATAAACTGTGACACAATAAATTTTATAGAAGTAGCTTCTGTAATAGTAATAGTAATATCTTATCTTATCTGTCACAGACGCTCCTGCTATACAGATAAGATAATACCTTTTTGTTTCTTATGAGCTAAATTACTTAAGCCAGTATACACTTTTTTTTGTTGCTCAGTGACAAAATATTTTTTTTTAAATAATAAAAAAGTAAAATCATTAGAATAAAATTGGATGTTTGATTACTTGTTTTATATAACAAAATACATAAGATTAAAGTTGCATTTAATGTATGAAATCTCAAAACATCAATAAAGCAGAATATTTTCTTTAAAATATGCAAGTCTGTTTCCTTTTTGTGTAAGCTTTTTTTCCTAATCTCATATTTCACAATGTAGGCTGTCATCTCTGATTAGATATTTCAAGTTTTAAAAAATTGGATGTAAAACAGAAATTTTTGTGTGTGTTGCAGATAATGATCCTGATAATGAGGTACATAGCAGGTATTCTGTACCTGCTGCGTACACTTGCCTACAATGACGTACTGGATGAGTTCAACAAGTTTGGTCATGGCAAGTACATCGACTACCAGACGGTGTTTCACAGGAACTTTGAGTTCAGTGTGTGCATGGGCTTTATTCTAGCACTGTCAATACTCAAACTCCTTAAAATTGTCACGTAAGTTTTGAAAACATTGAATATTCGGTGGACTTTATTGCTCAAAAGTTTTATATTATTTTTAAAATTATTTAATTATCTTTAAATCTGTTGAAAATTTAAACATTGTGATATGAAAAAAAATAACTTTGTGGTGGGGATATGATCTTTTAAATGCATTTAAATTTTAATTAAAGGTGTATCAGCCATTAGACCAATGCTTGAAAGATGCAAACAATGTATGCTAACTAATCAAAATGGGGTTAATACTTGGGTGGTAGGAACTTGTAGGCCTAATGTAGCCAAAATTATTTGAGGATGGAACAAGTTTGTGTTTACATTAATACCTAGAAAAATGCCAGAGTGCTAACAGCTCTGATAGATAATACAGATTAAATCAACACTATCACCATTAACTGTAAACCAATTTTTGTTGTTTCCTTCTTTACTTTCACAGGTTCAACCCATTCCTGTCCATCTTCATCAAAACTTTTGAAATCACCAAGAAGAGCATCTTTGGCTTCTTTTTGATTGCCCTCGTTTTAATCATAGGCCTGACTTTCAGTGGCATGCTCATATTTGGACATCAGCTGTTCGCCTACATGACCTTTGACCGCAGCTTTTTCACGCTCCTCTTCTTCATCCTCGGGGAGTCCTTCTACGATGAACTGATCATGGTGGATAGGTTTCTAGGACCAGTTTTCTTCTTTTCAACTTTTTTCCTCACCCAGTGTTTCATCATGAACTTCTTCATAGCCATTTTAAGAGAAGGTTTTGAAGTGACAATGTTTATCGAGTATGCTCAGGAAAGGGCTGCGTTGAGATATCTGGTTGATTCGGGACTGTTAATGTTTGGATTTGCCCCCCACAAGAAGAAAAGTTATTTCAAAATGTATTGAAGTTGAACCAAAATGAACTTAAATTAATATTACATATAAATAACATTTATAATAAAAATAACAATTAAAAAAACAAAAAAGGGAAAATCTGTTTCAATTATCAATTTATTTGCAAATTGCAAACCTGAATATAAAACTATGATAACAGAAAATTCAGAAAATATTGTGTATTTTTCAGTCCAGTTTTGAATTTGCTCGTAAAATAACAGAAAAAAGTAATGACTTAGTTTAGCCCCTCAGTTGATATGAAATCTATTGTAGTTTAAAGCTTGAAGCTTAACATAATTTTATCTCCAGCTTAATGGCCAAAGGAAAAATAGTTTTGAAACGAATTACTGAGCTACAGGGTCTGAACAAGTATACATCTTTATTTAAAGAGTGTTAAACTTTTTTGATACTTCAACTTCAATATTTACAAATTACACTTCACCAAAACAACAAACAGTCTGTTAAAATCATGAGATCCCTTCATCACTGTATAGCTCCTATATAAGATGTTTCCTTGGTCTTAAAGAGATCACTTATTTGATCTCAAGGACTGTCAAGGGAGAGTACCAGTGTCACTGTAAGATGAAACATCTAATGACCCGGTAGAGATATTTAGCCTAGGCTGGGTTGTTTTTCGTTTTTTCTTTGCATTGTGCTAAAACCAGAGTATGACATAGTTGAACTAATGTCAGCAGAGTACTATTTATTTAACAAATCCCTTGAGGATAATCTATGACAAATTACAAAAAGTGAAGGATTTATCTCAGTCTCATCATTAGGATAGTGGGTCTCATAGTGTTTATAGAGTCCTTCTCTAGTATGCAGCCGATTCACGTAAAAATGACGATAAAATCAATTTCATCTCAAGTCATCAAAATAAACCTAGATTTCCAACCTTGTTTCACAGTCAACATCACAGACTATTCCCATTGAAAGATATTCCCACACTAATGCGACCCATTAAGAGAAGTTCCCGCACTAATGTGACCCGTTGAAAAAAATTCCCACACTAATGTGACCCATTGAAAGAAATTCCCACACTAATGTGACCCATTGAAAGAAATTCCCACACTAATGTGACCCATTGAAAGAAATTCCCACACTAATGTGACCCATTGAAAGAAATTCCCACACAAATGTGACCCGTTGAAAGAAATTCCCACACTAATGTGAGCCGTTGAAAGAAATTCCCACACTAATGTGACCCGTTGAAAGAAATTCCAACACTAATGTGACCCATTGAAAGAAATTCCAACACTAATGTGACCCGTTGAAAGAAATTCACACACTAATGTGACCCATTGAAAGAAATTCCCACACTGATGTGACCCGTTGAAAGAAATTCCCACACTAATGTGACCCATTGAAAGAAATTCCCACACTAATGTGACCCGTTGAAAGAAATTCCAACACTAATGTGACCCATTGAAAGAAATTCCCACACAAATGTGACGCGTTGAAAGAAATTCCCACACTAATGTGACCCGTTAAAAGAAATTCACACACTAATGTGACCCATTGAAAGAAATTCCCACACTAATGTGACCCGTTGAAAGAAATTCCCACACTAATGTGACCCGTTGAAAGAAATTCTCACACTAATGTGACCCATTGAAAGAAATTCCAACACTAATGTGACCCATTGAAAGAAATTCCCACGTAATTATAACTCTCACCAATGCCCCATACATCGAGATCGTAGCTAGTGCAATTATAATGGAACGCTGCTTCCAGTAAATGCCGCTGACTTTTTCGAGAACCATGATTTCTTTGAGTGAAGCGACCCCTGTGCGCGCACAGTTCCTTGCATGTATCTTGACCCCTGTGTGCGTACAGTCTCTTGCGTGTATCTCGACCCCTGTGACTGTGAGTACCCTGAGCTGTGGGTGTGAGCGTAAGTCCCTGACATGGTCTCCTGGTTGGCAGGGAAAGCTTCCAGTTGTTTTGTTTTCTCTTGCGTCTTGGGTGCGTCTTCGTCATGGGGCAGCCCTGTGTGAACCACATATTCAAAGCGCGCCGGCATGTCCAACGAGCTGAAATGGCGATAAAATATGGCAAAAATATATTTGTTTCTATATCCTGCAGATTTATTCTTTGTACTAATTTAGTCAGCATTATAGTTGACTTTTATGATCATTTGGTTAATTGCTTTTAAGGTGTCTAGATAAGTGTTACAAACGTTCCCTTCATAAATTAATTTTGTTATGATTAAAGTATTTACTAGCGTATTCCTGCCGATTATTGTTTTTGATGTGTATTTAGAGTATCAGATAATTTACCACCAATAGAAGTATTTCAAATAACTATCCTCTGCGCAGACGATTGCCCAAAATGCTTCTTAAAGGAGATATATTACACTAATAATATGATGAATTTGGGGAAATAACCGTCTGACCTTATAAGTAGTGCATAACTACTTCTGCAACCTAAAGCGGCGAACGTAAAGAAAAACATTAAATACTTACACATACAGAAATATAACCAACGTAACAGCCAGCAATACCCAGGGCAGAACGTAAAGAAAAAAGTCATATACTTACACATACAGAAATATAACCAACGTAACAGCCAGCAATACCCAGGGCAGAACGTAAAGAAAAACGCCAAATACTTACACATACAGAAATATAATAATAATAATAATAAATTGATTATTTATATAGCGTTGTATCCCAGTAAGGAACTGGGCTCACAGCGCTTTACATGAAAGAAATAACATACTTATAAGTATTAAATTAACATTCATATCACAACAAACACACACAATTACAATACATTATACATAAGCTACGTTAATCATTTACAAGAAATGTTGTTTCATCAATTTTAAAAATAAATAAAAATAAATATAACCAACGTAACAGCCAGCAATACCCAGGGCAGAACGTAAAGAAAAACGTCAAATACTTACACATAAAGAAATATAACCAACGTAACAGCCAGCAATACCCAGGGCAGAACGTAAAGAAAAACATCAAATACTTACACATACAGAAATATAACCAACGTACCAGCCAGCAATACCCAGGGCAGAACGTAAAGAAAAACATCAAATACTTACACATACAGAAATATAACCAACGTAACAGCCAGCAATACCCAGGGCAGAACGTAAAGAAAAACGCCAAATACTTACACATACAGAAATATAACCAACGTAACAGCCAGCAATACCCAGGGCAGAACGTAAAGAAAAAACATCAAATACTTACACATACAGAAATATAACCAACGTAACAGCCAGCAATACCCAGGGCAGAACGTAAAGAAAAACGCCAAATACTTACACATACAGAAATATAACCAACGTAACAGCCAGCAATACCCAGGGCAGAACGTAAAGAAAAACATCAAATACTTACACATACAGAAATATAACCAACGTACCAGCCAGCAATACCCAGGGCAGAACGTAAAGAAAAACATCAAATACTTACACATACAGAAATATAACCAACGTAACAGCCAGCAATACCCAGGGCAGAACGTAAAGAAAAACATCAAATACTTACACATACAGAAATATAACCAACGTAACAGCCAGCAATACCCAGGGCAGAACGTAAAGAAAAACATCAAATACTTACACATACAGAAATATAACCAACGTAACAGCCAGCAATACCCAGGGCAGAACGTAAAGAAAAACGCCAAATACTTACACATACAGAAATATAACCAACGTAACAGCCAGCAATACCCAGGGCAGAACGTAAAGAAAAAACATCAAATACTTACACATACAGAAATATAACCAACGTAACAGCCAGCAATACCCAGGGCAGAACGTAAAGAAAAACGCCAAATACTTACACATACAGAAATATAACCAACGTAACAGCCAGCAATACCCAGGGCAGAACGTAAAGAAAAACATCAAATACTTACACATACAGAAATATAACCAACGTACCAGCCAGCAATACCCAGGGCAGAACGTAAAGAAAAACATCAAATACTTACACATACAGAAATATAACCAACGTAACAGCCAGCAATACCCAGGGCAGAACGTAAAGAAAAACATCAAATACTTACACATACAGAAATATAACCAACGTAACAGCCAGCAATACCCAGGGCAGAACGTAAAGAAAAACATCAAATACTTACACATACAGAAATATAACCAACGTAACAGCCAGCAATACCCAGGGCAGAATGTAAAACACGGATACAACTGTCGACAGAAGCAGTGGTCAAAATAAGTAAATTTCGACAGATTTTAGTGGTTAGCTTTTCTTTCAACTGACTAATGGATGTGACTATTGGCGCTATTAACAAATCGTTATTTACATTGTCAATATTACATTATTGTGCATGTTTAAAAACTTTGAAATCGATAATTAAAAGACATTTATTGTTAATATAATCAAATACCAGTACTATATTTTTACTTTGCCGCATGCGAATCCAGACCCATTTTGCGAAACAACATTACATATCTTTTCTAAAACCAATGCAAAATTCTGGATAGGCATTCAAGAAACTAAATTTTACACAAAACTTTGTTAACAATTGATTGTCAACTAATTAACATTTCCAATCTTCCCTTATAAATGATGTTTTAATTTTTAATTTTATCTTAATTAACACATGCCTCTATAAATACAATTTTAACTTAAATTACTCGCAAAATTAACACCTGCCTCTGTTTATCCCATATATATTTGAATTACGTATTAGGCCAATTAGCACCTCTTTCTATTATAAACGCAACTTTAACTTTAGGGGCCGTCCATAAATGACGTCACGCACCTAGGGGGGAGGGGGGTTACACTTTTGTGACGATGCGTGACGAGGGGGAGGGAGGGGGGTTGAAGAAGTGTGACGTCACATCAAAATGGTAACTTTAAATAAAACTTCCACTGAAATATTTGCTCCCTTACAATTTATTTAATGACTTTTTTTTTAAATCAGTGCCTCTCATTGTGCCGGTCGGTAGGCCATCAGACGCTGGTTGGCGTAAGCTATCAAGACATGAAAATTAAATCTAATTATAATCCTTAAGTTTGAGAATCCACAAGTTAACATATGAAATTGTTACACTGCGTCGTTTGATGTTGACATCAAAGCATTTTTAATCTAACCGCAGCTCCATTTGGTTATCTCATGGACTTTTTTGCCCGTTACCCCAAAATAGACAAGTTTATGTGTGCGTTACCCCCCCCCCAACCCCCATACTCTAGGTTCAGCTCACATGACTCGGGGATTTGGGGGAGCGTCGTTAGCCCCCCCTACTGGTGAGGTTTACAGGCATGACAAGTGTCTAAAAATGATCTGAATAGGATTATGTGTAGATATTTTAAGTCAAAACGACACGGAATATCCTTTTTCTTTAAAAGGGGAGGGGGGAGGGAATCTATTTGAAAGAATTAAAAACGTTTTAAGTTTGATATAATTGTTCGCTGGTTTTTGGTCAAACGCCCCTTGCCATTCTAGTCTTCTAGATCAGTGCTTCTCAAAGTGGTGGTCCACGGACCGGTGCCGGTCCGTGGGCCATCCGCTGCCGGTCCGCAGATGTTCTAAAAAAGAAAATGTCAGTACAGGGAAAATAGTGCACCGGTCTTTGGTGCAATGGCAAAAATTCCTGCCGGTCCGCCATACTAAAAAGTTTGAGAAGCACTGTTCTAGATATAATGGTAAATGAGCCCATTTAAAATTAGTCAAGTATACATTAACTTTATTGAAACCATCAATATCTTGACATGGCAATTCGAGAGGAGCACAAAACAACGTTTCTTCTTAGCTCAGTTTTTAAGGCATTAATTTTAAATATCACAGAAAGGACACTTCATACAGACAAGTCATGTGGATTAAGATTATTGACACTCGTGTCAATATAAATGAAAGTAGGGTAGATTTGGGTGTCTTCGTATAGTACGTAGGTAAGAAATCTACATAGTTGTCAATTTTTAAAAAAAATGCATTTTCTGGAATGAACTGGTTCAATAATGGGCACATGTTCCAAGCGTACACGTACACATGACGTATTTTAATATATCTAGTGGATTGTAGTGGATGTTATATGTCCCAAATGAGTCTGCATGCCCCCAAGAATTCTCTTTTTGACCCCAGATGAGGTTATTTACCTCTGTTCGCGGACCTCTTTCTTACGGGATGCCCGTCAGTCAATTGAGGGATTTTTTTACAAATACATTTTAAAAATGTTATTTTTAAATAATTTTTTTTTCTAAACAAGGACGTTAACCGTGATGATTAATAGTCAATGTTTAATTTGTATGCATTAAAATAAAATATAATCTAAGGATGTTAACGCAGTTCGTTTTCTGAAGGCCGGTAAAACGTTTTTAAAAAATGCCTCACGCGGGTTACGATATTACAATGTAGATCTTCACTAAATAAATAATAAATACTTAAATGAAAGTAATTTGAAGCATACTTATTTTCAAATAGAAAATAAAGTGTGTTGTTTTCTTTGGGGGGGGGGAGGGGTTGGGGGGGGTCAAAGATTTGTGACGTATTTTTTAGAGGGGGGTCTAAGTTTTTGTGACGACGCGTGACGAGGGGGGGGGTCAAAAATCGGCAAAAATCGCGTGACGTCATTTATGGACGGCCCCTTAGTTACAAGCCCTATTAAAATCACCATCTATAAATCCAAATTTTAATTACTATCCAAACTGACGTCACCGTCTGTAAATCCAATTTTAACTTCTATTCCTCTCCAAGTTGATATCAAACTCTTTATCCTCAGATCTCTCAGATAATTATTAGATATCCGATGACTTACTATACGAACATTTCCCCGTCACTCTATCTCTACAATCGAATCCACATTTTTCGTGACAACTTTGTCGACAGTTGAGACCCCACTCGTTGATGTCACAGGCTAGAAACAAACAAATTAAGATGTAAGTATAAACAACAACTTTGACACTTCACAAGCATCAACAATGACTGACCTTTCACAAACATTGACTGCATGCAGTTTCACAAATATTGACTGGCATTTCACAAACATTGATTGCAATGTCATAATTATTGACAGACATTTCACAAACATCGCTTTAAAATTACGTCCGTCAATGTGATACATTTTTGATGTAGTTGTTAAAAAAAACTGCTTTTTAAGTCTAAACACAGAAGTACATTTTAAATGGAATCTCCAGTTTCCCACACATAAAAACACAGGAAAAAACACAACAAAAATCAGCTACGTTTTTCAAACGTTATTAACTGTAATTGGAAAAAAACGCCGTATGGCAAGTTAGGAACATATTGACAAAGTAATAAGGAAGTGTGTCTTAAGTTTACAACGTAAGCTATACGCACGTGTAACACATCCCGTCTTAGGATCTTTGAATCCACTCTTACAATAGGGACACTCGCCGGTGCTTCTGTTGCAGTCCTGGGAGCATTGAGCACAACTTGAAGAGCATTTTTGGCCAAAGGTGTACGGAGTGTTGCAATCTACAACAGATTTTGATTTCAGACACGTTAATTTCATATGACATTATTTTTAAGTCATTTAACACAAAAAGAACAACGACAAAACAAAAAACATTAGCTATGTGATGATGTGAAAGAGCATTGAGAAAGATGGAAATAATTGAATAATATTTAGTAATACAATTATTGGCATATGAGAATAAATTAAATACCCGTATACTACATGGAACAAATTTTAAGTGGTTGACCCAAGATATTTAAACTTAATCAAATGAATATCTCTGATGGTATACAACCTTCTGGACACCACTTTTCTGGATCACAAACAATGTCAGGTCTGAATTCTCTGTCTTTTCCAAAACATGGTAGACCATGACCTGCAGGTACAGGACTGTCACATACTCTAGTATCAGACGTGATTAATATAATATAATTTTTAAACAATAACTAGACAAAAATGTTCTGTTTTCAATTGTTATTAGAGAAAATTAAAAAATTGCAAGTACTACATTTGCAGGTACAATGTATGCATTTTATCGACCAGAGGAAATAATAAAGAATTTGCAGATGTTGATGGTATCAAAATCATTACTCCGTTTTATTTAGTTTTTACTTCTAGAATTTATTGTTACAAATCAATTAAAAATAAAGAAAAAACCTTCTCCTTGCTTCCACTCTATACGAGCAATCGTCATTACAACCCCAGGGCAACCAGGCTCCCCAACCACCGTCAGCTGAAACATAGAGCAGATACATGCGTCTATATGTCAGGCGAAACATAGAACAAAGACGTGTGTCTATATGTCAACTGAAACAAGAACAAAGACATTTGATTGCATGTCAGCTGAAACATAGAACAAAGTCATGAGTCTTTATTTCAGCTGAAACAGAACAAATGCATCTAGATATGTGTCTACATATCAGCTGAATCATAGAACAAAGACACATAGATCTATGTCTATACGTCACTCGTGAATGTTCATTCTCTTTTGGGTCGAGCCGTTAGGCTCTTAGGACCCGGTTCATTTTATCGCAAGCGAGCCTCATCAAGCGGGCATCGCCGTAGAGGTAATCCTCTGCAGCTACCGTTACTTCTCCTTCCAAATCCCCGCACAGCTCGGGGCACTCTTCGAGTACGTGGGCCACCGTCTCCTCCGGGTGGCCACACAGCCGACAGGCCAGTTCCCTTCTAGTGTTAAACTTGTACAAGTAGCTTCGTATGGGACAATGTTCAGTTCTCATTCTAGTTATGAGCGTCTGATTGCTACGTCCAATTTTCCACCAGGAGTCGCTTTTGCTCGGTCGCGGCATGTACTGGAATACTTTTCTGGCCGTGCTTCCAGACGCCCAGCCCTGAAGCCATTTCTCTCAGAAATGGTCCTTAAGCCACGATCTGACCCCCAGCTGGGTCATCGGGCGATCGGATTGGGGCTGAGCTGAACCTTCTCTCGCCAACTTATCGACCCTGTCTGAATGAGGCTCGCCACTGTGCCCAGTGATGTACTGAAGGACTACTTTTCCGCCTCGTGCTAGGATTTCACCTACTGTTTCCAAAATGACACTGACAGTTTTCGTCTCCAGAGAGGATCGACCCACAGTCTCGAGCGAAAACCGTGAGTCGGTGAAGACTACGACGGTCGGGAAAACCGTTCTTCTTGCTAGACGTCGGCGCACTTCCTTCAAACCCTTACAGATCGCCTCCAGTTCGGCGTCGTGAATACTGAATGCTGCTCCGCACGGCCCTGACAGTTCGATACTGTCATGTCCAGGTTGAGGGTATTGAATTAGTACTCCGTATCCACTTCTGCCATCCTTGAAACGTGAGCCGTCCGTGAAGACTTTTACCACGCTGTCGCCATAAGCCTCGATTGTCTTCAGAGTCTCGTCTCGCTGGAGCTCGACGGGACTGGCTTTCGTTACCGCTGTATTTGCTAGTGTCAAACGTAGTTCAGGCAAGTCAAAGCTTCCATGTGGTCATCGAGCAGGGACCAGTCGCATTCGTTCCCTGTGCTTGGGTATGGGGACTGAGTCTTCTAGTTCGTAGACGGTATCCATGAAGGATGGTCTTTTCCGTCGGGTCCTCTTTACCCATTGGTCTTGTAGTTGGAAGCAGGGTTCGTCATGCTCCAACCTACGGTATCGCTCTACCGTGGTCATGATTGCCCTTTCTCGCCTTATCGCCAGGGGTTCTACGTTGGACATAATTTCTACAGCGGCTGTGGGTGTCGTACACAGCGCCCCGCATACAAACCGTAGAGTTTGGTTTTGTATTCGATCCAGACCCTCTAGAGCCGTACGGCTCGCAAAGGCCTGGACCGGGAGGCTGTAGTCAATGGCACCCCTCACACTACCGAGATAGAGAGCTCTCAGTAATCTTGCGTCCGCACCCCAACTAGTGCTAGCCAGTTTCTTCACCAGGGGCAGTTTAGCTGTGGCTTTGGCGCACAATTCACGTACATGGTTATGTAGTTGAACCTTCTGGTCCAACTTGATTCCCAAGTACGTTGGTGTCCGATCCCAATTCAATCTTTTCCCACATATCTGAAGCACCACCTCGTGCTTCAGGGCATTCCGTCCATTTGTAAAAATGGAGTGGACCGTTTTCTCCGTATTGTCTATTAGGCGCCAACCATACGTCACTAAATTTCACACCCTTAATATATTCTTAGTTTATTTTTGTTAACAAAGTGTATTACCCCCTTACCCCCACCCTCGCAAATCATTGAAGAGTTTTAAATTGTTTTCCCCTGCCTCGTAATCTTCTTCCCTCTTCGATTAAAAATATATTATCCCAGCATACATTACGCAAATAAGACTTTGCACCATTTGGCGTCTCTGTTTGTCCGTGCGACACGCGATC
Organism: Ampullaceana balthica; assembly: GCA_944989445.1. Taxonomy (NCBI): domain Eukaryota; kingdom Metazoa; phylum Mollusca; class Gastropoda; family Lymnaeidae; genus Ampullaceana; species Ampullaceana balthica. Next base: position 168,473 of record CALYLW010000104.1, read on the forward strand.
GAAAACAAACACACAAGCTGTATGACGTGACTCTATGATGAAAAATAAAATCCTGGCTTATTACAGAATTTTCACCAATCTACCAGGGTCATCCCAATACCAGCCAATCAGTGAAAGTGACCCCAATATTAGCCAATCAGCGACACGATGTACCTCCTTCTGGCAATCGGATGTCCTCATCTATGAGAAGATCGTTGTCATCATCTGGAAAAAAAACCAAGTTTTAATCAGTTTCTATTACGGCTTTGGTTCATTTCAAAAGTTTTAGCAAGTGAAGTCAAACTTCAAATTTGAATTTTTCCCCAGAGCGGCGATGTTGTTCAACAGATTATAACGAAATAATGAAACTATTTCGGATAGAAAACAGATTACTATACAAAATGAACATATTGAGCCCATGGTACTCAAATATCTTAGCATCGTGTCGCGTGGAAATATTTTAATTTTAATTATAGTTCTTTTTTATTGTTGTTGAAATGAAGGTCTCAGATCTCCGATCAAGCCATGAGGTATTAAATAATAGAAATACTGTTAGCAAAACACCAATTATGAAGAAATAACATACACTTATATTCAATTTTTTATTGTTTATGGATAAAATTCATGCCTCAATTTTGGTAAAATTCCAAGGGCTTAGAATCAAGACGACTTTTACATATTCTCATACCACACCTACCCACATCATTAAACAATCTTACACCCCACCTACCCACATCATTAAACAATCTTACACCACACATACTCACATCATTAAACAATCTTACACCACACCTACCCACATCATTAAACAATCTTACACCACACCTACCCACATCATTAAACAATCTTACACCACACCTACCCACATCATTAAACAATCTTACACCACACCTACCCACATCATTAAAAAATCTTACACCACACCTACCCACATCATTAAACAATCTTACACCACACCTACCCACATCATTAAACAATCTTACACCACACCTACCCACATCATTAAACAATCTTACACCAAACCTACCCACATCATTAAACAATCTTACACCACACCTACCCACATCATTAAACAATCTTACACCACACCTACCCACATCATTAAACAATCTTACACCACACCTACCCACATCATTAAACAATCTTACACCACACCTACCCACATCATTAAACAATCTTACACCACACCTACCCACATCATTAAACAATCTTACACCACACCTACCCACATCATTAAACAATCTTACACCACACCTACCAACATCATTAAAAATCTTACATCAAACCTACCCACATCATTAAACAATCTTACACCACACCTACCCACATCATTAAACAATCTTACACCACACCTACCCACATCATTAAACAATCTTACACCACACCTACCCACATCATTAAACAATCTTACACCACACCTACCCACATCATTAAACAATCTTACACCACACCTACCCACATCATTAAACAATCTTACACCACACCTACCCACATCATTAAACAATCTTACACCAAACCAACCCACATCATTAAACAATCTTACACCACACCTACCCACATCATTAAACAATCTTACACCAAACCTACCCACATCATTAAAAAATCTTACACCAAACCTACCCACATCATTAAACAATCTTACACCACACCTACCCACATCATTAAACAATCTTACACCACACCTACCCACATCATTAAACAATCTTACACCACACCTACTCACATCATTAAACAATCTTACACCACACCTACCCACATCAATAAACAATCTGACACCACACCTACCCACATCATTAAACAATCTTACACCACACCTACTCACATCATTAAACAATCTTACACCACACCTTCCCACATTAATAAACAATCTGACACCACACCTACCCACATAATTAAACAATCTTACACCAAACCTACCCACATCATTAAACAATCTTACACCAAACCTACCCCATCAATAAACACGCTTACACCACACCTACCAAAATCGTTAAACACTCTTACACCAAACCTACTCACATCATTAAACAATCTTACACCACACCTACTCACATCATTAAACAATCTTACACCAAACCTACCCATATCATTAAACAATTTACACCAAACCTAGCCACATCATTAAACACTCTTACACCACACCTACCCACATCATTAAATACTCTTACACCACACCTACCCACATCATTAAACAATCTTACACCACACCTACTCACATAATTAAACAATCTTGCACCACACCAACTCACATAATTAAACAATCTTACACCACACCTACTCACATAATTAAACAATCTTGCACCACACCAACTCACATAATTAAACAATCTTACACCACACCTACCCACATTATTAAACAATCTTACACCACTACTACTCACATAATTAAACAATCTTACACCACACCTACTCACATAATTAAACAATCTTGCACCACACCAACTCACATAATTAAACAATCTTACACCACACCTACTCACATAATTAAACAATCTTACACCACACCTACCCACATCATTAAACAATCTTACACCACACCTACCCACATCATTAAACAATCTTACACCACACCTACCCACATCATTAAACAATCTTACACCACACCTACCCACATCATTAAACAATCTTACACCACACCTACCCACATCATTAAACAATCTTACACCACACCTACCAACATCATTAAAAATCTTACATCAAACCTACCCACATCATTAAACAATCTTACACCACACCTACCCACATCATTAAACAATCTTACACCACACCTACCCACATCATTAAACAATCTTACACCACACCTAACCACATCATTAAACAATCTTACACCACACCTACCCACATCATTAAACAATCTTACACCACACCTACCCACATCATTAAACAATCTTACACCACACCTACCCACATCATTAAACAATCTTACACCAAACCAACCCACATCATTAAACAATCTTACACCACACCTACCCACATCATTAAACAATCTTACACCAAACCTACCCACATCATTAAACAATCTTACACCAAACCTACCCACATCATTAAACAATCTTACACCACACCTACCCACATCATTAAACAATCTTACACCACACCTACCCACATCATTAAACAATCTTACACCACACCTACTCACATCATTAAACAATCTTACACCACACCTACCCACATCAATAAACAATCTGACACCACACCTACCCACATCATTAAACAATCTTACACCACACCTACTCACATCATTAAACAATCTTACACCACACCTTCCCACATTAATAAACAATCTGACACCACACCTACCCACATAATTAAACAATCTTACACCAAACCTACCCACATCATTAAACAATCTTACACCAAACCTACCCCATCAATAAACACGCTTACACCACACCTACCAAAATCGTTAAACACTCTTACACCAAACCTACTCACATCATTAAACAATCTTACACCACACCTACTCACATCATTAAACAATCTTACACCAAACCTACCCATATCATTAAACAATTTACACCAAACCTAGCCACATCATTAAACACTCTTACACCACACCTACCCACATCATTAAATACTCTTACACCACACCTACCCACATCATTAAACAATCTTACACCACACCTACTCACATAATTAAACAATCTTGCACCACACCAACTCACATAATTAAACAATCTTACACCACACCTACTCACATAATTAAACAATCTTGCACCACACCAACTCACATAATTAAACAATCTTACACCACACCTACCCACATTATTAAACAATCTTACACCACTACTACTCACATAATTAAACAATCTTACACCACACCTACTCACATAATTAAACAATCTTGCACCACACCAACTCACATAATTAAACAATCTTACACCACACCTACTCACATAATTAAACAATCTTACACCACACCTACTCACATAATTAAACAATCTTGCACCACACCAACTCACATAATTAAACAATCTTACACCACACCTACTCACATAATTAAACAATCTTACACCACACCTACTCACATAATTAAACAATCTTGCACCACACCAACTCACATAATTAAACAATCTTACACCACACCTACTCACATAATTAAACAATCTTACACCACCACTACTCACATCATTAAACAATCTTACACCACACCTACTCACATAATTAAACAATCTTACACCACACCACCTCACATAATTAAACAATCTTACAAAAAACCAACTCAAATCATTAAACAATCTTACACCACATCTACCCACATTATTAAACAATCTTACACCACACCTACTCACATAATTAAACAATCTTACACCACACCAACTCACATAATTAAACAATCTTACAAAAAACCAACTCAAATCATTAAACAATCTTACACCACATCTACCCACATCATTAAACAATCTTACACCACCACTATTCACATCATTAAACAATCTTACACCACCACTACTCACATCATTAAACAATCTTACACCACTACTACTCACATCATTAAACAATCTTACACCACACCTACCCACATCATTAAACAATCTTACACCACTACTACTCACATCATTAAACAATCTTACACCACACCTACCCACATCATTAAACAATCTTACACCACACCTACCCACATCATTCTTCAGTTCCTCGTCAATCAGACCGTCACAGTCGTTGTCCAAGTTGTCGTCGGGGGCGTGGACTTTCTTATTTAATAAGCAGTCCTGCAGAATCCAAAGATCAAAACTATTATTGACATAAAGGTTACGCTTAGATAAATGAAGGGAAAAGAAATCAAGTCGAAGCAAAGTAATTAAGGCAGATATGACTCACCAGACATGGGTTTACTCCGAGGATGAAATGAGTTATAGGTTTTCTTCGTTGAACTTATTACAAGTCATTTATGGACTAAGACGACTAACAGTATGAGATTTTGAGCCTAGCTTCTTAGAGTGGGGGAACTCGAAGTGGGGGAAAAGCTAATTCTCTAGAAAACAATTTAGCTGTGTCGTGTAGAAATCCCATTGGGAAATTAATTTTAAAAATGACACAATAATGGGGCCACTAGCCTAATCGGTAACAAAATTAAGATGGATTAACTAGCGAAAGGGTGGGGACCTAAAATGCTTTTCAAATCAGAAGGATTTTCCTCCATGTTTTGACGGGATACATATTTGGCACATTGTGGCAGTGGCGTAGCAAGGTGTTTACAGGGGTACATATGTCCATGGGCGCAATGTACAGGGTGCCGAAAAATTTTATGGCTCTACAATATGATAAGTGAACAATGGAAAGGTATTAAATTAACTTGGAGGCGTAAGTTTTTTTTATTTCTCCCCGGGCACAAAATATCCAAGCTACGCCTCTGCACTTTGGAAGGATATTCACTAGCAACAATATTTACCAGCCCAGAAAGACACTAACACCACAAATGCATATGGGGAAAATACATTGTGTTTAATATTAGACAACAGCCAAACAAAAAGGTTTTAAAATTTACTGTAAAATTTTAACAGTTGTATTTGTAAAACTGACCTGATATCCAGGTACAAACATGTAAGCAGCGTTAACGGTGTAACCGTGCAGGTAACACCCGAAAGGTAACTTGCGAGTGGAGCGAAAGAAGTGATCGCCCTTGCTGATGTTGAAGTGGCCCACGACTGTGTTTATTTCCTTTGTCCCGTACACCTTGCCCCACTCACTGCAAGAAAAATAAATTTTATATACAGAATTATTTATGTGGATAGCATTTAACCATAACGAATCTTTTATTGTGGGAGAATTTAGAAACAACCGTCTTTGACCCTGCTGAACACGAACTAAAGAAACGGGCCACAAATTGTTACCTGTGAAATCACCAACAGAAATAGGAAACATTGTGCACACAAAAGTTTAAGAGTTTAAAGACAACATGTCAATTTAAAATCGTAATTAATATAGATTAACAATTTTTAACTACTGAATCCATTTTTTTAAATATTATGCATGTCTCTCTTACAAAATTTTGAAAATATGCTCCTTGGTGGCAGTGACTTTGGTTCTTTAAAATTAGAAAACTGTTTAAAAGATAAAGAAGCCGGAGAATTTTTTCTGGCTTCCAGAGGGATGTGGTATTTATAGGAGTAGGTGAGTGGTAAGGGTTAAATGAAAGTTTACACGTAGCATTAAACATTATTTTAATTGCTCGCTATGGAAATGGAAAATGCTCTTATACCCCCGTTCCTTTAAAACCCCAACATTCAACCGGTATTATATAAATAACAGTCACGAGAAACTCTAAATTCTACCGAAATATAATAACGGTTATCAGAATCTAATGCTAATTAAACCGACCTGCGGTGTGGAGGTTTGATTGATGGGTAAAGTATGAATTTACTCACATCTCTGGTAAGTGGCCTGAGTCAAACTGCAGGTCCACGAACTCGTCTGCCTCCGCAATGACGGTCATAATGTCCACCTTTGAATAGTCCGGTGTTCTGTAAGAAATAATCAATAGTTAGTTAAATTGCACGGGGCATATGTTTATCGAAGAGATCTGACAAGTATGAGCTGCAGACTGGGGATTATGTATTTGTATGTGTGTGTCTTTATATATATATATATATATATATATATATATATATATATATATATATATATATATATTTAATGGTTAAAAACAGTGATGACCTAATACAAGGGGCATGTATTCCATGATTGTTGAATATTTTAAAAAGTCTTTACATGTCACAGATGCACGAATGGCGAATGTATTAATTAAACGGCATTTTTTTAATGGAGAGACATATTTAATAAATTATGCATATCCAAATATATCCTGTATAGCAGGGGTTGGCAAAGTGCGGCCCATCAACACCTTCAGAAAACCTTCCTTGTAGTGTAGTGGGATCACGGTGCAGCCCTCCGCTAAAATCCGCTACCAGAAAGTGGTCCCCTGAGCCAAAACAACTGCCCAACCTCTTGTAGAGGCACCACTGTCACTGTGTGTAAGATATTGACCACAGCCTCTGATCCAGCAGCAAGATGGAATCGAGACTGCTGGGGATGGAGTTGGGTGAAATATGGAACTATACATTACGTTGCAGCAACTTGTGAAACAAATAGACGAAATACTGCCAATTTCAAAAGACAGACCAAAGAAAGATCGTGCGCAAAACCATCCTAATGACATCCTGACCCTCTCTTGTCTTACAAGTGGACGCAACTTTCGGTCAAAGATTGGTCAACAACGAACTCACCAAACTATAAACAGTACAAAGGATCTCGAGAATGACCCTCGTCGACGACAACGGGCGGACAAAAAGAAACACTTCCTACCTCCACACGTAGAAGACGTAAAACTGTGAGGTGGGTATCAGAAGGCTGGCAGTGGGGGCACCATACCTCTCCGGTGGTTTCCCGTTACACGCTGCGAGCTGTAACATAACAACCTGGACGGGAATGTTGCTTGCAACGATCGTATTCATCGAGACGTTTACCTGTTGGTAGTCATTCAGAAATAAGTACAGGGTTTTGTCCAACTAAAAGTACTGTGTGGAAAGTCTACGTCTCTAAGATATTCCGAAACAAGTAAAGGATCTTCTTGTTCAATTCATCGAATTTTGTGGCAAGGACAGTTCTTTAAAACTTTCAGAGATAAGTACAGGACTTTGTCAAAATAAAAGTACTGTGTGACAAGTCTACGTCTCTAAGATATTCCGAAACAAGTAAAGGATCTTCTTGTTCAATTCATCGAATTTTGTGGCAAGGACAGTTCTTTAAAACTTTCAGAGATAAGTACAGGACTTTGTCAAAATAAAAGTACTGTGTGACAAGTCTACGTCTCTAAGATATTCCGAAACAAGTAAAGGATCTTCTTGTTCAATTCATCGAATTTTGTGGCAAGGACCGTTCTTTAAAACTTTCAGAAATAAGTACAGGGTTTCGTCCAACTTAAAGTACTGTGTGGAAAGTCTACGTCTTAAAGACTTTCCGAAATAAAAATATATGTCCTTTTCCAACTCATACAATTTCATAACTACATATTTCGATAATAACATTAGGTTTTTCTGAGTACCAAAGACAACGTGATTATCGATACCTACCCTGAGGGGTTTGCCCTGTGAAGACGTATAGTTTTGAAATTTTTTGTTGAAGCTGTTGACTATCGTGACGTTTGCCTCAGCGTTCCCGTCTGCGGGAATGATTGACAACATCACCGGGACTTTTCTCATGGGTAAACTCCAGGCGACAAACTCTGTCCCAAAATAGTCAACTGGTAGCAGCATCTCTGTTGGTAGAGGACAGAGCCGTCATAGACCAAAGACGATTTTGTAACCCCAATAAAAATTGCATTCGAAACTAGGGCTGTCAATATTGTTGAAAAAATGCTACCCAAATTTCGAACGGGTACCCGGATTACCCGATCGAGACATCGCATAATTTTCCCCGTTATGACTGCTATACAATGCTACCTAGCCACCTTCCATGCACCTCCTTTCACACAATAGCTACACGGCCGACGTCTTAGGGGCCGTACATAAATGTCGTCAAGCGATTTTGGCCGATTTTTACCCCCCCCCCGGTCACAGGTTGTCACAAAAACGTAGAGCCCCATCCAATATGACGTCACAAAGCTTTGCGCACACCCCCCCCCCTCATAAAAGCCGTACTTCCTTTTTTAAAATGAGCATGTGTCAAATAACTTTATTGTCATTTAATTTTGTATTTAATGTGAAGTTGAACTCTAAAAATCGCTACACGCTTAAATCCATATAAAACGTCATTATAAAAATTGTAAGCAATGAAATATTTCAGTGGAACTTTTATTTAAAGTTGCGCGTTTTGATGTGATGTCACATTTATTCTTAAACAGCCCCCCCCCTCGTCACAAATGTGTGAAACCCTCCTCCCCTAGGTGCATAACGTCATTTATGGACGGGCCCTGATCCATATTACACTGTTAGTAACTAATTTATTGACTTTAAAAACTGACAAATTTTGGTGTATTATTAAAAATCAGTTTTTGGGCAAGGCACACGCTGTAATGAACACTCGAAACAAAATCGAATGGAGGGTGGAGGAGGGGGTAGACCTCGTACGCATTATTAACATCAGTTTTTCTAGGTCAACACGTGTTAACGAACACAAGAAACACAAGCGAATGGAAAGGGTGTGGTTATAGTATAGAAGTTGATGGGGGAGATAGGGGAGATAATTGGTATCAATCGGTAGCCCAATGTCGGCATATTTCAAAGCAATGTTAGTGTCAAAGCAGGGGTGTTTTTTATTAACAACAAACACGGCCTCTTTCGTCTCTATACAGTCCATAGTTATTTTCGGCAGTGGAGTTTTCTTTTCTTTATATGATTCATTCAAAGAACCAAAATCTTCTTGTGTTTGCGATTTCTGTTTCATTTTCAGAGAAAATTGCCGTATTGTATTTCCCGTTGACAGATAATTCTCCTTAGATGTATTTCACAGAATATATTTGAAACAAAAAATTTCATTTGATAAATTATTTCGCGAGCCGTAAATTAAACACAAAAAGCCACATGCGAGCAGAAGTTTGGTTAATATAGACATTGAAGCCACATTTTCACGGGTACCCGGGCGAATTTTACTACCCGGGTAATCTCACGGCAACGGGTACCCGGGTCCCGGGTACCCGTTGACAGGCCTATTCGAAACAATGAATGAAAACAAATCAACGTTCTGAAAAATAATTAAAATAAAATTTGAACTAATCCTATATGATGATGCGATGGTCGGTGAAAGCAGATCAAATTAATGCCTACTGGTAACTAAATCTTGATTCTATGACTGGTGAAAGTAGACAAACAAAAAAGCTTACCAGTAACTGAATCATGATTCTATGGTCGATGAAGGTCGATCAGCAGATTGCTTACCGGTAACTGAATCCATCTGTTCACTGATTTCGGCATCTATTTTAGCAGAATTGTTTGAGAAAAGGGCCTCACACTCGTAGGTGGGCGTGTCTGACAAGCAGTTTCCGCAGACGACGCCAATGGGGTGATTGCTGGTGATGACTGTACCTGGAAATGAGGACGTACGTAGGGAAGCGTGCGGAAAGCGTAGCTATGACTGAAAGTTTTTACAATGTATATACCGTATTTACTCGCATATAAGACTACATCGTATATAAGCCGACCCCCTGATATCATTATTGTATTTTATAGTTCTAAACTCGGCTTATATGCGAGTATATACGGTAGCTGTTATCCTCGTTTTAATGCTCCGGTTCACAAACATTCTCAAGTCATGCTTTGTAATTGATATTGTTGTTTAAAATGGAACGAGAAGATGCACTTTTGCAATGTTTCTTTCGAGCCATATAAACGGTTAGTCAAGTCGGTTAAAGCCCTCATGTACTTGGTCGCGGCTTTCTTTCAAACAGCTCGACTACCGTCAAGTCGGTCAAATCTCTCATGTGCTAGGTCGTGGAATTCTTTCAAACAGTTCGATTACCGTCTACACATTTTCAATATTTTGAGTGATCCATAGACAATTCAGCTATCAACATTCCGCCTCCTACTTCAACAAAATATTAGGCGCCAAAATGTCCTGCTTAATACATTTCGAATATGAAATATCTGACATGGGAGATCTGAGACAAGAACAATATGAACGAGGAAACGTCTGATATAAGAGACACATGACGTCAAAAATCTTGAGACATACATATAGAAAGATAAGAGACATCGGAAACATGAAACTTCTAAGATATAAATTATCTGATACATGAGACATCTGAGATTTGAAAATCTAAGATCTGAAAATCTGATATTCGAAAAATCTAATATCTGAAACATCTGATGTTTGAAACATCTAATATCTGAAACATCTGAAAATGAAACATCTAAGATCTGAAACACTGAGATTTGAAACATCCAAAATATGAGATGCCCGAGAACTGAAACATCCCTACCTTCCATTTCCCCGATGTCTTGAATGCCAGCTATGACCAAATACGGGTCAGGGCACACTGACAAGGTAAAAACCTCGTATCTGAAGACATAAATACATACATTTATAAGACCACCCTATACTATATTATACTATTCATATCAGTAACGCGTGACGAAGGCGAACTTCGTTTTGTGATATGTTTATGTTTAACATTGAGACACACAAAAAATGAACGAAGAGAACAATAATAATAATGTTTTTATTTATATAATATGAATAATGTCATTCAGATAAGCTTTGTCATTTCTAAAACCGGAAAACGTCATAACTCCTTGAGTAATGTTCTATTTTTAGATTACATTTTATGGGAACAATGTTTTGAAGCGAATCAATAAGCTCTCAAAATTTTTAGCATATTAAAATTACGAAACTGTTTTTTCTTGTTCAAGTCCAATAGGATGTCTTAAATTAACGCAGAATTAACAAATAGCTGATCCTACATGTGGAAGAAAATCAGAAGCCCCAAGCCTAACGCTCTTCATGGGTCTCCCTGGAAGACCCTCCCAGCTATCTGGCCCCCTCCCCCAGAAAAGGACGTGACAGCTGGGAAAACCCCCCGGAGCGGTCGCTTCTGAAGCGGCCACCTGGGCATCCAGGACAGAAAGTCGAAGATGCCTCCCGCTAAGTTAACCTCACAAGGAGGGGTGGAATTTCCTTACTATGACTCGCTACCACTTTGGCGCAAATAGCTGATAAAATACTTCCTTCTCAATATACGTACATTTACATATTAACTCATATCGTTTATTAAATTTTTATGAAATTCGTCCCCAAAAATATAAATATATCCCAATATTTCTATTAATAGATTGCCGCCATTTTATTACCAGGCCTATTAGAAACGAACTCACACAAAGTCACAAAGTTTAAAACGACCTACATTCCAAGTGCGATGGGAATGGTCTCCCCGTCTTTATACGCCCTTGTCTCGACCACGACTTTGAACATTGACCTGACCAATGCTAAACGGATTTTGACACTTGTTCCTGTTTCCGAAGATATAATTTGTATCGTTGGCTGTCGTCTGGTAAGAGAATAAATGAACATTGAAGAAAACAATCTGGAATTTATTTAAATGACGTAACATAATACGCTTGCAAAATTACTCACTAAAAATGTTATACAATGCCCCTTATTGCATTCTGGGGCACACGTGCTATAGGGGTATTACTAGTTTTAAGTTTTAATAACTACATGTACTAGGTTAGCGTGATCTAGACCAGTGCTTCTCAAAGTGGTGGTCCACGGACCGGTGCCGGTCCGTGGGCCATACGCCGGCGGTCCGCAGAAGTTATCAAGAAAGGACAGTAACATATATTTATAATCCTCCATTTGCAACCATTAGTACTAACCCTATAGATAGATCCATTTTTAAAAAAAATAATCACATAAAATGAAAGAAAAAATAAATTACATTTCGCTACCACGTCAGTAAAGGTAAAATAGTGCACCGGTCCATGGAGCGATGGAAAAAATTCATGCCGGTCCACCATACTAAAACGTTTGAGAAACACTGATCTAGATAAATGGGAGGAAATTAATGTTGCAGGTTCTTGTATATTTTGGCAAAAAGCGTTGAGTTCTAAAATAACTCTAGAGTTTGGCAGTAATTTATTTATTGTAGAATTTTAATACCAATTCCGAAAATGTGTGTTATTTTTTAAATCCTTTATATTAACTCCTAGTGTCTGCTTGCTTGCTTGTCGCAAAAACTTCGGATCGATTTTTAGCCCACTTCCCGGTATCCCATCGAGCTGAAATATTCTGTAGGCAGACTGGTGGCGGCAATAAAAATGACCAATCAAAATTCATATCGATCGAATGTACTGTAATTAAATTATGGAAATTTTAGATTATCTCAATGTATCTCTATGCAGCATGTACATGTTTATGCTAGTCTGTCGCGCGATGCGTATTATATTGAACATATATAAGAGAACCCAAGAGAAGGCGGTGAAGTTAATAAAGGTATTTAAAAATTGTAAACCTATCAATAAAATGTAATTTTATTAAGTATTTCTCTCCATTATTTAATATTGAACAAAATTTTGTCGAAAACGTTTTCGTAAGATAAATCTTTGTTTCCGGTAAGACGAAAATGTGTGTCCGCAAGGTCTACATGTATATTTCCTGTGTTTTAAGTTATCTGCGCTATAGCTTCACATTTTGACAATATGAATCGTTTGGGGCGTCTTTTGTCTTACAGCTCTAACAGGGTTCGCATTTCTTAAGCTCACCGTTACCTCAAGTGGAAAGTGACGTATGTTGTACCCCAAGCCACGATGGGTACAGCTGTCATGGAGGACCCCAGGACGTCGCCCTGGGACATATGGACAGCTATACCAAAGGAATAGAATTCAGAGCGGAAGGTCAAGCTCCCCTTCCTACCCGTTTCCAAATCTGACCTGAGTTTGGGCGAAACAAAATTGTATGTTATAGCATTTAATATAATCGGTAATTAAATATTTATGTTGTGCAGGATTTAGAACTCGAAGGAAATAAACTATATATAAATAAAGTAAAAGAGTGGGAAATGGTTTGGGGGAGGTAAACATAAATATCCATTATAAACACATGTAATAGGTAAATTAAAGTATACACATCGCTCGATTCAGCAGCCAGTTTGGTACGTTGTTTGCTACAAAGTCCAAGAGAAAAATTAACGGCTTCCTACTTGAATCTGATATACACTAGCAAACATTTTTATAACTTTAGTATATTTGGACATGATATGATAGTGGTCGATATGAAGTCTTATTTCTTATTTCGTTAACCCTGATTTAAAAAAAAATTTTTTGGTTATTTTCAATCGGTTTTGCTTTCGTTTTCTTTTTTCTGTAACTTGCAAACACAGCACAAACCAACACATACATATTTCGGGGAAAAAAAACCCCTAACTATCCGAATCATCCCCTACAGATAGACCACAACAGGGACCACAACTGCCGAGATTGCAGCCTGGCCATTGAAACAGTCTTTCGCTCGTTGACTTCGTGCCGCGCTATGTGCCTAGCCCGGGAGGTTAGGGCGGCGAGAAATTTACACGCTCAGGCAATGTTGCATGGCACAGCTCAGCAGATGGAGCCGGATGCCCGGGTATTAACCAAAGCTTAAAAAAATTAATCTCAAGCTCATAGACTATGAGATTAGATCACTTGGATTTAACACACACAATAAATACCAACAAAACCTCAGATCTCACGGGTAAAATTATCATTTTTTTACGCCCACACAACGAGAGCTTCCAAAATTTTTGTATAGATGAAACTCTACAAATATCGACTGATTCAATCCATAATCTATTTAATAACGTGTCTATGCACGACGCCATTTAACCTATCGTTATATTTCCCACTAAAATAACCAACTCTTATCATAGTTACAGGGGTCAGGTGTCATGACGCGTTATTAAACTTATTAAACTAATTATTGTAGAGGTTGACGATGTGATAATGGTAATGACTTAAGCTGTCGACACCAAGCATCAACACTGACCCCAATGAACGCACTTACTTGTGAATCTCTAACAGTGTGGACTCTGTGGACTGGCTATTGTTCACTCTCAGCTCACCCGTCAGGCGATTTTCGAACGGCGCAAATTGACTTTCGAGGAAAATCTATTGAAGCGGAACATGATTTCCATGAGCAGGACTTGAGTAAGCATAGTTAACTTTTATATGATGAGATTAGTCTTAGGGGCAAATAATAAAGAGTAAAGATAAAAACAACTTTGGAAACGGACCTAAAAGTTGTCATGATAGAATTTGTGTGAGAGAGAGAAAGAAAGAGAATGAGGGAGGGAAGAAAGAGAGGGAGGGAGGCGGAGAAAGAGAGGGACCAAGAGAGAGAGAGAGAGGGGGGGAAGATGGGGGAGAAAGAAAGGGATGGAGAGAGAGAGGGACCGAGAGAGAGAGAGGGAGAGGGAGGGAGAAAGAGAGGGAGAGAGAGAGATGGGGGGAGAAAGAGATAGAGAGAGAGAGAGATGGAGGGAGAAAGAGAGGGAGAGAGAGAGAGAGAACTGGTTTTCAGTAAGTTATCATTTCTTTATCGTTCGATAATTTGAAGGGAAGTCAAGAAATACATCAATTTTGGTGATTAAATACCATTATTACTTTTATCTAACAAACCACCATCTCTCTCTCTCTTTTTTTTAATTTACAGCGCTTTCTATTTCGCTTTGGATCCCAGGGAAAATAATTATTTAATTTAACGCGTTCGCATATTTAAAACTAAAAATCATTAGTTTAGAAATGTGCTTGCTTTTTTATATAAGGTTGCGTGCAATATTTTAGTTTATAGTAGCATGTTATTTGGTATTTTATTATTAGGCATCGGTGGGGTACTGATTAAAATGACGCCAATGTTCAATAGAAACAAAAACTCGCAGATAATTTTCAATTATTATTTCAAAATTCATCGCATCGCTCCTGAGTCTAACAACTCAGTATAATTAATGATTTATTTTGCTAAAATAGATTTCGAATAAGGTTTGAAATTGACGGTGTATTTCAGCTGATTTGGGGGGGTCAAAGGGCATTAAAAACTAAATTAATATTGATAGGTGTTTCGACGCACGCGTTGTAGAAATGTTTCATTTTTTACCAGAGGCGTAACAACGACTTGGCATCGGGGCAGTTGCCAAGGTGCGCCGAGAGATAATCCTTCAATAATCAATTTATTCTGTATAATTTAGCATTCTTCCTGTTTCTCAAGGGCGCCAAACATGAATTAACCAAGGGCCCGGAAAACCCAGTTACGCTTCTGATTTTTAACCAAGTCATTGAGGCTTGCGCTCTTCTACGTAAAACAGCCATTCAGAAACCAGCAAGATTGTTGTGTTTTTTAATATAAATAAAAAATATTGAAACATGTAAATGCTCACTAAAAAATAAGCATTCCGGAACAATAACTTATCCAGAAAAACCTAGACCTTTTATATGCAAGCAAACGTTGCCGCTAAGACACAGCGGCTTAAATGAGAAATATTGTTAAAAACTAACCGAAAAGTAAAATTTAAACAATAAAAAAAACACCAACAGCTAACTGAGCGCCTCAATCACCCTGAATTCAATTGGGGAAAATGTCGTCAACGAGAACCTGATGTTAGAGGCGACGTTGCGGGGTCTGATTATCTTTGGTAGAGCGATGACGAACATCGACCCCATGGTGGTGGGCACGGCTGAAAAAAATAAGATGAGGGGGGATTTTAGTCTTAGGCAGAGGCGTGACCATGGTTAGTGGACAAATTTGTTTTAATCTTTATATAGTAACACCCTGAAATATTCTACCCATTAGTTCTAAACTCTAGTGTCGTGTGGTACATTCCAATAACAAATTATTTTTAAAAAAATTTAAAAATAAAACATTCGCCTGCCCATGTTGGCGTCAATGTGTTTTCCCAGTTGGCACTGGTTTTAAAAAAAAAGCCACGTGTGTTGTTTCTAAACTTCATTCAAGTCTGTTTAGTATAGAGCTATTTAAAACAAAGTCAATAATATAAATTTAAGATAACATGTGTACATTCCCAGAACTTTATTTGATTGAGTTTAAACACGTCAATGTTTGTTATATGATATTGTTTTTATATTTCGGCAGCCTATTTATTTTTAATTAAAACTACGATGAAAGAAGAAAAAAAAGCATGAAATCTTGAAGTTGACTATTAAATGTAAAAATATACGGTATAATTTGGTTAATAATTAGTATCAATTTTTAAACATGTATAAGTCATATGTATAATAATTTTAATGTAATTACAAATTTACATCTTTCAAACTTAAATTTCAAAATATTAACAAATACTTTGATTTGTAAGAAAACTTAAAACAGTTTAAAAGTTGAAAATTGATCACAATCATTTTGGTAAGAAGTTTCTTTTCTCTAGCACAAAATAAAATAAAATGTATATGGCCTGATCCTGCACCACCTACAAACCATCACCTTGAGGTGTTAAGTTACACATAATACTCACCAAAGGTGCCAAATCGAACTGTGACAAGCATGGCTTTAACAATCGTGAATAAAGTTATCATGTTGCTTCCACTGCCTTGGTTTAGTTGCTGTTCGGACACTTGTTTGCAATATAGTTAAGTCTAAGAAAAGTTCTCTACTTTCTTAGAAGTCGTGTTATTGGTCACTACGTGATTGGAATTTGCTAAATTATGGAAGATTAGTATTCAATAACCAGAAACTTTATTAAGCTCTCGGGTTGGTTTTTGTTTTCAGCGGTGTTGAAATCTGCTTTGTATAACACTTTCTTAAAAGTTAATAGTAGTTTCCTTTTATAAACAGTTGAATTTTATTACAAAATATATTTTACCTTTTATTTAAGCTATACACTGTACATCGGGATTGATGTGTGAGTAGGTTACTTTGCTTTACTGTAAGTATTACTTCAAAGTTACTGAACGTGTGTATTGGGTTATATTAATCTAATTTGGTACGGCAATTGTCATGCAGTTTAATTTTAATGTTTCATGCCTGCTTCATAAAATACTGTATTGAATTAATGTTTTAAAAATACTTTCGGATTTATTAGAAAATGTTTAACTTTGTCCAAAAGCAACTTCATTTTCGAGCCCAGGTACTGGCAAGGCCTCTGGGGCATTGTGCTGGCCACACATTTCCTTGCTCGTTAGTGGTGGCTAAAAACTTGTGAATCTACATCACTTGCCCCATAGTCCGCCATGGACTGGAAAGGGGGTCATCATTTTTCAGACATTAATTTCTCCGTATTTCGTAACACTATATATACATTCAATTTCTCCTTGGAAAGGTTTATTATTAAATTAAATCATAAATAATTTGCTTTTCTTTACGTCGTGTTATTATTTCAAAAAATAATCACTTTTGATAATAAAAATTCAGTACAGATAACATTCATATGACTTTTCCTTAGACTAAGTTATCTAAGTAATAGAATACTAAAAACCCATACTACACTTGTCACCCAGTCTATTTTTTAATGAATAGTTTCATATATTATTGTCTAAAATAGCTTTCCAAAAGTTTTAAGATTTAAATAAAAACATCAAATTTGTTTTAAAAAAAAACTTTTTATGTCAGATATTAAATGAATATGTATTCCGTGAATTAAGGAACGACATCTTTTAAATGAGACATTATGAATTAGAAAACAAAATTCTTAATTAATTCATGTAAAACATCCGGTTGGTGCGTTCATGTGTGAGCTAATGAACGCTTTAATGTGGATGAACTTTGACTTTTGACCCCAAGATTTTGCAAAAAATTCTAAACTCATCTTTTCCGCTATAATTTTTTTCGTATGAAAGAAAGTGGGAGATCTAGCCTCTTTGCGCTAGAACATTTCTAAACCATTTCAGTTCCATGACTTTCTTTGCGAATTTTTTTGAACTCATTGAAATATAAATATAAGTCAAATTTTGCTGTCAAACAATTCACGACCCCTTATGTTTGTAATTATATTTAAAGCGAAATGTGTATACTTTTTGCTAATTTCTGACATTCTTGGGATCAGCTGACTTTTCCCACACGAGAACGTTTTTTGAAAACTCATGAAAATGTTAAATGTTATTTCAGCCTCGTCAGGTTCAATATAGCAATACTTTTGAAAGCCAAGAAAGATATACGTTTCGGATTGTTTAAAGTTATCACCGACTGTCTGATTATTCCAGGGAATTGTATCCAAGACTCTCACTAGAACGAGATTTACGTTCTGTTTTAACATGCTGTCAGTACTGGGCCACTGCAGGTCACGGTCTGGATATACTTACTTTCTGGTGTCATGATTTGTGCCTTTGGTTTATATTAAGCTTATTAACGATACATGTACCAACATTTCTCATTTTCGTTATAAATGTAAGGCTTTAAAAAATTAAATCGAGCAAACACAAATAATAATAATTTAACAAATATTATATATACAAATGCATATTTTAATAACAAATTTATTTCTCTAATATCCATTCGGCTATTTTTAGTTAAGATGAAAAATATATTTTTAAAAAATTTATAATCAAGAACAGCATATAATTTCTTACTATTTTAAATATAAATATAAAAAGATAGGTACATATTATTTCTCTAAAGATATTCAATTGTTATTGACATTACACACATATAAATTATATTTCTGAATGTTTTAAAATTATAAAGCAACTATTATTCAATACATCTTACAGTTCGTTACATTTTAATTAATGATGATATTTTTGTTTAAATCTCAAATCCAGTCAACACATTTGAAATCACATGCGCTAAAAATCTCCGACTTTCTTTGACATAGACATTTAAACAAAAAGCATTTACTGCTATCTAGATTTTATTTTTAATTTGTAATTTTCTCTATATTATATTTTTTTAAAAATAATCTAGGTAACAATGGAAAGCGACTTTAAAAACCGCACGTCCGGCTCAGTGTATAATCCCCTCCTCGCCAATATTACAAACACAATCTTATCCCTCCCATTTACGACCAGATCTCCAAGTGCACGAATCTGCCGAGCAATACCTCCCTGACGTCATCGTGCAATGACCAAGCCACGTTTGTGTGGGGTTCACCAGATCAGTGTACCCTCCTTTGTCGCCACCGTGCGTGCGCTGAACTGAGATTCTGGAGCAAGTTGGTCGGCGGTCCGTGTGGGCGTCGGTACAGCTGTGGTCACTGTGAGGAGCGAAGATTCGTCCGCGGGGGCGCGGACGTGGCCATCGGCATATTCCTGCTGCTTCAGTTTGCTGCACGCATTGGAATAATAGATGTAAATATACAGCAACCAGCATTGGAATAATAGATGTAAATATACAGCAACCAGCATTGGAATAATAGATGTAAATATACAGCAACCAGCATTGGAATAATAGATGTAAATATACAGCAACCAGCATTGGAATAATATATGTAAATATACAGCAACCAGCATTGGAATAATAGATGTAAATATACAGCAACCAGCATTGGAATAATAGATGTAAATATACAGCAACCAGCATTGGAATAATAGATGTAAATATACAGCAACCAGCATTGGAATAATAGATGTAAATATACAGCAACCAGCATTGGAATAATAGATGTAAATATACAGCAACCAGCATTGGAATAATAGATGTAAATATACAGCAACCAGCATTGGAATAATAGATGTAAATATACAGCAACCAGCATTGGAATAATAGATGTAAATATACAGCAACCAGCATTGGAATAATAGATGTAAATATACAGCAACCAGCATTGGAATAATAGATGTAAATATACAGCAACCAGCATTGGAATAATAGATGTAAATATACAGCAACCAGCATTGGAATAATAGATGTAAATATACAGCAACCAGCATTGGAATAATAGATGTAAATATACAGCAACCAGCATTTGAATAATAGATGTAATATACAGCAACCAGCATTGGAATAATAGATGTAAATATACAGCAACCAGCATTGGAATAATAGATAAAAATATACAGCAACCAGCATTGGAATAATAGATGTAAATATACAGCAACCAGCATTGGATTAACTCTTGTGCATACAGCAATGAGAATTGGAAAAACACCCTTAAACACTGCGGCGAAACTTGGTATAAAACGGGTAAATACAGCAATGAGAATTGGAAAAACACGCATACATTTAGCAACAAACATTGAAATAAAATTCTTACATACAACATCAAACATGGGCTTAACTGACACACATACAGAAATTAGCGCTGGAATAACATACGTCTATTTAGCGACTAGCATATGCTTAACGGATTTATAGACAACGACTCTCATGGATGACACTCACATAAGAACTAGAAAGTGGAATAACGAAATGTCACTCTCTCAGACACCAAATAAATTGTCAATAAGACACATATCTGTACCGATTTTGTGGGTGTACCGCAAAACACATATATTCACACGCACACTGGCTGCCTTAATGAAAACTTAAGATGACGTACTAACAATGTTAAACAATACTTGTAACACGTTTAAAGGTGAGATTTAAGAAGGTAACGGGCATTATATGACTGCATTTTTTTAAAAAGACTTGAACAGTCGCCTCAAAATTATTTTTGTGATATGGCTCTGTTACAAAATCATGGACTTAGTCAATTCTAAAGCTCGAATGCATTAAAAATAAGATTATCAAATTCTTCTAAAATTAATAAATAAAGATATTTACTTTTAGTCTTTAAAAAATCTCGTCCATTTCAAAGTTACTGTTCGCTATCTAAAATCCGCCTACACAAAAGTTAAATCAAAACGTGTGTCCATTGTGTTTTCTTTCAGAAAGTGATTGAACTTTCTTCCTATTTGGTCGCTCAATCAACAAGTCCTTCTGAAGTGATATCGCCGTTTTCTCTTTAAATCTTCTGAAACTTTCCTTTGACCATTACGACATATAAATCTTTTAATTTAAAAAAATGTGTATGTCGCAGTTAGCAAAGGTAGAAATGACGTTTAGATTATTTATATATCAAGTAATTTCAATTTGAAGCCCCTGGGTTGGAATTAAACAAAAGGGGTTCCACTTACATGCCAGCCCAGATGGAAACTAAGGCACCAAACAAGACGACTGGGATGAAGAAAAGAAGCTCGTAACCTGGAGGTAAACAAATAGTATTATTGAATTATTAATTTTTTAATATTAAATAATTCTTGTTATTTTTGCTGTACACATTTCTTGTGAGATGTTAAAGAGTAACGTATGACTCCTAGAATTCAGTTGTTCTGACTTCCTCTTCTTCCATTTATTTTGGTCCCACGATCAATACTCTGATCATTACGGCTCAAGTACAACGTTGACGTTCAGCGTTCTTTCAGCTGTGTCCAGCCCAGCCTTTCATGCACGCTTCCCACTCTTGACGTGTTTGTTATCTTAGGTAGGCTATAACATATCCTATCACAAATAATATCACATACTCCATCACATATCCTATCAGATATTCTGTCAATATACTTTGACGTATCCATCCCGTAACATTTCGTATAGCGTGTCCTATTTTTACATTGCACATTATGATCACAAAGGCAATGTCCTAGCACCTACCTGTCGGGCACGCCCCTGTGACTCGATCAATGCAGTCTGCGGAACACTTGTGGTGGCAGTTGTGTGCACAGTTCACTCCCCATTCGTTTACTCCACAGACTTTTGAAATATCATACAGAAGAACATCATCAAGATACTTTTGATTATCATTCAACCTATAATTTCGTATCAGCCTATTTGATTTAGCAGCGCATGAACTCCTTTAGAAAATGATACTTTTCTAAAGCTAAAACAAATTTCACATTAAAAAATTCTTACTAAATATTTTCTAACCGAAACGTCTTTGAATAATCAAGTCGCAAGTACTTAAAACTTAAAATATAATATATTTTATCCCTATAACTTGAAATTTCATTTTAACAATTGGCAGACTTTATATTCTTTAAAAATAGTTGTTTTTTTAAAGTAAAGAAATTTGAACCTCAATCATGTGACATATGTAGAAGATTTAAAGAAAAGTATCCCTGACTTCATGAAAAATGCGTCTTTGTGCTCTAAACAGAAATGTATTATTGAAATGATAAAGTTTACGCTCAGTACATAAGACTGTTAAGCTTACCATCAGCCTGCCACAAATTAAAGTTTTGAATTAATAACTAGACCTACCCTGAGCAATAATAAAATATTTATTTATAAACCCTTTAATGCAAGCCCGAGAAATGTGCTATTTCGCCCCTTCTCCCCCATTTATTCTTTGGCGTGGTACCGTGTTAAACTTCTTGCTTGGGGTGGGGGAGACTTATTATGTGACGTCGTGTTACAGATAAAGAAATGAAGGGGCAAAAAGCAAGGTTCTAATTTTCCTATAAAACTAGGCTGGAGCTATCGGAGTCCCTTCTCTGAATCCCTTCTCTGAGTCCCTTCTCTGAGTCCCTTCTCTGAGTCCCTTCTCAGAGTCCCTTCTCTGAGTCCCTTCTCTGAGTCCCTTCTCTGAGTCCCTTCCCTGAGTCCCTTCTCAAAATGTTCAATAACTTAAGTCTTCACGTGACGGCAACCAACCATTATTGCAGCCACCGTAAGAGTTTTTGTAACCACTCTTACAATAGGCGCAGGTTCCGTTGAACTTGTTGCAGTCCATGGCACAGTTGATGCAGCTGAAGGCGCAGTTGTTACCCCAAGAAAACTCTTTGCAATCTGGAAATGTAACGACAAGTGATGTGCTGGCGACAATGGCGGTGATTCGTAGTAAAGCCCAAATTGGAACTACAAAATATTAATTTACTACAGATACAAATACATATACTTTTTGAAACTTGCTCTTAAAAGGTGATTATGCCTTAGGGTTGTGGTCGGCCGCGGTGTGGTGTGCGACATACATAATCTAAATTCCATTCCAAGGACACTGACGCCCTTATATTCGCTGCTTCCCCCCTCGCAGTCCCAACAACTGGTCGAGTAACTGATCACTAACACACCAAAATGCACACAAGAACATCACTTCAATGCAATACGTGATTTCCCTTTGAAGTACCAGGTTTTATTGGGACTACCGACGTGAAAAGAACAATGAAGGCGATAGCTAATATAATAGATGTGTAACTGTGATTTCGTAAATGTGATTATCGAATTTTTTTGTGTACATCTCAAAGACAATTTTAGAAAGTGTTCACTTCACGTCAAAAAAAATTTAAGCGTGATCCAGAGGTAAAAACTGGTAATTGTGCGCTTTCAAGACCTATACAACTTTTTTAGCCGTTCCCTCCTCGAACCACCAAATGTATTTTCATATTTACCGTTTGTTTTCGTTCAAATGAACCATTCAATCCAATATACTTCAAACAGAGACTAGACTACAATTTTTAATAGAGATTCAAAAGGACAGAAAAATACATTCTTATGACAGAGTTTTAACACTCACGATATTTGATCATATTAAAGGCCGAGTAGTAACACGTAATGACGTTCTGCAGACCTGTCAGGAGTTGGATCTACTCTAAGGTCATTAATTATTATGTGTCAGTCTATCTATGGCTTACCCTCAGGACAAAGTATATCTGTCTTGCACTGCTCCCTCGAGTGCTCGATACCTTCTCCAAAACACGATGCACCGGGGTCAGAGGGCATTGGGTTGTTACATTCCCTGAAACATGGCGGGAAATTGTTTAAAACTGAGGCGTGAACCACTTTGTATTTTAGATGATTATCTATTTTATTAGTACTTTATCGTTGAATTGTGTGGTTTCCTTCGTCCTCAGAACTCTCGATTGACAGATCCATGGCGGCGGGCTATCTCATGGAATACTTATCAGTGTTTTTTTAAATTTTATAAATTCATAGTTTGCTTTTTTTTTAAAGCGTTTCAAAGAAATTGCATAAATATTAGAATTCGCCATTTTATTTTCTGTACTGTGCTTCCATGGTCAGATGAAGGGCTTCAAAATTATATATATATATATATATATATTAAATTAAAAGTTGTAAAATTCAATAGCGAGGAGGAAAAGGCCTGCAGCATATATTCTCAAGGTATTAGCTATGTTTTCAGCTTTTTGATCAAATTACTTTATGATATTTCACCGGTCTATTTTAATGTATTTCTGTTACGTTAATTTTTAAAATCCTCGAATTTCACAATTGATTTACGTAATGAAAACATTTTCTAGATTTTAATGTCGCACGGGTTGTTCAGGAAGACATAAATACTGACCTGATGCGAAAGAAAAATCTGTTTGAGCAGTTCCTGGTGCATTCCCAGGAGTGCCAAGAACTCCAGCCACCAAACACAAACCCTGTATTTCATAAAATATATTTTAATCTGATTTTCAAAAGAAATAGTATTTGCCTTAGAAAATTTTTCGTCGTGTACAGACTGTGTAAAAGTATTACATTTTGTTAGGTTTTCTAATTGCAATGTTTGCCATAACCGCATCATATAAATTTCTTCTCACAGAACTCAATTGCCGTCTCTTCCTTTTATTTCTATGGGGAAAAAATATACACACGAACATAAACATATAAATTATGCTTAAAAACAAAATAAACCCCAACCCTATTAGCCTCAACGTTCATGAGCGTTACAATTTGCGTCACTGTTCAAATTTGTCATCTTTTCATCACGAAAATATATCCACGAATATTCCTCCATCTTAAATTTAGAGCTAAAACGCAAGTGAATTTAATTTTAAAAATTAATCTGAGACACAACTTTACTTAACAAAACAACATGGACTCATTCTATATTTGACCGAACTTACCATCAGGGGGATACCTCAAATCTTCATCAATTCTTTCGTCGTTGTCATCATCTAAGAATACGAATTAAAGCGTTCATTCGACTACAAATTTCTTACCCATTAGGTATTCCGAAAACTTTTAAAAGAATGTTCATATTTAGCTATGGCGGATTAAGGGGGGTACTGATTGGGCTAAAGCCAGGGACCCCCTATGATTTAAGGGCCCAAACTTATTATACTTAGTATAATTTAGTATAATAAAAGTTAGAGGACTGACCAGAATGTCACAAAGCGTGACAGAGGAATGGTGATAATGTCACGATGAGTGACAGTTACAGGACTGGTGACAGTGTCACTATGAGAGACAGATAGAGATCACGTGACGCTGAGTGATGCTAACCTCTTTTGTTGTCAAGCTCCTCGTCAATGCGGCCGTCGCAGTCGTTGTCGACACCATCCTGTATGGCTCTGGAGTCGTTCTCTGTGCAGTCCTGCGTCGTAGGAACCAAAAAACAACAACAGCAATATAGTGCATTGCAACTGCTGGTTTATTTGATTAAGTTTCAACAGTTTAAAAGAAAGAAAGAAAACAACAACCCCAAGTGATTATGACCTAAATAACCTTAAGTGAAACGAACTATTTATGGAAAGGTTTGTTTTGTAAACAGAATCTGTGTGTGTGTGTGTGGAGAGACCAGATTGACCCGGTTTTAGAGGGACAAATTTCTAAAATAAAAACTATCTGCTCTGATGAAAAGAAAAGTAGTCAAGTAAACAATCTCATGGAGAAGCGCGCGTACAAAAAGTAAAGCAGACTATTTTGTCAAAAGTAAGACAGGCTTTTTTTTTCAAAAGTAAGGAATAATTTTGTATTGTCAAAATTCAAGCAGACTTGTCCTGTCAAATGTAAAGCAGACTTGTCCTGTGAAATGTAAAGCAGGCTTGTCCTGTCAAAAGTTAAGCATACTTTTTTGTCAAAAAAAAGCTTCAAATTATTTTCAATACTTTGAATAGGGTAAAAAGTCAATGACATATTTTATCGCTACTTGGAAAATTAATTTTTATAGAAAACGAGGAAGACAATGCGTTGCAAAAGGGAGCCAAACAGGGACCCGACTGCTCCCCACTCCCCCATATTTGGCAAATTTTGCGACAAGTTATCTAAGCAGGGGTCAGTTGGTAAAATCAATACCTTGGGGGCTTGGGGGTGTGGATGGGGGCGGTGGTTGGGGACGGCGAGGTGATGCTCCCTGATGCATCATTGTTATCTGTTGACATTTGATTTTAACTACGTCATCGTCAGCTGTTGGTATTGCTTTGCTATCGGTACGAAGATCAAACCTGAAATCCAGCAACGTGCATGTACCCCGTCTTCTCCGTGTAGCCGTATAAGTAGCAGCCGAATGCGGAATGCCGCCGTGAATGTAGTATGTGGTACCCGGGCGGCGTCAGAGTGTGGCCGACCAAATAGATGTCACTCCCCCGCACGTCCACCCAGGGAATCCTAATGACGCAAACGTTAGATCTGTTGTGGTTATTGAGTCTCTTTTTTATACGAAGACAATTAAAGAAGTTTCGGAGGAAAGTATATTTTCTATATTGCAAGCAAAGTCAGCTTTTTGTGACTAAATACTAGATATCTGAGAAACCCATAGAAAATTCTACTTTAAACGGATCAAACTAAAATGTAAACTGAATGTTAAAAGGGGGGAGTTCGGTACTTGTTTAATATGTTCAGGATGTTTTCTATTGTGTATTGTGTACTCTATAAATGATAAATAAATTAGAAAGCTAGAGTGTGAGAGAGGAAATTTTTTGTCATCAGTCTGAGTTCTTTCTTTGCAATTTTTTTAAAAATTTCTCTGCTTTTGAGAAAATGTTTTAGGGCGAATTCTATTGACAGAGATGCTATAAATATTAGCTGGGATGGTAAAAATGGTAGGTGGGTGATAGAGATGGTTTCGATTGTTAGAAATGGTAGATGAGGATGTAGAGATGGAGGCTGTATTGGTAGACTTGTTATCTAATGTGTTAGGCTGGATGGTAAATGTGATGGCAAAGGCGTTATTAGGATGGCAGAGATGTCGAATCCAGGATAGTAGAATAGCAGTTTCATTTTAATTGGACGTCAGGAATTTGGTCATTTTTAATTTTTAAAACTTTCATTGGAGTTGGATAAAGACAATATTTTAGTCGTCTTCAATTAATTCAAATCCATGGGTGATTTTGGATAAAACGTGGGGAAGGGGTGAAAGCTCAGTTTGAAATGGGGTAAAATGGGGGGGGGGCTACTCACGATAGTGACAAATCGTTTCCGTCCATGTCCAGTAACCTCGTGTACGTTATATCAGTTATGATGGCAACATAATGAATGTAAGCGAATGTCGGAGTGCTGTGGAGGAATGATCGGCAATAGTTATCATGTGTATAGGGCTGTAGAGGAATGATAGGCAATAGTTATCATGTGTATAGGGCTCGGTGTTAAATACGCAGCTGGTAACATAACAACATTCTGCCAATGTAGAGTACATGTAAAATGACACTTAACACAAATCGTAAGAGTTGTTACAGCTATATTTTCCTTTTAAAAAAGTATTATAGACGTAAACCTCTTTCGGAAACCAGGATAGGACCTTTTACTCAGTATCTCATATCAAGGGTAATAGAAGGTCTTTGGTGAAAAAAAATATCTTTAAAATCTTTATTGAGCATAAAAAGTTCAACCTCATTAGGATATCAGAGAGTGAATTTACAATTTGGAAACAAATTAAAAGAAGTAACTCAAAGATGTTTACAGTATTTTTAGATTATCAACACTACACATATTTTTGTTTTTAATTGTCATCGGAGGTAAGGATCAAAGTTTCAGCTCTGTTTGAAATAACTTTTTTTTAAAAATTGAGATTCACTGCAGGAGTTATAGAAAGTTATTGGAGTCTAATAGTGTTTTTCTGATCAGTAAGGTAACATTTTTACTCTAGGTTGAGCAAGGGCAGAAAAACGCTGCTCAATAGGTCACAACAACGTGGACTAAAGTTGAGACCTAAACAAACTGCCAAAGCGAACAAAATAAATTGCTTACTTAAAGACACATTACGCACAGGACTTTTCGTTTCATCTTCTATATTTTAAGGTAATTTGATCAACGCTTTTCTCATTCTGGCTTCTCTTTTTTTTTAAGGCTTGATATTTTTTCTGTAATTAGGATACTTAACATGTGTGCTCATTGAATTTCCCAGTAATTTGTAAATGGACTGCAGAGGGTAATGGACACAGATTTGTCAAATGTCATTGCCTCAACTAATCCTTTCGAAAAGTTGTTCAGGTCAATAAAAAGTGAGTGCTGTGTAGGTAATCTGAAAATCATATCTATAACCCTTGAGTGACATCTATTTTGCTACCCCCCATACCTCCAGACGTAGGACACGTAGAAGTAAGCGGTGGGTATCAACAGGCTGAAGGAAGTGTCCCCGTAGTGTTCGCTCGGTCTGCCAACGCAGGCGGCTCGCTGGACGTACATGATCTGAATGGGGGACTCGCTCCTGATGCAGGCGTCATGGTAAACCTCGAGCTAGGCGAACGGATAAATGAAACAACTGTTTAAGGTTAAGGTTAGTGTCGAGTTAGGGTTAGATTGTTGATGAATGACTATTGCTAAAAAAAAGTCATCCGCTGACCTGGAGAGGAGATGGGCGCCGCCAAGTTCTACCAAACCCCGAGAAAGTTCTAATGGAAACATTAGAACCCCTTACGACCACAAGGTTATGGGACACACACAAAAAAAGGTTAGATTAAGGTTAATAATTTGGGGCTAAAGTTGGAGTAAGACACTGGTGCTATAAGTAAAGCTAGGCGTAGGGTTACAGATACAGCTAGGATTAAGGTAAGGGTTAAAGTTAAGGGGTGCGTGGGAAGAATTTAAGCATAATCGCAACACTCTCCTGCCCTTTGCATTGACCTCAGAATCCGTTCAGCATTATTACCACATATTGGATTGGGTTTAATTAGTTTTCTTTGCCTCAAATTCCCTTTTGAATTACCTGATTTTGATTTTTTTCAACACACACACACATATATATATATTATGGAACCGAGCTAATGTTTACTGCAAGTGAGTGTTATTTCTTTCTCAAATATTATTTACAGAGTTGAATCTATAATGAAGATTTCTGTTGAAAGTTTAAACGCTGAACAAGATTTGTTTATAAAGTGACTAAAGTGTTGCCCTGTTCCACGACCTATAACGCACACAGAGTTGCCGTTACACTAAACTGACTTACAGGCAAGTTCGCCTGCGCTCCTACATACACAGTTCGGACCTCACCCTGGTATCCGACACTGATGTTGACCTGGACGGGCCTGTCGTCGTTACTGGACATTATGATGAGCATCCCCTGGACAAGTCTGTTGGGCAAGGTTATCATGATGAACTCTTTGCCAAAGTATTTCGTAGGTAACAGCATCTCTGCAAACACGAAGTATAATATCGGCTTGTATGGCAGCTACAAGTTTAACACTAGAAGGGAACTGGCCTGTCGGCTGTGTGGCCGCCCGGAGGAGACGGTGGCCCACGTACTTGAAGAATGCCCCGAGCTGTGCGGGGATTTGGAAGGAGAAGTCACGGTACCTGCAGAGGAGTATCTCTATGGCGATGCCCGCTTGATGAGGCGCGCATGCGATAAAATGAACCGGGTCCTAAGAGCCTAACGGCTAAACCCAAAAGAGAATGAACATTCACAAGCAGCTACAAGTGGGAACGAATTAAGTATTGGTATGGGGTAATAACATGAAGAAACAACATAATACAGCTTCAACTAATTGACAAGCAATTAGATTACACGGTGAAAAGAATGTTTAACACTGACATTATTTGACTTTTATAAGTATATGTCTGCTGAGAAATTACCGTCTGTGGAAAAAAAATTGGTTCTCTATATTAGGATTTACCTATATATTTGAGAGCAAAGTTTTTGTTGAATGAATATAAACAAGAGTAAATACATATGGTACTTAAAGACATAAACATGCAGGCAGTGATGGGAAAAACATGTTTTAAAATTGTCATATGTTGAATTGTCTCATTAAACTGATTCTATAATTAAATAGGCCAGTTGCTATAAATCTTGATAATACAGTCGGACCTCGCTAAGTCGAACTTCAGTAAGTCGAAAACCTCCTTATGTCGAATTAATTGTTAGGTCCCGACCCAAATTCCATCAGACTAGTGTAATATAGATCTCCTTAACTCGAAGATTTTTGGCTTCCAAAATCCGTTAGTCGAATTTTCCAAGGCGTTTGGGTTATTATTCTGGGGAGAGCTAACAGAGCTCCTTAGAGCCACGTAAACGGACAAAAATTCTTATCTTAATGCATTCCGTAAGGGATTAAGCGACTCTTCAAGTAGGACGTCTATTTTGAGATAAAATAAGACCAAGACAAGAAAATGAGTGGCTGGCGGAAGGGTAACTACGCAGGGTCCCTTTGCTGCATTCTGGGACTCTTTTTAAAAGGAAAAATCTTACTACCCCCATCCAACTGTGGAGGGAGTAAAGTGTGTGTGGGGAAGGACTTTCTCAGTGGTGTCGGTATGTCAAAGCTATGTTGGCTACCTTTCATATGAAACATCAGACACCACCCCTCTTTCCTGTCAAGCCTTCTCACCGGTATGGCTGTTCCGCCCCCCCCCCTCTCAATATCAACATCATCCTTGATTAATCTGCGCCTACAACACCATTTTTCTCGAACTCTAAAACTCCGTAAGTCGATTTTTTTTCGGGTCCCTTTGAGTTCGACTTAGTGAGGTCCGACTGTATAATATATAGACAATTATTTTTATGATAGCATTTATACTTTTTCTGAAATGAAATGTTTGCCAAAGACGAAATTCATTTGAACGGTGTGGACCTCAACTAAAATCTGCTATCACAAATTTTCCCAGAGCCAAAACAATTGCACACCCTTGCTGTTTATCGATGCCGTTACGATGTCAGTCGGGTCATAAGAGCTGATAACTTGACACTTGAAAGAGAATGACTCATATTTAAATCAGATGTGACAATAACATGTATCAGTTAAATAGTAGTGTAACGTTTTATAACGTGTGATAACTAACTGGGCGTGTAACGATTATATCTTATGATATTAACAGTGGCTAATTTTGGCTTGTACCAATCTTCAAGCTTTCAAATTGAGTGTTAGAACTTTGATAGTAACATGAGAAAATAACAAGGGCTAAGTTTGTCTTTGGACGACTCAAGAAGGTTACACGCGCGTGTTATAACTTTTTCCTACATCGTAGTCCAATAAGTAAATTATACTCGTTCCTCTTGCAGAAAATGACGTGATTCATAAAGTTTATCATGAAAGATTTCGTACGGGATAAAACAGATTGGTAAGACATAGCGAAATACAGCACCAGCTTCCCAAACATCGGTGCTTGCTTGACCTTCCCTCACCTGCCGTGGCGTCCAGCTTGTTGCCACGGTGAACGTTGATGCTGGTGTTTTCACACCTAACGGTTGTTGTCTCTGTTGCACAGTTTCCGGTGACCACTCCGACAGGCAGTCGGCTGGTGATTTTTGTACCTTGGAGAGGGAGAGATGCGGTGTGGCGTTATTGCCGTCGTAGTAGGACAGTATGACGACACTGTTACAACGTGGGAGTCACTGGCAATGTAGGCCTTTCAAACATGTGGGTTTTTTCTCAAGTGGAAACGATAAGATATGGTAAAGGTGTTGTCAACGATGGGGTATGGAACAAGTCTTGTCAACGGTGGGGTATGGGACAGGTTTTGTCAACGGTGGGGTATGAGAGAGGTCTAGTCAACGGTGGGGTTTGGAACAGGTCTTGTCAACGGTGGGGTATGGAACAGGTCTTGTCAACCATGGGGTATGGGACAGGTCTTGTCAACGATGGGGTTTGGAACAGGTCTTGTCAACGGTGGGGTATGGAACAGGTCTTGTCAACCATGGGGTATGGGACAGGTCTTGTCAACGTTGGGGTATTGGAGAGGTCTTGTCCACGGTGGGGTATGGAACAGGTCTTGTCAACTGTGGGGTATGGGACAGGTCTTGTCAACGGTGGGGTATGGGACAGGTCTTGTCAACGATGGGGTATGGAACAGGTCTTTCAAAGGTGTGGTATGGGACAGGTCTTGTCAACGGTGGGGTATGGGACAGGTCTTGTCAACGGTGGGGTATGGGAAAGGTCTTGTCAACCGTGGGGTATTGGAGAGGTCTTGTCAACGGTGGGGTATGGGACAGGTATTGCCAATGGTTGGGTATTGGAGAGGTCTTGTCAACGGTAGGGTATGGAACAGGCCTTGTCAATGGTGGGGTATGGTACAGGTTTTGTCAACGGTGGGGTATGGGACAGGTCTTGTCAACGGTGGGGTATGGTACAGGCTTGTCAACGGTTAGGTAAGGGACAGGTCTTGTCAGCGGTGGGGTATTGG
Source organism: Ampullaceana balthica (assembly GCA_944989445.1). Lineage (NCBI taxonomy): Eukaryota > Metazoa > Mollusca > Gastropoda > Lymnaeidae > Ampullaceana > Ampullaceana balthica. Next base: position 201,053 of record CALYLW010000104.1, read on the forward strand.
AGAGGTCTTGTCAACGGTGGGGTATGGGACAGGTCTTGTCAACGGTGTGGTATTGGAGAGGTCTTGCCAAAAGTGTGTAATGTGATGGGGTTATCAATGGTAGAGGATGTGATATGTTTTGGCATAATTCCTTCCAACATGGATGTAAAAAATCCCTCATGAGTCAGTAGTAATATTAATTAATAACGGCCAATCGTATTTAATGAAAAACGAAACGTTTTGTATTTCGATTTTTAAAAAAGACATTTAAAAAAACTTGTTGAGAGAGAAAGTACTTTTCAACAAGTAGCAAAATATCATGACGGTTATTTGTCTTGGTTGTTTTTGGTTGCGGGGGGGGGGTAATTTTTAAACTCTGATAATTTACCTGTCATAGATCCGATGTCCGGTTTTTTCTTGCTATCTGGACACACTGACAAGGTGAAGGCTTCAAACCTGAAGAAAGATGGACGCCATCACGACGTGGGCAGACAATTGTTATCTACGTATACACGTATAATTTGGGGAAGGGGTAAATTGTGCGAGGCATGCAGAATAAATGTCTTTATGGGGGGGGGGTGGCCTAGATCAAGCCCAAAATGGCCTTTTCTCATATCATAACATCATACATTTAAAAAAAATATTTAGCTTTGCCAATATTGTCAGATTAATTCGATGTTTAAATAAAACTGATGAAGATTACACACCAAATAATGATGGCTTTAAATAGCCGAGTAATAAATTAATGTTTGCAGCATTCGGAGTAATTCCTATCAACTAAAGAAGGTTTACAAATTAAAGATTGAATTAAAATATATTTAAAATTTTATCTTATCAAATATATTACAGGCTATACATTATATTATTGCGTCATATGCTTTTGGATCATTTTGGGTCTCGTATCGCGTTCTCATTAGAGTTTTAAAGTTGAAAAGTCCATTGATTTATCTGATTTTTACCGAAAGCAAGACGAGAAAAACGAGGATATTTATGCTCTGTTTCTTGCGAAAGGACCAAGACATATGATTTTTTTTAAATCCATATTTCTTTCTCAGTGTTGTATTAAATTGTTGTTGCGTTGTATTTCCAAGTTAGAATTTAATATTACGCACATAAATGAACAATATCTATTTATAGAGCTTCAGAAATTAAAACTAAATGAGTAAGTTAGGGATGTCAATTATAGTTGTTATTTCTAATAAAGCTTTGGAATGCTTCCACCGAATTCGTGTGTGGGACATGCAAAAGTGACTGCCAATTGAGGGTTGGTGTCTCCAGCCAAACCAAGAGCTGCAATCTAAGAGTATAAATCTATCGTCTCTTGCGTACGGAAGATACGATTACATAGCAGTATCTTCAAATTTTTACTGAATACAAAGTTATAATATTTTTTTTAAATAGTGCATACTTGTTTAAACTGAAATGCATAATGTTCTTGTTCCTGTACGCGTAACCCCCGTAATACAGCTGGAATGTAGATTTGTGTAGCCGTATCACTACGAAGATGGCGTTGTATGCTCCGGATGAAATAATTTGTGTCGATGGTTTCCTACTGTAAAAATAATTTTTCTTTTAACATTTTAATTTTTATGCGCTGCGTGCCATTAACAAACTGGACTCACAGCGCATCACATAAAAATAAAAAACACACTTAAGTATCAACCCATTCAATGGGAAACATTCATATATTAACGAGATCATATAAGGACAGTGTGGTACAAATAGTAACACACACATGTAATTATTGATGCGTTCAATGTGAGGTCGTTAACTGATTGTTGTACTTTTACTGTCTGCAAAACATATAACTAACTATGAAATTCTATTTTGTTTCCTAAAATTATTCGTAGCTTACTGAAAATAACCTAAATATCACTCATTTGGCTTTATATATACGTACGTTATGTACATGCTATATATACGTACGTTATGTACATGCTATATATACATGCGTTATTTACATGCTATATATACATTCGTTACGTACATGCTATATAAACATACGTTATGTACATGCTTTATATATCAAAAAATGTCCAAATAAAAACTTTCTTATGTATTTAAATGGATTACAATCACCAAAACGTTAACATGAACGCAGCCTATTTTTGTATCCCTTAACTGTGAATCAAACTTCACTTCTTAACAACTCGTAAGCTGAGGTAGTAACTTACTCTAAATTGACCGTGAAATATTTGGTGCCCCAGAGTGTAACTGGGATCAGCCTGAATGATGCGGCCAGGGTTGACTGGTCAGTGTAGTGGGCGCACACACTGAATCCAAACCTTGCTTGGAAACTGTACGTCCACTTCAGTCCTATTTCCAAATCTGATCTTCAACACAATGACACATAAAAGAAGACATGAAAGACACATGAAAGAAGCTATTTAAATAACAAAGAATTTTTCTACGCATCAAGGATTTTATGTTACATTTTTGTACGGAATTAACAAATCTTTGCTTTAAAACCAAAGTTCCATGTTCAATGAAATTCTATTAATTTTATGTGCAAACAACAAAAAAAACTGCTTTATACTATGGTAAACAAATTACATTAATATTAAGGATATGAGATTGTGTATTTATATTTATTTATTTATTCCTTTATATATTTATTTATCTTCATTTGCAGTCATTCACCATAAGTTTCGAAAGTACTTTATTTCAATTGTTTTGACATTTTTAAAATTCTTCATACTAAATATGAAATAAACATTTTTTTTTATTTTTTTTATCCCTTATATCACTTGACTGAATATTTACAAGTTGTGCATAGACTTTACTTGTATTTATTTCCAACTGAAAACTCTGTAGGTGACAGATTAGACAAGCTGACCGACTCTGTAAGTGGCTGTTGATCTTTAGCATAGTATGGGGTCTCTATTGAAACCTGCAAAAAATATTTCATATTATTTATGCGTGTGTTCCTTAGAAGCCGTCCATAAATGACGTCACGAAACTTTGACCAATTTCCCCCCACCCCTCGTCACACGTCGTTACAAAAAGTTAGACCACCCCCCTCAAATATCACGTCACAAAGCTTCCCACCATCCCCACCCCATAAAAGCCGTATCTACTATTTGAAAACGAACATGTTTCAAATCACTTTTATTGTCATTTGAGTATGTATTTAGAGTAAGGCTGCACTCTAATGTCGTGACACGCGTGAAGCCATTGAAAACGTTATTAAATAAATTGCAAGCAATGAAATATTTATGTGCAACTTTTATCTTAAGTTGCACGTTTTGTGTAAAAAAAATTTTTTTAAAAAAAGCTCTCCCTCGTCACATATCGTCACAAATGTGTGACCACCCTCCTTCCCCATCGTAGGTGCATGACGTCATTTATGGACAGCCTCTTATCAAAATGCCCAAAAATTAAAATTTCGGGTATTTAAAATTTTGCTAAATTTTAAATGCCTTAAAAACTCCAAATTAAATATTAAAGAACAAACGCTGTTTGGAAGCAGGTTTCAGGCCGTTCAGTAAAGAAAAACTGGACCGTACCACAAATTGTTCGTCAAACAAGGTGGTCAGTTCGAAGTAAAGAGATGTCTGCTGTCCACTATCAGATTTCATGATCTTTGGCAGAGCGACCACAAAGAGTTTCCCCATGGAGGACATTAGTCCTAGAAAATGGAATGACGAAGTGTTTTGATGCTAACATTGACAACTATAAAAAAAATCATTTCTTGTCTGTGACAAAGAAAATATTACAATGTTTGTGTGGCAAATTCAAAAGTAGGAAAACATAAAGTTTTACCCTATTTTTAACAATTCATTACATACGCTCTTTCTATGTAGAAGATTATTGCGTCCTACGTTCTTTTTAATAGAACCATGCTGGCCTGTTTGCCAAGTGAATCACCGTTCATGGCTACGATAGAACCATGCTGGCCTGTTTGCCAAGTGAATCACCGTTCATGGCTACGAGGGGAGTTTCTGTAAAATGCCCACCGCCTTTATTTACCCCAACTAGTGTCAGGTAGCCATAGGAGATGGGGTTGGGGGGACTACCTTAAGACCGCTTGAATAGGTCAGTCTTCCCTGAGTCTTGAACCCGCATGACCCCTAATGGAGGTGGCGTTACGAAAGACTTAGTACATGTATTAGACAAAACAACGTGTAAGGCTTCAACATAATTTTCTGCATTTTTATGTACTATTAAATTGAAAATATATATAATATAAATTTACAATTTATAATATACGTAAGTAAATGCTGAAAATGTGAAAAAATTTATTGTTATATAATTCAAATGCAGCAAATTAAAATGGGTTTCCTCAATCCATTTCAAACGTTTTTTATAGGTTAAATAAAATAGGGTGTTTTATATATCTTACGTTTTTCAATTTTACTGTATTTCATTAACTATTTACTGTTTTTTGTTTTTGTTTTTTTCCGCTCATTGTTTTCAGTTTCTATTTAATTTCTTTCACATTCGAAGCATAGCTAAAGCTGGATGCGTCCGATAACACTAAGGGTCAGCTTGAGTTAAAATTTGAAGTCTTATCAATAATACATTACTGGTCTAGTTACCTAAGACATCAGACGGAATGTACAGGCAGATAAACAAGAAACAGAGTTCCAGCTTTTGACTTTTTGGCGTTGCGATACAACAACTGTATATCCAACACATTGTAGTGAGCATCGCGTACCAGAAACACACTGAAGGCAAGTGTGTGTGTATTCTGGAAAGATGTGAAAAAATGTGTGTATTTTATTTTCTATTATTAATAACGGAATGCAGTCGGCTTTGAAAAAACATTTACAGAATGTACTTTGTATTTCCATTGGATCTAATAGGGCTCATAAGTGTTGTAAGAATGTAATTTTACATTGTCTTCAGATTAATTCCAAGTGCTTTTAAAGGCCTGTTTATTTTTACTATTGATTTAATTAACTTGAATCGTAAGAAGTCAAAAGCTTTCGAGTCTTTATTATTATTATAATTATAATTATTTGTAGTTGCATTATTATTATTATCGTCATTGTTATTCTTATTACTACAGTGTATTTTCTTAATTCAAAGAATAACAATATAACCGAATGTTATTAATAATTAAAGTAAATTGCCAATTAACTTCAGTTTGCCTTAATAATTTGTCGATTTAGTAGGATCTAATCTTTTCTTCTCGTCTTATGCATTGCAGACGCTCAATATATACAGTAGATTATTGCGTAATACGTTATCAATGGTTCATGTATGTTCCTGCATTTTTATTAGTTTTTGAACGTTGATTGTGTTTTGATTTTCCTTTTTGTTTTCAAGCAACTCACTGATTCCACGCCCCATTGCCAGACGGGGATAATGATCATAAAGGAATATTTATATAGCAATAAGTTAAGCTATTTTTCTACGTGATGCTACCTTATTATACCTATATACCTTAGGTGGAGATTATGTAACTCCAATATTTGTAGATGCATATGTGTGGAATGTTTGTAAACATTTGTTTTTAATGAGATCTTCTTCCTGAAATAAATTTGTTTTTCATGCTGGAAGCCGTTCAGTGTTTGCGCTGTTCAGTGCGCGTTTTAAATTTCCCGAAACAAAAAGTTTTTTTTCAGAATGGGTAAAATAAAATACAAAATACACAAACAACTTACGTAATAAAACCATAAATATAGGCTTTATTAATTAAATATTACAATGCTTTCTTCATTACAAATAACAATAACATAAGGGGCCGTCCGTAAAGTACATCACGCTATTTTTGACAATTTTTAACCCCCTCCCTCCCCCCTGTCACAAATCTCGGACCCCCCCGCCCCCAAAGTACGTCACATTTTCGAAAAAATCATTTTTATTAACAAAATAATGACAATTTAATATAAAACACCGTGACGTCACACGTTGCCGGACACCCCCCCCTCTAACCCGCCGTCACAAGCTGTCACACTTGCTTAAACCCCCTCCCCCCTCCTGAAGCATGACGTACTTTATGGACGGCCCCTAAAGTATATCCTCAAGTATTAATATTATATTTGAATTATTAAGACATACTATATCAAGGGGAAATAAGATACGTAAAGATAAAGTATTAAAAATTACTGTGAAAACGAGAAAAAGATTCCACAGTTATGTGAAATTGTGATTATGGTTTAAAACATATGGAGTAAACCTACTAAAAAAAATTTATAATTCTATTTTCCATGTAGATTCTATCATGGATATTGCTCGCATATAACATTCAAGTAAGTGCAATATCTGAAATCCAGTCATGATCGGCACTGTTTATTTATATAAAGATGTTCTCTAAACCGATCTTCTAGACCCGTGCTTCTCGAACTTTTTAGTATGGCGGAGCGGCAGGAATTTTTTCCATTGCACCTATTACTATTTTCCATGTACTGACGTCGTAGCGAACTGTTATTTATTTTATTTTATTTGTTTCATTTTATGTGCTTATTGACGAAAGATTGACCTATTCTATGGGGTTAGTATTAATGGCTGCAAATTGAGGATTATAATAATCCTTTTCTGTCCTTTCTTTATAATTTCTGCGGACCGGCGCGGATGGTCCACGGACCGGCACCGGTCCGCAGACCACCACTTTGAGAAGCACTGTTCTAGACAACGCCATGTCTTACCCATGCAGATTTTATTGCCCCTTTAGCAAAGAATTGCATAAATCATGTTGCGACTTGAGACCATCTATTAAGTTAAAATTTTCAAGAGGAAAGTAATGTTGTCCATTACCATTACATATGGACAAGTATTGCAACGGTTACGGCAGCAACCCTTTGCTCCAACGTGTGCTTTCATAGTAGGAAGATGACATCTTGCTAGTATATCTTTAAGAATCCTTTCTCTCCGTGAAGAAAAAATAATGGGAGGTTATTTGAAGACCTGCTGGGTCAGAGGGCCAGTCCTGAAGATTGAGAACCACCTGGCGGGCTATAAAGTTATAGCGATGAAAAGTTAAAATAAATATAGATCGATCACAGTGATCAGAAAAGTATGATTTAAAGGTTTCCTGTCTGGTATTACCTTTAATTCGATTGACAGCAGATGCTAAAAGTGGCTCAGGATATGACTTCCCTCGAAATAAATTCAGCATTTCATTTCATTTGCTTTGTTTTGTTTTTCAAAAAGGTCTTTTAAGTCTCAGTATTTGTGAAAACGTGATACAATTTTTAAAAGATTGAGGATTGGGCGAAGAATAGGTAAGGGAACAATGGCTGTTTGTAGTCTTGTAAAAAATATTGATGTAGATATTTTGTTTACATTCAATTCAATTTTTATGTCCAAAAAATTAACAGCACTCCAAGGGATCGTGGAAGTGAATTTGATCGAAGAATGGAAATAACCAACGGAGTCAATAAAACGTTGCAATTGTTGCATGTCCATATTTGTGATTCCAATAAAATCGTCAATGTATCTCTTGTAGTACCTTGGTGAAGTACCTTCATAATTTTCACTCCAAATATGTGTCCCAAATGGCCCATAAATATACAAGCATAACTATGCCCCATGCTGGTTCCCATGGCAGCTCCACTTATCTGAACGCAATTGGTGCCTAACACTTGTTCGGGAAACAAAGGTGGCCGTGGCCTGTGAACGCTCGTCACCAGCCAGAAAACTGGCATGCGCTGTGGCCGCATTAATCTTCTGTATATTGAACATCTGTATAGTGAACGTCTGTATAGATGAGACAAGACAATCAGCAGTTGATGGCGGACATCCAGGCATAGAAACATCAATGAGACGTTCAGTACATCTTTCATTGAGGAGCCCGAGGCTAAACGTGCCGTTAGGAGTAGCCTCGTTCTCGGAGTATCGGTGAGGCAATTGATTTATTCACAAAGTATCTTGGTTAATGGTGAATGAAACAAATTTGGATTCAAATTGTGTCATAACGAAAATTCAACATCAAAATCATGCTAGCACTCGCCATCTAAAAGGAGAAGGTGGGTTTTTGTTCAAAACTGCTAAACATATTAGTGAATAAAGTAATGGGGGTGAGACTGCAATCAGGCTTTTAAAAAGGTAAATGCATAAAATAAAAACAGGGTATTAGTAGGCCTGACAGGACGTAACACAACAGCGAACGTTTCGGCAAAGAGCCTTCTTCAACGGACAAATAGTACACAAATGAAACGAATAAAACGAAATAATAGAAAAAAACACTTAGCTGCGGTGAAATCCAAGTAGTCCAGTAAAGATAAAGCAAGGAGAGAAAAGTAAGAGCTTAAATAGGAAAGGAAAGGGTGGGTGTGGCCAATCAATCAGCTTGTCAGTGCGAACACAACGTTGATCCCATGTGGTGTAAGAGTCCCATATTCATGGATTAGTCTATTCTCCAGACTGACCCGGCCGGGTGTGTTTGTACAAGAAACCAAGGCGGTGACAGACATGTCATCGACGCCCATGTGGTCCCGTCCATTGAAGTGTCGGGAGACAGGACACTGTTTGTCTTGTTTAATGGCCCGTACATGTTCCGCGATACGGCAAGAGAGTAACCTCCCCGTTTCACCAATGTACTTCAAAGGACAGCGCTTACACACAATGGTGTAGACCACATTGCGGCTAGTACAAAGATAGCCATTCCTAATCTTGAATGTCCCCTTAGGGAAGACAATCTGGTCCGTCTGGGTAACAAAGGGACATGTCTTGCAGCGATTACGACCACATGGCTTAGTGCCCAGATGGGAGGACGGAATAAGCAGACGGCTACGAACCAATAGGTCTCGCAGATTTTTTTCCACCCCACCCCTCATTGTATTCAGGAGGGACAAAAATCTGCGAGACCTATTGGTTCGTAGCCGTCTGCTTATTCCGTCCTCCCATCTGGGCACTAAGCCATGTGGTCGTAATCGCTGCAAGACATGTCCCTTTGTTACCCAGACGGACCAGATTGTCTTCCCTAAGGGGACATTCAAGATTAGGAATGGCTATCTTTGTACTAGCCGCAATGTGGTCTACACCATTGTGTGTAAGCGCTGTCCTTTGAAGTACATTGGTGAAACGGGGAGGTTACTCTCTTGCCGTATCGCGGAACATGTACGGGCCATTAAACAAGACAAACAGTGTCCTGTCTCCCGACACTTCAATGGACGGGACCACATGGGCGTCGATGACATGTCTGTCACCGCCTTGGTTTCTTGTACAAACACACCCGGCCGGGTCAGTCTGGAGAATAGACTAATCCATGAATATGGGACTCTTACACCACATGGGATCAACGTTGTGTTCGCACTGACAAGCTGATTGATTGGCCACACCCACCCTTTCCTTTCCTATTTAAGCTCTTACTTTTCTCTCCTTGCTTTATCTTTACTGGACTACTTGGATTTCACCGCAGCTAAGTGTTTTTTTCTATTATTTCGTTTTATTCGTTTCATTTGTGTACTATTTGTCCGTTGAAGAAGGCTCTTTGCCGAAACGTTCGCTGTTGTGTTACGTCCTGTCAGGCCTACTAATACCCTGTTTTTATTTTATGCATTTACCTTTTTAAACATATTAGTGCATTGGGTAATTACAATTTTATGGTGAAATCATCATTAATATGCCAATTTTTTTTATTTTCACCCTAGTTATGTAAATGCAACGCCGATGTACAGTGATGGTTCCAGAAAAAACAAAACATCGCATGCCAACGACATTAATAAAGAACTACTGTATTACCCTTCAAAAATGACGGAAGTTTTCAAAATAAATACATTTCAGCTGAATAAAAAATAATGTAATACAGAAATTTCATTTATTTTTATTTATTTTTATTTTATTCATTTATTTTCATTTTGAACAATATTATATGGAACGTTCGAAAATAGTTATTTTTTGGTGCAGTAATTTGGTGCTCTGCTTTCTAAAATTAATAGCGTCACGGACAGGACAGACGGGACGTGACATACGTTGCAAATTATTATATTGAATCATATGTACACTTTAAATAATTGTATTTTTGTAGTTATCTTTTCTATAATTGGGATCTACAGCCAATGGTAGGGAATAGCCAAACTAACACTATCACTAGGATTGAGTAGGTTACATTCGAAATGCGAAACGAGGCTATTACACATAGTGTCGGCCGCAAAAGATAACATGTTGCTGGATATGGTTGATTCATGAGATATTGTTATTTTGCTGCCTCAAAGAAATTGAGAAGTACAATTTCAGGTAATGTTTTACAAAGACTAACCTATTTTAAGGATAACAATCCACGTAAAGTGATCCATGGACTCAAGTTGGCAACCATTGATTGTGATGTTGGGTGGATCAGCATCCTGGGCCATCACGTTAGTCTTTTTGAGGCTGATGGTTAGACCGAAGTCGCTGGCGGCCTTGGCAAAGCGGTCCATTAGGCTTTGCAAATCTGCTTCATTATGGGTAGCTATGGCAGCAGCATCTGCAAAAAGCATGTCCCTAATGACTGTTTCACGTATCTTCCTCTATGATTTCAGCCTGGCCAGATTGAAAAGTTTGCCATCAGAACGGGTGTGTAGGTAGATCCCCTCGGTTGAGGTTCCAAAGGCGTGTCTCAACAGACAGGCAAAAAAGATGCCAAAGAGTGTCGGGGCGAGGACGCAGCCCTGTTTGACTCCGCTGAGGATATCAAATGGAGGGGAAGTTGATCCGTCATACTGCACCGTGCCGTTCATACCATCGTGGAATGACTGTATGATGTTAAGCAGTGTTGGTGGGCAGCCAACTTTTGCCAAGACTGTAAACAGACCATCTCTGCTGACCAGGTCAAAAGCCTTTGTTAAGTCAATGAAAGCCAGATAGAGGGTCATGTGTTGCTCTCGGCACTTTTCCTGAAGTTGTTTTAGAGAAAAGATCATGTCGATTGTTGACCTTTCTGTCCGGAAGCCGCACTGTGATTCAGGATATACTCTCTCAGCAAGTCTTTGCAGTTTCTTTAAAACAACGCGTGCAAAGACATTACCCACGATGCTAAGGAGAGAAATGTCTCTGTAGTTGTTACAGTCACTTCTGTCTCCTTTATTTTTATACAGGTTGATTGTGTTGGCATTTCTCATATTCTCTGGTACTGCTCCATCTTCCCAGCACTGGCAGAGGAGGCCATGAAGGTGTTCCAGCAATACACTAGTGCCGCACTTGATGATCTCTGTTGGGATTCCGTCCTGACCGGGGGCCTTGGCTATAGGTAATCGCTCAATAGCTTCTTTTAGCTCTGCCAGGGTGGGTATGTCGTCCAGTTCTGCCATGAGAGGGAGGCTTTGGATGGCATCTTGGGTTACGTGGTTTTGTTGGGAGTAAAGTTCTAAATAGTGCTCCACCCATCTGTCCATCTGTTTAGACTTGTCGCGGATTATTTCTCCGGTTGAGGACTTCAGAGGGGCTATGACTTTCTTAGAAGGTGTCACATCTGATTAACATAATTTTGTGACGTAAGGTCACGTGTACAAGAGACGCGGAAAGAAAGGAGCATTTCTATTGGTTGAAAGTGTTGGGCGAGGAGTTGTGTGTAGACTTCCGACGAGGAAGGTTGTGTGATGAATAAATCAAGATTTCCACGTTATATTACCTCAAATTATATCTGTGTGTATATATATATATATTAAAGTTATTTGTGTATAAACAAAATTCTTCAGCGGATAATAGTGCCCTAAGATTAATAATGTAACAAGTCATCGTTACATTGGTGCAGAAGTAAAATTTCTATGTGAACACTGTACAAGAGATTTCAAGAAAGAGGTTTCATGGAAATAAGTATTGGATATTTCCAAAAACGGAAAGTATTCTTTAAAATAAGAAATAATAACAGCTATAGTATTTTTTGAATATTCAAGTTCGTAAGAAGCTGTGAATAAACTTTTGTGGTTCAATGAAAATACAAGAAGATTTCAAAATGGCGGCATACAGGCGAATGGTCACGGCATACGGTATATACAACTAGGTCGCCTAGTTGGTTCTACGTCACATTCGACGACAGTACAAGCATACTACACAGTACTGGAATCTGGGTCGTGTAGGCTTACTGAATGGTGACACACGATGAACAGATATAGGTCGTGACGTCAACAGGCTCAATGCTAGTTGATTCCAGGAAATATTTGTAAACATAACATCGAACCGAGAAGCTATGGACTATTCAATGTGTTGGTGTGAATTATAAATAAAGAAACGGAATTTTTATCCATTCATTGTGTGAAGAGTTTGATTATCGCAATTTTGGATTAATGGAGTGAACTAAATTGTTTAAAAACTACTTGAAAATTGAAACTTTAACCAAGTGACTTTTATTCAAAACGATCGGACCATTTAATATATTTTGTCAATCTGAGGGAGCGTATATATAAAGTATACTAAAGATCCCGTGTGAGGATTCTTTTGTTGTCTCATCTTGTCAATAACTAGATTTCATGGTTTAGACGTGTCACTTATTTGAACTTAACATTTTGAATTCAAGATTTTTCATTTGGAAGATTTATAGCTTTATCAACATATACCTAAATTCCTTACCAAATTGCTTAACTCATATTATTCAATTCAATCAAACAAAACATGGATTACTACGAAAAATTAGCTGCCATAGCTGCCATAGATAAAGAGATCGAACTGAAGGAAAAAAAATTGAGAGATTTCATTGAAGAAAACGCACAAATAGCCAGAGAAGAAAAGATGCGAAAAATAGCCAAATTAAGAGAGAAGCTAAGAATAGCTGAAGAAAAAGAACAGCTAAGAATAGCTGAAGAAAAAGAAAATCAAAGAATAGCTGAAGAAAAAGAACAGCTCAGAAAAGCTGAAGAAATAGAAAATCAAAGAATTGCTGAAGAAAAAGAAAAGCAAAGAATTGCTAAAGAAGAAGAAAACCTAAGAATAGCTGAAAAAATAGAAAATCAAAGAATTGCTGAAGAAAAAGAAAAGCAAAGAATTGCTAAAGAAGAAGTAAAGCTAAGAATAGCTGAAAAAATAGAAAATCAAAGAATTGCTGAAGAAAAAGAAAAGCAAAGAATTGCTAAAGAATTAGTAAAGCTAAGAATAGCTGAAAAAAGAGAAAATCAAAGAATTGCTGAAGAAAAAGAAAAACTAAGAAAAGCTGAACAGAAAGAAAAAATGGATAAGAGACAAGACATATTTGCAGCAATACAAATTAAAAGTCAAGAAAAAAGGCAAGGTATGAGAAACCAGAGTCTGCCAAACCAAGGCAACAGACAAACTATTTGTTGGTACTGTAACAAGCCAGGACATATGGCTAAGCAGTGTTACCACAATAAAGGAAAACCAAATAGGGTGTCACCTACTGACAACTCTATCAGAAAGAAAATAGAAGAAAGATCAAGACAAGATCATTTTGAAAACAAAGGTAGACAAGCATGGACAGAAAAATATAATCATAATTCCAGACATAGAGATTATGATCAAGATCGACAATCATGGAGAGAAAAATATAATCATAATTCCAGACATAGAGATTATGATCAAGAAAAACAATCATGGAGAGAAAGAAATAATCATAATTCCAGACATAGAGATTATGATCAAAGTAGACAATCATGGAAAGAAAAATATAATCATAATTCCAGACATAGAGATTATGATCAAGATAGACAATTATGGAGAGAAAAATATAATCATAATTCCAGACACAGAGATTATGATCAAGAAAGACAATCATGGAGAGAAAGAAATAATCATGATTCCATAAATAGAGATTATAATCAAAACAGAAGATCATGGAGAGGCAAATACAATTTTGACTCCAGAAAAAGAAATTATGATCAACCATGGAGAAATAATGAAAACCAAGACATGAATGATAGAAAAATAATAAAGTTAAATCGAGCACAAAAAGAAACTAGTGACACTGTAGCCACTATTGACAATCAAATATATGATAGAAGAAAAATGAATCAAGAAGAAACGAGCACTTGTGACACTTTAGCCACTATTAAAAATCAAGTATATGGTAAAAGGGATGAAAACCATAGTACTAGATATAAAGATAGTACTAGTGAATCTGAAACCATTTGTGTGAAATCATCTGAATTAGGAAGAACAATTGGTTGTGTATTAAGCAAAATCAAAGACTTTACAGATAGAGACAATATTTTTCAGATAAAAGTTTCTGACAGTGACTCATCTGGTCCAAATTCTATTGAACTATCAGGAAGCAAAAATGACATCTCAAAAGCTAAGAAACTGATTCAAGATGCTGGAATTGAAATTATGAATGAACATAATCGAAGTCATGGTTGGTGAATTATTGAACATTTAACAGTCTGAAGAAACATTCAAAGCCCATCGATTTGAATTCATACTCGTCAACTGAAGAATGACTGTATTGAACTAGGCTATGCTATTAGCCGACTACAAATTTGACATTAAACCTGTGAAGGGAAAGGACAATGTGGTTGCAGACATATTAAGTAGAATGACAATAAATAAAGACACTCTGTGAACTCCTAACTGATAAAAACCAGAGACTGTATTAAAAAGTCATTCTGTGAATTACTAAATGATAAAATAAGAGACTGTTTTAATATTAGTCTGTGAATTCCTAAAGGATACAAACAGAGACTGTAATTATATTAATATTTTTATTTGTTGAACAATGGACAAGGAACAGTGTTTGAATTCCATTGGATTATTAGTTAATTTTAATAATATTGAGTGTTTAAATGTTTTAATTACACAAAAATTACAGATGTGTTTAAAAGTCCATTTTCAATTTTTTCAGTACAGGTAGACTGTTGCAGTCCTACAGATTTTTTCTCTTTATTTTTTATGTTTAGACTGTTGCAGTCCTACAGATTTTTTCTTATTGATTCTATATCCAGAAGTTGTATGTAAGAAAATGAATGTTCATTGATGATAAATATTTGAAATTTGATTATAGATATAGATTGATTTGATTTTATGAAGACCAAAAATGTTGTATTTCATAAAGATTTTTTTTGAAGGATGGGGGTGAATGTCACATCTGATTAACATAATTTTGTGACGTAAGGTCACGTGTACAAGAGACGCGGGAAGAAAGGAGCATTTCTATTGGTTGAAAGTGTTGGGCGAGGAGTTGTGTGTAGACTTCCGACGAGGAAGGTTGTGTGATGAATGAATCAAGATTTCCACGTTATATTACCTCAAATTATATCTGTGTGTATATATATATATATATATATATATATTAAAGTTGTTTTGGATAAACGAATTCTTCAGTGAATTATTGTACACAAGATTAATTATTGTGAGAACGCCTACATAAAAGAGAAATATAAAGTTATCGTTACAGAAGGCCCCATGGCTTTTTTTAATGCCATCATACATCCGCCTTATATTACCGGTGTCAGCCGCTAGCTGGATGCTCTGACAGAGTTGGAGCCAGAAGTCGTTTGCGCATTGCCTAGCTAGTCTCTGAACATTGCTCCTAGCTAATCTGTACGCCTGCGATGTCTGTGAGTTTGGGGAGTGGTTGTATTTTTTGTGGGCACTTCTTCTTTCTTCTAAAGCAGGGGTGAGTGTGGCAGAGTTGGTCTCAATCCAGTAATTGTTTTTGGTCGTTTTTCTTCCGAAGATCTGCATGGCTGTGCTGTGGATGGTCTGTCTGAGATGCTCCCACTTTTCCTTGGTGCTATTGCCTGGCAGGTCAGAGTCTAGTGAGTTGGAGAGAGCTTGTATAAACTCAGCTTTCTTGTCGGGTGAGAATTTTCGCTCACATCAATGCGGGGTCTGCCTACTGGTCTGGAACGGTGAGTTTTCTTTGGCAGTAATCTCAGCTTACATCATACCAGTGAGTGATCTGTGTCGCAGTCGGCACTGTGGAAAGTTTGAGTGAGGAGAACATGTTTCAATGCAGAGCGTCTGGTAATAATTAGGTCCAGCTGGTGCCAGTGCTTAGAGCGGGGGTGTCTCCAGGAAACTCTGTGTTGTGGCTTTGTCTGAAAGAAAGTATTGGTGATGCATAGATCGTGATGAGAACATAGTTCCAGTAGTCTCTGTCCGTTTTCGTTCAGTTTTCCTGTGCCAAATCTTCCCAGACAAGTGCAATGAGGCTCACATAAACTAGAGACAATATTGAACCGGTCATTTCAAATCCAGAATTCGTCAAGGTGGTTGGTGGCTTAATTATGAAGATACATTCTCGTAGCCAAGACAGTCACCTTTGTGGGTCTTAAATTTTAGGGAAGGACTTTAAATGCTTCACGTAATGCAATGCCAGAAAACGAACCAAAGATGCAATAGTATATATTATGCTGTCATAAAGTAATATAGTGTGTTATTTTATGTTTGAATGGACTGAATGCTCTTAATTGACATTACATGGCAAAACAGAGTAATCACAAAAATCGAAGTGTCAGTAGCATACGTTTTATTTTTATTGTTTAATTTCGGCTCCTTTTTAACCACTGAATAACATACTTTTGTCAACACACTGATGTCACCTTGGATTTGAATATTTACAAAAAGAAGGAAGAGTTATTTAATAAAGATACTTGACTTTAGGATAAGTGATGTTTTGTGCAACAAAGCGCTGCTCCTTGCCAGATTGACGATCTTTCGTATGTTTGAATTTCAGGATCACTGCCTTCTATCATTACTGGGATGGGATTTTTCCAACATCATAATTGTCATCTTAACAAAGGCATCGTGTATTAAATTACTCTCCAATGGAATGCTTTATTACACGCACTCACGCTTTCGCTAAGTCTGTTTCTCAATCCATGTTCGATAAGTAAGAACAGATTATCTAAGAATTTTGTCGTATTGAAATTCAGTGATCCTCTAAGTTTTGATCTTTTGACTCTGTAAAAAATGTGTTGGTAAATATACACAATTATTTCATTAATTCAAAAGAGAAATGTCGTTTAACATTTTTGTATGTAATTGGGCGTGACTATGCATTGTTGTTTGTTTCTAGTGAAATCTGTAAATATGTACGTCTCTTCTTTATACTGTGATATTTTTTTTCTATCTACAATACAAACCAAAAATAATTTTTTGGAGACATTTATATTTGGAAGATTTTCGTCTGACCAACATGCAACGAAGTTTTGACATTGTCTTTCCACTTCGATTATTAAGCCAAATATATGATTGTATTTGAACTCAGATATCATTGATGTATAAGATATACAGGAGAGGGAAATGAACTCTACATTGGGACTTCTTGCACTTAGGTTCCTCCTTT
The DNA here is from genome assembly GCA_944989445.1 of Ampullaceana balthica. Taxonomy (NCBI): domain Eukaryota; kingdom Metazoa; phylum Mollusca; class Gastropoda; family Lymnaeidae; genus Ampullaceana; species Ampullaceana balthica. The sequence goes on from CALYLW010000104.1 coordinate 218,133, forward strand.
AATATTTATCTGTTCTTTTTGTCGTTTGGGATTTGTTTTTTAAACAGAATCCAACATTGATTAGTTTTTTTTAAATTGCGTGTATTAGAAATTTTAATCATATAATGTGATTGGAAATAGTTAATTGTTATGAAACTTCTAAAAATATCAACCTAGCATAACTTTTTGATAAGATCATATTAGTCTAACTGTGATATTTAAAAATAATATTTATCTAAATTAACTTTAAATTGTTAAAATCATATTAAAGTCAATAATATATATTCCGTGATGTTATTAAGTAAAATACACACCGATCATAAAGATACCGAAATAAGAGGACTCATTGAAATCAACAGTGCGGGAATCTGTGAGACAGACTTGAATAAGATCGCCTTCTTGTAAGTCAAAAATTCCACCTGCAACAAAATCGTTTTTTTTTCATTGTTGAAACAAATTTATCAAAAAATTTAATGGAAACTATTAAACATGCTTTAATCCAACTCTTGGCCCCAGACCACCACCCAATAACGCAAAATTCTTATACTGAATCAATTCTCTAAATACCTAGGCTTAAAAAGTACAACTTTTACAACTCTTACTACAACCCTTACAAGCAAGTGTGACCCTTAACACCAATTACAAACTCTACAAAAAAGTAAAAATTTTAAAACAATGTACAAATTAACAACCATATACTTTACAACAAAGTTAAACAATTTACTACCAAGTGAAATATTTACAAACTAGTTACACCTTTACTACCCAGTCACACCACTACATACAAGTACAACCTTTACATACAAGTACAACCTCTACATACAAGTACAACATCTACATACAAGTACAACCTCTACATACAAGTACAACCTTTACATACAAGTACAACGTTTACATACAAGTACAACAGTTACATACAAGTACAACCTTCACATACACGTACAACCTTTACATGCAAGTACAACCTCTACATATAAGTACAACATCAACATACAAGTACAACCTCTACATACAAGTACAACCTCTACATACAAGTACAACCTCTACATACAAGTACAACCTTTACATACAAGTACAACCTCTACATACAAGTACAACCTTTACATACAAGTACAACCTCTACATACAAGTACAACCTCTACATACAAGTACAACCTCTACATACAAGTACAACCTCTACATACAAGTACAACCTTTACATACAAGTACAACCTCTACATACAAGTACAACCTTTACATACAAGTACAACCTCTACATACAAGTACAACCTCTACATACAAGTACAACCTCTACATACAAGTATAACCTTTACATACAAGTACAACCTCTACATACAAGTACAACCTTTACATACAAGAACAACCTTTACATACAAGTACAACCTCTACATACAAGTACAACCTCTACATACAAGTACAACCTCTACATACAAGTACAACCTCTACATACAAGTACAACCTCTACATACAAATACAACCTCTACATACAAGTACAACCTTTACATACAAGTACAACCTCTATATACAAGTACAACCTCTACATACAAGTACAACCTCTACATACAAGTACAACCTCTACATACAAGTACAACCTCTACATACAAGTACAACCTCTACATACAAGTACAACCTTTACATACAAGTATAACCTCTACATACAAGTACAACCTCTACATACAAGTACAACCTTTACATACAAGTACAACCTTTATAAACAAGTACAGCCTTTACATACAAGTACAACCTTTACATACAAGTACAACCTTTACATACAAGTATAACCTCTACATACAAGTACAACCTCTACATACAAGTACAACCTTTACATACAAGTACAACCTCTACATACAAGGACAACCTTTAAATACAAGTACAACCTTTACATACAAGTGAAACCTCTATATACAAGTACAACCTCTACATACAAGTACAACCTCTACATACAAGTACAACCTCTACATACAAGTACAACCTTTACATACAAGTACAACCTTTACATACAAGTACAACCTTTACATACAAGTATAACCTCTACATACAAGTACAACCTTTACATACAAGTACGACCTCTACATACAAGTACGACCTCTACATACAAGTACAACCTCTACATACAAGTACAACTTCTACATACAAGTGCAACCTCTACATACAAGTACAACCTCTACATACAAGTACAACCTCTACATACAAATACAACCTTTACATACAAGTACAATATCTACATACAAGTACAACCTCTACATACAAGTACAACCTCTACATACAAGTACAACCTCTATATACAAGTACAACCTCTACATACAAGTACAATCTTTACATACAAGTACAACCTTTACATACAAGTACAACCTCTACATACAAGTACAACCTCTACAAACAAGTACAACCTCTACATACAAGTACAACCTCTACATACAAGTACAACCTTTACATACAAGTACAACCTCTACATACAAGTACAATCTTTACATACAAGTACAACCTCTACATACAAGGACAACCTCTACATACAAGTACAACCTCTATATACAAGTACAACCTCTACATACAAGTACAACCTTTACATACAAGTTTAACCTTTACATACAAGTACAACCTTTACATACAAGTACAACCTTTACATACAAGTACAACCTCTACATGCAAGTACAACCTCTACATACAAGTACAACCTATACATACAAGTACAACTTCTACATACAAGTACAACCTCTATATACAAGTACAACCTCTACATACAAGTACAACCTTTACATACAAGGACAACCTCTACATACAAGTACAACCTCTATATACAAGTACAACCTCTACATACAAGTACAACCTTTACATACAAGTTTAACCTTTACATACAAGTACAACCTTTACATACAATTACAACCTTTACATACAAGTACAACCTCTACATGCAAGTACAACCTCTACATACAATTACAACCTATACATACAAGTAAAACTTCTACATACAAGTACAACCTCTATATACAAGTACAACCTCTACATACAAGTACAACCTTTACATACAAGTACAACTTTACATACAAGTACAACCTTTACATACAAGTACAACCGCTACATACAAGTACAACCTCTATATACAAGTACAACCTCTACATACAAGTACAATCTTTACATACAAGTACAACCTCTACATACAAGTACAACCACTACATACAAGTACAGCCTCTACATACAAGTACAACCTCTACACACAAGTACAACCTTTACATACAAGTACAACCTTTACATACAAGTATAACCTCTACATACAAGTACAACCTCTACATACAAGTACAACCTTTACATACAAGTACAACCTTTATATACAAGTACAGCCTTTAAATACAAGTACAACCTTTACATACAAGTACAACCTCTATATACAAGTACAACTTCTACATACAAGTACAACCTCTATATACAAGTACAACCTCTACATACAAGTACAACCTTTACATACAAGTACAACTTTACATACAAGTACAACCTTTACATACAAGTATAACCTCTACATACAAGTACAACCTCTACATACAAGTACAACCTCTACATACAAGTACAATCTTTACATACAAGTACAACCTCTACATACAAGGACAACCACTACATACAAGTACAACATCTACATACAAGTACAACCTCTACACACAAGTACAACCTCTACATACAAGTACAACCTCTACATACAAGTACAACCTTCTACATACAAGTGCAACCTCTACATACAAGTACAACCTTTACATACAAGTACAACCTTTACATACAAGTACAACCTCTACATACAAGTACAACCTCTACATACAAGTACAACATGTACATACAAATACAACCTCTACATACAAGTACAACCTCTACATAAAAGTACAACCTTTACATAAAAGTACAACCTTTACATACAAGTACAACCTTTACATACAAGTACAACCTCTACATACAAGTACAACCTCTAAAGAAAGGCACAACCTCTACATACAAGTACAACCTCTACATACAAGTACAACCTCTACATACAAGTACAACCTCTACATACAAGTACAACCTTTACATACTAGTACAACCTTTACATACAAGTACAACCACTACATACAAGTACAACCTCTACATACAGGTACAAACTTTACATACTGGTACAACCTTTACATACAGGTACAACCTTTACATACAGGTACAACCTTTACATACAATTACAAACTTTACATACAAGTACCACCTTTACATACAAGTACAACTTTTACATAAAAGTACAACCTTTACATACAAGTACAACAGTTACATACAAGTACAATCTTTACATACACGTACAACCTTTACATACAAGTACAACCTCTACATACAAGTACAACCTCTACATACAAGTACAACCTCTACATACAAGTACAACCTCTACATACAAGTACAACCTCTACATACAAGTACAACCTTTACATACAAGTACAACCTCTACATACAAGTACAACCTTTACATACAAGTACAACCTCTACATACAAGTACAACCTCTACATACAAGTACAACCTCTACATACAAGTACAACCTCTACATACAAGTACAACCTCTACATACAAGTACAACCTCTACATACAAGTACAACCTTTACATACAAGTACAACCTCTACATACAAGTACAACCTCTACATACAAGTACAACCTCTACATACAAGTACAACCTTTACATACAAGTACAACCTCTACATACAAGTACAACCTTTACATACAAGTACAACCTTTACATACAAGTACAACCTCTACATACAAGTACAACCTCTACATACAAGTACAACCTCTACATACAAGTACAACCTCTACATACAAGTACAACCTCTACATACAAGTACAACCTCTACATACAAGTACAACCTTTACATACAAGTACAACCTCTACATACAAGTACAACCTCTACATACAAGTACAACCTCTACATACAAGTACAACCTCTACATACAAGTACAACCTCTACATACAAGTACAACCTCTACATACAAGTACAACCTTTACATACAAGTATAACCTCTACATACAAGTACAACCTCTACATACAAGTACAACCTTTACATACAAGTACAACCTTTACATACAAGTACAGCCTTTACATACAAGTACAACCTTTACATACAAGTACAACCTTTACATACAAGTACAACCTCTACATACAAGTACAACCTCTACATACAAGTACAACCTTTACATACAAGTACAACCTCTACATACAAGGACAACCTTTACATACAAGTACAACCTTTACATACAAGTACAACCTCTATATACAAGTACAACCTCTACATACAAGTACAACCTCTACATACAAGTACAACCTCTACATACAAGTACAACCTTTACATACAAGTACAACCTTTACATACAAGTACAACCTTTACATACAAGTATAACCTCTACATACAAGTACAACCTTTACATACAAGTACGACCTCTACATACAAGTACGACCTCTACATACAAGTACAACCTCTACATACAAGTACAACCTCTACATACAAGTGCAACCTCTACATACAAGTACAACCTCTACATACAAGTACAACCTCTACATACAAATACAACCTTTACATACAAGTACAATATCTACATACAAGTACAACCTCTACATACAAGTACAACCTCTACATACAAGTACAACCTCTATATACAAGTACAACCTCTACATACAAGTACAATCTTTACATACAAGTACAACCTTTACATACAAGTACAACCTCTACATACAAGTACAACCTCTACATACAAGTACAACCTCTACATACAAGTACAACCTCTACATACAAGTACAACCTTTACATACAAGTACAACCTCTACATACAAGTACAATCTTTACATACAAGTACAACCTCTACATACAAGGACAACCTCTACATACAAGTACAACCTCTATATACAAGTACAACCTCTACATACAAGTACAACCTTTACATACAAGTTTAACCTTTACATACAAGTACAACCTTTACATACAAGTACAACCTTTACATACAAGTACAACCTCTACATGCAAGTACAACCTCTACATACAAGTACAACCTATACATACAAGTACAACTTCTACATACAAGTACAACCTCTATATACAAGTACAACCTCTACATACAAGTACAACCTTTACATACAAGTACAACCTCTACATACAAGTACAACCTCTACATACAAGTACAACCTCTACATACAAGTACAACCTTTACATACAAGTACAACCTCTACATACAAGTACAACCTTTACATACAAGTACAACCTTTACATACAAGTACAACCTCTACATGCAAGTACAACCTCTACATACAAGTACAACCTATACATACAAGTACAACTTCTACATACAAGTACAACCTCTATATACAAGTACAACCTCTACATACAAGTACAACCTTTACATACAAGTACAACTTTACATACAAGTACAACCTTTACATACAAGTACAACCGCTACATACAAGTACAACCTCTATATACAAGTACAACCTCTACATACAAGTACAATCTTTACATACAAGTACAACCTCTACATACAAGTACAACCTCTACATACAAGTACAACCTCTACATACAAGTACAACCTCTACACACAAGTACAACCTTTACATACAAGTATAACCTCTACATACAAGTACAACCTCTACATACAAGTACAACCTTTACATACAAGTACAACCTTTATATACAAGTACAGCCTTTAAATACAAGTACAACCTTTACATACAAGTACAACCTCTATATACAAGTACAACTTCTACATACAAGTACAACCTCTATATACAAGTACAACCTCTACATACAAGTACAACCTTTACATACAAGTACAACTTTACATACAAGTACAACCTTTACATACAAGTATAACCTCTACATACAAGTACAACCTCTACATACAAGTACAACCTCTACATACAAGTACAATCTTTACATACAAGTACAACCTCTACATACAAGGACAACCACTACATACAAGTACAACATCTACATACAAGTACAACCTCTACACACAAGTACAACCTCTACATACAAGTACAACCTCTACATACAAGTACAACCTCTACATACAAGTGCAACCTCTACATACAAGTACAACCTTTACATACAAGTACAACCTTTACATACAAGTACAACCTCTACATACAAGTACAACCTCTACATACAAGTACAACATGTACATACAAATACAACCTCTACATACAAGTACAACCTCTACATACAAGTACAACCTTTACATAAAAGTACAACCTTTACATACAAGTACAACCTTTACATACAAGTACAACCTCTACATACAAGTACAACCTCTAATGAAAGGCACAACCTCTACATACAAGTACAACCTCTACATACAAGTACAACCTCTACATACAAGTACAACCTCTACATACAAGTACAACCTTTACATACTAGTACAACCTTTACATACAAGTACAACCACTACATACAAGTACAACCTCTACATACAGGTACAAACTTTACATACTGGTACAACCTTTACATACAGGTACAACCTTTACATACAGGTACAACCTTTACATACAATTACAAACTTTACATACAAGTACCACCTTTACATACAAGTACAACTTTTACATAAAAGTACAACCTTTACATACAAGTACAACAGTTACATACAAGTACAATCTTTACATACACGTACAACCTTTACATACAAGTACAACCTCTACATACAAGTACAACCTTACCATACAAGTAAAACCTCTACATACAAGTACAACCTTTACATACAAGTACAACCTCTACATACAAGTACAACCTTTACATACAAGTACAACCTTTACATACAATACAAACCTCTACATACAAGTACAACCTCTACATACAAGTACAACCTCTACATACAAATACAACCTCTACATACAAGTACAACCTTTACATACAAGTACAACCTCTACATACAAGTACAACCTTTACATACAAGTACAACCTCTACATACAAGTACAACCTCTACATACAAGTACAACCTTTACATACAAGTACAACCTCTACATACAAGTACAACCTTTACATACAAGTACAACCTCTAATTACAAGTACAACCTCTACATACAAGTACAACCTCTACATACAAGTACAACCTCTACATACAAGTACAACCTCTACATACAAGTACAACCTTTACATACAAGTACAACCTCTACATACAAGTACAACCTCTACATACAAGTACAACCTCTACATACAAGTACAACCTCTACATACAAGTACAACCTCTACATACAAGTACAACCTCTACATACAAGTACAACCTTTACATACAAGTACAACCTTTACATACAAGTACAACCTCTACATACAAGTACAACCTCTACATACAAGTACAACCTCTACATACAAGTATTACCTCTACATACAAGTACAACCTCTACATACAAGTACAACCTTTACATACAAGTACAACCTCTACATACAAGTACAACCTCTACATACAAGTACAACCTTTACATACAAGTACAACCTTTACATACAAGTACAACCTTTACATACAAGTACAACCTTTACATACAAGTACAACCTTTACATACAAGTACAACCTCTACATACAAGTACAACCTCTACATACAAGTACAACCTTTACATACAAGTACAACCTCTACATACAAGGACAACCTTTACATACAAGTACAACCTTTACATACAAGTACAACCTCTATATACAAGTACAACCTCTACATACAAGTACAACCTCTACATACAAGTACAACCTCTACATACAAGTACAACCTTTACATACAAGTACAACCTTTACATACAAGTACAACCTTTACATACAAGTATAACCTCTACATACAAGTACAACCTTTACATACAAGTACGACCTCTACATACAAGTACAACCTCTACATACAAGTACAACCTCTACATACAAGTACAACCTCTACATACAAGTACAACCTCTACATACAAGTACAACCTCTACATACAAGTACAACCTCTACATACAAGTACAACCTCTACATACAAGTACAACCTCTACATACAAGTACAACCTCTACATACAAGTACAACCTCTACATACAAGTACAACCTCTACATACAAGTACAACCTCTACATACAAGTACAACCTCTACATACAAGTACAACCTCTACATACAAGTACAACCTTTACATACAAGTACAACCTTTACATACAAGTACAACCTCTACATACAAGTACAACCTCTACATACAAGTACAACCTCTACATACAAGTACAACCTCTACATACAAGTACAACCTTTACATACAAGTACAACATTTACATACAAGTACAACCTCTACATACAAGTACAACCTCTACATACAAGTACAACCTCTACATACAAGTATTACGTCTACATACAAGTACAACCTCTACATACAAGTACAACCTTTACATACAAGTATAACCTCTACATACAAGTACAAACCTCTACATACAAGTACAACCTTTACATACAAGTACAACCTTTACATACAAGTACAGCCTTTACATACAAGTACAACCTTTACATACAAGTACAACCTTTACATACAAGTACAACCTCTACATACAAGTACAACCTCTACATACAAGTACAACCTTTACATACAAGTACAACCTCTACATACAAGTACAACCTTTACATACAAGTACAACCTTTACATACAAGTACAACCTCTATATACAAGTACAACCTCTACATACAAGTACAACCTCTACATACAAGTACAACCTCTACATACAAGTACAACCTTTACATACAAGTACAACCTTTACATACAAGTACAACCTTTACATACAAGTACAACCTCTACATACAAGTACAACCTTTACATACAAGTACAACCTCTACATACAAGTACGACCTCTACATACAAGTACAACCTCTACATACAAGTACAACCTCTACATACAAGTACAACCTCTACATACAAGTACAACCTCTACATACAAGTACAACCTCTACATACAAATACAACCTTTACATACAAGTACAATATCTACATACAAGTACAACCTCTACATACAAGTACAACCTCTACATACAAGTACAACCTCTACATACAAGTACAACCTCTACATACAAGTACAATCTTTACATACAAGTACAACCTTTACATACAAGTACAACCTCTACATACAAGTACAACCTCTACATACAAGTACAACCTCTACATACAAGTACAACCTCTACATACAAGTACAACCTTTACATACAAGTACAACCTCTACATACAAGTACAATCTTTACATACAAGTACAACCTCTACATACAAGTACAACCTCTACATGCAAGTACAACCTCTACATACAAGTACAACCTTTACATACTAGTACAACCTTTACATACAAGTACAACCACTACATACAAGTACAACCTCTACATACAGGTACAAACTTTACATACTGGTACAACCTTTACATACAGGTACAACCTTTACATACAGGTACAACCTTTACATACAATTACAAACTTTACATACAAGTACCACCTTTACATACAAGTACAACTTTTACATAAAAGTACAACCTTTACATACAAGTACAACAGTTACATACAAGTACAATCTTTACATACACGTACAACCTTTACATACAAGTACAACCTCTATATACAAGTACAACCTTACCATACAAGTAAAACCTCTACATACAAGTACAACCTTTACATACAAGTACAACCTCTACATACAAGTACAACATTTACATACAAGTACAACCTTTACATACAAAACAAACCTCTACATACAAGTACAACCTCTACATACAAGTACAACCTCTACATACAAATACAACCTCTACATACAAGTACAACCTTTACATACAAGTACAACCTCTACATACAAGTACAACCTTTACATACAAGTACAACCTCTACATACAAGTACAACCTCTACATACAAGTACAACCTTTACATACAAGTACAACCTCTACATACAAGTACAACCTTTACATACAAGTACAACCTCTAATTACAAGTACAACCTCTACATACAAGTACAACCTCTACATACAAGTACAACCTCTATATACAAGTACAACATCTACATACAAGTACAACCTCTACATACAAGTACAACCTCTACATACAAGTACAACCTTTACATACAAGTACAACCTTTACATACAAGTACAACCTCTACATACAAGTACAACCTCTACATACAAGTACAACCTCTACATACAAGTACAACCTTTACATACAAGTACAACATTTACATACAAGTACAACATCTACATACAAGTACAACCTCAACATACAAGTACAACCTCTACATACAAGTATTACGTCTACATACAAGTACAACCTCTACATACAAGTACAACCTTTACATACAAGTATAACCTCTACATAGAAGTACAAACCTCTACATACAAGTACAACCTTTACATACAAGTACAACCTTTACATACAAGTACAGCCTTTACATACAAGTACAACCTTTACATACAAGTACAACCTTTACATACAAGTACAACATCTACATACAAGTACAACCTCTACATACAAGTACAACCTTTACATACAAGTACAACCTCTACATACAAGGACAACCTTTACATACAAGTACAACCTTTACATACAAGTACAACCTCTATATACAAGTACAACCTCTACATACAAGTACAACCTCTACATACAAGTACAACCTCTACATACAAGTACAACCTTTACATACAAGTACAACCTTTACATACAAGTACAACCTTTACATACAAGTATAACCTCTACATACAAGTACAACCTTTACATACAAGTACGACCTCTACATACAAGTACGACCTCTACATACAAGTACAACCTCTACATACAAGTACAACCTCTACATACAAGTGCAACCTCTACATACAAGTACAACCTCTACATACAAGTACAACCTCTACATACAAATACAACCTTTACATACAAGTACAATATCTACATACAAGTACAACCTCTACATACAAGTACAACCTCTACATACAAGTACAACCTCTATATACAAGTACAACCTCTACATACAAGTACAATCTTTACATACAAGTACAACCTTTACATACAAGTACAACCTCTACATACAAGTACAACCTCTACATACAAGTACAACCTCTACATACAAGTACAACCTCTACATACAAGTACAACCTTTACATACAAGTACAACCTCTACATACAAGTACAATCTTTACATACAAGTACAACCTCTACATACAAGGACAACCTCTACATACAAGTACAACCTCTATATACAAGTACAACCTCTACATACAAGTACAACCTTTACATATAAGTTTAACCTTTACATACAAGTACAACCTTTACATACAAGTACAACCTTTACATACAAGTACAACCTCTACATGCAAGTACAACCTCTACATACAAGTACAACCTCTACATACAAGTACAACCTTTACATACAAGTTTAACCTTTACATACAAGTACAACCTTTACATACAAGTACAACCTTTACATACAAGTACAACCTCTACATGCAAGTACAACCTCTACATACAAGTACAACCTATACATACAAGTACAACTTCTACATACAAGTACAACCTCTATATACAAGTACAACCTCTACATACAAGTACAACCTATACATACAAGTACAACTTCTACATACAAGTACAACCTCTATATACAAGTACAACCTCTACATACAAGTACAACCTTTACATACAAGTACAACTTTACATACAAGTACAACCTTTACATACAAGTACAACCGCTACATACAAGTACAACCTCTATATACAAGTACAACCTCTACATACAAGTACAATCTTTACATACAAGTACAACCTCTACATACAAGGACAACCACTACATACAAGTTCAACCTCTACATACAAGTACAACCTCTACACACAAGTACAACCTTTACATACAAGTACAACCTTTACATACAAGTATAACCTCTACATACAAGAGCAACCTCTACATACAAGTACAACCTTTACATACAAGTACAACCTTTATATACAAGTACAGCCTTTAAATACAAGTACAACCTTTACATACAAGTACAACCTTTATATACAAGTACAGCCTTTAAATACAAGTACAACCTTTACATACAAGTACAACCTCTATATACAAGTACAACTTCTACATACAAGTACAACCTCTATATACAAGTACAACCTCTACAGACAAGTACAACCTTTACATACAAGTACAACTTTACATACAAGTACAACCTTTACATACAAGTATAACCTCTACATACAAGTACAACCTCTACATACAAGTACAACCTCTACATACAAGTACAATCTTTACATACAAGTACAACCTCTACATACAAGGACAACCACTACATACAAGTACAACATCTACATACAAGTACAACCTCTACACACAAGTACAACCTCTACATACAAGTACAACCTCTACATACAAGTACAACCTCTACATACAAGTGCAACCTCTACGTACAAGTACAACCTTTAAATGCAAGTACAACCTTTACATACAAGTACAACCTCTACATACAAGTACAACCTCTACATACAAGTACAACATGTACATACAAATACAACCTCTACATACAAGTACAAACTCTACATACAAGTACAACCTTTACATAAAAGTACAACCTTTACACACAAGTACAACCTTTACATACAAGTACAACCTCTACATACAAGTACAACCTCTAATGAAAGGCACAACCTCTACATACAAGTACAACCTCTACATACAAGTACAACCTCTACATACAAGTACAACCTCTACATACAAGTACAACCTTTACATACTAGTACAACCTTTACATACAAGTACAACCACTACATACAAGTACAACCTCTACATACAGGTACAAACTTTACATACTGGTACAACCTTTACATACAGGTACAACCTTTACATACAGGTACAACCTTTACATACAATTACAAACTTTACATACAAGTACCACCTTTACATACAAGTACATTTTTTACATAAAAGTACAACCTTTACATACAAGTACAACAGTTACATACAAGTACAACCTTTACATACACGTACAACCTTTACATACAAGTACAACCTCTACATACAAGTACAACCTTACCATACAAGTAAAACCTCTACATACAAGTACAACCTTTACATACAAGTACAACCTCTACATACAAGTACAACCTTTACATACAAGTACAACCTTTACATACAAGTACAACCTCTACATACAAGTACAACCTCTACATACAAGTACAACCTCTACATACAAATACAACCTCTACATACAAGTACAACCTTTACATACAAGTACAACCTCTACATACAAGTACAACCTTTACATACAAGTACAACCTCTACATACAAGTACAACCTCTACATACAAGTACAACCTCTACATACAAGTACAACCTCTACATACAAGTACAACCTTTACATACAAGTACAACCTCTACATACAAGTACAACCTTTACATACAAGTACAACCTCTACATACAAGTACAACCTCTACATACAAGTACAACCTCTACATACAAGTACAACCTCTACATACAAGTACAACCTCTACATACAAGTACAACCTTTACATACAAGTACAACCTTTACATACAAGTACAACCTCTACATACAAGTACAACCTCTACATACAAGTACAACCTCTACATACAAGTACAACCTCTACATACAAATACAACCTTTACATACAAGTACAATATCTACATACAAGTACAACCTCTACATACAAGTAAAACCTCTACATACAAGTACAACCTCTATATACAAGTACAACCTCTACATACAAGTACAATCTTTACATACAAGTACAACCTTTACATACAAGTACAACCTCTACATACAAGTACAACCTCTACATACAAGTACAACCTCTACATACAAGTACAACCTCTACATACAAGTACAACCTTTACATACAAGTACAACCTCTACATACAAGTACAATCTTTACATACAAGTACAACCTCTACATACAAGGACAACCTCTACATACAAGTACAACCTCTATATACAAGTACAACCTCTACATACAAGTACAACCTTTACATACAAGTTTAACCTTTACATACAAGTACAACCTTTACATACAAGTACAACCTTTACATACAAGTACAACCTCTACATGCAAGTACAACCTCTACATACAAGTACAACCTCTACATACAAGTACAACCTTTACATACAAGTTTAACCTTTACATACAAGTACAACCTTTACATACAAGTACAACCTTTACATACAAGTACAACCTCTACATGCAAGTACAACCTCTACATACAAGTACAACCTATACATACAAGTACAACTTCTACATACAAGTACAACCTCTATATACAAGTACAACCTCTACATACAAGTACAACCTATACATACAAGTACAACTTCTACATACAAGTACAACCTCTATATACAAGTACAACCTCTACATACAAGTACAACCTTTACATACAAGTACAACTTTACATACAAGTACAACCTTTACATACAAGTACAACCTCTACATACAAGTACAACCTCTATATACAAGTACAACCTCTACATACAAGTACAATCTTTACATACAAGTACAACCTCTACATACAAGGACAACCACTACATACAAGTTCAACCTCTACATACAAGTACAACCTCTACACACAAGTACAACCTTTACATACAAGTACAACCTTTACATACAAGTATAACCTCTACATACAAGAGCAACCTCTACATACAAGTACAACCTTTACATACAAGTACAACCTTTATATACAAGTACAGCCTTTAAATACAAGTACAACCTTTACATACAAGTACAACCTTTACATACAAGTACAGCCTTTAAATACAAGTACAACCTTTACATACAAGTACAACCTCTACATACAAGTACAACTTCTACATACAAGTACAACCTCTATATACAAGTACAACCTCTACATACAAGTACAACCTTTACATACAAGTACAACCTTTACATACAAGTACAACCTTTACATACAAGTACAACCTCTACATACAAGTACAACCTCTACATACAAGTACAACCTCTACATACAAGTACAACCTTTACATACAAGTACAACCTCTACATACAAGTACAACCACTACATACAAGTACAACATCTACATACAAGTACAACCTCTACACACAAGTACAACCTCTACATACAAGTACAACCTCTACATACAAGTACAACCTCTACATACAAGTGCAACCTCTACATACAAGTACAACCTTTACATACAAGTACAACCTTTACATACAAGTACAACCTCTACATACAAGTACAACCTCTACATACAAGTACAACCTGTACATACAAATACAACCTCTACATACAAGTACAACCTCTACATACAAGTACAACCTTTACATAAAAGTACAACCTTTACACACAAGTACAACCTTTACATACAAGTACAACCTCTACATACAAGTACAACCTCTACATACAAGTCACAACCTCTACATACAAGTACAACCTCTACATACAAGTACAACCTCTACATACAAGTACAACCTCTACATACAAGTACAACCTTTACATACAAGTACAACCTTTACATACAAGTACAACCTTTACATACAAGTACAACCTTTACATACAAGTACCACCTTTACATACAAGTACAACCTTTACATACAAGTACAACCTTTACATACAAGTACAACCTCTACATACAAGTACAACCTCTACATACAAGTACAACCTTTACATACAAGTACAACCTTTACATACAAGTACAACCTTTACATACAATTACAAACTTTACATACAAGTACCACCTTTACATACAAGTACATCTTTTACATACAAAGTACAACCTTTACATACAAGTACAACGTTACATACAAGTACAACCTTTACATACACGTACAACCTTTACATACAAGTACAACCTCTACATACAAGTACAACCTTACCATACAAGTAAAACCTCTACATACAAGTACAACCTTTACATACAAGTACAACCTCTACATACAAGTACAACCTTTACATACAAGTACAACCTTTACATACAAGTACAACCTCTACATACAAGTACAACCTCTACATACAAGTACAACCTCTACATACAAATACAACCTCTACATACAAGTACAACCTTTACATACAAGTACAACCTCTACATACAAGTACAACCTTTACATACAAGTACAACCTCTACATACAAGTACAACCTCTACATACAAGTACAACCTCTACATACAAGTACAACCTCTACATACAAGTACAACCTTTACATACAAGTACAACCTCTACATACAAGTACAACCTTTACATACAAGTACAACCTTTACATACAAGTACAACCTTTACATACAAGTACAACCTCTACATACAAGTACAACCTTACATACAAGTACAACCTCTACATACAAGTACAACCTTTACATACAAGTACAACCTCTACATACAAGTACAACCTTTACATACAAGTACAACCTTTACATACAAGTACAACCTCTACATACAAGTACAACCTCTACATACAAGTACAACCTCTACATACAAGTACAACCTCTACATACAAGTACAACCTTTACATACAAGTACAACCTCTACATACAAGTACAACCTTTACATACAAGTACAACCTCTACATACAAGTACAACCTCTACATACAAGTACAACCTCTACATACAAGTACAACCTCTACATACAAGTACAACCTTTACATACAAGTACAACCTCTACATACAAGTACAACCTTTACATACAAGTACAACCTCTACATA
This sequence comes from Ampullaceana balthica, assembly GCA_944989445.1. Lineage (NCBI taxonomy): Eukaryota > Metazoa > Mollusca > Gastropoda > Lymnaeidae > Ampullaceana > Ampullaceana balthica. The sequence goes on from CALYLW010000104.1 coordinate 235,745, forward strand.
CAAGTACAACCTCTACATACAAGTACAACCTCTACATACAAGTACAACCTCTACATACAAGTACAACCTCTACATACAAGTACAACCTTTACATACAAGTACAACCTCTACATACAAGTACAACCTCTACATACAAGTACAACCTCTACATACAAGTACAACCTCTACATACAAGTACAACCTCTACATACAAGTACAACCTCTACATACAAGTACAACCTTTACATACAAGTACAACCTTTACATACAAGTACAACCTTTACATACAAGTACAACCTCTACATACAAGTACAACCTCTACATACAAGTACAACCTCTACATACAAGTACAACCTCTACATACAAGTACAACCTTTACATACAAGTACAACCTCTACATACAAGTACAACCTCTACATACAAGTACAACCTCTACATACAAGTACAACCTTTACATACAAGTACAACCTTTACATACAAGTACAACCTTTACATACAAGTACAACCTCTACATACAAGTACAACCTCTACATACAAGTACAACCTCTACATACAAGTACAACCTTTACATACAAGTACAACCTCTACATACAAGTACAACCTTTACATACAAGTACAACCTCTACATACAAGTACAACCTCTACATACAAGTACAACCTCTACATACAAGTACAACCTCTACATACAAGTACAACCTCTACATACAAGTACAACCTCTACATACAAGTACAACCTTTACATACAAGTACAACCTTTACATACAAGTACAACCTTTACATACAAGTACAACCTCTACATACAAGTACAACCTTTACATACAAGTACAACCTCTACATACAAGTACAACCTCTACATACAAGTACAACCTCTACATACAAGTACAACCTCTACATACAAGTACAACCTCTACATACAAGTACAACCTTTACATACAAGTACAACCTCTACATACAAGTACAACCTCTACATACAAGTACAACCTCTACATACAAGTACAACCTCTACATACAAGTACAACCTCTACATACAAGTACAACCTCTACATACAAGTACAACCTCTACATACAAGTACAACCTTTACATACAAGTACAACCTCTACATACAAGTACAACCTCTACATACAAGTACAACCTCTACATACAAGTACAACCTCTACATACAAGTACAACCTTTACATACAAGTACAACCTCTACATACAAGTACAACCTTTACATACAAGTACAACCTCTACATACAAGTACAACCTCTACATACAAGTACAACCTCTACATACAAGTACAACCTCTACATACAAGTACAACCTCTACATACAAGTACAACCTTTACATACAAGTACAACCTTTACATACAAGTACAACCTCTACATACAAGTACAACCTCTACATACAAGTACAACCTCTACATACAAGTACAACCTCTACATACAAGTACAACCTCTACATACAAGTACAACCTTTACATACAAGTACAACCTTTACATACAAGTACAACCTTTACATACAAGTACAACCTCTACATACAAGTACAACCTCTACATACAAGTACAACCTCTACATACAAGTACAACCTCTACATACAAGTACAACCTTTACATACAAGTACAACCTCTACATACAAGTACAACCTCTACATACAAGTACAACCTTTACATACAAGTACAACCTTTACATACAAGTACAACCTTTACATACAAGTACAACCTTTACATACAAGTACAACCTTTACATACAAGTACAACCTCTACATACAAGTACAACCTCTACATACAAGTACAACCTTTACATACAAGTACAACCTCTACATACAAGTACAACCTTTACATACAAGTACAACCTTTACATACAAGTACAACCTCTACATACAAGTACAACCTCTACATACAAGTACAACCTCTACATACAAGTACAACCTCTACATACAAGTACAACCTCTACATACAAGTACAACCTTTACATACAAGTACAACCTTTACATACAAGTACAACCTTTACATACAAGTACAACCTCTACATACAAGTACAACCTTTACATACAAGTACAACCTCTACATACAAGTACAACCTCTACATACAAGTACAACCTCTACATACAAGTACAACCTCTACATACAAGTACAACCTTTACATACAAGTACAACCTCTACATACAAGTACAACCTCTACATACAAGTACAACCTCTACATACAAGTACAACCTCTACATACAAGTACAACCTCTACATACAAGTACAACCTCTACATACAAGTACAACCTTTACATACAAGTACAACCTCTACATACAAGTACAACCTCTACATACAAGTACAACCTCTACATACAAGTACAACCTCTACATACAAGTACAACCTCTACATACAAGTACAACCTTTACATACAAGTACAACCTTTACATACAAGTACAACCTCTACATACAAGTACAACCTCTACATACAAGTACAACCTCTACATACAAGTACAACCTCTACATACAAGTACAACCTCTACATACAAGTACAACCTTTACATACAAGTACAACCTCTACATACAAGTACAAACCTCTACATACAAGTACAACCTTTACATACAAGTACAACCTGTACATACAAGTACAACCTTTACATACAAGTACAACCTTTACATACAAGTACAACCTTTACATACAAGTACAACATCTACATACAAGTACAACCTCTACATACAAGTACAATCTTTACATACAAGTACAACCTCTACATACAAGGACAACCTTTACATACAAGTACAACCTTTACATACAAGTACAACCTCTACATACAAGTACAACCTTTACATACAAGTACAACCTCTACATACAAGTACAACCTCTACATACAAGTACAACCTCTACATACAAGTACAACCTCTACATACAAGTACAACCTCTACATACAAGTACAACCTCTACATACAAGTACAACCTCTACATACAAGTACAACCTCTACATACAAGTACAACCTTTACATACAAGTACAACCTCTACATACAAGTACAACCTCTACATACAAGTACAACCTCTACATACAAGTACAACCTCTACATACAAGTACAACCTCTACATACAAGTACAACCTCTACATACAAGTACAACCTTTACATACAAGTACAACCTTTACATACAAGTACAACCTCTACATACAAGTACAACCTCTACATACAAGTACAACCTCTACATACAAGTATTACCTCTACATACAAGTACAACCTCTACATACAAGTACAACCTTTACATACAAGTACAACCTCTACATACAAGTACAACCTCTACATACAAGTACAACCTCTACATACAAGTACAACCTTTACATACAAGTACAACCTCTACATACAAGTAAAACCTCTACATACAAGTACAACCTCTACATACAAGTACAATATCTACATACATGTACAACCTCTACATACAAGTACAACCTCTGCATACAAGTACAACCTCTACATACAAGTACAACCTCTACATACAAGTACAACCTCTACATACAAAAACAACCTCTACATACAAGTACAACCTCTACATACAAGTACCTCCTCTACATACAAGTACAACCTCTACATACAAGTACAACCTTTACATACAAGTACAACCTTTACATACAAGTACAACCTTTACATACAAGTACAACCTCTACATACAAGTACAACCTCTACATACAAGTACAATCTTTACATACAAGTACAACCTCTACATACAAGGACAACCTCTACATACAAGTACAACCTCTACATACAAGTACAACCTTTACATACAAGTACAACCTTTACATACAAGTACAACCTTTACATACAAGTGCAACATTTACATACAAGTACAACCTTTACATACAAGTACAACCTCTACATGCAAGTACAACCTCTACATACAAGTACAACCTATACATACAAGTACAACCTCTACATACAAGTACAATCTCTACATACAAGTACAACTTCTACATACAAGTACAACCTCTATATACAAGTACAACCTCTACATACAAGTACAACCTTTACATACAAGTACAACCTCTACATACAAGGACAACCTCTACATACAAGTACAACCTCTACACACAAGTACAACCTCTACATACAAGTACAACCTCTACATACAAGTACAACCTTTACATTAAAGTACAACCTTTACATACAAGTACAACCTTTACATACAAGTATAACCTCTACATACAAGTGCAACCTCTACATACAAGTACGACCTCTACATGCAAGTACGACCTCTACATACAAGTACAACCTCTACATACAAGTACAACCTCTACATGCAAGTACAACCTCTACATACAAGTACAACCTATACATACAAGTACAACCTCTACATACAAGTACAACCTTTACATACAAGTACAACCTCTACATACAAGTACAACCTCTATATACAAGTACAACCTCTACATACAAGTACAATCTTTACATACAAGTACAACCTCTACATACAAGGACAACCTCTACATACAAGTACAACCTCTACATACAAGTACAACCTCTACACACAAGTACAACCTCTACATACAAGTACAACCTCTACATACAAGTACAACCTTTACATTAAAGTACAACCTTTACATACAAGTACAACCTTTACATACAAGTATAACCTCTACATACAAGTACAACCTCTACATACAAGTACGACCTCTACATGCAAGTACGACCTCTACATACAAGTACAACCTCTACATACAAGTACAACCTCTACATACAAGTGCAACCTCTAAATACAAGTACAACCTTTACATACAAGTACAACCTTTACATACAAGTACAACCTCTACATACAAGTACAACCTCTACATACAAGTACAACCTCTACATACAAGTACAACCTCTACATACAAGTACAACCTCTACATACATGTACAACCTTTACATACAAGTACAACCTTTACATACAAGTACAACCTCTACATACAAGTACAACCTCTACATACAAGTACAACCTCTACATACAAGTACAACCTCTAAAGAAAAGCACAACCTCTACATACAAGTACAAACTCTACATACAAGTACAACCTCTACATACAAGTACAACCTCTACATACAAGTACAACCTTTACATACTAGTACAACCTTTACATACAAGTACAACCACTACATACAAGTACAACCTCTACATACAGGTACAACCTTTACATACTGGTTACTCCCTTTACATACAGGTACAACCTTTACATACTTGTACAACCTTTACATACAATTACAACCTTTACATACAAGTACAACCTTTACATACAAGTACAACCTTTACATACAAGTACAACCTTTACATACAAGTACAACTTTTACATACAAGTACAACCTTTACATACAAGTACAACCTTTACATACAAGTACAACTTTTACATACAAGTACAACTTTTACATACAAGTACAACCTTTACATACAAGTACAACTTTTACATACAAGTACAACTTTTACATACAAGTGCAACCTAGTTACATAGTTGATGTTTCAGGACACATTGCTTTCACACCTTTAGTTATATTTCTTTTTCCCTTTTTATAAAAAAATATCAAAGAGGGAAAAAATAACGCTTCTTGTTATTACATACAGTAATTTTTGTTTGTCTGCTCATTATTTTATCACTCTGATTGATTGCTATTGTCGCTACCTAGACACATTTCTAAAGGGCATTGGTCTGTCAAATATAATATACGCCATGATCTACTTTTAACTGTAGCAGATTTTAAAAAATTTTATTACATAAATCAACATAAAAATAAATCCATGAACAGATTACCATATCACAAAGACAGTATAGTGAGTATCAAAGAAGCGGATTGAATGTCTTGAGATATCAAATACCTGTAAATAAAGTATCACCAGTGGTTCCCAATTTATTGGTGCAGGTGTACACTGATCGAAGTAGAACTCCTGTGTACATTGGTTTGTGAGGGCTGATGCGATGCACATAATGGAAGTTTGCCTACAAAAGGGGGGGGGGCGGGATTTTGTATTACAATGAAATTCTGATCTAGTGAAAATGTACACTTCTTTAACCCTAGGGTATTATTTGTGTACGATAATAAGATGACGTAGTTTTGCTTAATGGTATTTGTCTATTTTTGAGAACGGAAAACCTTATAACTTATTACGTAATGTTACTATTTTTCGATAAAGTTTTCTTAAAATAAATTTGATCTACATTTAACCCAAAAAAAATGATCATTTGGCACAAAACCTTTGTATCATAAAGATGTAAGCATGTTTTTGTCTCCGTCAAGTCCGCTAAAATTCTGATTAAATTTAACAAACGATTATATTAGATTTATATTTTCTTAATACTTGGATGTCTTGTTAATAGATTTTCACCATCAAATTGTACGGCGTGTTTGATTAAAAACGTATGACAATTTTCTAACGTAACCTTCCGTGTTATCTTTCATTTCATTGGTTACCGGATGCATTAATAACTGTAGGAATGTTAAACCTTTTTAAAGAAAACACTGCATTTCGATTTGTTAATTTTACTTGTTATCATACTTTGGTTATGGCTGTGTTACTATAAACCAAAGTGGAGAGCTTTATGCTTTAATTTTATATAAATAAATCTAGGTGAATATCGTGTCGGATTTCCTTATTTAAGTGGTTAATTATTGTTCTTATATACATTTTCTCTAAAACAACATTTTTTCCTACCATTTTATTTAAATCCAGTGATTGACAAGAATTACTTGACTTTGATTGAATGCTACTGTATAAGTAATATTTTCCTGTTTAACGGTAAAAAAAACTCAGACATGTCATAATACAGCAAACATGTAAAATATTACTGCTAGAACACTTTATGTACGTCAAAGATTTGTTTTACAAACCGTATTGAATCAGAAGTTATACCAGACTTTTTACAAGACAGTTGATTTTTGTTTGTGCGGCGTGATCGACCAGGACCATTCTCATCACACTAGACATGCGGTGACAGCTTGGTGTTCTTTCGTGGCTTATTGGACCTATTCTTGCTTGAAAATTGCGAACTCGGGTCGTTCAAGAGATAGTCGAGATGTCATTAGGAGGGTTTTGGGCACGATCTTTTCTGGCCTGGAGGAAGTCTGGACTTGGAAGCCTGTTGTCTGATTTGTTTACATGTTGCTGCGCAGTTCTGCATAATAAAACACCACGGGGCTCGGTCGCTGGCTGCTTCCTCCCAAGAGTCATGCTCAATGCCGTAAACCTTCAATGTGGATTTGAGCATATATTTGTAGCGCTTTCATGATGGAGCTAGCGTACAATGGCTATAAACTGTTTTGGGAAACCATATTATTTTGCCATGTTCTTCTACGGCATGTCTCAAAAGTTCTAGTCAGTGGCGAAGACAGCAATAAATCAGAAGTGACACTATACACTATTGTATATGTAGTAGAGTTCTTGTGTTTTGTTTAACTGAATTTTTTTTAATGTCTCTACGCTAATTTAAGTGTAAAAAATGTATTAGAACAAAAAACAATGTAAAAGGGATTGAACGTTTTTATGTTTTTTTTTCATTCAATGAAATTTGTTGAACTACTTTTTTTGTGTTTCAGTTAATTTTTTTTTACAAAATTACAAAATCACTTTTATGTTCTTACCTTTAATGGTATAGCTAGTTTAAACAGTACTGCGTGTAATATGAATACTATATAAAAATAATTTGTTGTGTTTTTACCTGTAAATTTTATAATGATTCCATTCTGATTGACTTGTACGCCTCTTGCATGTTCATTCTGGTGACCGACTTCATCATAATTAAACTTAACGACTTCGTGTTCGTAGTATCCAGGCTTTAGCCCTGTTAGGAGTTATCAAAATAAAAGTCTTTGACCAAAATTCATTTCTTAAGTCGGAAGTGGTATTAGTTGGTGTAATGTTGTTTAGAAAATTAAACAACCCCGTAAAAACAAAGTTTTTGACTATAAATCCCTTATATATGAGACATTACTAAAAGTATTGATTATGTTCGATATCATATAATACGCAGCGCGACAAAAATTTGCAGACTGAACGTGACTAAACTCCCTTTCCTGTAAAAACACGGGGATGTGGTCATGGATGGCTGGAGTGAAGTCCAGTGACACGTGGGTGTCAAGAATAGCAGACGGCTACATAGAGATAAACTAAAAATGCATTAATTTAATTACGGTACATTCGATCGATCTGATATCTTGATACAATGAATTGTTAGGTGACAGGAGTCAATGTGCAAAATTTCAGCTCGATAGCATGACGTGAAGTGGGTCATTTTTTACTTTTGTTTTTTCCGCCCGCCTGACCAAGACAGACAGACAGAGACGACGGTAAAGTTAATATAAGGGATTTAAAAATTATTAGATTTTAGTAGCGATGGTCGAGCGGCAGCACGCTCGGATGGCGCATTGAATGTCAAGGGTTCTAATATCCGTAGAGGCTTGTCTGTCAGGGTATGAGAATCACTGAGTGAATGCTTGTTGACTGGAGTGAACACTTTTCATGAATATAATGTTTGAGTGAACTCCTGGTCACACGGGTGTGTGACCAGAGGACACGCCAGGTTCAGTCGAGACCAGTTTTGGGGGTTTTAAAGGGACGAGTTGAGTCGAGACGAGAGGGCAGAGTTGTGAGAGTCAGACCGGTCGGGACAGACCGGGTAGCTGCAGCGTTGCAGTAACACAGAGTTGAGGTTTAACGTCACCCAGAAGCGGTCGGGTCGGACCGAGGGCATGCTTGAGTATACAGCCAGTTGTATATAGATGTATTTACTGTCCAGACAGGACAGCCCGAGTTACTGTGGTGTCCAGTAGAATAAACATTGACTTGTTACCCAATCTTGTGTTATCTCTTGAGTGGTGTGTGTAGCGGAGAGCAAGGACCAATCCACATAAAATCAGAGACCTTATAACATTGCCCACGTGGCTAAATGGTGTCCCCTTATCCACCCAGCTAAGAATGGATACCAGACAGTTGGGGTAAAGTAAAGGTGGCTGAGCTAGCCACCCATTCCCCTGGTATGCCGGGGCTAGAGAAACCAGTGAACACTGCTTCACTTGCCCAATATATCATAATGATCTGAAAATCTAACGTTACTACTTGCAATTTAAAAAATAGAATATATCTTTTTCGTTTAAACATAACTATTTTCATAATGATTAAGAGGTTGTTGTTTTTTTTTAAATACACCAATCTTTTTTAAAGCCTATGATATTAAAAAATTGAGTTAGTTAACATTTTTACATTACTTTATGTCATAACTTAGTGAGAAGGATTTCTCGCCAAGGAAATAAGTTTTACAGTTGGCATAGCGTTCGTTTGAATCGGCTGCACCAAAAATGTGAGACAGTCTTCCAAAAATTTTTAAAGATTGTAAAAACAGATCAATTTAAGAAAAAGTTGAAGACCATTTTATTTGATTGAGTATTTAAACATCAAAGTTGAATCTAGATGTGTTTTTTCTAAAAGGTGTTATGGGGTAAATGTTTGCATAATTCTTTCCAGTGCAACGGATGAATGGTGAATTAATATGAAAATAGATGTCCTTTCCGTTTACAGAATTTTATATGATCTGTAACCCTTAACTGTGTAAGACTACCTTCATTAGTGTATGTGACGTCCAATCCACGTAAAAATCAATCCTAGTTTAAAAGGTCTAATTAATATTATTATTGACGGTATTGTAGCACTATTAAATACATAAAGTTGGTGTGACAGAGAAGAAGCAATCTTAAAAAATAGTAAGTAGTATTTAGCTAAAATGTATGATTAATTAAAATTAATAATTCTATATTATAACTAAACATTCATAGTTTTGAAAATTCCCAAAAATGTGACCGCATATCTCCATTTAATTGTAATTTTTTTCTCCCTTGAAAATTCTTGTTACCTTTTTTTAAAATTGTTTTGGGATTATTATTTGTGTAATTACTTTAGGTGCCTAGATAACCATCTCTTAATCAAAGTGTTATTTACCATTTATGATTTGTTCCGGTGGATGCAAAAATTTATGAGCACTGATTGGTGAGTTGAAAGCTGAGTTAGTTTCAGGAAGGACAGACTTTCTTTCAGCTATAAACAAAAAGTGTGTCTAGGTAAAGTTTAAGCAATAGATGGCTAATAAAGAGCTACTGTAACATTTCATATTTTAGAAACAGCACTGATGAAAATATTAACTTTTCTATTTACATTAACTAATTGTCTCATAAGAATATTCCGTATAAAAGGAGCGTCTCTAACAGATAAGATAAGGTTTAAAAATTATTGTTAAAACTTAAGGCTTTCGAAAAAAAGTTGAAAGTAATATATAATTACACATTTTTGCGCCTTGTAGCTGCAGTATCTGCAATATTAAAATGTAGATAAATGCAGGTTTTAAAAATGTGTAGGTATGTATCAATAATATATATAATATATATATATAACTAAAGTTGGTCCGCATATGATAAATAAATTAAAAAGTTTATGCGTCAGCCATTTGCCAAATGGATGGATCTTGACCAAACTTGGTACATGAGAACTTGATGGCCGATATTAAAATACTGTAGGGTTTGTACTATTAATGTCTAATCATCCGAGGCCGGTCCCAAAATCTTTTTGTTTTCATTGAGGTTTAAGACTTTATTCCCCAATCGATTTTGAACGATCTTGACAAATATTTACACTTATATCCATCATAATACAGATCAAAACCTGCAGAGTTTTTAACTTAACATTTCGCACCTCTTAGGTCTAGGAGCATTTAGTTTCTGTTGTTTTTTGTCTCTTCATGTTTAAGCTCCATAAATATCATGTCATTATCCGATTGTCGTGAAACTTTGGGAAGATGTTGAGTAGATTCTCGCAAAGTATTATGTTATTAAATTTTCAAAATTTAACACTTTAGGGGACCGGGGACCAGATTGTTGTTTTACCTGATATTAGCTTTATAACAAATATTCAAAAAATTGCCTATTGGGTTAATTGATTGATCTTGACAAAACGTCGTCCATAAAAACTTTATTGTCTAAAATAAATGGTATAAGGCATTGTACTCCTAATGTCCATTTCTTTTTTGGGTCCGGAGCCCAAATTTCTTCCTTTTTTAATTAAAAAAATAGATTTTGGTGGAGGGGTTGGTAAATTTTAAAGACTTTATTCCGCATTCGAATTTACACCCGCTTGGCCAAAATTAATACATGTCTCGATCATGACTGGAGCTAAAATGACATTTTTTCTTATATGAGCTATATTAAAATTATTCTAACGTCTGCTACTGGGTAATTGGATGGCTCTTATACAAACTTTGTACATACAAACTTGATGACGTATATTAAAATACTTCAGAGCATTGAACTCCTGATGTCTATTCCTTCTGGGCCTGGGACCCAATACTTTTTAAAAAAAAATCTTTTAAGACTTTATTCCACATTCTATTTTATTCGACCGTGACAAATATTAACATCTACATATTTATGATAATCCAGACTGAAATGTATTTAACGGTTTGGAGCTTGACATCTTGCATTATTTGGGCGTGGTAGCCCTTAATGTCATTTTCATTCTGATATGAGCTTTATAAAAATATTTTTTCTAAACCTTCAGTCTGATTATTTGTTGAAAAGTTGTCAGTTACAATGGCAATATATTGTTTTAAAATTATCACCCATTGGAGACAGGGAATTTCGCGTTAATCTTATGTAAGCCAAATAAATATTATATATTTGTCCGATCGCCATGAAACTTTGTTCAGTTGTTTAGTACACTTCTGCGAAAGTTTGTGGCATATTAGTTTTTTAACATACCACTCAATGGTTTCTTTCAATTTCTTTCTTCTGAGATCGTCGAAACAGGTCAGCTTGTAAATATGTATGAATCTATATATATGTTTTTTTTCTCCGACTTTTCGACTCCTGTCGAATTTGACACTTGACTGACAGTAATAAACAACTAGAATAATGTTTTATATCATAAATCAACTAACTATAAATGGTATTTACCTGATTAATAAGACGAGTTACGTTTTCGTGGCTTAATATTTCAGAGTGTTGGTTTGATGTTGTCTTAGCTTCCATCATATGGACAACCTGTAGATTATTTAACATATATTATAAGATATTTAATTGTATTTCAATTTTACTTTAAAACGCTTTATTGTTGAAGCTAGAATGAAATGTAAACTAACATTAGTTTTAGATTTGGGAAGGGCGGAAAAAAATCAATGAACATTACTGAAGCTTTGGTTTAGTTGTTTTCAAAAATTCTTTCACGTTAATTGGGCTTCATTATTTATTTTTACGTCAAATATTTCTATTCAGCATTGTGAGGTCAATTCATGGAGATATCGCTGTTTATGGATGTGATGTGTGGGTAACAACAATTTGAAGATAAAAACTTTAAGAAAAATGGAAAATAAAAAAAAATGTTTAAAGTTTCTTTAAAAAAGAATCTACTAAAGATCTACAAGTTGATTCTTAGCAGCTCAATTATCTAGAGATTTTTCATCCATTCCAGTTCGAATATATTTTAAAAAAGTAAAATTTGTGTTTCTTTAACAGTGCAAAAGTTTAAAAAATATTGGCATTTTAATTTCAAATACAGGATTCGGATATATATTATAAGAGAAATGTAAGTATATCTTCCAAAAGATTTTTTTTTAAAACGATGGTAAAATCTGGCGATAAGTTCAAGACAGGTGATTGTGGTGTTGAGTTACGGATGGTAATTTAATTTGTAAGACTATTATGGACAATTGCTTTTTTACGACACACCAATTTTCGGCAGTTAAGATGAATTCATAAGGTGTGTTCATTTTTAAATTATCAAATCGTTTACTAAAATATGAATGGAGAGCATCCAAGTGCTCACAATAAGAAAGTATGTCTTCATCTTTTTGTTCTGCTACTGATAGTTTGGGAACTGGCTGAATTCTCTTAGGCCAAAATTTCGTTTGTACAGAAGAAATCAGCTATGAAGAAATAACAGATTTTAGTTTTCATAAATACATTTCATCACCTTAAAGCTTAAGATTGCTTTCATAAAATTTTTGAAGCAAGTAAGCGATGTCCCTAATGGATTAAATTAAATAGTAAAGCATCATTTTTATCTTTTAAGAACTACGACATCGAGTTAAAAAGCTTATAAAACCAATCCAAACAAGCTCCCTTTGACAACCAACGAACTTCTGTATAAAGCAGCAAACGATTACATTCTCCATCTTTTTCAATACAAAGCTAATAAAATATGTCATTCAATGATTTGATTCTGATTTTGTTAATACATTTAATTACATATTGTAACTAATTAAGTAGGCGTATACTTAACGTTTTGGCAACTAGATTTTGACGATAGATGATACAGTGTAATTTGAATGCATTCGGAACTTCCTTTTTGTAAATATCCAAGAAAACCCCATGTAGCACCATACCGTGGCTGGTGCACCATCTTTGACTACTGATAAGATATTACTCAGACTCTGAGTCAGAGGTATTTCTTTTTCTTTAAAAAATCCAATGCATGAAATATTTATTCCTTTTTCGTATCAGTTTGAAAATATTTAGTAAATAATAATTATTGGCAAATGTGTTCTTCCTTTGTAAACCGCATGTATGTTAAAAGTACAGCTTCATTTCTTGGTAAAGTTGACTCAACAAGTTTTTTTTCTTTTTTAAAACCGATATGCTTTTAAATTGTCACACGATGAATCTTCGACATCTTGAGGCAATTCAACCATTTTTTCTTTGCACTGCATTATTACTCAACGAAATTGTCTTCTTTATATCAGATGCTGGCTTGATTACCAAAGTAATATTACTTCACTTATAGCCTGTATAAAACAGTAGGTTTGCGCGATTGCACATACTTCAATGCAAGTGAAGGGATATGCGGGGAACGAGCCAATGTCCATTACATTATTCAAAGAAACATTAAGCGTTATATGTGGAATATATAAATCAGTTTGTCTAAATCTTCTCTTATTTCTTTTATGCTTTTACCAGCCCTTTACAGTTGTTAATCGCTCCCACCCAATTACACATGTGGCCATCATCGTCCACCTTGATCGCTGCAGCGCTCAATAGGGTTTATAGCGTCCACTTTGGGAATCACTGTATTAGATATTATCTCTGTATTCTATTAATAAGCTAAAATTGTCTTATGTATTATTACTGCTTTTCTTTTTGTTCTTCTATCCTCTAGAGCAGTGGTTCCCAAAGTGGTCCCTACGGACCCCCAGGGGTCCGCGGTACCCTTCAGGGGGTCCATGGAAAATTAAAATTGATTTGGGGGTCCCTGAACAACCTCAGGGGGTCCGCGCAAGGTTTAACATCAAATAATAACACTGATAAATTTTATTATTATTGAAATTAAAATAAATAATAATAAATAAAATAGTATGTGAATGCCTTTTCTACTAATTAAATTCCATCTTAGGTGCTATCCTTCATGGATAAAATGTTGTTTTACGTAGAAAAAGTAGTAGAACTACTGTAATTCCTACATTTATAACAAATTAAAATACTTGGTTTGTTGAAAGGTCAAGCTCGATGCAGAAGAAAAGCCGAATTCCTATAACTATAAGTAGAAAAATACAAGTTTTTAACTTGAATCTACCAAGGTTGAAAGGTTGTGTATTTTGTGTATTTTTCGATGTGTCGAGAAGTTATATTTATCTAAATTGTATCCTATCATCAAATAATGTTTTCAATAGGGCTTTACTGTAGCATTCCATTGAAAACGTTAATAATTCTTAACAGTGGTCTGTTACAACAGATAAGAGAATGAGTGAGACCAAGGCTGGATTTAGACTTGATGGGGCCTTAAGCCATTTAAGGCCCTCTTGAAGTCTAGATATTCTATATCAGTGACAAATATGAAAACAAAATTCCTGGGGCCCCCTAAGAAGGCAGGGGCCCTAAGCTATAGCTTGTTTAGCAAATAGGTTAATCCAGCACTGAGTGAGCCGAAGAAACAACTTCGACAATATGGTGTTAATGAATATTTGAAGGATGGCTAAATGTTTGGAAACAGGTACGAAAGGTGAAACATTATTTACTGAATTAAAAAAACATGTTTGAAGTTAAAGCAATACTCTTGACTTTCGGGCATACTTAAAACATTCTGTAACAAATGTATTTTCAGCAAATTGAGTCATTCATCGACATCAAATATTCAAAAAAATCTTAGTGAAATTTTGCATGGATCACTACATTATGTCATTAGAGCAGTTAATAAAATCAAAATGAATGCCTCCAATTAGAGATTACTTGCTCAATATGGTTTGGAAAATGAAGAAGACTATAATGGGTTATTTATCCACACAGAAGTACGCTGGTTTAATCAAAACATATTTAAATCGATTATATGCTCTCTTTGATTCAGCGTCCGGATTCCCGGAAAACAAAGACAACCTGCATCACAATTAACTTTAAAAAATGACATATCCTTTATGAATGAATTATTTACCAAACTTTAACGAAACTAATTTGAAACTACAACTACTACAAGGTAACCAATTAAATTTAATCAAAACTAAAAAGCGTTATGTCTGAGTTTGTTGCAAACCTTTTTCTGTGCAAACAAAACTTAGGAACAGGAGAATGTTCTCAGTTTTCAAATCTTTTGAAATTGAAAAATAGAGATAAAGATTTCCTTGCTTACTGTTAAAACTTAACGGATCTAAACTTAAAGGCTCTAAACTTAACAGCTCTAAACTTAACGGCTCTTCATGCAGACCTCAGACCTGAAACCAAAGATTTGTAGGCATTCGTCACTATTGGATGTGACGGATTGGCAGTTGAACTCTTTAGCGCATGGACAAACTTCTTATCTTAAGATATCTATACATACTATGCAGAAGATAATTGCATCCACAGATCATGACGGATGATCTGTTGGCAAGTGATGCAGCGTTCACAGGCCACGGCTATGAGGGTTCCAAGCATTACCCAGCCGCCTAACTCGTGTTAGGTACCCATTCGGAGCTGGGTGAACTCAGGGACACATGGATTCGAACCCGTGACCATCGGAATGCCAGTCGAGCGCGCTGCCACTCGACCACCGCGTCCCCTCAGGTCCAAAACACAGATGAATACATACTAATACAGGAGCAGCTTATTGAAATATCCACAAATGAGGAACTAAAAACAATGTTTGGACTAGGATAGCACAAATTCTGGATACAAAGTCAGATCCCAATTTTATAGCATGCATTATAGGTTATTGTACATAATTTTTTGACTGTTTTCCTGTCTTCCTATTTGGTAGAACAAAGATTCAGTGGCGTTATGAACCTCATCATAAAAAATAACCAAAAAAATTAAAAAAATATAAACGACTAGAAATTGGTGCTCGTGAGGATTTGCGGTTCCTACACATAAACATTGAGTCGGTCATAAATCCTATAAAATAAAAGGATATGGTCCATGTGGTCATCAATAGCGATTGATCCCCCAAACACATATGACTCCTACAGCCAATCATATTGAACACGTTTACGCGGAGTTATTTTTGGTGCAGTATTTCTTCCAAGACTTTATTTTGAGTTATGCGCATTGGGATTTATAGTCAAAAGCTCTGTTTTTACGAGTTATTTATTTTAACTATATTGAATAGTATTTTTGACGTGATGCACATGTATGCCGGTCGAGACGGCTGTTGGAGGGGAGTTACAACATGCCACCGAACGGTGGCGGATCGTCCTTGGACGGACTTTGTTGCTCGCACACTCATAAAATCTCATCACGTTAATCAAAGTTATTAATTATTAATGGTTTTCAATTTAATCTTAAACAAAAGTGATAATTTTTATAAATACCGTAATTTTAATCAAAATGTTGCTTTTGTAATTTTTGTACTATGCATTTATAAAGATTTTTTTCACTTGGGGGTCCGTGGGGAAGTTTTGAGTATAAAAGGGGTCCGTGGGTCAAAAAAGATTGGGAACCACTGCTCTAGAGCATCACGGTTTAATAATTCCCTGGTTTAACATGAAAAAACTGCAAGTAAAACATTATGATTTCTGAAAGCTTGTTAAAAATGATAAACATTGTGTGCTTTGTTTGTGTGTATCACGTCAGCTTTTTGAGAAAACCTCATAAGTGTTTTTACAAGGTTTATGCTTATATATATAAGAAAAGTATATATGAAAAGATTGCCCTTTGGTGTGCCCATGGTTGTGCGTGAGCCTTCAAGTCATGTGACAGTCTGATATTTTTGCATGACGAATGTTGTTGGATTAAACAAGAGGACCATGCACCATCATTGGAGATTGTTTATTGATTTATCAAAGAACAGTATGAAATCAGTTCCTCTATTCAATCATCAATGGAAACACAGTATCATCACTTCCAGTGGCACACTCGGTAACACTGAAAGAGACGTGTGAAAACATGAAACTGTTACTCAATTCTTTGAATTATGACCAGCACAAGTGGTTGATATGTAGGGATTTAAAGGTCAGAACCATTATATTAGGGCTCCAAGGAGGGTATGCAAAATGTCCATGTTCTTTTTGCATCTGGGATAGCAGAGCAGACTCTAAGCATTATGCCAAGAAAGTTCGGCCATCAAGAGAAGAATCCCCCCCCCAGGAAGTTACAGTGTCATGTTACAGCCTTTGGTAGAAGCACATCGAGTTCTCCTTCCAACACTCCATATAAAATTGGGGTTAATGAAAGCTTTTGTCAAGAGTATGGACTATACTGGCTCTGGATTTCTATATTTGTTTAAAAAAAATTCCACATGTAAGTGAAGCAAAGTTGACTGAAGTTATCTTTGTTGGACCGCAGATCCAAGAAGTAATAAAAGATGAGGAGTTTATATTTAAATTGGCCACATTTGAACTGGAAGCCTGGAATGCTTTCAAAGATGTTCTCAACAATTTCTTAGGTAACTTCAAGTCAGTCAATTACAAAAGTCTTGTTAAGAACATGGTCGCCAAATTTCGGGCTTCGGGTGCCGCATGAGTGTCAAGTTTCACTTTTTGAACTCCCGCGTTGACTACTTTCCTGCAAATCTTGGGCATACAGTGAAGAGCAGGGTGAAATGTTCCATTAGGACAGGGGTGTCCAAACTTTTTGCATGGCGGGCCAAATTCCTTGAAATAAAGACCCTCGCGGGCCGGATTAAAACTATATCAAAATGACATCAGTTGAGAAGTTTTTATAGAAAAATGTTAATGTGAAGGGTGAAACTGCGATCTTGAATGCAGTAAATAGTTGAGGTCAGGCTCAATGCCACTGGTTTTGATACGTATGATATCGCGTAGGTGAGAGTCACTTATTCTTGTCCTTACACGGTTTTTGTTAAAATTCATAACTGAAAATGTCTGCTCACACAAGTATGTCGAGCCAAACAAGCTGAGCATTTCTTAGCAAATGTTCGAATCTCTTTGAATCTCTCTTTATCCAGCTGTCGGTAAAAGTCGTTGAGAGAAAGCTATTCACCAATCATCGCAGGTGCACCATCAGTAATAATTCCATATATTTTTTCCAAGGTAGTTTAATGTCATTGACTGCAGAACAAACAGAAGTAAATAAATCTTTTCCCCTTGTTTGGTCTTTAAGGCTCTGAAGGTCAAGTAATTCTTCACTCACACACATGTCATCATTAACTCCTCTAAAAAAAAAGAAGTTGCGCAGTGTCAGATGCATCAGTGCTTTCATCACAGACTGTGGAAAAAAAGTAAATTTTTTCTGCTTTTGCCTCTATTTGTCTCTTAATGTCAGATGAGACTTCTTCAATTCTGCGAGCCACAGTGTTGCGTGATAGGCAAACATTGGCAAACTCCTGTATGATTATACATTTATTTTTATTTTTAAAATTATATTTTCCTATAACTTCTTTGTTTTTTCCCGATCGTAGCAGTTTCGTTATTTACAAAATTTATAGATCTTAAATTTTTTTTAAAATTAGATAAAGACTGAATTACTGGTCTTTTAATTATTTTTTTTAAATTGTAGGACTGTGTAGATTAAACAAGACAATGCTATCACAACTTTAAATCGATTTTCAAGACTTTATAAATAATTAAATATTTTGTTCATAAATTCAATCAAATTTAATCATTAAAATAATGAGACGCAATTTAATAATCTTCAGTGTGCAAGAGTGTCTGTAATATACTATAGAAATCATTAAATTTTATAAATAATTGCAGCTTTATGGAAAAAAGATGTTTATTTTGTACTCCGGACCTTAAAATAAACAAAATGTGTTGAATATACCAGAAGCCGAAAATTTTGTTTAAAAAATTATGATACAAAAAAACTATTTAAAATTTGTAAGTACACCGACGCATTATTCGTTTCCACTTCCGAGTCGACAAAAAAATAAAATAAAATGACGTCATCGACTTTTACGTTTTACCGTATTTCCACGCTGTTTACAAAAAATAATAATCACAGATTTTCGCTATCATTTGTCATACTCGAAACAGGACAAAATTTCTACTTTTCTAATAAATATAGTATCTTTACAGAAATAATACGTCAGTTAGTTAATTATTTCAGATGAGGCCACGGGCCAGTTAAAATGGCTTCGCGGGCCGGTTTTGGCCCGCTGGCCGGACTTTGGACATCCCTGCATTAGGACATTTGTGCAATAGAGAGTCGATACCAAGGTCGATGGAATGTGAATATGATGGCCGACTATTGCTGGTCATTGAAACGTCATTATCCTGGTGCTGCTCAAAAACGAAAATAACTAAAATAAAGGACATTAACAGAGTGATAAAAAATTAATAAATGTAAGTCTGCTTTTATATTGCGCTTTGGTTAACAGTTTTGTAACTTCCATTAGTTTTCTGCACGATTGAAGTTTATTATCCATCGTAATTTTGTTGCTGGTTTATTTAATCTTTCCTATTTTATAATATATACATGTATGTATTTAATATATAATTATTAAATGTCGAAGTGCAAAAAATGTTGACGTTATACAATAAACTTGGATTATCTTATCTTATCTTATCTTATCTTATCTTATCTTATCTTATCTATACAGACGCTCCTTCTATGCAGAAGATAATTGCGTCCACAGACCATTACAGATGAACTGTTGGCAAGTGATGCAGCGTTCACAGGCCACGGATTTGTAGGTTCCACGCATTACCCAGCCGCCTCAGGGACGCCCTAGGCCCCTGGAACAAAACCCGTGACCATCGGTACGCCACTCGATGGGATTACATATTGGGAATCAGCATGAAAAGTTGTGTAAGAAACACCTATTTACATGTCTGCAGTTTTCAAATTTTAAAAAAAACGCGTAAAAACAAGTTTTTTTAACTATAAATCCTTTATATACGAGTCATAACTAAAAGAAGATTCATTATAATTTATAATACGCAGCGCAAGACAATCCAAAAATTCAAAATTTTAGTTATGTCTCGTAAAACCTGTTTAATATAATGCGCACAGACCGGGAATATGTTTTTAAAAAGTATTGTCAATATAATACGCACCGCACCGCGCCACAGGAATCTATTAAAAAAGGTTGTTCAATATAATCCGCACCACGACACTCTAGCACAAAAATTAACATGCTATATAGAGATAATAGAGATAATCTAAAAAACTCATTAATTTAATTACAGTACATTCGATCGATCGATCTGAAATTTTGATACATCATTTTATTATCGGCACGAGTCTGCCTGCAAAATTTCAGCTCGCTAGCTTACGAGAAAGTGGGTTAAAAATCGATCCAAAGTTTTTTTGCAAACAATCAAGGCCTCAAGCTGTGGCTGATTAAGGGGGGGGGGCTGAACGCGCTAAAGCCAGGGGCCCCCGATGATTTAAGGGCCCCCAAATTTAGTATATTTTATAAGAAAAGATGGACAAATGTTTGCATGAATTCCTGAAAAATATCATAAATTAAATAAATTAATTTTTTAAAAAACTGATTTTATAGGCTCACTAAGAGAAAATATTAAAAGATTATTGTTTATATTTTTAAACTTCACTTTTTCATCAGGCTCGTGTGGTCTTGAGGTAGAAAGTCGCCCTGCTGTGCAAGCGGTCACGCGATCGATTCCCGGCGTGGGCACAATTTTTTTTTAAAATTGTATTTTTACACTCAATATTAGGATACCGGCAAACAGTTATTTCTTCGTATTCCATTTTTTCATGAATAATCTTTTGGCTGGGAAGGCCGATCCCGTAGTACAGACAAAGTATGTTAAAGGAACCGATGAACTACTATTTAGTTACAAATTACAGTCTTATATTAGCTGCTAGCAATCATTTTATTTAAAGGGACGCTGGCTGGATAGGGCCCCAGTTTGAATTGCAGCCAGGGGCCCCGTGCAGTCTTAATCCACCCCTGGCCTCAAGCAACCAGACACCACGAGTTAATATAAAGGATTTAATAAAAAATGAATTTTTTTTTACCTAATGTTGTTACGCATGTCGGGTTTGCATATTCTCCAGTAATGAATCTGGCTGCTCTTTTTATTAAATTTGGTTCTAGTTTATCCATGTTTTCTTTGGTGGATGGGTCCCATACAGAAGATGAATATTTTATTACAGGTGTCACCAAAGTAAGGTAGCATTTCAGTTTTATATTATTATTACTATTTATTACATTTGTTAAATTTTCTCTTTATAAAGCCTAAGGATTTGCTTAATTTTTTAGTTACTTCATTGACATGGGGATTCCATTATAATTTCTCATTGATTATTACTTCTAAGTATTTTTTATCTTTAGTTTGGATTAGCTGTTTTCCACGAATGAAATATTTCGCTTTTTGTTGTTGTTTCTTTCTCTTCATTACTTTTAGCAGTTGACACTTTTCTGGATGGAAAGACATATTCCATTTTGTTTCCCATTATATTAGTTAATCTAGGTCTTTTTTGTAAAATTTTGCTATCTTGTTCTGATTTAATTGCTCTATATATAATACAATCATCAGCCAATAACCTAACTTTGGTTCCTGTTCAGATGTTGTTGGGTACATCATTTATCCTTGTGGAACTCCTGAGTTAACCGTTATTGGTGCTGATTTAGATCCATTAACTATTACAGTTTGATCTCTTCCCAAAAGGAAGTCTTGGATACAATGATGTATGGGACCCGAAATTCCACAGTAGTTAAGTTTTTTGAGTAAACTGAAGTGATAAACTTTATCAAATGCCTTTGAGAAGTCAGGTACTATTGTATCTATTTGATTATTATTATCTAAATGTTTTGACGACTCATCTATTAGAATAATTAACCGTGTTTTACAAAATCTGTATTTTCCTTAAAAAGTGTTGATGTCGGCATAGGACATTATGTTTTTCTACAAATTCTTGTTCTTTCCGTAGGGAATTCGGAGATGGAATGGGTTGCCTGAGGAAACCAGGAAAACCAACAAACTATCAACATTAAAAACTCTAATAAAAATGAAAGACTAGACAAAAAACCATGGATAAGCGTAGGACTCAATAATCCTCTGTTTGGAAGGAGCGTCTGTAACAGATAAGATACATTTAAAGCATATATTACAAGAGAAATTGAATTTTATACAGTAGACCAGTAAAGCCCTTTGTGATTAGTTTCTTTTGCAAGTCTCTTAGCTACTAATTTCTTACAAACTGGTTGTGCTTTTATTTCAAAGATGGTGTCTCTGGCCAGACAGTTTGAGAACACATGGTGTAAATTAACAATTAGGGGCCGTCCATATATGAACTCACGCACCTAGGGGGGAAGGGGGTCACACATTTGTGACGATTTGTGACGAGCGGGAAGGGGTAGTTTAAGAAATGTGACGTCACATCAAAACGCGCAACTTTCAATAAACGTTCCACTTACAAAATTTGATTGCTTACAATTTATTTAAAGACGTTTTACATGGCTTCGCGCGTGTTACCATATTAGAGTGCAGTCTTACACTAAATACATACTTAAATGACACTAAAGTGATTTGAAACATATTCGTTTTCAAATAGAAAATACGGGTTCTAATGGGGGGGGGGTGCAAAGCTTTTTGACCTCATATTGGAGGGGGTTCTAAGTTTTTGTTTCGACATGTGACGAAAAAAGGGGGGGGGGTACAAATTTCAAACTCGCATGACGTCATTTATGGACGGCCCCTTATATAATTTTCTTAAAACTTACCAAGATCGTCAATGCCCATATTGAAACCAGCAGTGCAATCCCTGCTAATAATAATTTGATCCAGTCTGAGAAATAATGTAATTTTGTTAATGTGTTGAAATGAGATGCCTTAAATTAAGGATTTTTAATAGTGAGCCTAAAATTATATTGCAAAAAGAATGAATATGGCTTTCCGGTTTTTAAATTTGTGTTTGTTGCGTTATTTTTTCACCTTGACCTGGGATTTTTAGACGCTTAAAGTCGAACAAGCTAAACTAAATTAACTACTTACTCAAGCACTTATTTGAAGTCATTGTCACAAACTTAAGCAGTGCGTATTTACGTGTATGTTCAGTATGAATTTATGTATGTCTGTATGTATGTATGTATTTTTGTGTTTGTGTGTGTGTGGGTGTGTATGAGTGTGTGTGTGTGCTCCCACCAACACACACACACACACACACACAGAAATGCTACGTGATTGTCGTAGAGGTGAGTAGCTTAGTCACTAAAGCTGACTTGGCAGGTCTTCAGTGCGGAATCGAAATCTTTCCTTCGTGATTGTACTTAGATCGCCTGTATAAGAAAAACGTAACGCTTACTAAAACATGGCGGTTTATTTACATTTTTATTTTAATTTACTCCTTAAGCTGGAAGCAGCTTTTAAGAAATGAAACTATTTAACGTTTATTAAGGGGGTTGTTTTTTTCCGGAGGAATGAAAAATTCAAATGCAGGTTACCTGATTATTTTGTAAAGTTAATATTTAAACATAACGCATTCACTTAGCGAGTAATGTGTTTATTAGTACTTTGATTAAAAATGTGTTATTTTGTTTAACAAGAAATAGCTCGTGTCACTGACAGAATAATAAAAAATTAAAATTAAAATTAAAACAAAAAGGTATTGGCACAGAAAAATAACTATAAAATAGGGGGAAAAAATATTAAACAATATAATTTGCAATGTCTGTCCGTGACGCTACTAATTTTAGAAAGCAGGGAAAACCAAATTACTGCACCAATGCATCAAAAGGTGTGCAAATTAAAGATGCGCTGTAAAAAATATTATATGACGTCATTGTTTTCGCTCATAATTGTATTTTAATTTTGGAAAAGGGATCAATGTAAAAAGAGGATTTGATGATGGTTAATTATAAAATCAAAAAAGGAAGGGGGCGCCGTAGGCGCCCTACAACCCCTATTATAAAATACTTTGTGTACATTTCAGAAAGTTTAATATTTCGTATTTATCTTATCTTATCTGTTTACAGACGCTCCTTCTATACAGAAGATTATTGCGTCCTACGCTTATCTATGGTTTGTGTTTAGTCCTGCATTTTTATTAGAGATTTAAATGTTGATAAAGTGTTGGTTTTCCTGGATTCTTCAGGCAACCCATTCCACGCCCGAATTCCGGACGGGAAGAAGGAAAACTTGTATGTGTTTGTTCTTGCATACGGAATAAGAAAGGTGTTTTTATCCTTATGTCTATCTGAGGGTTGTATTAAGTTATCTTTGTGTTGTATTTCTAAATTAGAATTAATTGCTTTATGTGTGATTACTACTTTGCTCTTGGTTCTTCTATTCTCTAGTGTTTCAAGGTTTAATGATTTAACTAATGGTGTTATTCTTGTCAGTTTCGAATATTCTCCAGTAATGAATCTGGCAGCTCTTTTTTGAATTTGTTCTAGTTTATCAATGTTTTCTTTGGTGGATGGGTCCCATACAGAAGATGCATATTCTAGTACAGGTCTCACCAAAGTGAGGTAGCATTTTAGTTTTATATCTCTATTACATTTGTTAAAGTTCCTTTTTATAAAGCCTAAGGTTTTGTTTGATTTTTCAATAACTTCATTGACATGGGGATTCCATGATAGTTTCTCATTTATTAAGACTCCTAAGTATTTTGCATCTTTAGTTTGGGTCAGTTCTTTTCCATGAATGTAATATTTTGAATTTATTTGTTTCTTTTTCTTTGTTACTCTTAACAGTTGACACTTTTCTGGGTGGAAAGACATACTCCAGTTATTTTCCCATTTTATCAATTCATCTAAGTCTTTTTGTAAAATTTTGCTATCTTGTTCTGATTTAATTGTTCTATAGATTATACAATCATCAGCAAATAACCTAACTTTTGTACCTGTTGAGATGTTGTTGGGTAAATCATTTATATAAATTAAAAAGAGTAAGGGACCTAGCACAGTTCCTGAGTTAATCTTTATTGGTGCAGATTTAGATCCATTAATTATTACAGTTTGCTCCCTGCCCAAAAGGAAGTCTTGGATCCAGTGATGTAAGGAACCTGAGATTCCAAAGTAGTTAAGTTTTTTAAGTAAACTAAGGTGGTGAACTTTGTCAAATGCTTTTGAGAAGTCTAGTAATATTGTATCTATTTGATCATTTTTGTCCAAGCCTTTTGATAGTTCATCTATTAAACCTATTAATTGTGTTTCACATGATCTGTTTTTGCTAAAGCCGTGTTGATGTGGGCAGAGGGCATTATATTTTTCAAGGTGGTTAACTATTCTACTATATATTATGTGTTCTAGTAATTTACAGGTGATACTAGTAAATGATACAGGCCGGTAATTACCAGGGTCTGATTTATCCCCTTTCTTAAAGAGTGGAGTTACGTTAGCTAATTTCCAATCCTGGGGCACTTTACCCTGGTTTAGAGAGGCTTGAAAGAGAACTACAAGGATTGGGGACAGTTCATTGCTTAGTTCTTTTAATAATCTTGCAGGCAAATCATCTGTGCCAGTAGCTTTGTTTATTTTTAAGTTTTTTAGGAGTGAATGTATACCTATCTCATCTACAGTTATTTATCAAACAAGGACAAGTTAGTTGGGCTTTTGAAAAGGTCGGCGCCCTAAAAAAGTGCATTTTTTATAAAATAAATAGATTTCAGCTGAAAACTTACGTCATTTTTGACGGGTGATACGCTAGTATATATATATATATATGTATATATATATATATATATATATATATATATATATATATATATATATATATATATATATATATATATATATATATATATATATATATATATATATATTAGGACTGTTAACGATTGGTTTAACTTTTGAAAAATTAACGATTAATTAATCGTTAATTTCAAAGCCAAAAATTAAAATGTATGATGTCATAAGCAACACCTTTTAAACATTCTTGTTGAAAATCTAAATAACACTGGAGTGTCTCCTTTATATGTCATCTTTTAACCAACTACGCAAAAAGACAAGTGTGCTGACATTATTTGGTTCCAGTGATGAGTGTGTCCAACTGACAATTATTTATCAGCCACTATATTTATATATATATAACAAAGACCGTTGAAATGGTTCAATATGGTGACTGACATTTATGTCATAACAGCGAAATAAGTATGTTCATCAGTGTTAATTAGAGCAGTGGGGTCGCCTACAAAATTTCGAGGAGATGGGGTCATAAATAATAAACTTTATATTAAAAGTTTAATGCCAGAAACATTTGTGGTAACGTACAAAACAACCTTCTAAAGTTTCCTGTTGGATGAATGAAAATAATATTATAAAGCTTATATAAAAAAAATACTTTTAAGGTCCCTTGTCCTCCTTGCAGTCGTTCTGGTAGCTCAGGCAAGGGTGACCTCTCTTTCTATTAACAATTGCCAGTTCATCGTAAACCAGGGCTCTTGGAATGCGCTCAGAGCCCATCCTGTGGACATTGCTTAACCACCGCAGGTGCCTCTCACTCAAGATTGAGTGCATGCTCAACATATGGCTCCTCCTGAGCACCTCCGCAAGTGTGATTTTATCCTGCCGCTTAATATAGGGGATCCTACGAAAGCATCGCAAGTGGAAACTTTTAAGCTGCTTTATTTGCTTGGCGTAGGCCGCCTCGCATTCGCTGCCATATAGGAGTGTGCTCAGCACACAGGCCTATTGTACACAGTGATTTTCATCCTATCAGTGTGATGCCTTGCCAATAACTATATATATATATATATATATATATATATATATATATATATATATATTATATAACTACATATATATTATTATTATTACTGGGTAAGGAATTACTCATAAATTACATCATCCTGCATTAACAGTCACTTCTGGTCACACATTATAATCTTATTAACTTAAGCTCTTAATTAGCAAATAATAGTTAACTTACCAGTCTGCCTGACAGATAATGTTTGATCTTATTATTTGTAATACATCTCACTTTTTTCAAATTCTCATTGAGATAAAAGTGTTTAACGATTAAAAAAAATAACTTGATAAAATCGTTGATAAAGTATCGGGTATCTGATGGCGTGATTTCGTGTCCCACATGATGGATCGCGTGTCATTTTCAATATACAGATACTAGTTTGTGGTTCGGCGCCGTGGCGCCCGCGGCGCCACCTTTTTCAAAAGCCCACCTAACTTGTCCTTGTATGATAAATACGTAATATTAAACTTTCTTAAATGTACACAAAGTATTTTATAATAGGGTGTTTTTTTGGGGGGGTCAAAAGTCCAAGTAACTTATCCTTGTATGATAAATACGAAATATTCCTGAAATGTACACAAAGTATGTATATAATATTATTTTACAGTGCTCATCACCACACGATTTTTAAAGTAATTTTAGAAAGCAGCGCACCATATTACTGCACCAAAAAAATACGTTGAAAACCAGGCGATAGAGTAAATTCATAAATGAATAGTCGCCATTTGTCATGATGGATATGGTGGTATTTACTTGCTTAGTTGGATAATACATTTTAAATAAACATGGATTTCATTAAATTTTGTAAATGTTATTTAATCTAAGTAATTATACAAGTAATTATAAAAGGCTATACACCAAAATTATATAGGCCTAAGGGGCCGTCCATAAATGACGTAACGCGATTTTTACCGAGTTTTGACCCCCTCCCCCCTCGTCACGCGTCGTCACAAAAACTTAGACCCCCCCCCTCATTAATACGTCACAAATCTTTGACACATTAAAAAAAAATAATAAACACTTTATTTTCTATCTGAAAATAATTATGTTTCAAATCACTTTTATTGTCATTTAAGTATTTATTATTTATTTAGTGAAGATCTACATTGTAATATCGTAATCCGCGTGAAGCATTTTTTTTAAATGTTTAAGCGGCCTTCAGAAAACGAACTGTGTTAACATCCTTAGATTATATTTTATTTTAATGCATACAAATTAAACATTGACTGTTAATCATCATGGTTAACGTCTTTGTTTAGAAAAAAAAATATTTAAAAATAACATTTTTAAAATTTATTTTTTAAAAATCCCTCAATTGACTGACGGGCATCCCGTAAGAAAGAGGTCGGCGAACAGAGGTAAATAACCTCATCTAGGGTCAAAAAGGGAATTCTTGGGGGTAATGCAGACTCATTTGGGACACATAACATCCACTACAATCCACTAGATATATTAAAATACGTCATGTGTACTTGTACGCTTGGAACATGTGCCAATTATTGAACCAGTTCCTTCCAGAAAATGCATTTTTTAAAAATTTGACAACTATGTAGATTTCTTACCGACATACTATACGAAGACACCTAAATCTACCCTACTTTCATTTATATTGAGACGATTGACAATAATCTTAATCCACATGACTTGTCTGTATAAAGTATCCTTTCTGTGATATTTAAAATTAATGCCTTAAATCTTAAAAACTGAGCTAAGAAGAAAAGTTGTTTTGTGCTCCTCTCCAATTGCGATGTCAAGAATTTGATGCATTCAATAAAGTTAATGAATAGTTGACTAATTTTAAATGGGCCCATTTACCATTATATCTAGAACAGTGCTTATCAAACTTTTTAGTATGGTGGACCGTCAGGAATTTTTCCATTGCACCAGGCACCACTATTTTCCCTGCACTGACAATTTTTTTCGGTCCTTTTTTTGATAACATCTGCGGACCGGCAGCGGATGGCCCACGGACCAGCACCGGTCCGCGGACCACCACTTTGTGAAGCACTGATCTAGAACAGTGCTTCTCAAAGTGGTGGTCCGCGGACCGGTGCCGGTCCATGGGCTATCCGCTGCCGGTCCGCAGAAGATATCAAAGGACAGGAAAAATTAATTATAATCCTCCATTTGCAACCATTAATACTAACCCAATAGAATATGTTTAATTTTTCGGAAATAAGCATTTAACATGTAACAAATAAAATAAAATAAATTACATTTCGCTACCATGTCAGTACAGGGAAAGTACTTCAAGTAGTAGAAAAAATCCCTGCCGGTCCACCATAAGAAAAAGTTTGAGAAGCACTGAACTAGAAGACTCGAATGGCCAGGGGCGTTTGACCATAAACCAATCGAACAATCATATCAAACTTAAAATGTTTTTAATTTTATCAAATTCCCTCCCTCCTCCACTTTTAAAGAAAAAGGATATTCCGTGTCGTTTTGACTTAAAATATCTACACATAATCCTATTCAGATTATTTTTAGACACTTGGCATGCTTGTAAAACTCACCAGCAGCATTTTCGGTTGGGGAGGGGGGGGGGCTAACGACGCTCCCCCAAATCCCCGAGTCATGTGAGCAGGATCTAGAGTCTGGGGGTTGGGGGGGGGCGGTAACGCACACATAAACTTGTATATTTTGGCAAAACAAAAAACAATCGACAACTCTTGCCATGAGAGAACTAAACGGAGCTGCGGTTACATCACAAATGCTTTGATGTCAACATCAAACGACGCAGTGTAACAATTTCATATGTTATCTTGTGAATTCTCAAACTTAAGGATTATAATTAGATTTAATTGTCGTGTCTTGATAGCTTACGCCAACCAGCGTCTGATGGCCTACCGACCGGCACATTGAGAAGCATGGAGTTTTAAAAAAGTAAAAGAAAAAGTCATTAAATAAATTGTAAGCCATCAAATATTTCAGTGGAAGTTTTATTTAAAGTTACCCTTTTGATGTGACGTCACATTTCTTCAACCCCCCTCCCTCCCCCTCGTCACGCATCGTCACAAAAGTGTGACCCCTCTCCCCTCCCCTAGGTGCGTGACGTCATTTATGGACGGCCCCTAATATCATGCGCATTTGACAAGTTTTGCACACAAATAATGGATGTTGTAAAACTTTGCACACAATTTAATAATTTTCCACGAACCATAGAGAAAACATTGCTTTGTAATAGTCTTCTCCTTCTAAGAGCGTTTATACTAAATTGAAGGATACAAATCCAGTTGATATCTTCTGCTTGCACTAGTTTAGTCATTTATTTGTGAATACAAATCTCTTAATTTTATTCACAATTATAAACTCCATATAAGAGATTTTAAAATAATGTAATGAGCCTAAATTTTCTTCTGCTAATCGTCAAAAGATGACGGATCGAGTACAGTGTGCACCCCTTGGTTTCTATTCTAAAGTCTAATCGATAAATTCCAAACTGACTTCTGCTAGCAGTTAACATTTCTCAAGACAAATTATTGCGCGGTGCTGAGGTAGTAGAAGCGAGACTATTAATATCATGTTAATGTCATTGGTGGGAATCAAGAAGTATATAAAGTATTGTAAAGGATATTTTTGACTATGACACTGTGAGGAAGGTTTATTCGACTTTCATCGGTACTTCAACATTTAATCAAAGCTGATAATTTTATATGACGACAGAATGACGAACTAGATGGTCTGATGATTAGACATGAAGACGATAGCTTATTTCATTTCATTTTGCCCGTATATGGTTTGGAATGTAATCATCATCTTCTTATCGGTAAATGCATAACATATAAACAGGGTATTAGTTAGCCTAACAGGACGTAACACAACTAATACCCTGTTTATATGTTATACATTTACTAATTTTAAAGCCTGGCTGCAGTCTCAATCCCATTATTTTATCTTCTTATCGGTCTATATATAAGAATGAATGTCATACGCTATTTTCTTAATTAACTCTTCCTCTGAATGTGGATGAGGCAGTGGCGTAGCTAGAACTTTTGCCGCCCGGGGCGATCTCCAATTTTCCACCCTTTTTAGGGAATATACATAAATGACGTCACGCACCCGGGGGGGGGGAGTCATACATTTGTGACGATGTGTGACGAGGGGAGTGTGTTCAATAAATTTGACGTCACTTCAAAACGCGCAACTTTAAATAAAATTTCCAATTAAATATTTCATTACTGACACTTTATTTAACGTTTATGTGAAACGCGTTTCACGGCTTTTAAGGTGTCAAAGGTTTGTGATGTCATATTGAAGAAGGGGTCTAAGTTTTTGTGACGACATGTGACGAAGGGGGAAGGGGTAAATAATCAGCCAAAATCGCGTGACGTCAATTAAGGACGGACACTTAGTCGAGTATATGATGGGGTTTTTATAAATTAAATAAACATGTATAAATAATTATAATTGAAACGAAGTAGAGGTGGGGAAGATGTTTACCATTGCTTGCCATATTTATTTAAGCAGTAATAAAAGAGGCCGCATAAGATGATATACCTATAAATACACATTTATAAAAATACACGATACACTTTTTGAAGGCAATAAGAAAGTTACTTAGGTCGCAGCCCTCCCCCCCCCCACCCAAAAACATTAAACTAACAAAGAAAGTGTAAACATTAGTTAGTATGTAAGCATATTTATATATATTTTACTTTCATAATAGAAAAATCGTGTATTATGCTATCACAATTTAAATTACTTATAATATCTTGTTCTATTAACAATATTGCAAAATTTTGTTGGCTTCAATCGCTCATTGCGAAACGAAGATAATTTTTTATCAACTTCAGTTTGGAGATGCTACTTTCACAATTAGCGACACTGGAAGTAATTCTTGAAAAATTTCATAACAAAATTACGATGTTGGGTTCAGAATTTTCCAATCTTTACTGTTGAATAAATTTTAATAGATCAAGGGTGTCTTTTCCCCGTTTTTCTAGCATAATGCCTCTTCTTGTAGTGTATGTACAGCCATAAGAACCTGGATCATTTTTCTTTCAATATGGAATTGTTCCTTATCAATGTCAATAAAGTAATTTATTTGATGTTTAAATGCTTCGTTTAGTAGGTTACATGGTATTATATACGAATATTTTCTTTCAAGGACATGCAACTGATCAAAGTGTTCTTTTATAATCCCATCCATGGATAAAAACATGTATCGTTTTACTTCTAGTTCTAAAGTTAGAACCACGTCTTCTTAATTTCCCCACTCTTATTTTTTTTTATCCTTCTAACTGTGCGTTCAGTTGATATCTTCAACTCTTCATAAATTGTTTGGCTGATATAACAGCTTTTTCTATTAGCACATCTCTTTGTTCCATGCAATGACGGGTTCCCATAAATTGAGATAACATAGAAAAGAAAAAGATTGCATCGAATTGAGTAAAATTCCAGCATCTTATCTCGTTTTACTAGTTACTTCTTCAGATGTCAATTTCTCCAAGACGCTTGAAACTTTAAGGTATGCTTTTTAAAAAATTATTTATGCCTAAGGGGCCGTCCATAAAGTACGTCACGCTATTTTTGACCATTTTTGACCCCCCCCTCCCCCCCCGTCACAAATCTCTGGGCCCCCCCCCTAAAGTACGTCACACTTTCGAAAAATTTTGTTAACTAACACCTAATTAAAATATTTAATTTAATACTTAAATTACACTTCACCATTAAGCTGAATTAAAATATAAACTTTCCAATTAAAAGTAGGGATGTACCAGATTCAAAATTTTGAAATCCAGCCGGAGCTGCATTTGGTCGGATTTATGAAGTGAAATCCGGCTGGCGCCGAAATCAGATTTCTTAAAATGGCCGGATTCCTGATTTGCGGGAGCCATTATGAATATATATATAAATTAGGAATCTACCGACCAGCCGGATTTATAAAGTTAAAACTACCGGAGTCGAAGCCAGAGCCGGATTTTTTAAAAAATAGCCGGATTCCGGATTTTCCGGAGCTGGACCCGAAATCCCGTACACCCCCCCCCCTTTAAAAGAACTATCATACTATTAAAATGACTTTAATAGAAGAATAGTTAATTGGCAACAGTTCTCATAGTTATTCAATGAAATAGTAACTCAATCTAGATCAAATTTGAAAAGAAAAATTGCAAAAATTACACTTGACAATAGTATAATACACATAATTTCTCTGCTAACTTTTCATTTACAATGAGTGAGGTTAAGTTTTAGATAATCTTCCGGTTATGCAATCTATTGACACAGGATAATACGTAGATTAGCGAAACTTGATCTCACCCAGAGATTAATTAATACAAAGAAAACAAAACAATTTGACTTTTTAAAAAAAGACTAGATTGACAAATTATGTGACCAACTCTTGTGCTATATTGAATCTGTTTATTATGGTCCTATGAATTATGTTTCATTCAAAAATATTCACTGGACATCATCTTACAACGGTGAAATGAAGTTTTCATCCATAGTTACGACTGACATCATTCTTTCACCATCATCATTTCCTGGAAGGATAATTGCAGACAGATCAACTCGTCCTCATCTAGCCACTCAACAGCCTCTGTATGTGCATTTTCTCTTCTGGCAATAACTGCCATAGGTTCTCTTTGCCTTCTAGAAGTGATTCTCAAAGGACGGATGCTTTTTATCTGAGTTGATTCTGGAACAGTTTGGGTGGGCACATTCTCCTGAGCCCGAGCTCTGTGTTGTCCTGTATGTTTCTTCAAAATTGTTTGTGAGGCTAAATATAAGTGACCTACTTTGCAAAGTAGATCAAATAAGCTGGTAATTATATGGTTGTACTTTTGAAAACTCCTGTTGATCTTGGCATAAAGTCATCAAATTTTAGAGTTTGTGCTACAATCAAGGAAGGACATTTATGAGAATCTGCATCTATCTGAAGCTTTGAGCCCATCAACTATTTGGTTGATTGGGATTGGAGGAGGGGAAGAATCTTGAAGGTAAAACGTTGAAATATGAGCTTCGTGCTTTGTCCTGATATTTAACAATTTGAGTGAAGTATTGGCTGGTGCGAACAAGATTGTCAAACCATACCTGATCCTTATATTTTTAATATTAGTCTTGCTGCATCCAATTCAGATTTATGAAGAACTCATTCAGGAGATACGCATTTCATGCTATTTTGACATGAAACTAATTCTAATTTTTCAAAAAAAAATTGAAAATTATTTTTTAAGCTATTTAAATTCAACTAAAAAAATATAAATAAATTAGAAAAAAAATAATTTAAAAAATAAATGTGTGACATCACACATGACCTGACCCCCCCTCCCCCCTGTCACAAAGTGTCACACTTTCTTAGACCCCCTCCCCCCCCTCGGAGTGTGACGTACTTTATGGACGGCCCCTAATGTGCTGTTTATTAACAGAGAAATTTGAATATTTTCATATTCTTGTCATAAATCTTAATAATTTTCCATAACATAGACGAATTCAAATTATTTACACATTACTTTAATTGGATAGAATTAACATTTTTAATGAATAACCGTATTTCAATGAAAAACACAAATTTTTTGTGCTACATTAATGCTATAAAACAAAATTAATTTTTAATAACTTAACTTACAATAATTTTCTGAAAACTGAAACTGTAATATAAATAAATTACTATTTGCAAGTTAAACACAATATTTAAACCACCATGCCTTGTAGGTACTTGTTCGCGCATCATTCTGCGAATGTCAAAAGTCCATGCAAAAACTGTCGTGGCGATATTAATAGCACAAATATTATTCGGCCCAGCGGTGATGTGTTTTTTGTGGTATTTTTCTTTAAAAAGCGTCATCTGTGACGCATACTTTTTAATTTTCTAAACAAATCGATACCTTTTTTGAGCGAATAAAATTTTTTGAACGCTTTTAAGTTAGTTATAACATTCACTCTGTAATCAAACATATGTTGTGCGAACCCGTTATTTAAGACTCGAAAATAAGAGTATTTTTGTTTCACTCGGGTTTTCCCCCTTGAAAGAAAGGGCGGTTGTCGGAAATGTAGGTAGAAGCATGAAAATTTGGAAAGTCGTAGAGTACCCTCTGTTTGCCTTTATGACTCTATAAACACTCTGTCTGATTGCCATGAGTACACTCATCATCATCATAATTAGTCCCGTTGCGGTCGTTGGGCGGAGCGCATGGACACATCAACAGACAACGATCTCCACATTCGCTTATCTTGAGCGGTGGCCAATAATTTATTCAATCTCATCCCTGTCCATTCCTTTATATTTTCAATTAAGTTTTTAAGCTGTCGACCTCTTCGCGGGTCCCCTTCTACAGTGCCTTGAAGGATAATTTTGTCAGGGTATCATGTCACAGTACATGACCAAACCATGCCATCTTACGTCTCTTAGTTGTTGTTATAATGGTTTCGTGATTACTCGCAATAGAGTTTATTCTGTCCTAGACATATTCATTGGTCTTGTGTTCTAAATAGGAGATGTGGAGAATTTTCCTCATGCATTTGTTTCCAAATGCCTGCAGCTTGCTTTCAGTGGTTGCCATTAGTGTCCAGGTCTCACATCCGTAAAAGACAATGGTTTTGACGAGGGCTCTGTAAAGCCTGAGCTTTGTTGGCAGGCTAATGTTTTTGCTGTTCCATATTTTGGTTAACTTCGTCATTGCTGCCATTGCCTACCCAATTCTAGCTCGAATTTCAGCTTCACAGGTACCATCTCTAGATATAATGGCTCCTAGATATTTAAAATTATGTACCTCCTCCAGCTTTTGTTTGTTCATTACGATGTTTGCCGTACTAGCAGCTGAGGTGAGTGCACTCAAGTGAAGGACAAAGACTCTATTTTTTAAAAAGTATAACTCATTGAAACCTAAAACCCAAAAGTTTTTGTTTCCTTTATGAGCGACATATATTTAAACAATATAAAAGCCCAAGTCACTCACTATCTCCGTAACGCTGAGGGACATTGTGCACCAGTCCATAGCAGTTAAATAAGCATGTGGTGGTTCTCGCCGTAAAATAATATATGACATCATTGTTTGAGCTTATATTTTAATTTTGGTAAAGGGAACGGTGTAAAAAGAGGATTTGAGCATTTATAATTAAAAATTACTTTGTGTACATTTCAGGAAGTCTAATATTTCGTATTTTATCAAACAAGGATAAGTTACTTAGGCTTTTGACAAAAATTGGTCCTTCAACCCCTAGTTATTTTTTAAGAGCTAACACTGAATTTATTAGATTGGTGGAAAGAGTTTAATTAATAAATTAATCACTTGTTTCTAAGATAGCAATACTAATGTCTTATCATTTTTTCAATATTTGTACACAGCCAGGATATGAAGTCTTTACTATACATAATTTATATCTGTGGTCAGCCATGTACATAAAAAAACCCAGCTAGAACTATCATATGAACATTTACAATTTACAACTCCCAATGTGTTTATTAATTTCTTAAACTAGCAACACATTAATAAGACAATGAATTTTTTTATTCAATTTTTTTATATTGTGAAATTGATCTTAATTTTTTTAAAGTGTATTGTTAATTGACCAAATTTTATTTTTTTATTTGCTTTTAAAGCATCGAAACTTATTATAATATTGAATAAAATATAGCTTAAATGTACCAAATATCAAGATTTAAATGTTCTCCACACATTTTATGATAATTTTCACATTTATAAAAAAAATAACAATTATTAATACATGGAAGCAATTGAAATACGTAATAAGAGTTTCTTAGTTTTATCACAAGTTAACATACATTTTAAAAAAAATTTAAGCTAAAAACGTTTTTAAATAATGTTAATAAGAAAATACCGTAAAAGTAATTAATTTCAAAGAAAAGACAAATTTAAATATCATTCAGTAATCAAGCGTCTCAGACAATACAAATAACAAAAACAAATTAAAGCTCGCTTACTTCTAGCTCATCATCACAAAACACAATTCCGTCACAAATTTAAAAGGTAAGAGATTTACATAGTTAAAAGTGTGTACATATTCATATAGATATCTCTATCTTAGTTGTGTTTTTTTCTTTTAACCTAAACATTTTTTTCAAATAAAAAAAACAATAATGTTAAAATAATTAACTTAATTATAGATTATATACAAAACGGTGAGCTACAATTGTTATTTTTTTTAAAATCAGACGATACATGGAGAAAGAACGTGGAATGTTTCACAAGTTTAAAGTTACAGTAAAGGGTTGTTCAAAACTTTGAATACCCTCCTTTTGAAAATTCGCTGTAAATAAATATATTGGCAAGAAAGAATTACCTGAAACTGAAAGAATATGGTATGCCTTTTTTTTTGGGCAAAGGCAGCAAAATGGCCTGAAAATTCTGGAGTGCATTGATAAATAGTTCAAATTCTTTGGCACAAAAATTAATTCAGAGAATTCCATGCGCTATTTGATACAAGTATTCTTTTCTCACGATGTTTTTGTTTAAAAAAAATGTATGGTGTAGAAAAGTGTGATTAAAAAATATTTACCCGTCATTTTACAAAAAAATCATTAATTTCAGATTTTTTTTGTTTTAATTAATCAAGACAACTAGATTATTCTGCGCAGACACTGAGTCGCGTTTTTCTGATGAAGTAAAGATGGTAAATATCACCGCTTTATGAGGTTAATGTGAAAGACCGGGAATGGGATATCGGTAGTAAGAAAGTGTAGAGGTTAAGTTTGTGGGGAAATCGTTGTAGGGGAAGAGACTAATGTTAAGACAGATGCAAGGGCAGACAACTGCTGGAGTTGGTTGAAAAAAATCTTTATGAAAGAATCGATATATCAACCAAAAAAAAACCACCAAAAGAATTATAAGAAAATTCAAAAAATGCAACAACAAAAAAATTCCAAGAAAATTTTGTTATATAATCATCACAACACTGATACAGTGAGAGTCAGAGATTGTGTGTGTGTGTGTGGAGGTGGGGGGATGAATTTGTTTGGGGAAAAGGTTAACATCATAACTGTGAACTGTGGCACCATAATTCTATATAGTATTTTAACGAAATTTTTATAATATGGCGTTACCCGTACAACGGGCACTGTGCAGCGATATTAACATTCATAAATTATTATTTTAATGGTTTGATATTAATGTCTTTAGTTTGATTTTTCATCTTAATTTATGAATTAAAATGTCTCATTTAAGTTGTTTTTTTAAATATACCAAATGTATGTATATACATGTATATAACAAATAAATATTTCAATGTCAAAAAAATATTTTTGAATTGCTCATTTTAACTAACGCAGATTTGGTTT
The DNA here is from genome assembly GCA_944989445.1 of Ampullaceana balthica. Lineage (NCBI taxonomy): Eukaryota > Metazoa > Mollusca > Gastropoda > Lymnaeidae > Ampullaceana > Ampullaceana balthica. The sequence continues at coordinate 273,938 of CALYLW010000104.1, forward strand.
CACGGACTGCACATAGGCTGTTTGGCCTCATTGTCTCCCGTTGTTTGACAGCAGTTGCTGGCCGGATCCTCGCTGAAGTAACGTTGTATGATGACTACCGCCCCGTTGAACATCGCTAACAAGGCAATCAGCCACTGGATCACAACCACGGCTGTAGTGAACTTGACCAGCACGACGCTGCAGGTGGCGCAGGTCAGTGTGGTGGCCACGACGGTGATGTTGACGTCCGGCAGCGGGGTGGACAACAAGTCGGCAGTCGGGGCTGTCACGGCACAGTGACCAGCGTCGTATAGTTCCTGGGAGACCTCGATGACCCACATCGTGCCTGGAAATTATTAAATAAATATTATCACAGTTTTATATTCTCTTCGAAAATGTCCTTCTTAAAGTAACAGCAGATTGAGGTTTTAATAGATTTAGCATTTCAAAATAACTACAGATCAAGTCCGAACATTGACAATTGTTGGCTCACAAAAAAGAATCCAGTCATATATTGGATTTGCATGCATAATACAGATAAGAAAACGTACGGAAATATTTGAATCAAAATTTTATCAAACCTTAACCAAATAAATGGGCGGGGATGGGAGGGATACTGACCCTTGGTGCCTACATCAGGGGACATCAAAGTAGTCTTCATATATGACCTTCATATTGAGTTGAGCAATAAACTCACAAAGACTCAAAGAAGTCTACTGTACTGGTGCTTCCCTGAGTTGGAGCAACTTTTTTTTTAAAAATATCACAGGGCTCTATATTTTAGGCGTCGTTTAGGTCACATTATCTTTATTTAATTTGTTTTAGATTCTAGGCTTGTCGCAGCCCTGACATATTTAAAAAAACTAAATTTACCAAAAATGAGTCCGACTGTATGAATCAATGCCAAGGCCAGCTGCATGCGTAGAGCGATCTTCTTGTCCTTGTTCTCAATGGTCCACAGGACCAGCAGGCCAAAACAGGAGTCTACGATCAAATACACGGGTATGAGAGGCTGCAGGCTACAACTCTTGAAGAACAAGGCGCCTGCAGAAGAAAACAAACGTCGTAGGTTTGTCAGATTAAATCATTACCTATTCGTGTTATCTCTTGGCAATTAGTCGGTGTTAGAAAAGATAGCAAGTTGAATGTAAACCGTGATATTGCTATTAATATTTGACTAGCTTTATCTTAAAATACATTCGGACCTCGCTAAGTCGAACTCAAAGGGACCCGGGAAAAAATTGACTTACTGAGTTTATGAGTAAGGGAATAAACAAAATAAGGGGGGGGGGCATGCCTGCGAGAAGGTTTGACGGGAAAGAGATTCTGATGTTTCCTATGAATGGAAGCCAACTTGGCTTTGACATACCGACACCACTGAGTAAGCCTGTGAGACGAGACACCTTCCCCTCCACCCCACACATTACTCCCTCCACATTGGGATAGGGGAAGTAAGATTTTTCTTTGTAAAAGTAATCACAGCATGCAGCAAAGGTACGCGGATTAGTTACCCTTCTTCCAGCCCCTACTTTTTCTTGTCTGGTTCATTTTTTTTGTCTCAAAATGAACGTCCTACTTGCAGTAGTCGCTTAATCCCTTGTGGAATGCATTAAGATACGAATTTTCGTCCGTTTACGTGGCTCTACGGAAATGTCACCCCAGAATAATAACCCAAACGCCTTCGAAAATTCCCCTAACGGAGGCTGACGGTAAAAACAATGTTCGAATTAAGGAGATCTAAAATACATTGGTCTTATGGAATATGGCCGGGAACTAACATTTAATTCGATATAGGAGGGTTTTCGACTTAGGTAATGTCGACTTAGCGAAGTCTGACTGTACATATATTTGTTGTCACTATCGTTTCTGTGAACTTTGACCCAGATAAAACATCTTCCGATCTTTTGCCAGTTAACGGGCATTTCAAATATTTCAATTCATCATTTTATTTCTATTTTTTATTCCCATGTAATGAATGATACAACTTAATCATATTTTTTGAAAAAATTAAAAATATCATATGGTTAGGCTTTCTTACCAAACATAATTTTGGCCATTCCTAGGAATATGGCCACGATCACGGTCACCACAACCAAAACGTTGTAAGCTGGAGGGGGAAGAAATATAAAACTGGTAAATTGAAGAAACAAACCCCCAAAAAAAAATTATAACATTAAATGGTATAAAGAGTCCAGAACAAAAAAACTTCTTCAGACAAAAAAGTTTATATAGTAAAGTCGTCACCACATTTTATATTAAAACTATGGAAAAAATGGCTTCAGCACGCCTATATTGCGTGTATTTTAACGCTTATTGATTTAAAATATTGATAGCTTTCCAAGATACTTACAATAACCGAAGTGTCGGACGATCGGCACAAGACGTGGGACGGTTATAAGCTCAGACATCCGCCGCGAGTCCTTGATAGGCTTTTCAAAGTTCATTTTTCTTTTATCACTGATTTTTAAAAAAAAATAATAATTCAATAACTTACAAAACAGAAACTTTACACATACACCCCTAATTCGATTCTCCTTACCCCTAATACTATTTAATTTACGTTATATTAATGGTGTTAAAGTTATTCATCGCTATTTCAATCCCAGTGTTATATACGCTTTCCTTTGTCACATTTACCTTATCCCTAATCATATTTAATTTATCCCTTATAATGTTTACATTATCCCTAGTCACTGTTTTTGTTATCGCTTATCATATTACCTTAGACCTATTCTTATTTAATTTATCCCTTATCGTATTTACATTAGAACTAATAATATTTATGTTATCCTTTTCCCAATTCACAACAACACTTGAACATGGATAGTTCTTGTTATTGTGAAGGTAATAAGTCAACAGACCAGTAACACTTTTTTTTTCATTCGGAGAAAAAATGACTTTGAGATTGTTGATATACAATTATATAGGGCATGGGGAATATAAAATAAACTAAATTATTATTTTGGGGGGGGGGAAGTGATGGGAGCGGACAGAAAGTTAAATAAACATAAACAAATACTAGGTTGTGCTGCGGCGCCCACTTTTTTTAGGGCACCTACGGCGCCCACCTTTTTCAAAAGCCCAACTAACTTGTCCTTGTGTGATAAATACGTAATATTAAACTTCCTAAAATGTACATAAAGTATTTTATAATAGGGGTTGTAGGGTGCCCACGGCGCCCACTTTTTTTTTAAAACTGTACGTCCCGTCTGTCCTGTCCGTGACGCTACTAATTTTAGAAAGCAGCGCACCAAATTACTGCACAAAAAAATAACCCCGAGTGAGTCACTGTTTACAACACAAATGCTGACGTCAGAGGTTCATGCTTTGTTTCGTTAATTTTAATCTGGAAACCAAAATGAATATGATTTTTAAGTCTACATTTTCAATTTTTTAAAAAAGGAGATGTCCATTAGCTTTACGACATGAGTCAGTGATAATTGAGGGTGTTTATATAATAGAATGCACACTTCAAAATAAAGCAAACCTTGAGTTATTGCTTAGAATCTAGTTCCAGTCTTTCAAGATTCAAAGTGATCAGTACGAATAACTAAAAATATATCTAGCATTGGCCTTGGTTTGGTGGTGTTGTTGTTAGTGACATTTTTTTTAAAAAATCAATTCGTAGCATGTAATCTCTTTTGATAATTTCGGTAACTCCACGGATGACTAATGGGATATAGGTCTAGTACGGTGTTAATATAGACCCCTGCGGGAGCGTAATTTTATGACCGCAGCTATTATCAAAACAAACTACAATTGTAGACTAAAGTACTTGTATTTTCCTAGAAAGCAACGACCGGGTCACACTTTCAGAATGCATACGGGCAAGTTAGTTAAGGGGCTGGTTTGAAATCTATCATTCAAGACGTGCTTTCGTTGTTGCGAACCAAAATTGTTAACCTCGATAGTCGACTTCGTCCGTAGGTATATATCTCTGTGCATGACAGTAACGAAGTCTTGTTCTCCACGTTAAGTTGGTCTCAGTGTTTTGCACTTTTCCTATGTACTCTACGTGTATTTATATATAATTACAAACTATAATTCAATTTAAGAGCCATTTGGATCTGGCGCCAGTGGGAGGTTAAAACCCTCGCGCCCGCCCATGCCCAGAATACAAACATCTCACTAAAGAGTTCACGAACTTTGGTTAAAACATTAAATAAATAGAAGTAAAAAATATATAATTTTAAAACCACGTTTTTATAAGCGGACTAAAAAGAAGAAAATATTTTTTTTAATTTAAAAAAGGTACTATTATGTAATATGAATAAAAACGTGGGTCGAGCGCTTCTCAGGCTTAACTAATTCAATTCACTCGTTATCTTACTCGTCATTTGTAAACCCTAATCATTTTAGCCAAGCGCCTAAAAAGCGCCCGCCCAAGTTTTTAGTCATATTACATCACAGTACTTAATTTAGTTTTTAAATTTTTTAAATTTTATTTTCTTCTTTTTAGTCCGCTTATAAAAACGTGTTTTATTTTTGAAATCTTTTTTTTTACTTCTATTTATTCTATTCTTTTTAGTCTAAGTGTATGCTATGGTGGGTTTTGAAGTATTGATTATTTTCAAATATAATACGCATTGCCCGACAAACATTTACAGACTGGAAATGACTGATCTCCCCTTGATGTTAAACATGGTTTTTGTGGTCGGGGTTGGTGTGAACTCGGCACGTGAATGTAATTTAAACAAGGGCAGACGGATAATACATAGGCTTAGTTATAGATAAACCAAAAAGTTCAATAATTTAATAACGGTACATTCGATCGATCTCAAACTTCGATACAATGTATTGTCATCCAAGATCTATCTGGGGTAAAATTTTGAGCTCTCTAGGATCATCAGAAGTGGTTTAATTTTACGTTGGCAGATTTGAAAAAAATTGTGGACAGACAAACAAATCCACAGCAACGAAAGCGAGTTAATAAAACGTGGTTAAAAAACAGCTGTCTGGACAAAGCATTGTAAACATTCCCATTGTTTAATTGATTTAATGATTAATGTGCATGCAGTGTTTTCGCGTCATAAAGAGAAGAGAGAATGTTGATGTTATATATTGACAGACGCACCACGTAAACAACCTTTCGGGAAATCGTCGAGTGATTGAGCAGCTCTAAATTCTAAACGATAGGGACACCCCTAACCCCGTCCGTTAGTTTTGTAACGCAAAAAAACTCAAAAATTTTCAATGAAGTGAGTTTTAGGGGGCAACGTGATTGTATATTTGTTATATAATGCGCACTTGCATCTTTGTGGCCTGACATGAACAATTTATCAATAGCAATACTATTATCCTAAAGTTCAACAGAGTATGAACCAAAAACAAAGAAAAGAACTTACCTAAGAAGGTGTGTTTGATATCACATTTAAAAAGAAACGTGTCAAATCAGACGTCCCTATGGACTCATCCGCTTATTTGTGTTAAACTTTTTCCATCCTAGGGGAGAACAAGCATTTTATGAGCAAATGTAAACAAAGTTGTATTTTATATCTGCAGCCCGACACAATAATGTTAAGAGAGTGTTTTGTTTGTTGTTGTATTTTTCATGAAATTTCACATTATTTATAGATAAACAATTTTTTGGGAAAGCCCAATATTTATTAATAAATAACGAAGTTGAGCTATAAGCTAATAGAATAATGTGGCATTTTAAAGCTCACCACGTTAGGAAATATCCAAATTTAGCTGCCACGTCATTTGCATTCTAGCGCTACATAGATCGGATTTCCTGGAACGAAAAATGTTAAGCACAAACTGCGCAGTTTAATTTTTTTTAAATGTCTTTATAATCTAAATGCTTTGTTTTAATTGTAGAGCGATATAAGGGGGTTGTGTAAATGATCAAATAGCTAAGTGTAAAAGTGGATTTGGTTTTTTTTGTTTTCTGTTTGTGTGTCGAGCAATCACATGAAAACCAAACAATAGATCGCGACCAAGATTGCTTGGGTCGTATCTTCTCATCTATGTCCCAATGGTTTCTGTACAGTATCCCTTTATCCGGAAATATTTTTTATGTTAATTGTATATTAAAGTACTTTGGGGGAGTATTCATGTAGCGTTCCTTTTCTTAGTTGCTTTCTCTTAAGAAGCGCTTAAAGTCAGTTCACACTGGGTAAGTAGCATTCCATGATATGCTCCATTGTTTAAACGACAACTTTCCCTAAATAAAGCTGTGTAACTTTGTTTTACTTTTTGTTATATGAAGATACCCCTGTATACTATAGTCGTGTAGATTTAGTGTAGATATCTGGTTTCAGTCATGATTCTCTTTTATTGGCTGCTCTAAATTTCCTTATGAGGCGATAATTTGTGTCAAAAGTATGTGTGTTTTTTTAAGTCTTGAGTTATTACAAGTGTACACTTCGACTTACCGCTCTGGGGATCTTAAATAAAGTTGTACTCTCATATTGTAGATATTCCTTTTTATTCCTTATGATTTTTGAATCAAACTTTGTACTTTCAAATCAATATTTAATTTTCATTAAAAGTCACCTGCTTCAGGGGCTTTTGCACATTAAATATGTTTGCATACCGAGGAGTTATGTCTTGTCTTATTTTTTACAGACGCTCCTTCTATACAGAAGATTATTGCATCCTATGTTCTGTTAAGAGCGTATCGGCAAGTGACGCATCGTTCACAGGCCACGGCTTTGAGGAACGCGCTATTCCCAGCAGCCTTTGTTTCCCTAACTAGTATCCGGTACCCATTCGGAGCTGGGTGGACTCATGGACACCCTAGGCCCAGGGAACAAATCCCTGCCTTCACGGAGATTCGAACCCATGACTTTCGGTACGCAAGCAAAGCGGCATGCCACTCAAATAAATGTTGAGGGCTTCTGTTTTGCAAAATCCGTGCAAAATATAATTTAATTTGAACAGCTTCAAATTGTTAAAAGTAATTTGGTAAACGTCTTTTCATATCTAATATATAAGATATGCTCATTCTACAAAAAAGATTATTCCGTCCTACGCCTATCCACCCTAATGTCTAGTCTTACATTTTTTATTGGTGCTTTGAATGTTGTTAGATTGTCCGTTTACCTGCACATGGTTTCTCCCCAATAGTTTAACCTCAGGTGGGCAAACGTTTCAATAACGTCATTTCTTCAGGCATTGAGTTAAAGACGTCAACACGTTGTTGACAGTCCTCGGCACCTGACGTGTCAAGGTCAATGTGGGGTTGAGCTGGAGCTGGATCGGTAAAAGGAAGAGGGGAATCAGACTTGACCAGGGAGTTGTCACCGTCAAAGACTAAGTTTTTGTGTTGTTTTTTTTCAATTCTGTCATTTCAAAATCTCAATTTAGATTGGATGTTGTTGGAATTACCGTTTATTACCGTACAACGTTTAAATAAACCCTGCGTATACAACTAGCATTTATATTGTATACATCTATATCTCTCTTTAACTTTAAACAATCTTGTATGCAATGGTATCTCATTTTGATTATCATAAATTCAATTGTTTCTGTATTTAAACTAAAAAACCTACACATTATATCGCACTTTAAACTATCATGCATGCTATTGTATCTCGCTTTGAGCTACACTATATGCAATGTTTCTGTCTTTAAACTATTATGTAGGACAATGTAGGTATTCATTTATATCTCTCCATAGGTCATCGTCTTTAGTCTATTTAATTGTATCACTATGCAATTGTATATCTCTACAGTTACAGGGGTGGCGAGGTGACAAAGAAGTTTAAAGGAAGGGCGGCACCTTCACACTTTTAGTCATTTCTTTTTTTTTATAATAGCCAGCAACTACACATTAACAAGTATTTTTCTAGCCTTAAATAATTTCAGCCGTTTGTTTTTCTACCATGTACATGTACTTAAACAACCGTCTTCCCGATTTTCCATTTTACTGGCTCAAGTGTGCTCTATAAATAACTGACTGGCGCAACAACGTGTACTAACTAAACAACCAACTCTGTTCAACTGGGTTATTGCTTTCTCTGACGGTGGCCTTCAGATTGAGATTGTATCGGACTATACTTTGTACCATGGCAAGAAAACATTTTCCTCAACCGAAGTTAGTCGGTTTGGAACTAAGCGAAACATAACCTAAAAGTGGTTAGACGTGAAACAATTAAGTTCTTCGCAAAGCGTGAAGTATGGACATTGAAGTGCATTTTTAAATTAATTTAGATCCTCACGGCGTCACGGCTTTCATGATCACAAATTTGAGACATCGTTACGATGTGAAGCCGGAAAATGTTGTTTTTTCCCAATGCATGTATCACAATCAACACTGAAAAAGTAGGGGGGGGAGGAATAATTAAAGATTACGTTTTTAAGATTGGCTACCACTTTGTGAGTTTGTTTAGGAGTCTGACTGGAAGTTATCGAAAAACTTTGGCAAGGGTTTAAAAGCTAAAAATAGTGTACGCATTGTTTAAAATTAAACTTTTCTAGAAGTTTTTTAACAGAAAATGGGTTTGCCTGAAAAATACACAACAGGACAACGAACGTTTTGACAAGAAGCATTCCTTAGTGAGTGAACGTTAACCACAAAAAGTATTTAAAAAAGAAAAAAAATCTGATCTGTGGTGTAGAATGAAGGTATATATGCATCTTGGCACTGCATACATTGTGGGTTGCCCCAAATCAGTTCAGATTTATTTAACTATAAGGACCTTATCACCACAAACTCGTACAGTGTTTTGGCTAATCCTTTTATAAATAAACCACTAGATAAAATGAAACCTACCACACTAACCCATAAAATTACCCATAAAAAATCTAATAATAATAATAATCAAAACATTCTCAAAACACTAATAGTTAATTTCCAAAGCTTAAAAAATAAAATTCCAGATTTAGAACTACTTATAAAAACAGAAGAACCAGACATAATTGCTGGTTCTGAAACTTGGTTGAACCCCAACATATATAACTCTGAGATTTTAAACACCAATTATAATATTTTTAGGAAAGATAGACCAGACAATTATGGAGGAGTGCTACTTGCAATTAAATCAAATATCATAGCTGAAGAAATTACTACACAGCCAAATTTTAATATAGAGTCTATTTATTGTAAAATAATTACACCAAACTCATCCCCACTTATTGTAGGCAGTATATATAGACCTCCGAATACAAACCTAGAATACATGAACAATCTTTGTAGTCAATTAACTTTCATAAAAGAGAATAATAAAAATGCAGTTCTATGGATTATGGGGGACTTTAATCTTCCAGATATAAATTGGAAAAATTATACAATTGATAACCATCAAACTAACAAAGAAATTAATGAACACTTTTTAGACACTATAAACAACATAAACCTAGAACAGGTAGTAAAAACAGCAACAAGGAAAAATAAAACACTAGATTTATTCCTAACAAATAGACCAGGACTAGTGTTAGACTATAAAATAATTCCAGGACTGTCCGACCATGATATAGTTAGGGTCACCAATACAATAAAAACTAAAATTAATAAGATACCTAGAAGAATAATCTATCTTTGGAATAAATGTAATTCAATAAAACTACACCAATCAGCGGCTAACTTCCAACAAACTTTCATCTTATCTTATCTGTTTACAGACGCTCCTTCTATACAGAAGATTATTGCGTCCTACGCTTATCTATGGTTTGTGTTTAGTCCTGCATTTTTATTAGAGATTTAAATGTTGATAAAGTGTTGGTTTTCCTGGATTCTTCAGGCAACCCATTCCTAAGTAAATTTAACACAAATAGCCCAGTAGAAGAAATTTGGAAAGATATAAAAACAAATCTAAAAACTATAATGGATGAGAATGTTCCAACAAAACTAACATCAAATAAAATTAACAAATGCTGGTTCAATTCTAGATTGAAAAAGCTATGCAAACTAAAAGAGAACTTATTTAAGAAATATAAAGCTACCTATTCATATAGGATACACAAAAAATACTTAAAGATTAAACACTTGACACTTTAGTCGGAACCTCCAAAATGAATATATAAACAATGTAATTACCAAAGATAACAATAAAAACTTATGGTCCTTTATCAAATCTAAAAAAATGGAACCTTCAGGAATAGCCACACTAAAAGGCTCAAATAATAAAACCTATAATGATAATGAAACTAAAGCTAATATCCTTAACACATATTTTGCATAATCTTTTTCTGCCTCAGGCGATAAGGAAGTTTTAATAAATTTAAATAAAATGGAGGAAATAGGTAACATAACTGTAGATGAGATAGGTATACATTCACTCCTAAAAAACTTTAAAATAAACAAAGCTACTGGCCCAGATGATTTGCCTGCAAGATTATTAAAAGAACTATGCAATGAACTGTCCCCAATCCTTGTAGTTCTCTTTCAAGCCTCTCTAAACCAGGGTAAAGTGCCCCAGGATTGGAAATTAGCTAACGTAACTCCACTCTTTAAGAAAGGGGATAAATCAGACCCTGGCAATTACAGGCCTGTATCACTTACTAGTATCACCTGTAAATTACTAGAACACATAATATATAGTAGAATAGTTAACCACCTTGACAAATATAATGCCCTATGCCCACATCAACACAGCTTTAGAAAAAACAGATCATGTGAAACACAATTAATAGGTTTAATAGATGAACTATCAAAAGGCTTGGACAAAAATGATCAAATAGATACAATATTACTAGACTTCTCAAAAGCATTTGACAAAGTTCACCACCTTAGTTTACTTAAAAAACTTAACTACTTTGGAATCTCAGGTTCCTTACATCACTGGATCCAAGACTTCCTTTTGGGCAGGGAGCAAACTGTAATAATTAATGGATCTAAATCTGCACCAATAAAGGTTAACTCAGGAGTTCCACAAGGAACTGTGCTAGGTCCCTTACTCTTTTTAATTTATATAAATGATTTACCCAACAACATCTCAACAGGTACAAAAGTTAAATTATTTGCTGATGATTGTATAATCTATAGAACAATTAAATCAGAACAAGATAGCAAAATTTTACAAAAAGACTTAGATGAATTGATGAAATGGGAAGCTAACTGGAGTATGTCTTTCCACCCAGAAAAGTGTCAACTGTTAAGAGTAACAAAGAAAAAGAAACAAATAAATTCAAAATATTACCTTCATGGAAAAGAACTGACCAAAACTAAAGATGCAAAATACTTAGGAGTCTTAATAAATGAGAAACTATCATGGAATCCCCATGTCAATGAAGTTATTAAAAAATCAAACAAAACCTTAGTCTTTATAAAAAGGAACTTTAATAAATGTAATAGAGATATAAAACTAAAATGCTACCTCACTTTGGTAAGACCTGTACTAGAATATGCATCTTCTGTATGGGACCCATCCACCAAAGAAAACATTGATAAACTAGAACAAATTCAAAAAAGAGCTGCCAGATTCATTACTAGAGAATATTCGAAACTGACAAGAATAACACCATTAGTTAAATCATTAAACCTTGAAACACTAGAGGATAGAAGAACCAAGATCAAAGTAGTAATCATACATAAAGCAATTAATTCTAATTTAGAAATACAACACAAAGATAACTTAATACAACCCTCAGATAGACATAAGGATAAAAACACCTTTCTTATTCCGTATGCAAGAACAAACACATACAAGTTTTCCTTCTTCCCGTCCGGAATTCGGGCGTGGAATGGGTTGCCTGAAGAATCCAGGAAAACCAACACTTTATCAACATTTAAATCTCTAATAGAAATGCAGGACTAAACACAAACCATAGATAAGCGTAGGACGCAATAATCTTCTGTATAGAAGGAGCGTCTGTAAACAGATAATATAAGATAAGATAAGACTCCAACCAAAGGCAATAAGCCTTCCTTGTTGAAAAAACAATGAATTAAACAACCCGTAAAAACAAAGCTTCTGACTATAAATCCCTTATATATGAGACGTAACTAAAAGTATTGAATATGTTCAATATAATACGCACCGCACGATAAAACATTTACAGACTGAACGTGACTGAACTCGCCTTGCTGTTAAACACGGCGATGTGGTCATCGATGGCTGGAGTGAAAAACCAGTGACACGTGAGGGTCAACTATAGCAGACAGCTACATAGAGATACATAGAGATAAACTAAAAGTCCATTAATTTAATTACGGTACATTCGATCGATCTGAAATTTTGATACAATGCATTGTTAAGTGACACAAGTCTATGTGCAAAATTTCAGCTCGATATAATCACGGGAAGTGGGTCATTTTTTTACTTTTGTTTTTCCGCGGGCGGGACCACGACAGACAGAAAGAGAGAGAGAGAGAGAGACAAGACGATGAGGTTAATATAAGGGACTTAAAACAGAGGTTACGAATGAACTGAAGTTAGTTGCGGTGCATTTAGTCATCAATGGTTTACGCCCCCTTTGGCTATTCCGGGGAAATGATATGGGAGCGGATTCAATGCCACAATAGGACGTGATAATGTGGCCACTTGTTGTATGGGACATCGATCGCCGACCAATGTGATGTGAGATGATGTCACTTTTTAGACGTCCATAATCCTTGTATGGGATATTATAGAGCGATTCTTTGGATCATGCTACTCTAGCTTTAACAATATAGTTGATGGTTTTTTTTTAATACTGAAGGAATACTATATTTTATTGCGTACATGAACAATTAAATTTAGCAGTGGTGAATACTTGAACATCGAGTTTATTCCTCATCTGTCTCCCTGACCAGGTATAAATGAGTAATGTCCTCTACTCCGTTAAGTGGAAGAGCTAATTAAGAAAATAGCGTTTGATTATGGAAAATGTTACGGAAATTTAATTTTATCATCACCCGCATATTGGTTTTTTCTCAGCAGAGATCAACTGATTAAAAAGTTTTTATATCAAACTTTTCAAAGTCAGAGTTTTTTGTAAAGCGATAAGTAAAATAAATTAAAAGGTTCTCAACTTTTAAGATTTGTCCAGCCCTACACTTAAACATCTCAATTTTTAATCAAGAAAACATTTGTTCTCTAATACAGAATAATCCTCGCACTACCCCCCCCCCGCCCCCGCCCCCCACCACCCAGGATTTTCACAAGAGCCACCGTTTGGGTGCAGGCCTTTTAATTTTAGAATAATAATCAATTATACGTTATAATAATATAATAGCTTTTCAATATTTTGAGAATCACTGGCCTATAACACTAAAATATATAATTTTTTTTAATTTTATTTATTTATTTATTTTTATTTTTTTTTATTATTATTTTTTTTTACAGTTCTTATTTTTAGCTATGATTCAAGTCTAGCCTTGACCTACTTTTATGTGCAGCCTTCGGTAGACACAACATTTATTTAATTGTTGGTGACCCCGATATGTGGGAGTGGGGAGGCGGGACAAAAAAATCTGTAAATAGAAATAATAAACCAAACCGCACTGAAGCCACTTCCCGATCCCACCCACTCCCCCTTTTACCACTCCATGGCCTCTAAGTATTTAACGAGCGAAAACAGCTAACGTATTCCAACACAGTTTCCCTTTAAAAAAAACAACAACATGGGGAGCGCTAAGTGGAACATCACACAGGAAGGAATAATTTTGTTACAAGGAGATGAGTCAGCCCTCCCTGTAGTGTTCAACTAGCAGTCATTCCTTTTAAAGTGTTCATTTCATGAAAATGATCAATAGTAAAACTCGAAAGATGATCAAGATTCTCTTTTGTTCATGACTTAACGCTCAGTTTCAAAAATTGAATTAATTCTCAATCTGTACATGAATCTTATTCAAAGAGAGATACAATTTTATGCGATAATTAATTGAAAAGACATTCAACTGAATATATTCTAACTTAAAATCTATGTATATAATTCACCAAAGTGAGTATGTGCAAACATGCATGACGAATGACCCTCGCTGGGGTTGACCAATGTCTCGAGACCAACAATTTATCACGTCCGCCTTACACTGGGTTCAAGCCCCCGCGAAAACGTTTTTTAAAATTTTTTTTACAAATGTGTGTTTGTGCCTGTTCTTTTTCCCCTTTATTGGGAACATGGCTGACCGTCGCTAGGATCGGCCAATCACAGTTTATGTTTGGCTAGCTAGTGTGGTGAAGGGTGGTGGGCAGGTAGATAACCACTTTGGGAATGTCTCGAGACCAACAATGCGTCAGCGGTTCCCCCCTACCGACGTCCAATAACGTTGTTTTGATTTCTTCGTGATGTAGTTTGTGTCCGTTCTTTCCCCACTTTCTTTGCACTATCCATGATCAAGTCTGCGGCTTATGCTACGCCGCGGAGCGTATCTAGTATATACAATTGCAAATAAGTTCAATTGCACAGAGGTATAATTATGTTGACTATAGACTATAGATGATACACTAAAGAGAGGTGTAAATGGATAATTGATAACTTAAGACTGTTCCAATTAAATTCATGATAGTTAAATAAGAGATACAATTACATTTAAGACAAGTAAAGAGATATACAATTGCATACAGTATAGTTTAAAGAGATATACAATTGCATACAGTAAAGTTCAGCGAGTGATACATTTGCATGCATGATATTTTAAAGAGAAATACTTTTGAATTTATGATAATTAAAAAGAGATACCATTGAATTTATTATGATAATTCTTATCGTATCTTATCTTATCTGTTTACAGACGCTCCTTCTATACAGAAGATTATTGCGTCCTACGCTTATCTGTGGTTTGTGTTTAGTCCTGCATTTTTATTAGAGATTTAAATGTTGATAAAGTGTTGGTTTTCCTGGATTCTTCAGGCAACCCATTCCACGCCCGAATTCCGGACGGGAAGAAGGAAAACTTGTATATAATTAAAGAGATGTGCAGTTGTATGATTGATAGTTTAAAGAGAGATACAATTTAATTTATGATAATCAAAATGAGATGCAATTGCAAACAGGATAGTTTAAAGTTTAAAGAGATATTTAGATTTTTACAAGATGAATGCTTGCTTTATCCGCTGGTCTTATTTAAAGGTTGTACGGTAATAAACGGTAATTACAACAACATACAGTGTAAAAAAAAACACAGTCTTTGACTAGAACAATTCACTGGCCAAGGTTGACTCCTCTCTGCCCCTTACTGATCTAGCTCCAGCTCAGCTACAGCTCCCACATTGACCTTGCCACGTCAGGGATCGAGGACTGTCAACAACGTGTTGACGTCTTTAACTCTGGAGTGCCAGAAGAAATGACGTCATTGAAACGTAGTTCCTACCTGAGTTTCAACTATTGAAAACGTGAAATGGGTTGTCAGTTTGGACATAGAATCAAATACCGAAATCAGGAAATCAGACACTTTAACAACATTAATATATAAGACTGGAGATCGACATGGATAAGCGTAAACCGAATGATCATCTGAATAGGATGAGCGCTTTTTATTATATAAAATATAATAAGGTATTTACAAAATTCTCTTTTAACAATTTAAAGCGGTTCAGATTACATTCTACTTATTTAAAAAATAATATTGCATGGATTTTGCTTAACAGAAGCTTTCAGCATCTATTTTAGTGGCATGTCCTCTCGGCTGGCGTACCACGGGTCACGGGTTCGAATCTCCGTGAAGGCAGGGATTTATTCCCGGGGCCAAGGGTGTCCCTGAGTCCACACAGCTCTGAATGGGTACCTGACACTAGTTGGGGAAGCAAAGGCGGCTGGGAAATGGCGTGGAATTCTCAAAGCTGGGAACGCTACGTCACTTGCCAAAACGTTCTTAACAGAATGTAGGACGCATTCATCAAGTGTATTCAAAGAGCCTCTGTATAAATAAGACAAGACATAACCGCTAGGCACGCTAACATAATTAATGGCTGTACGCCCTTGAAGCATGTGACATTCTAATGAACATGAACTATTGATTTGAAAGAACAAATGTTGATTGAAAAATCCCCGGGAATAAAATGGAATATCTTCATTATGAGAGTACACATTTTATTTAAGACAACGGTAAAGTTTATGTGTGGGCTTATTATAACTCAATACTTAAACAAACACATACTTTTGACCAGTGGTTTTTTTTATATGCAATTCACACAATGTATCGTATCATGGATTGCTCCTAATTTAGTGTAAACTGACTTCAATGGCTTTTTAAAAAGAAAGCAATGAACAAAAGTAACTCTACATTGAATAGTCATTGAAGAACTTTAATATAAAATTGATAAGAATATACATTTTGGGATGAAGGGATACTTATAAACACTGTGCAGAAAACATTGGGACATAGATGAGAAGAAATTGTCAAAAAAAATTGTTGCGATCTATTGTTTGGTTTTCATGTGATTGCTCGACTCACTTACAAACATAGAAGCAAAACCAAAAATCCACTTTTACGCTTAGCTATTTGATAATTAACACGGCTCCCTTATTTTGCTCTACGTTTAAAACGAGGCATCCGGGCGATGTAACGTTGGAAAGCAAATGACGTGGCAGTTAAATTAGGATATTTCCTAACGCGGTGAGGTTTAAAACATTCTATTAACTTACCTCAACTTCGTTCGTTAGTTAGTAGTATATATTGGGCATTCCCGAAAATTGCTTCTTTATAAATTATGAGAAATTTCCTGGAAAAAACAAAAACAATCCAATCAAGCTACTAACATTATTGAGTCGGGCTGCAGTATTGAAATGTGAAATACAACTTTTTTACACTTGCTCATTGACGGCTTGGTCTCTCCTAGGCTAGAAACAGTTTAACATAAAAAATGCGTTATTTTGTAGAAGTACTAGAAGTGATGATCCATACGGAAAGCTGATTCGATAAGTTTCTTTTTAAATCAAATGTTATAGCAAACACACGTTAGGTATGTTCTGTTTTGTTTTGGTTCATACTCTGTTGAATTTTGGGATAATAGTATCGCTATTGACCAATTGGTCATGTCAGGCCACAAAGATGCAAGTGCGCATTATACACTAATAATAATAATAATAATAATAATTTGATCATTTATACAGCGCAGTATCCCAGTATGCAACCGAGATCACAACGCTTTACATAAAAATAGTAACACACGTAATTATCAGTTTATTCAATGTAAAAAATGTATAATC
Organism: Ampullaceana balthica; assembly: GCA_944989445.1. Taxonomy (NCBI): domain Eukaryota; kingdom Metazoa; phylum Mollusca; class Gastropoda; family Lymnaeidae; genus Ampullaceana; species Ampullaceana balthica. Next base: position 290,933 of record CALYLW010000104.1, read on the forward strand.
TAAACATCGCATATAATGACATTACAGTGCATATAATAGAAGTTTAACAACGTTTACAGGTGCCGTCCATAAATGACGCAACGCAACTAGGGGGGAAGGGGTCACACTTTTGAGACATGATATTTGATATCAATGTGATAATTTTAGATCAAATGCTTTAGACGTGCATATACTTAGCAGGAAAACTGTCACTATTAGACCGAAATCAATTCAAGGAATCGCCCGGTATATATTCTAGGTCCATCAACAATCAAATGACCCTTGTAATATCAATAGTCACACTCGCGGGACAGACGGTTAATCACATCAAAGGATTTGTGACATTACCGCTGCACAGTTCGTTACCTTTTTTACTATGCCTCGGCAACTATATATGACATTTGAGATGGCGTCAATGGCCCTGAGTCACTAAGACTCTTATAAGTTCCCTCGGGGAATTCTCCGGCTGCTTTCTCTCCTCCACCAAGGAGAGCTAGCCGACTGGGACACCCCCGAGACGATCCCCCCCCAAAAAAAAGGGGGTCGTCTGTGCAGATGCCAGCCGCACAAGTCGACCTAGTCTGCCTCTCAAGGGGGTTACCTCCCAGATGGGGGTAGTGGATTTTTCCCTACTTCGACCGCTATAACTGCCGCGCAACCACGGTACAGCGTACGGGTCTTTAGACCTAGGACTGTCGCAAGATAGGAATCATCACTGTAGCTTACCTATGGGGGTGCGGGCAACCGCAATAGCCAACCACCTTTCCCTAAACAGTGCCGCTCACTGAAATAGCTAGAAAGGGGGACCAAACGGTCGCTTCGGATGACCCGACCCTCAACGGGTACAATGGTTCTCGTCATCGACAGGGGCACTCTCCACATGGACAGGGGCACTCTCCACATCGACAGGGGCACTCTCCACATCGACAGGGGCACTCTCCACATGGACAGGGGCACTCTCCACATGGACAGGGGCACTCTCCACATGGACAGGGGCACTCTCCACATGGACAGGGGCACTCTCCACATGGACAGGGGCACTCTCCACATGGACAGGGGCACTCTCCACATGGACAGGGGCACTCTCCACATGGACAGGGGCACTCTCCACATGGACAGGGGCACTCTCCACATGGACAGGGGCACTCTCCACATGGACAGGGGCACTCTCCACATGGACAGGGGCACTCTCTACCTCGGATGCCCCCGTCTAAGTTCCGCACAGTGACTGTAATCATCTAACTGCCTAGCTGACCCTAACGGGACTTCGATGTTCCACGTCTGGGCTGTTAGTTTCGGGTTTCGCGTACCCTACTTATCCAGAGGACCTCGCATAGGTCAGCCCCTTCCTCCGGCTCGGCAACTATAAAACAACCCGAATTCATACTTAATCTTGTACGGCTTTAGGCCATGTAGGGGATCATTTTGCTATCACGTCAGTGCAGGGAAAATCACGTCAAAACGGGGGAAAAGTGCACCGGTCCCTGCTGCAATGGGAAAATTCATGCCGGTCCGTCAAACTAAAAGTTTGAGAAGCATTGTTTTACATGGTTTCAAATAAGAGTGCATCCCTACACTAAATCATGGGCTTCCAAACTTGTTGCATGGCAGGCCATATTCCATGAAGTAAAGATATGCGGCGGCCGGATTAAGATAATAAATAAAAAGACATACTTTGAGAAGTTTGTTATTGAAAATTTTTAATGTGCGAAGTGTGACATTGAGAGTAAATATGCGCGGTCTGGCTCAATGCCACTAGTTTTATACGTAAAATATCACACAGGTGAGAGTCACTCAGTCTCGTCCCCACACGATTCTAGTTAAAATTCAAATTCAAATCTGAGAATGGCTGCTCACACATGTTAAGGCAAACAAGCTGAGCATTTCTTTTTTTTTAGCTAATGTTGACATTTCTAGGAATCTCTAGTGGGGAGAAATGTGTGGTATTAGGCTGCATTTGATACAGTTACCTTTAAAAAAAAGGTGCAGCTTGTTTCCAAAGACATTGATTTGTGAATAAAATTGGTTTAACATTGTTGTTTACCCTTGAAGATTTGTGTTAAGAAAGTTTAGATGTCTTGTAACATCAACTAAAAATCCAAAATCTGTGAGGCAAGCAGGATCAGATAGTTCTGGAATTGGTTATTTCTTATTTTCCACAATGAATAGCCGGTTACTTATTTAAGTTTGTAAATGCGCTGAAGTGCTGTCCCCGACAGAGCCATCTTATACCATTGTGATACACAACATCTTAGTATTCTCCCTAGATGTCAAGAAGAAGCTGCTGGAACTGGCGGTGAAACAGGACTTTAGAGCGAATGGAGTTTATAGATTTTATAACTGGCTTAAGGATATAATCACATCTAAGATGTTTGGCACAAAGAACTTGTTGGTGAATGATACAGGGAAGTTTAAAATCTTTGCCAGCATCTTCGCTGACTTTGCTACAGACAAGTTTGGTAGTCAACTGCGCTCACCAGTGATTGCAGGTGCACCATCAGTAATAAGTACAGAGATTTTTTTCTTGGTAATTTAACGTCATTAACAGCAGAACGAACAGAAGCAACTAAATTGATTGGTCTTTGTCCCCTTGTTTAGTCTTTAAGACTGTAAATCTGGTAAACAATAAAATGTTATCGATATTTGCCATCCTTTGAGGTACCCAAAACAGTATAATATTTCGAATTTTTAAAATAAATATAAGTACGTTGCAGAAATATTACGTCCGCCAATTAGCTATTTAAGATGAAGCCGTGGGCCAGTTAAAATTTAAGCGCGGGTCGTATTTGGCCCGTAGGTCGGACTTTGGACACCCCTGCACTAAATAAATGCTTAAATGACCTAAAAATGATTTCAAACATGTTCATTTTCAAATAGAAAATACGGTTGGGGGTGTGCAAATCTTTGTGACGTCATATTGGGGGGGTCTAAGTTTTTGTGACGACGTGTGACGATGGGTGAGGGGGTGGCTCAAAATCGGTCAAAATCGCTTGCCGTCATTTATGGACGGTCCCATATATGCAAATGAGTTGTGTGTTTTTTTTGGATTAAATATCGTCATGATTCTTGTTAATTTTATTCTTATTTATGACGTTGCTCTTAAATAAAATATTTATGAGAATTACGATTGAGTTTTTTTTTCTCTACAAAAGTAACGGACGTTTGTTAGCGGTTTCCCCTATTGTTTAAGAGCTGCTCGATCAATCGATATTTTCCCGAAAGCGCTGTTACGTGGTGCATCTGTCAATATATCACATCAGCATTATCTTTCCTCTTAATGTCTTACAATGCTTTGTCCAGCCAACATAGTATATTATGTTTTTAGCCCAAATTCGTGAACTCTTTCGTGAGATTTTTCTACTCTGGGCGGGGGGGGGGTGGGTGGGTTGGCGCGGGGTTTTCGACTCCTCCTGACGCCAGATCCAAGGCTGCCTAAGTTATAAATTGTAATAATATATAAAGACATGCAGAGTAAGAAAGGTGAAGCCCACCCCGGGCGCCAACTTGACAGGGAGGACAAGGCGTCATTATTGTCTGTTGTCCACATATAATTACAGTACGCATACGACTCTTTTCAAGTTGTATATTTAAGGTTAAACATTTTTGTTACGTAGCCATTAAAATGCGTTTTTAAAGATAGATTTTCAAACCAGCCCCTTGCCTCACTGGCCCAGATGTGACCGAATCATTGCTTTCTATGAAAATACAAGTGTTTTAGTCTACAACTGAATTACAGCTGCAGACATAACAGTGCGCGTCGCAGTCTCTGTTAATGTCCAGCTTGACCTATATCCCACTCGTGACGCGGGGAATAACTGAACAAGTTTACACGGTACGCATGCAGATTTTATTTTTTTTAAACACCAAACCAAGGCTAAATATAGATTTAGTTATTCGTAACGATCACTTTAACCCTTGAAAGACTGGTACATTCTAAGTCTAAGTGATAACTCAAGGTTTGCATTAATTTATGATTATTTACCATTGAATCTCTTCCCACATTCTTGCAAAATACAGTAATAAAAAATGATTTTTTTAAATCCTTTTTTTTTACTTTCTCTTCCCTATTTAACCGTATATTATTAACAATCACAATATCATTTGTATCCAAATGAAAATAACATTACTGGTCCATTGTCCGTTTTGTTACCTTCACAACAAAAAGAGCTATCAATGTTTAAGTGTTGTGACTTTGGAAAAGGATAACATAAATTAAATATGATTCAGGATAAGGAACACAGGATTAGGGATAGCTTAAAATAATTAGGGAAAAGATTAATATGATTAGGGATAAAGTAACTATGATGACATTAGGATTTAAATGGTTATGAATACCTTTAAGATAACGTAAATTAAATATAATTAAGGGTAACGCAAATCGGATTAGGAATGTATGAGTAAAATTATTGCTTTGTAAGTCAAGTTATTTTTTTTTAATCAGTGATCAAAGAAAAATGAACTTTGAAAAGCCTATCAAGGACACACGGTGGATGTCTGAACTTATAAACGTCCCGTCCCACGTCTTGTGCCAATCGTTCGACACTTTGGTTATTGTAAGTATCTTGGAAAGTATCAATATTTTAAGTCAAGAGACGTTAAATGTCACGTGATATAGGCGTGCTGAAGCCATTTTTTCAAAGTTTTAATATAAAATATCGTGACGACTTTAAAAACTGTTTTGTTCCAATAAATTATTTATTTGTGTGTGTGTGTGTGTGCGCGCGCGCGCGTGTGTGTGCGTGTGTGCGTGTGTGTGTGTGTATGTGTGTGTGTGTGTGTGCTGGACTCTTTTTACTTATACCTTTCAATGTTATACAATTTGTATGGTATGTGTGTCCAATTTACCAGCTTTATTTTTTCTTCTTCTCCAGTTTACAACGCTTTGGTCGTAGTAATCGTGATCGTGTTCATATTCCTTGGAATGGCCAAAGGGGCCGTCCATAAATGACGTCACGCGATTTTGGCCGATTTTTTTACCCCCTCGGGGTCACAAAAAGTGACGTCACAAAGCTTTGACCCCTCCCCCCTAAAAAAAACAACTTATTTTCTATTTGAAAATAATAATGTTTCAAATCACTTTTATTGTCATGTTAGCATTTATTATTTTTTTAGTGAAGGTCTACATTGTAATAGTGTAAGCCGCGTTTTTTAAAACGTTTAACCGGCCTTCAGAAAACGAACTGTGTTAACATCCTTAGATTAGATTTTATTTTAATGCATACAAATTAAACATTGACTATTAATCATCATGGTTAACGTCTTTGTTTAGAAAAAAATTATTTAAAAAATAATACTTTAAAAATGTATTTTTTTAAAATCCCTCAATTGACTGACGGGCATCCCGTAAGAAAGAGGTCGGCGAACAGGGGTAAAATTACCTCATCTGGGGTAAAAAGGGAATTCTTGGGGGTAGTGCAGACTCATTTGGGACATATAACATCCACGATTCACCGACAAAACGGCCCCGGACTAATAGATGGACTAAAAGTAAAATGTCCTATCAAATATTAAATTCGTATTTTTACTCACCTATTCAGTGTCAGGTTTAGCTAATAATAAACAATAATAATATCACAATAGTGAATTTAATAGCATTTACGCGAAATGGTACAGATCGCGGCTGTTTGTTGACCCAAAAAAATATAATAACATCACAAGACATAATTTTACAATGTTACCACTTTCTTTAAGGGTGGAAAAGTCGACAAAAGCTTGAAATGAAAAAAAAATGAAGTTTTTGTTGAAAAATATTAATAATTTGTCTGGGGCCGTTTTGACCGGGGCCGGGGGAGTTTTGACGGGTCACCAACATCCAGTACAATCCACTAGATTATTTAAAATACGTCATGTTTACGTGTACGCTTTGAACATATGCCCATTATTGAACCGGTTCCTTCAAGAAAATGCATTTTTTAAAAATTTGACAACAATGTAGATTTCTTACCTACGTACTATACGAAGACACCTAAATCCGCCCTACTTTCATTTATATTGACAAGAGTGACAATAATCTTAATCCACATGACTTGACTGAATGTTGTATCCTTTCTTTGATATTTAAAATTAATGCCTTAAAAATTGAGCTAAGAAGAAAAGTTGTTTTGTGCTCCTCTCGAATTGCGATGTCAAGAATTTGATGCATTCAATAAAGTTAATGAATGCTTGACTAATTTTAAATGGGCTCATTTATCATTATATCTAGAATGGCCAGGGGCGTTTGACCACAAACTAATCGAACAATTATATCAAACTTAAAACGTATATAATTCTATCAAATAGATTGCCCCCCCCCCTCCTTTTAAAGAAAAATGATATTCCGTGTCGTTTTGACTTAAAATATCTACACATAATCCTATTCAGATCATTTTTAGACACTTGTCATGCTTGTAAAACTCACCAGTAGCATTTTTGGGGAGGAGGGGGGGGGGCTAACGACGCTCCCTCAAATCCCCGAGTCATGTGAGCAGAACCTAGAGTCTGGGGGTTTGGGGGGGGGGCGTAACGCACACATAAAATTGTATATTTTGGGGTAACGGGCAAAAAAGTCGCATGCCATGAGAGAACCAAGCGGAGCTGCGGTTACATCACAAATGTTTTGATGTCAACATCAAACGAAGCAGGGTAACAATTTCATACGTTATCTTGGGGGTTCTCAAACTTAAGGATTATAATTAGATTTAATTTTCATTTCTTGATAGCTTACGCCAACCAGCGTCTGATGACCTACCGACCGGCAGGCACATTGAGAAGCACTGATTTTATATTAAAAAAAATAAAAATAATAATAAAAAATGTAAATTAAAAAAAGTCCTAAAATAAATTGCAAGCGACCAAATATTTCAGTGGAAGTTTTATTTAAAGTTACCCTTTTGATGTGACGTCACATTTCTTTAACCCCCCTCCCTCCCCCTCATCACGCATCGTCACAAAAGTGTGACCCCTCTCCCCCCCCCCTAGGTGCGTGACGTCATTTATGGACGGCCCCAAAATATTGTTTGGTAAGAAAGTCGTCCTATCATGTTTTAATTACAAAAAGTATGATTAAATTGTATCATTGCATGGCGATAAAAAAAATAAAACGCAATAAAAAGATGAATGCAAATAATGAAACCATCTGGTGATACTATTTTACCACGTTTTTATTAATTTGCTTTCGTGTCTGTCTGTCCGCAATTTTTCAAATTTGCCAACTTAAAATTAAACCACTTCTGATATTCCTAGAGAGATCAAAATTTTACAACAGATAGATCTTGGATGCCAATGCCTTGTGTCAAAATTTCAAATTGATCGAATGTACCGCAATTAAATTATTGCATTTTTTAGTTTAGCTCTAAATAAGCATCTATATCCGTCTGCTGTAGTTCAATTTCACGTGCCGAGTTCACCCCGTGACCTAATCGCTGTTGGGCGGGCGCTGATGAGGTGTTTGGTAAAATAAATAGAGGTAAAAAAATAAATAGAAGTAAAAAAAAGATTTTTAAAACTACGTTTTTATAAGCGGACTAAAAAGAAGAAAAAAAAATTTTTTTCTGGATTGATAAAAATTTCAAACTTATATGCTCAAGTACTATGATGTAATATGACTAAAAACGTGGGGCGGGCGCTTCTCAGGCTTAACTAATTCAATTCACTCATTTTCTTACTCGTCATTTGTAACCCCTAATCATTTTAGCCAAACGCCTCAAAAGTGCCAGCCCACGTTTTTTTTTGGTTGTTATATTACATTTAAGTTGTGTGTAAGTTACATTTAAGTGACCAACATAAAAATATGTATGTACACTTTATAAAACCAGTTTTTGTTTGCTTTACATTCTCTTTTATGTTTTTATACAATATTTGTCATTTATAAATGTATATTTCTTATTCAAAAACACGTAACAAAAACAATTAGGGGGTAGCATTTTTGGGGGGCTGGAACGGATTAATGGCATTTTAATTATTTTCAATGGGGAAAATTGCTTTGAGATACGAGCAAATTGACATACGAGCAAGGTTACGGAACGAATTAAACTCGTATCTCGAGGTATCACTGTAATTGGTTTTGTGTTGTCAAGATAAAATTAAGGGAGCTTGAATCTGCTATGGTTTGTTTTGACTGAGATGCTTGATTATATTATTGAAAGATATTTAAACTGATCTTTTCTTTGCATTTATTGGCTTGTGCGGCATTTTCTTATTAACATTTTTAATGTTTATTTTTTTTACATTTTTTTAATGCATGTAATCTTGTTATAAAAATAATTAATTATAATCACATTATTCAATTTATTTCGATGAATTAACTGAATTTTATTAATTTTTTTCCATAAAAGGGAAAATAATCACAAAAGTTTTGTCAAATACGTGTTCAATCAAGAAAATTTAAATATTGGTGTTTGGCGCGTTGAAATTATATTTGGTTCAAGATTATAATACGTTTGGTTGCTTTATTTCGAATTTTTTTAAATTTTTGATTGAAGTTATAATAATTAATTTGTGTAATTAATAATACATTTTAGTTTAATTTAACTATAGATCTACAAACAAATGAATAAAAAAAATATTTGTATATAAATGGGTTTATATTTTATACAATTAATTTTAAAAAACAATGGAAAGTGCATTTGTTAATTATACATAATGTTCTCAATAGCTGGCTATGTCCGGTTTATTGAGGGTAACAACTGATAGGCCTACATGGTAAAGAAGGTATGTCATGACCAATTCTAATAGGTAACACATTTAAAATGACATTAGTATCATTATCTTAAAATAAGTAAATAAATCATAAATTATAGTCTTTCAACCAAACCAATAACAATACAAAGAAAAGTGTGATATTAAAGCCTCACACGCAATAGTTAGGGATTTATAATTAAATAACGGGGAAAAAATTGTTCCTCACATCCAAATTTTCAAAATTTGTATTAATGCATAGTATTATATCCAAGTAAAGAAAACTACTTCCCGGAAATTCAACTTTTGCTGTTTGAACTTTTTAAAACATCGTTTTTAATGTAATAGGACCAAAGATCATTAATTGGAGAAATTATTAGAGGCGCAGAAGGTTGCGTTCTCTCCCCTACTAAAGGATAACACTGGCTCAACATATCCACGACAAGCCACTCTCTTATCCAGAGTTCAAGCTATGCCGTTCCAATCTACAAATTTTGCAACTTCACTAACATGACATTAACCGCATTTTTAATTTTTTTTTAAATTGGTTTAAGAAAGACATTCATATATTAGTAAATTTTCAATTTTTAAAAAAAAATCCACTATTTAACTGATTATTTTATTTACTGGTTAAATATTAAGGCATTGAATAAATCCTTCTTTCGACGCACATAAAGCCCATCCAAATTGTCAATATATTTTTTGAAAAACGTAAACTTCAGTGGGCGGATTACCTAGTAACAATGACATCCTGTGGGACAGCAAATGCAGTCTACAGACAGGAGCAATGTTCCCTTTAAGCTGCGCGGCCGAGCAGATATCTGACCGAAACCACTCGGCAGTTTAGTATTACGGCGCAGGATATTTCGTAAAATATTGCTCAAAAAATTGATGCTGTTCAACTTTGCACAGGAGTTGTTTTTTGTTGTTGTTGTTGTTGTTGTTTTTCACGGACCAATGAATCTGAGAAAGAACATTGGATTTGTTTAATAATACGAAGTGGCTATTTTCTTGTAGAACTGAACTGAGAAAAAAATAATCTATTTTGAACTTGGTGATTCTTAATTTTTATGCTAAACCGATTTCACAGCTAGTGGAGCGTTGTATATTTAATTATCAAGGAACGTCAATAAATTTATTGACTATTTTCTTTAAATATAGTTTGCCCAATAAGCTGTCTAATCAAGAATTAAAATGTATTTTTCAGTTGGCTTTAGCAGACACTTCAGAGGTAGTCATGGCATTATCATTTGGGTCGGGGCAGTGGGAGACACAAAGGAGTGAATGCTTTGTCAAACATTCACTTTTGGCTTACAAATCTGAGAGGTTTTCGTGAGAGTTGTCACCCTGGCATACCTGTTTTTTTTTAAAAATCTGACCACCAATGCAACATGGCCTTTCTTTTTTATTTGTATAAATAAACATGGCATAACGTCAAATTTAATTAACAATAATTATAGTCACGTATGATTGATGTTCCATTATCCCGGTGGCTAGAATGTTACAATGGCATCCATAATCCATGATGGTGTCCAAAAGACCAGCGTGTCTTATTTTCTCACGATTTCTCCTCATGTACTGAAACATATAAGAGTCTATCATATGACGAGGAGTCCCTCTGTGGCATTCATTTCGATCCTTAGCACATTTCCATGACCGCTTGATTCGTTGGCTGTTTGCACCGGTATTAAGATTGATGACATTAGGCTGTGATTCGCGGTTTTGTGAGTGTAACCCAAATTACCCCCTCCCCAAAAAAAAAGAGAGATATTATATTACAATTGATAGCACATAAATCAGCAAATTAATTTTTTTATGCCTACTTTCTTTCATTTAACATTTAGTTAGTTTTTAATTCTAATCGGGGTTGTTCTTGTCACATGTTATTATAATGAATATTGTCAATTGTGTTACTTATAGCTTATTTTATTACTGTTGTGGTATTGCTTAAAAAATAATATCAAAATTTATTTTAACTAAATTAATTATTTTAATATTAAATTATTTAATCTTCATGGTCGTAAGTGGGAGAAGTACATCGCCATCTGGTAGTATTAGCCTAAGTATCGCGGTTTTGCCAACAGTTAATAATAAAAAAATTAATTAAAAAAAATTGTTGATCCGATGAAATTAAAATTTTAAAAAGTACCCAAATCTCTCCTGTATTTTATAATTATTTTAGCTTATTTTTGATAAATGACTGCCAGAATGATACATGCCAACGTGCTCAGGTCACGTTCAACAGACCAATGATGGAAACTGAGATGCAAACACGAAGTTTGGTGACTCAAATGATAACGGGGCACTGCCCCACCAAATCGTAATTCAACGGGCTAAACCAAAACAGGGACTCGAACTCCCGGCATTGCAGCTTAGCCTCTAAAACAGTGGTGCACCTGTTGACTCGTGCTGGACATAGCCGGGGGGGGGGAGTACGCACAGTCAATGCTGTATGGCAGTGCTTCTCAAAGTGGTGGTCCGCGGACCGGTGCCGGTCCGTGGGCCATCCGCTGCCGGTCCGCAGATGTTCTCAAAAAAAGGACAGAAAAAATTGTCAGTGCAGGGAAAATAGTGCACCGGTCCCTGGTGCAATCGAAAAGATTCCTGCCGGTCCGCCATACTAAAAAGTTTGAGAAGCACTGCTGTATGGCACTGCCTATCAGATGGATCAGTTTACACAGATGTTATCCAAAGAGAATGACCTCAGGCTTCCATAACATTAGACTAGACCAGAGTCAGTTGTATAAATACAAAAAAGTGTGTTCAGATCTACTTAAAATTGGTTGCACTCGATAACTAAAATGTTACTGCTACGTCCCTGGTCAGCGGCTTTGATACCTTGGGCACCATATTTTCTGAACTCTTTTGGGTTCTGCCCTTTCTGGACTGCACTCTTTAGGGTAATACATTTTAATTTCTTGGAGTTATTTAAGCCATTAAAATCATAATTTATACGTTTATAAATGTGTCTTCATGGCACAGAATAATAGTAATATACCCCCCCACACACACACAGAATAATAGTAATATACCCCCACACACACACACAGAATAATAGTAATATACCCCCCACACACACAGAATAATAGTAATATACCCCCCACACACACACAGAATAATAGTAATATACCCCACACACACACACAGAATAATAGTAATATACCCCCCCACACACACACACAGAATAATAGTAATATACCCCCTCCACACACACACAGAATAATAGTAATATACCCCCCACACACACACAGAATAATAGTAATATACCCCCCCACACACACATACAGAATAGTAGTAATATACCCCACCACACACACACAGAATAATAGTAATATACCCCCCCCACACACACAGAATAATAGTAATCTACCCCCCACACACACACACAGAATAATAGTAATCTCTCCCCCCCCCACACACATACACAAACAGAATAATAGTAATCTCCCCCCCACACACACAGAATAATAGTAATCTACCCCCCCCACACACACAGAGAATAATAGTAATCTCTCACACACATACACAAACAGAATAATAGTAAGCTCCCCCCCCCCACACACACAAACAGAATAATAGTAATCTCTCCCCCCCCCACACACACACAAACAGAATAATAGTAATCTCTCCCCCCCCCCACACACAGAATAATAGTAATATCTCCCCCCCCCACACACACACAGAATAATAGTAATTCCCCCCCCCCACACACACAGCATAATAGTAATCTAAACCCCGAACAAAAAAAAATCCACAAATTTACCTGAGTGAGGCTGTCTGTACTATACTATGCTTAAAGCTGTCTGTGAGTATTCTTCTTTCCCCCACGCTAATCTAATATTTTATTTATTTATTTTTAAACGCGTTGAGTTATTTCCATGTGATTTTCATTAGAACAAATTAATACAGGTTTGTTCATTAAGATTCTTGAAATGTGTTATTATCACTTAAAATATTATAATTTAAAATCCAAACAATTTTTAGCAATGATAAATGAGAAATCGTTTAGTCTACTTTAGTTTAGTTTAGCTTATGAATAATATTATAGCATTAAGTTTTATTTTTAAAAAATTGATTATGTATTTTCTTATTTGTTATAGTTATAGTTATCATTATTCCTTTTTTTTTCCTTTTTTTTTAAAATTATGTTTGTTATTATTTTGGACAGCTTTTTTTAAGCTCTACATTTTTCAACATTTTTAAAATCTATGTAAAATGAGATAATTTTTAAATCCCTTATATTAACTTCGCGGCCGTCTCTGTCTGTCTGTCTGTCGTCATCTCATGGGCGGGGCGGGCGGAAAAACAAAAGTCGAAAATGACCCACTTCCAGTGATCCGATCGAGCTGAAATTTGGCACACGGACCCGTCTCACCTAACAATGCATCGTATTAAAATTTCAGATCGATCGATTGCACCGTAATTAAATTAATGCATTTTTAGTTTTTCCTTATATAACGTATGTAATTCAAATTCACGGTTTGTTATTGTTTTTTTTCCCACGTGAAAGTTTAAGTTGACGCTTTGAGGCGACCCATCGAAGAACCGGGGTGCTTTTGTTTACATTTTACGTGTCGCGCTGAGCTCGGTCAAGCAAATCGGTGACCAGACTTTTCCCCTCTCAGGGTTATGAAGCAAAGTTGAGTTAAGACAGATTCAGTCTGTATGTTTGTCGTGTTTGAAAATAATCAATACTGTTAGTTATGTCTCATATATAAGGGATTTATAGTCAAAAACTTTGTTTTTACGGGTGTGTTTTATTATATCCCTTGTATTAACTTCGCGGCCGTCTCTGTTGTCATCTCATGGGCGGGCGGAAAAACAAAAGTAAAAAATGACCCACTTCCCGTGATTCGATCGAGCTGAAATTTGGCACACGGACCCGTCTAACCTAACAATGCATCGTATCAAAATTTCAGATCGATCGAACGTACCGTAATTAAATTAATGCATTTTTAGTTTATCCTTATATAACGTATGGAATTCAAACTCACTGTTTGTTCTTGTTTTTTGTCCACATGAAAGTTTGAGTTGACGCGTTGAGGCGACCCATCGAAGCACCGGTGTGCTTTTGTTTACATTTTACGTGTCACGCTGAGCTCGGTCAAGCGATCGAAGACCAGACTTTTCCCCCCACCCACCCCCACCACGCCCCCCACCCAGGGTTATGAAGCAATGTTGAGTTAAGACAGATTCAGTCAGTAACTGTTTGTAGCGTTTGAAAATAATCAATACTGTTAGTTATGTCTCATATATAAGGGATTTATAGTCAAAAACTTTGTTTTTACGGGTTTGTTTTATTTTGCTGTAGGCTGTAGGCAAACCCTCTTCCAAATCCGAAATGTAGTAATGTAGCACTCGGTACCTTTCGTAGTTGTTTTTACGCTCGGGACCATCCGGAACGCTGTCACCTTGTGTGTAGTATACAGTTAGTGTCACCTGTCCAACCAATCACACACCTGGAAATATATTCAACAAAATGGCGTCAATATGTCGCTGGGTTGTTGTAATAGTTTTGGGTCTGATTGGAAATGTAAATGGACAAGCCGCGACAACGGGAAATACAGCCTTTGATGCCCTAGATGGATTAGGTTGTACCCAGGTAAATTTTTAACAAATTTTTGCTATATAAGACAAAGAGATGTCAACAAATAAATTGCATTATCACTGTAACTGTTGCCGTTGCAAAAACCAATGATACGATTTGATCGTTTATATGATTCATATTTATTCCACTCGCACTTCCGCATATTTGATTTCAATTTTTACTTGATTTTTTAAAAATATTAACGAACAGTTGAATATTCAACAATTAGTTATTGCAATATATATAAAGTTGGGTGTATAAAAAAGTTAATTTGGGCTTTTTATGGCTTTGGGCTTATTTTTGTTTTTACACAACAATCATCAACAATGACAACATGAAAACGTAATTCAATAGTATGAATGAGTATCAGTATGCGTATGAGTATATCATAACATTGTACAGTACACGATTATGATTATGAGATATAATTCAATAATAAAATGAACTTTATTTTAGTCAGTCAAACAGATACTACTACTACTTTTCACATACTATTACTATTTACTATGACTATGCAGACTATGCTAATTATTTATCAACATTATTTCAAACTCAATAATATAGTATAGGCCTAATACTAATACTATACTAATGAAATATCTAATGTAAATACATGTCATGTATAAGTATATGAAACCTAGCCTAATTCCTAATCTGACTAATCTTAATAAAAGGATGACTGTAATCAATAGTAGGCTAATAATTAATAATAATGCCACTAATGGTATAGTTTTATTATATTTTGTTTACACTGTTAATCACTGTTATGTATTAAACACTATGATATATTAATAATAAGTGTATAAGATTAAGATAGTATTGATATACCATGGACCATGTGGTAGTATAAATACGGTCAAAAGTCAATGCCAAGAACAACTAAATACTTTTTAAGGACCTATATTATATATATTCAATTTATTAGCTGTTGCCATTGGTTTATGAGCAACTTTATATTCCCTTAATTTAAATTGCCCACTTTATTTAATAATAATTTTAAATTTTGCAATGATTAAATACTTGACAGTAAAATTAAAATGCATTTATTTCCTTGTTATAATTTTAATCCTGAGCCTGCCATTAAAATATGATACATTTTGTATAAGTATAAGACCTTATTTATATTATAGTTTTAGAAAATATTTTGTACTAAATTAAATGTAAGTTAAATGCTTAAGTTAAAAGTAATATTTTTTTGTCAAGCTTAACTCACACAGATATACACAATTAGTCAATTACCTCAGGACTTTACTCTTAAAATTTTTGTTAGTGTTTTTTTTTGTCTTAAACTTAATGTATTAAACATGTAATTTAGACTAAAGAGTTTAAGTTTAAAAGGGAGATAATCTCACATTTTCTTTGCCTTTTAGACTATTAATTATGGTCTTTTATTTAAAAATTATAATTCTGGGTTGCCTTAAAGCTTATTTCAAGTCAGTATTTTTAAACGGCTGCATTAGTCTATGGCATCATTTTTAAAATTCTTTTTGTTACTTTCATATTTTTAATGAATTATTTGTAATGCAAATATTAATTCTTGTCATAGTTCAAAGCCATTATTATGGAAGCCCAGCTAGAAGAGACATACAGAAGTGCCCAGGCCCTGACAATTTTTGTCTTCAATGACACTGCATATAATCTCATGCCTCCATATAGGCAAGGGACCTTGTATGACAAAACTACAGCGAATAACCTTGGGGCCAAAGAGTATGTCAACTCTTTTACTTGTAAGTGCAACCAATTCGGGTTTTTTTCTGGTTCAAAAAGGGTTTCAAAATAATTATCAATTTCAGAACATCAATTTTTGTTATATTTTCTAACAGATGTCAATATATGTATACCTTCACTATATTTTTTCTTATGTACATGTATTTCATGAATTACTAAGCTGTGTGACATACTTTAAAAAGGATGTAACACGCCATTTACATAATCAGTATTTAAATCTGTGACAGGGTAATAAAAATAAATCATTTATTTCAGTAACTGAGGCTGTAGAGACCGGATCTTTCAGCCCTGATACACCTATTAGAACTTACTCAGTGAAGAATAGAAAAGTGTTCCTAAACAAAAGAGAGCTCAGAGTTGGGGTTAGTACTCATGGTATCATTATTTTATTTATGGATCTTTACAGATTTTTTTAAAACAAAATTTTCTTATACTTTGTTCAGAAAAATCCTTGGATTCTGGCTCAAAGGGGATATTTTTTAATGCAATACAATATTTACACATTCCATTATTAACCTTACATTATATGATTTATTTGGCACCTCTGTGCAGTCTTCTTTGTAATAAAATTAGTTACTTTAGCTTAAAAAGTTTCATGCACATCTTGTTCTAAGCCCAAAATTTCTCTGCACTGATGCTCAAATTTATTTGTCTAACAAACCATTATTTTCAGAATGTTGCCAGTGGCTTACCTGGTCCTACCAGGTACTTTTGTAATGGTGCCATGGTGATAAGACCAAACATACAAGCTGGCCAGCACCTCATCCATGTTATTGACCAGGTGTTGGATATGCCTTGGGAACAGAATGCCATTGCCTATGTAACTGGATACAATCCAACTGGTGTGACGTAGGTTATATTTATTTTTGTTAAATTTGTCTCTGAATTTTATGGAAGAACTAAATTCTATTTAATATTTTTGGCTTTGAATAATGTTAAATATTTTTTGTTGATATGTAATTCTAGATATTTTTTTTAAATTAATAAACAGCATCATAATTGGTTTAGTAAGAATATTTTAATGAACTATCTTCATCTGGATCTTTGTCAACATATAAATTCAATATAAATAATAGATCAGAATCATGTGAAATAAATAAAAGTATGTGTAATTCTGCTCTTCAAATTTCTTCAACTTTACAGACAAAATCTTAGTGTATTAATATTATGCCCATGAGCCAGCATTGCTCATGTTTTTTAGCCTCCCAAACATTACTAGGGAAAAGGGAAAATGAGGTAGACATTGCTGGTGATACATTTTTAAGAGAGTGTCTATGATTATTCTCATCAATATCAACCTACCAGCTAGTTTCTGATTGTACTTTGGGTGATAAACTTGGATTGATGATCATAAAAACCTGAAGTTGGCGGGTCATTTCATAGTGGCGTCAAACCTTTTGTGGGGAATACACTACCTAAATTTCAGTGGTTCACCAGTGGTTGGAATGGAGGGAGGGGGGGGGAGAGGTGTTATTCCTTCAAAAAAAAAGGGGCTTCTTTGATTTCACTCACTTATTTTTAAGGGTTAAGGTGGTGATGGAGAGGATTTTTTTTTCTGTGCTCATGAAAAATATTTGATGCTTAGATTGCTGATATTTATGCCTTTTTTTAAGATTAGATTTTAAAGACGAGAGGGGATCATGTATTTTAAATCTTTGCAATGAAGCATTTTTTAATTTTATTTTTGGTGAGGGATGTCAAATTTTAGAGTCATTAATTTAATTTCACAATAACCCCTCTCATTGTTCTCTTAGTTTGCTCTTCATTTTTCATATTCTCTGTTTCAGATTCATGTTCTTCAGCAAGATCATGGAGTTCCTGAGACGTGCCCCTCAAGAAGATGGAGAATACAACTACAACAAACAGGTCCAACAAGTTCTCTCCTCTAACCAGGTCACGTTCTTCATTCCATCCGATGAAGCCCTCAATTTGATACCACAGCAAAAGTTGAGTGAGCTGCAGGGTAACCTCAGACTAATGCTTGATGTAAGTTTGTCCTCCACCCAAGAGGTTTGGCTATTGTCATACATGACGCTTAAAGTAAATAACTAACTTCTATTACATTTGGTTTTTAGAATATTGAGATTAACATTGATCGTTAAGCAAGTATATTTCTTATATTTATTCTGACAGAATATTACCAGCAAATTTACCAGCAACAAAACTAGTTTAGAATGGCAGGACTTTAATATTCTTAAAGTCAAGCTTTGTTTAATTTTGGTGTTGAATTATTGAATTTTAGTTTCGTTTCTTTGAAATACTTTTTTTTTACTTATTAAATTCTATAATTCCCAGATCATAACTCTACATATCGTCCCCAATCAAGTTTTGTACACATCACTAGTTAACCACAATGAAAGATTTAACACACAGTTCAACTCAGGAGCGGTTGTCTTTAGGAAGAACTTCAACAGGGAAGCTGGTAAGAGATTTCATGCTTAAGCATTCTGAAATAGCGCATTTGACCAACTTCTGCAATGTTGGTATATGACATTTGACCAACTTCTGCAATGTTGGTATATGACATTCAGGTTTTCAGGAGTTTAAACTTGATAAAAATCCCTTTTCTAAATTTTTTTATTGTGTCTGACTAATCTTAAGACTTGATGCTTTTGTAGACATGATTTCAAATTGTGCTGAAAAAAAACTGATGTCTTATATTAAATTTGTCAAGTGGATTTTTTTTTAAATTCAAAGAAGGAAATATTTTTTGCAAAGCTTTGCCGTTTTCTAATGTACAAGATAAAAAAAAACGAAAAATCAAAGCTTTATTTATAGACTAATACACAAGTAGATGTTTTGGCTAATGCCTTCATCATTATAAATTAATGAGCACAAGTATTAAAATTAAAGTTACATTAGATAATACATACCATATCATGAAAAATAATACTTAAGTAAAGTTTTCATAAAAACAGAAATGAAAAGAAGGAAGATGGGAAAAATTACTTGACAAAAATAAAGGATATAAGAAGAGAAATGAAGTATCAAAAGTTACATTTAAAATCACAACTGGAAAAATTATTCTAGCGTTACGTAAAATTGGGAATTCGATATAATCCATCGTACAGTTAACAGTATGAAGTATGAGTAAAGGCACTCCTTCATTACTAAGCAAAAAACTCAACAACAAAAATTAAATTATTATTTAATGATTTTTCTCGCCTGTGCCTACAGTTTACGTGACTGGTTCCCTGAAAGGAGGTAAAACTGTGACAGCAAAACTGAATCCTGCCAACATAACTGTGCTCAATGGCGTTGTCCACCAGATTGATTCCATCATGGGCTTTGTTTACAAGACTGCCATTGAGGAGATTCAAATTGATCCCAATACTCAGTAATACTTTCAAAATTAATTCAACAACCATCAAACATTTCTTTATATCATAAAAGTAGCTTATGTGTACTGTAATGTCATTACATGTTGTAGTTAGGATAAGAATGTTTAACATTGAATGCACTGATAATATTATAATTATACTTGTGTTACTATGATATGTGTAGCGTTGTGAGCCCAGTTGCGTGCTGGGGTACTGCGCTATATAAATTATCAAATTATTATTATTACTGTCATCAAAATTAAAATGAGCATATTTTTTCATCTTGATGCTGAAGATCTGAATTTTTAAAAGATTGTACCTCTTTGAACTTTCTTCTGTATCATCTATTCTTTTTTTTTAAACTGTAGGTCTACAGCAGTGATGGCGAACCTGTAGCACGCGTGCCACAGTCGGCACGCAGAGCCTCATCAGCCGGCACGCGACTAAAATATCATTTCCTTAAGCAAACCGGTTAAGCCAACCCCCCATTTTCGGGTTTCACTGGTGTATTAGCACTTTGCTATTAATTAGTAGGTTTTGGTTTGAATTTTGGGCACGTGGCCCCAAAATGGTTTGCCATCTCTGGTCTACAGTATAAGGCTTAAGTACATTTGTCACATAATTTTATCTTCATTAACATTTTCAGAAATTTTGAGCAATTAATTAATGCAGCCAGGAAGGATCTCCAGAACTACCTCACTGCCACCAGTGGGGTCACAGTTTTTGTCCCAAACAACCAGGCCATGTTTGCAGTGGCCAATGTTTTCCAAAACTATATGAACAACCAGTCTTTGATTAATATGGTGCATATATTTTTTTCTCTAAAAAGTGTAAAGTAAAATTAGTAAACATAAATTCTAAACTTCATATCAAGAATTAATTTTCCATTATTTTTAAAATGCAGGAGGGTGTAATTTTTATTTTGTTTTTTATATTTAAAAGCTTGTAATGGGCTTAATACACATCTTGGTGTTTATAACAATTGTTCAATTGTATATATTTTATTTTGAAGCCTGATTTTTTTAAAGACATTTTCTAGTGTAATAGAAATATTTTTAATGAGCAAAGAATTATTTTTTTTTCATTCAGATTCTGGAGATGAGCATGTTACAACAAGGTCAGACAATGAACCTGATGGATCACTATGGAAATTATGAGTCATACAACACAGCAGTATCTAGATACAACGGACGTCTGATCAAAGTTTACAGTGAAGGCAATGGTCAGTAGATTTGTATGTTGATTTGTTTTGATTTTTAGCTTGTTTTGTGCTGCTTATATACTTATTTTCTTGCCCAACAGAGAAAAAAAATTTTATATTAAATACTATTGTTTTATGAATTAGTACAATTCATCAAACTATATTTATTACCCAGAATAAATTGGTGCCTTTCTTATTTATACTTGAGTTTAACATGTATTAAGTATAAAGAAGATGGATCCATTAGAATTCTTTCTTTTTTAAATTTGTGCAAGTAATAAATTCAGTTAAAAAGCCAATTTTGTATGATTTTTTTTGTCATTCACTACAATTGATAGATTTTTTTAAATTTTAAGATACCTGGGTTGAAGGTGGCTATGTGAAAGCGAGGGTCATCAAGCCTGACGTTGGTGTGACCAACGGAGTTGTCCACCAAATTGATGCAGTATTTGGTGTTCCTGTTCGTGACCTTGTCTACACCATTTACTGTGAGGATTGGCTTGTGTAAGGATTACAATTAGTAAAACGATGTCTTTACTACTTTATGGAACACTGGCTTGTGTTGAAACAAATACGTTTCTTTAGAAACAAGAGAACTGCTTTGATAATTTTTTTAGTTACATATTCAAACACTTTTTTGCCACGGCATCCGAGGAGGGATTGTGTGGCTAGCACAATGCACAGCCGTCTTTACTTTCCCTAACCGATGTCAGGTACCCGTTCGAAGCTGGGTGAACTCGGGGACCTTGCCAGCACCGAGACTCGAACACTTGACTCTTGAGTCATTTGTTTTGCTTTACTGCATTTAAATTTTAATTGGTTTGAAAAATGATGTCTTTCCGATAAATTCGTATTTTTCATGCACTGTATAAAGTCTTACCACCTCCTTTCGGTTTTAGTTTTACTCTGCTCAAATTAGATTCTAAAGATTAATTGTTCCATTTTTTATATGCTCACCAATGGTTCATTTTTTTGCACCAGATCGACCTACATCCAGCTCCAGTACGTGGGCCTGGATAAGTACATGAGAGATCCGACGCTGACCAAGAATCAAGAATGTACTTTCAGTGCCAGTGCTCAAGCTGGCAGCTCCGCACCAAACATTGGAACCTGGAACACAGGGAACAAGAACACAAACCAAAATAGTCAATTGTATGATCAGTATGGAGGTCTCTGTGGAGATGGCCTTTTAAGGTAAGTTGTGAATATTATTTGTGTGCAATGTTTCGGGAAGAAAAAGAAAGAAATACTTAGTTTCTATCTTAATAATATTTAATCTTTTGGAACTAGGTTGTGCTGCGGCGCCCCATTTTTTAAAGGGCGCCCACCTTTTCTAAAAGCCCAACTAACTTGTCCGTGTATGATAAATACGTAATATTAAAATTTCTTAAATGTACGCAAAGTATTTTATAATAGTTTTTTTTTAAATTTTATTTTTTATGTCAAAAGCCTAAGTAACTTATCCTTTTATGATAAATACGAAATATTCCTGAAATGTACACAAAGTATATATATAATATAGGTTGTGCTGCGGCGCCCACTTTTATTTAGGGTGCCTACAGCGCCCACTTTTTTCAAAAGCCCAAGTAACTTATCCTTGAATGATAAATACGAAATATTCCTGAAAATTAAACAAAGTATTTATATAATAATTTTTACAGTGCTAATCACCACACGATTTTTTAACTAATTTTAGAAGGCAGCGCACCAAATTACTGCACCAAAAAATAACTATTTGAGTCACTCAGCACTGCTTACAACACAAAATTTTAAAAAAGCAGAGTGATGTCCCTTAGCGTTAGGCATCAGTGATAATTGAGCGTAAATATATAATATATGCTTTTATCTGAGGCATATATTTTCTCTGACTGGACTTGTATTTATTAGTTTATTTATAAAATGAAATAAAAAATCATTTTATAAGTCAGTGCATGTCTTTTTCACATATTGTACATTGGTCCCATAATAGTGGAAATGTTTCATGTAATTTTTAAAAAAATGTAATTTAACTCATTTTTAAATTCTCTCTTTAAAGATGTGAGTTTACATTCTTTGTACCTAATGGAACAGCCATTGACAACTTTGCACGAACTCCATATGGGAGACAAATCATGAATGATGCTAGAAGATGGAGATGGGTGAGTTGAGTTTATCTGTTAGCTAATCATAATCAGATCCATTTCATAGAGCTATGATCACTACTTCTAATGTTTGTAGCCCATAATAAATTCTGAATGGACTAAAAAAATCACCCTCAAAATTAGAAAGATGGTATCCATTTCAGCATTGCAACTGTGTATTATCTTATAAGGAAAAACAATTATGGTCATATCAGTTCAGGTTATTTATTGTTGCCAGAATGTTGTAAATTTTGATGCAGAGTTATTGGGGATTTCAGTACGGTTATGTCCAAAAAAAACCCAGGACAAATAGAATAAAAGATCCAAATAAAGTGTTTCTTAAAAACAGATTAATCAAGATTTTTAAATTATGTTCAGACTCTTTCTTAAATTTCATTGAGCCAGGGGAGCGCAACTCAATTGTTTGTTTTACTTCCAAATTTAATCTTATAGACAATGAAGCAACATTTGTCTAAAAATTAGTTTCAGTTGTACAATATTTGTTGGGCTTAAATGGAAAATAATAAAAATGATCAACAAAGAAATTTTACTTTGTTGTTAATAATTTTGCAACCTAACCTTCACTATTTATTTTTCAGTTTAAAATTTTTTTTAAAGGTCTTGAAATTGACCATGGGTACTAATGATAATGATTAGGATATTCATCGTTTTTAAAGCTTGGATGAAAATTGGTTTTATTTTCAGCTTTTGAGAAGACTGATAACATACAGGGAGAAGATTTACATAGATCAAATAGCTGCAGGTGCCCCGAGAAGTTTCTATGCTGACAATGGCGAAGAGATAATTGTACAGACTGATTCCAGAAGTAACATCCCTAGTGGTCAGCGAAGTAAGTGTTAAGTACATTGCAATATAAATAATTTCCAATGTCTCATTAATGGACTCCTTTTCTTTTTTTTTCATTTGATAAAAAATTTCTCGTGAAAAGCAGAATAAAAATTTAGTTTCAACTAATGTTACCAAAGTTTTAAATTTGGTGGATCTATGGACAATGTCCCATAGCACGATAGCCCAGTGCCCGACTTATTAGATTATAGTGATTTCTCAATTGACAATCCATTGTTTCTATGCAACGTAATTGAACCTCTCTTAATTTTCCCACTCCAGTTGCCTACATCATGTTTGAAGGCATCAGAGCTCAAATCGTCCACTCTGATATTGGGGCCACCAACGGCGTTATACACATCATCAGTTCATTATTATTCGTGCCTGAGGACCTCGCCCGTGACATAAGTGGAGCCGTGAGAAACAGCCTTTCACTTTACTGTATTTTATTTTTTAGTATACTTGGGGCTTTGATACCAAAATTTAGATTGCTGACAAGCTAATAACCAACCTTTTTTTTTAAATGTGTATATAAATACTTTTATACACCCTTGTATGAAATACAAGTTAAACCTCACTTCCTCGTGCGTAAAAAAAATTCACGAATACAGCTACATTTTTTCTTTGTAAATAATTATATATATTTTTGTGTATATATGAATGTATTTTTGTGTATATAAGATTTTAGATAATTTTTTATTGAATGCATTTCAATGCATATTATTATGAGTGCTATACACTAAGTTTAGTTAGTAAATTTTTAATTGTAAATCAGCTTTAGGGAATTATTGTAATCATTAGTAAAACCTAGCTTTCAATTCTTATGCTAATTTTTTTTTAAAGCTTTTTTTAAAGCTATTTTGACTGTCACAGCTATCCCTTTCTTAAGCTAGTATTTAACACACCCAATGGAATATTTTTAACAGTTGTAGTGTGTTCATTTTATATTTGAAAGCTTGTCTGCAAAGACAAATATTACTAACCCCCTTTTTCTGCTTGTGGCATATTTGATAGGTTATTTAGTCTGTTTGTTTTTTGTTTTTTTACTTCCATTATTTAATAAGTCCCTTGAATAGAAAACCATTCCTGGCTAAAAGATATGATTAATACTTGAGTTATTTGTATATTTACAACAAATGCATGTTATTGAAAAAAGTATTTCTTATAATTTTCATTTTAAACAACTTGATGGTATCAAATGAAAAGGGTTTTTTTCAGTTTAAATTCTGATGCACAAAGAAAGTTTATGGTAATTTATATGGAAAGGGGAGAAATCTGTTAAGTGTTCTTTCTCTTAATTTGTAATAGTTTATCAATAGTCCCATTTCATACAATAAAAACACTCATGAAATTTATATCAATGTAAAATTAAATGAAGAACAATGTGCAAATTCGGGGAATACCAAATATAATTTAGTTGTTGTTTTTTTTAAATATGAATTGAATACATAAGCAGAGTTTTTGATTGAAATCACCATAGTCTGAAGAAGGAGTCTATTCTCACAAATATGAAGCACCTAATGGCAAGTTGTATCCCCCTTTTGATGTTTCCATGTCCTTGGTTTCACCAGTGGAGTTTAAACTGGGGTTCTGATCAGCCGATTTATAAATTGATTGTTGAAATGGCTTTATTATTTTTTTTAAAGATTGTATTGGTAAGCAGTGGTTTAGCGGTAGCGCGCTGGACTGCCAAACCGAGGTGGGTAGAAGAGTGTCGCGGGTTCCATTCTCGGTGCTGGCATGGCCCCCGGGGCATTGTGCTGGCCACACAATCCCTTGCTCGTTAGTGGTGGCTAAATACACTTGTGAACGCTACTTCACTTGCCCCGTAGTCCGTCATGGACTGGCAAGGGGGTTATATAAATATGTTATATAGCCAACAAACATTCCAGATTAGTAGAAGCCTATGAAATGAATAAACTGCTCACTTTTATATGAAATGTTTTAAATATGTATTTTTATTTGTAATTCAGATTTTTTTGTACTTTCCCATAGTCTCAAATATTGTCCCAGCTAATGACTTGATTGTGGTTATTTGAATCGAAATATTTTTAATTTATTAATGAAAACAGTTTTAGATTTTAATTTTTTTTCAAATAATGCAAACGGAAAACATACTACATGAAAATGAGATGTTCTACTTTCCCCACTGTAATTAAGCTATATTTCTACAATGACAAAGTTGTACATAACAATCTGCTGTTTTTATGACTTTCAAGACGTTCCCTTTGCTCACTGTTGTCTCTTATATAATTTTCTTTTAATTTTGATTGTATGATTATAATACATGTTTGTGTGTGGATCATGGTACATAACAACCATTTATAATTAGCTCTATCTCAAGGAAAGAATCTTGTGGATGTTCAAATCGATATACAATTTAATACACGTGAACATTTTAAATAGACTGAACAACACTCAGGACAAATGTAACTATTTACTGTGAAATTCATTAATAGTAATGTTGACATTTTGTGCATATTTAATTTTATTGTTTACCTAGTTTATATTTTTCAAGATTAGTATGGGGAGAGGTATGGAAAATCATTCCTTTTTAATCCAGTAAATTTTAACACAGTTTTGCATTGATTGTAAACAATTATAAGATGTTTTCATTTATAAATCTGAAATTCACCTATGTGAAAAACTTTGTAATACTACTTAACTGGTATGTGATTCTGGAAGAATTATTGCTGCCAAGAGAATCAATATTTTTTCACAATGATTAATTTAAACCCTTGTAATTGTATATCCTATTGATTTAATTTATTGAATGTATGTAAACGTTTTAATAAGCCAATAATAATGACAAATTTGTGTACTTGTCTCTGAATTTATGGATTTCAAATACATTCACTGTTTCTTAATTTAAAGTATTTTTTTTCTGTATCTTAAAAAAAAATAATTAAGATTATGCAGAGATTTATTCTTAAATTAAATCTCAATTCTTTTTTTTTCATGTCTTAGGTGCTTATTGAGGTTTCAGTGTTAAAAGTTTAAAAATCTTAAAATTGTTCATATTTGTCACAGTTCATTGTACTAATTTTAATTTTTATTTTTTTAAATTATTTTTTATTTTATTTATTCTTTTTTTTTATATATAAGTCTAAAACCTGTCCAATACATTATGTAACTAGAAGAAAAAATAATTTACTTAATGGTGGGGATATTTTTTTGTGTTATATCTTCAAGAGGCATGCTATTTGTAGTTAGAAACAATTACTTGTGCCTTCAATTGAAAATATTTACATTATTCCTCAAGGAATTTTTTTTTAAAAACTTGTATGCCTGATTTTTTAAATATTTGATCAAATATAAATATGATTTCACCCCAGTTTATGTATTGGCATAACAGTCCATTGTGAACTAATACACAAATATAAGTGTTTTAAAGTCATGTGCAATATAAATAAAGGCCAAAGTTTAGGACATGTGGGAGCTTCTACCATAACATCTGCTGTAGTTGAAAAGTTTTTAAAAAGTGACATTGAAAGGAATAAAAGTATTTAAATCTTAAACTTGCTCTGTAAGCCAAGGGATTGAGAATTTTATATCAAGAAAGCAAAAAGCATTTTTTTTAAAAATTATGTTAAGAACTATTTTGAATTCACTGAATTTCAGATTTAAATGCAGGGCTTGAATTGCTAATTTTACATAATCCATATTTAGTGTTTTTGTTGAAATTTAATTTGAATTTTTAATCAATTAAAAAAAATAGTTTTCACACAATATCTAGTATAATTGTCTTTTCTTAGAAATGAATGATGCAGATATTAAGAATTTCAAAGTTACTCATCTCATTTATTTAAAGAATCATACCTAGCTAAAAATACTTTTAAAAATCAACAATATCCTTTAATATTGCTTTTTATTGGGTAAGCATTTACCCTGGCATTTTTTTTTCACTTAATTATTGTTTTCTGAGTTTTTGTTCCCAACCATCACAGTGACATTAAAACAGATTATATTGTTGCTTGAGTGTTGACTTCCACTAGGTCATGTTGTCTTTAGCAATGCCAAGAGCCACATACTTGAGTCAAATTTACTTATTTAAATTGGAATTATTGACATATAATATTTTTTTAATAATAACTTGGTTATGATCATTAATTTTTATTTCATAGTTTTGCAAACTTAAAAGTTAATCTGTAGATTGATCCTTGTAAATTTATTATTTTTCAAAATTTACTATGATTTTATAATGGCACAATATGTTGTTAATTTTTCATAATCTTTATTTGAATTTTCTTAATGTACCATAATTGCAATAGGAGCTATTAAATATGTTTCTTTTCTATTCAAAACACTTGATATTCCCTGTACACAATGATCTATACAAAAACTTGGCATTCCCTGTATACAATGAAATTACAATTTCTTTTGTATGTATATATTTTCTACAGCTATAAAATACATTTTACTACTCTAAAGTGTATTATGATTTCAATCATGAATTACTAATGTTACTAATGTTAGTGAAAAGGGGGCAGCAGAGTTTTGAAGCCAATAAAGATTTTAAAAAACTAATGACATTGCAAGCCATCATAATTTGTCATTTATCAACAAACATATTTTTAAAGACTTTGTTTCTACACCCTTTTGTATATACTCTGATGGATAATTTACAATGTTCATGCTAAAAATAAAATATTTTAAACAACTTTTTGAAAGAAGACTTTATTTTTAAGAAATCTTTCTTCAAAGTACTGTTAAAAACTTGAAATTATGTTATATTCAATTCATTTTGCAAAGGAACTCAGTGCAGATATTGTTTTCCAACTCGACCATAAAACATATGCAAGTTTCTGCTGCATATAACTGGAATCCTTTGTCTTTTGCACATACATTTCCTTTAATAATAAATTGTTATCAAATTATTTTATACATTTGAGTGTTTACTTGTCTTTATCTCTACAGATCCAGGTTACATTTTATCTGTATTTTATACCAAAGATTTGTGAGATTAACATTTGACAGAAAAGTTTTTTTTAAAAAACAACTTTTATACAAGGAAAAGTTAGTCACCAAATTAAAGAATCAGATTAAATGCATTGGTTTAAGCCTTTTAAAATTCCGATTTTGACATAATGGCATTGTTCTAATTTTAAAGGTCTGTTAACTAATGTCAATCATTGCATATTCATTGTTTTTTAAAACTCTATCATAATGAGTGAATCACTGAAAATTTAAAGACACAAATACAAGAGAGTAATTATCCAAGTGCAAATTCAACTTTATAAAATCAAAATTCCTTTTTTTTAAATTGTAACTTATTTATAAAAAGAAAACAAAACAGGTTTTTAAACTATTTTTCTAAATTTTTCATTATTGTCTGTGCTTGCTTTAGTTCTGACCACACCAATGTGACAAGGTTTAATCAGGATGAATTGTAAAACAAGTTATTGTATTTACAAATATCTCCCCAATATTGACAAGCAGAATTGCAATAATCTCAATGGAAGGATATTTTTTTTAGATCTTCCTTTAATTTAATCAAATTTTAGAAAGATGCATACTTTTAAGTAGGGGTCTACCGATATCAGGATATCGGTAGCATTAAAAAGTCCCGATATTGACATCACCGATATTTCATAATAAGTGATATATCTCGGCATATTAATATATCGATACCGGTATTGAAATAGCCAAAAGAGTCCTAGTATTAATATCTACAGCCACGATACAGTGCGCCATGTGCTATGATATTTTTTAGGTATCGGCCGATTTTCGTATGCTCGGAAATACTGTGTAAATAGTGCCCATGCCAAGTATACCGTAATTGCTCTAATAAATGGATAACATGTAAACATTATGTTCACGTAATTGCTCTAATAGTAATAGCAAAGATGTATGCAGAATCGCAGATGTCTAAAATATTTTGTTTCGTATGGAATTACAAAATGTACCGTGTGCAGACTTGTTGTCATTGGCAACCATTCATCCTTCAACCTCATTTCACTCTATTACTATTGCTTTGTTCTCATTGTTTCATTCATAAAAGGTGGCCGTGTGCAAAAGCCATTAAACTATTGGTTAGAATGAATAATTATGAGTCAAAAGTTGAAGTTTCAAAAGGAGTACCTAATTTTGCTTGTACATTTTCATAAAGGACGGTTCGTTTTGTCATGAGTCCTATGTAGGTCATGATCTGGAACTTGTAAACACATCAGAAACTTCGATTCGGAAAATAAATAAATAAATCGGTAATATCGGCATAACTGGATATCGGTAGAGTGTAGACTAAACTGTAGACCCCTAAATTACAAAATATAAATAATTACGAGTGATAAATTTAAGAATGACGTCCTCAAATGTGACCGCTGTTTTTTTTTGTTTTTTTGTCCTAACAAATACTCATATCGGGAAAAAAATATCGGTAATATCGGCAAAAATGCATATCGGTAGATCCCTAAATTATAAAATATAAATAATTAGGAGTGATAAATTTAAGACTGACGTCATCAAATGAGACCGCTGGTTTTTGTCCTAACAAATACTCATATCGGCAAAATATATCGGTAATATCGGCAAAAATGCATATCGGTAGATCCCTAATATATTATATAAATAATTAGGAGTGATAAATTTAAGAATGATGTCATCAAATAAGACCGCTGGTTTTTGTCCCAACAAATACTCATATCAGCTTTCATATAGGAAAAAAAAATATTGGTAATATCAGCAAAAATGCATATCGGTAGTCCCCTAATATGAAAGATAAATAATTACGAGTGATAAATTTAAGAATGACGTCATCAAATATGACCGCTGGTTTTTGTCCTAACAAATACTCATATCGGCAAAAAAAATATCGGTAATATCGGTATCGGCAAAAATGCATTTCGGTAGACCCCTACTTTTAAGCTATCTTGTTACAGGGTTGACAGAAGAACTAGTCTAATTAAATCTCAGTGCCAACATTAATGTTTGGAAACATCTTAAAAGGCGCCATAACTACTCATTAGATTGGACTGTATATAATTATGAACCTTAAATAACAAGGATTTTTACACCCACCCTCCCACTAGCAACCAAATCAAAGTCTGGTTTTCATCTGTGGACTTGGATGAATAAACAACAAGCAAGGATAACTCTCTTCATGCAAACATATCTCAGCATGTTGCAAGGCAGCATAGATTTAAATGAGTCTCAAACTGTGATGAAAGCTTGTTGCCATTTTATCACTTGAGAGATGTGTCAAGGGCCGCAAACCCCCCTCCCCGCCCACATTTCTACTTGTAAAATTTTATTACAGCCAATACAGGTTTATTAACTGCAGCTGTATTTACTTGCTTAAATCAGAATTAAATAGGTATAAAATAAACAAAAGCGGCTAGATAGTGAAGTCAATAGTGCGCTCGCCTCACAAGCTGAGGGGCGTGGGATCTAGCCCACGTTAAAGCCACTATAAAAATGTTGATGAATGATTTACACTAAGAGAGGCCTCCGCTGACCTGGAGAGGGATGAGCGCCGCCAAGGTCTACTAGAAACATTAGAACCCCCTACAACCTTGAAAAAAGGTTATGGGACAAAAAAAATATATTAAAAAAATTAATAAATAAACTTGATGTGTCTCAGCACTAGTTTCACAAATAGTACATTCTTTATAAGCTTACTGGGAGGGCCACAAAAATCCACTAGGCGGGCCGTTTGCTTGAAACCCCTGATTTAAATGGACAGCTGTATATTCCCTGAATGATGATCCCACACCTACTCACCATGCAATAAAACTCTAAACTTGTCTGAGGTGAGAGTAAAGGCTACAGGTTCTGGTACTCTGGTGCCTCCTTGTCTGATATCTAATTTAAGCTGCACACTTGGCTCGTTCACTTCCTTAAGTGTCAAAAAAAATTAGGGGTAAGAGTCATCAAGTCCATGCCCCATTTCATCCTTTGATTTAACAAAACATTTCAAATGCTGTTTCTTTAAATTATTATAAGATAAATTTGAGTCTCACATAATTTATATATTACATTATTTATGAATCATTTATGATTAAATATCACAATCTTACATTTTATTTTTAAAAATATCCATAAATTTTTTTAATTAAAAATGCTAATACTTAATCTTTATTTTTTCTAAGAAGGAATCTAGTTCTTGGCAAATCATAATATGTTAAATCAATAAAGGGGACTTTACTGATATTAAGGTTCAAATATTCATAGCTCTTTTTACATATGTTTAACTAACCTGTAATTCACTGGAGCTAAGGACATAATCCACTCTCCACTGGACAGAATCTAAATTGGAGACTGGGGATATGTAAATTTGATACTTTGAGTTAATTTTTAAATATTACACATGGACCTGAATTTCATTTTCTTAGATAAGCATTGATGAATCCCCCATGCAATAAATATACAGTCGAAACCGCTTAAGTCGACGGCGTTGGGGTATGAAAAATGGCGTCGACATAACCGATGATCGAGTTAAAACGAAAACCAATATGGCGGCAAAATATTAACATGTGCTTGAAATTTATTTATGTACATGATTAATTAGTTAGCGTTAATTAGTGATGGGATGATTAATCGGAATCGTATCGGAACCCTAATATTTCTTCACTCTTTACTAAGGTTGTAATGACCGTTCGTTTTTAAGGACCGTTTAAAATTTAAATATAACCATGGTTCCCACTCAGGAAAACGGGAAAAAGTCGGGAATTCTTAAAAATAAATTCTCGGCCTTGAAAGTCGGGAAAAGTTATGTCTAATCGGGAATTTATATATATATATACATATATATACACATGTATATATATTTATGCCGAAGTAAAGGACTTTGATTACGTCTCTAACATGTTTCGATTCCATTTAATGAAAAATAAGTTACCAGTTTATAATTGTCTGCGCATGCGCTAAAAGGTCAAAGTTTACGCTTCGCCGTGTCACAGTCGCGTTTGCAGTCGTATCAGCGAATTTAAAATACAAATAAACAAATCAATATGGTTATTTTAAGTTTAATGCTTTTGACGTGCAGGATATCTGTTACTTAACTATCAGAACGTTCTCGAATTTCCTCAGTCAATCAAACTTGTAATATAAATAAAACTATTGTGGCCTTGACCGTTGATCACAGCACGCTGTGGGCTGTGTGTACTGTGTTAGATCTCGGCCGGCAAATAAGTCTAAGCGATTTTTTTTAAAAATCATTCCTTATCAGAAATGATTTCATTTCATCGTCACGCGCGTGTTAGTGTCACAGTCACGTATCTTACTGGTAATAACAACAAACTTTTAAAAGAATAATTTATTAATTTTTTATTTAATTATATAAAAACCACCGTCTATTCTCGATACAAACCTTCATTTTCATTTCTAAGGATATTCGTTTATCTTTAAAAATAAAATGATTAATGCATCAGCAAATGAATTAAGTTTAATAATAATATAACACGCACTGCGAAATAATGACGATTCACGACCTCTAACGCGATTGTCCAGTACCTTGGGTGAATACATACTCCATGGATACACGTCGAATTATAATTCACACACGCAAAACAACACAATAGCCGGAAGTCTCGAAGAAAAACGAGATGTCAACACTGTTTTGAACTAAAAATGACAGAGTGCATTCCTAGGTCAACCGACGAAAATCGAGCTAAGCAAGTAAAGTTGCAAATTTGGCCCTCTTTTGTGCTCGAGTTACTAGGTTTCGGCGACTTAAAAAAATCGAACTAGCCGATGAAAAAATGCTAAGACAAAGAGAGAATTTGGCGGTTCCAATAAAAAACGTCGACATAATAGGGTGGTCGAGCTAACCGAGCTCGAGGTAAGTGGGTTCGACTGTATAATGAAAGTCCTCAATCTCCTATTCACTTAATAACTTATTAAAATGCTCCATCTCACATAAAATTAACTAATTTAGCTACCTATCACATATGCAAGAATTAACAAATTAACAAAACTATTTTATCTTCCATTTCCATACAAAATCCACCAATTATATGGTCTTTCTCTTTTGCAAAGAATAACTTATTTCAGTTGTTTATCCACCATGCAACAATTTACTAATTAAATTGATATTTCTCCCATTCCCAGAAACAAATAATTGAATTACTCTTTTTCTAATATCTCCTGTTAGCTGCTAACCTCTGCTGTGGTAAATTACATTGGACACATTACCATCTCCATATAATAATTTTAAAATTAAGATACCTCAATTTTTCAAGTAATTTCACATACATTTATATCATTCATAAACATTTGTTTTCTTTTGCTCGCTGAATTCTTAAAAATGAGTAACCTATGAATGTATTTTAAGGAATATTTTTCTAAGTTGATAATTTTAATGCAGCACAATCCCAAAACTTACCTCGAAGGCTGGTGTGTTTGAAATGCTCTTGAAGATTACCTTGAGCATCTGAGTAGGACTTGCACAGTGAAGTTGTGTGCTCTGACCCAAAATCAAGAAATATTGAAGACTTCAAACCCAGACAAAATTAATTAAGAGATTGACATATCAGTTTAAGTCTGGACCAGTAACAAGAGATTGATGTATAATCATAAAACTTTAAGTTAGCACTGCTGACATCAGATGTACACATAAGATTTAGATAGAAACATTAACACAAAATTTACCAACAGGTTTCTGTTAGGGCTATTAAAAAATAGATAAACCTGTAAGTTCAGATATGACTAGTAACAAGAGATATCCTCAGTGGATTTGAAAAAATGAATTGAGACTTTGCAATGTTTGAAGCTAACTGTACAAATGAGATGTAGTTTTGACAGTAGCTATTTTCCTTAGGGTTGTCTTGTTTTTAAATGAGGATGTTTATTCATTATGTAAGAGTCTTTAGAATTCTTTAAATGGGAATAAATGATGAAAGTGGTTCATTTCCTCATAAGAATCGTTACCTTTTGGTAAACCAAGCTGTTGAAGCTCATTGGCCAGTGTGTCTGAGTCCACATCATACTTGGCAGCACTGGACAAGATAAATGACAGGGCAGCAACAGATGCTTTTATGTCTCCAATTTCTGGTCATGAAATAAATCAGTCTATGACGTCATGTGAACAGATGGTGTTCTTCTTTAATTATCATTTGGTAAAAAAAAGTTTTAAGGATCAATTATCATTTTAAAAATACAAAATCTCTAAAATTATGTAAAATACAATTATTTTTTTTAAAAATAAGATACATTAAGTTGTTGTTTTATAGTTTGGGTAATGTTTGCTTTAAAATAGTTATAATTTCTGGTGACAACAAACAATGACAAATCTAAATCATAAACTGGAAGTATCCTAAAATAATGACCATACCAAACTTGGCATCAGCTGTCAACTTTTGAACTTTATCATACTGAAAAATATGTGTTCACATCAACATGGAAATTATTTGATTAAAAGCAAAGTATTATGTATACTGGTTTGAATATTAAAAAATGTAATTAAATTTAAACATAACATAAATATTTCCTTGAAATCATCTGAACACTCTAATGTGGTGGTAAAGTATACAATTTTCTTATAATTAGTCTATATTCTCTTTTAGAGACCTGGTAAAATTCATATAGACATATATAATTGTACATTTTAATATTTGTCATGAGTCATAGGGTTAGTTATGTTCAAATGAATTAACTAATACTTACATCTATGCCTTCTCCTAACATGTCTTTCAACACCTGGACTGCCAAAAGCTTCATCTTGACAGATGTCTGCAATCAGATACAAACTAATTTTTGGGAATATTTGTTGTGAGATAATGCTAACATTTAATATGAAAACTTTAAATTTAAACTAGAATGAATGTAATGTAGCCCTGTTGATACTGCATTTATTCACACATCTGACAATGAAATCAATACTGAAGTTTTGTAAGTGTAAAATTTCAAAACACTGAGTTCATAATTTTAAATTTAACAATTTTTTTGTTTTTCTGATATACAGAAAATAAATGGGCAGTCGCTACTTATGTTAACTTGGATCACATACAGTATGAACTTGTATTAAAAAGCTTATTTGTAAAAATAAATCTTCATTCAATCTTTTTCTTTTTTAAATTCTGTTTAAAAGAAATTTTCTTTATAGCTATAAAATATAAAATAGCTGCTATTTAAAACTCTAATAAAAATGCAAGACTAGACATAAACCATGATTAAGCATAGAACACAATAATATTATGTAATATAAAAGATAAGATTGGTTAAGTTCCATTACTAATTATTTTCATTTTGTAAATTTTATTTAAGTATCAACTTACTATCTTTGAGAGTATGTTGATTTCTGCCAAGACCCAATCAGGGCAGTCTAAGTCTCCACAAAATCTAAATCTCTGAGGGAAAAAAGTTTATATATACAAAAAATGTTTATATATAAAGGCATACCGATTTAGATTTGTGTATTTTCTTAAGACTTTTCTTTCATCCTTTCTCGATTATTTTAAATTTTAGTTAGCCTACTTGATAATAACCTAGCCTAAATTCATCCCATTGGCCATAAATAATGTCATACACTTCGGGCTGATTGGGATACATCTTTCTCCCCCACCCCCCCCCCTCCAAACCCAAAAACTTCTTGGAACACAGACAAACAGTATAACATTTATTTATTAACCATGCCTTTAAAAACATTGTCACAATCTCCCCCTCTCTCAACGTGGGATTATATTTGGATGAATGGCCTGTAACAGTGATGGCGAACCTATGGCACGCAGAGGCTCATCAGCCGAAACGCGAATAAAATATTACTTCCTTAAACCAGCCCAGCCAAACACTCATGGGTTTTTGGCACTCTCCAATAAGTAATGGGTGGGTTTGGTTAAGTTTTGGGCCCCAACAAGGTTCGCCACCACTGGCCTAAATGTCACTACTGTTGAGGGGGTTAAACTGCTTCCTATGTTATTTCAAAACATTTCCTCCTCCTTACCCTTCTTTTTTTTAAATTTATAAACTCCTTAGACTTAACTATTTAACTTTCTCCATTAAGAAATTGAAAAGAGAATAATTATTGAATTATTTGCTTAGCCTTAGGCGCCCTCGCATTGATGATTGATTCATATTACTCATAAATTATGACTTATGACATAATTTGTCATAATTATATAAATATTATAAATATAATTACTTTAAACATTTATATTTATATTCTATGTCATGGCTAATAAATACTCATCTAATAGTTATTATTAATATTTAAGATAAAATGTTAAGTTATGTAGTAAAATCAGTTTCATTCAATTATTTCAATATAAATTCAGTTCAATTCAGTTTATTCAGTGTCCGTGGCCTGTGGCTGTGGATAGTGATAAAAATAAAAAAATGTTGAAAATTTTGGACCAAAAGTTTAGATAACATATTAAAGGCTTAAAACAAACCATACTTTGAACGTGAATTTGATTATTATTTATTTATGGCACATAAGCATTTTCTATGATACATATAATTTTAACAATTGCTTTATTTTTCTTCTCTGAAATAGTGTGAATACGCCGCCCCCTTATGATCCGTCTCTTATTTTGAAGTTAATTTTCTTCAAAACACTCATTAGTGAAAAAACATAACATTTGGTATTGGCAAGCGTTATTCGCACGGTTTTTGCTGTGCGAATAATGTTCAAAACCGTACGGATAATGTCGAACATTATTCGCACGGTTTTAACCGTGAGAATAATGTCGAACGAATTAAATTGCCACTTTAACCATCTTTCGAGTGACTGGAATCTTATATCTGTATCCATTTTAGCAATAATCTGAGCGGACCTACATGCCGTTAGTTAATGATTAATCATTAATTAATTAATTAATTAGTAATATCACGGATTTAGCTCATATAAAACTATTATTAACTGTTCCAGTGCACTCAACTTTGTATTTTTATTCTCTATATATTATGAAGTACCTTTATGACCTTTCATTCATAATTGGAAGAGACTCTGTAATTACAGTGTAATTAAAAAGGCTAATTATTATTCTCCCCAAAACTATACAAATTTTCGTTCTTCCCGTCCGGAATTCGGGCGTGGAATGGGTTGCCTGAAGAAACCAGGAAAGCAAACACTTTATCAACATTTAAAACTCTTATAAGAATGCAGGACTAAACACAAACCATAGATAAGCGTAGGACGCAATAATCTTCTGTATAGAAGGAGCGTCTGAAACAGATAAGATAAGATAAGATTTTTTAAAAACTCTCATCGTACCTGTGGTCATAAAAAATCCATTAAGTTAATTTAATTTAAATCATGCAAAAGCGAAAGGGGGCCGTCCATAAAGTACGTCACTCTATTTTTGACCATTTTTAACTCCCCCCTCCCCTTGTCACAAACAGTTACAAATCTTGGAACCCCCCCCCCTCCTAAAGTACGTCACACTTTCGAACAAAAATGTCTTTTTTATTAACAAAATAATTATAATTTAATATAAAACACCGTGACGTCACACATAGCCGGACCCCCCTCTCACAAACTGTCACACTTTCTTACACCCCTTCCCCCCTCGGGAGCGTGACGTACTTTCTGGATGACCCCAAGACTATATAATGGTATAGTATAGTATAGCATAAAAATTTTAAAGTGAGAGTCTGTAACAGTGACTAACAGAATAGATAGGATAGGCATGGGTGGAGGGATAATAAAATTTTCTAGGAAATAGCCTGCTTGAGTGTTTGCAAACATCCTCACTGGGGGTTGTAAAACAAACAAAAAAAACAACCCCCCCCCCAAATAAAAATATTTTTTAAAAAAAAATAATTATAAGTAATACCTCCAAGGATTCGATCCCCGTACCTTTATGATTAATGGAATGATGATGAAAAAAAATCATAATTTTTAAAATTATAACTTATTATCATTAATTGCACAACTATAAATTTTTATGGCAGTGCTACTTTAAAATTTCATTAATCATGACATTTAAATTAGTATTAGCATATAAATTACAAATTTTAGCCTAAATCGAGTGATGTGGGCTATTATTTTGTCTACACCGGGCGCGTTATTTTTTCAACGTGACCAGCCACTAGAAGACATGCGCCGACGACCCGTGCAGATAATACTCGGCATTATCCGCACTGCCAAATCCGTTCGAATAATCTCTTCTTTTGGTATTTAAACCGGAAGTTTTGGTTTGGATAAATTACTTGTTTGTTTATAAACTTACAGCTGAAACCACTTGCTCTAATTTATTTAGCCTAGATTTAGAATAAGCCGTGCTTCCATATAACTTTCAACATTTCATAATGCCCAGAAGTTTGTGGAAGAAGACTAAGCAATATGTTCTCGATACATTTCGGGTAATACTAATAATTAACATAAATCAATAGTCGCTATTATTACTAGTAGGCTACTAACTAGTACTACTAGCATACTAGAATACTAGTAGTAGCCTAGTAGTTAGTACTAGTATAAATATTACTAACTAACTCACTAACCTTGCCTTAACTGTCTTAACTCATAACTCAGATTTTTCATTGATTCATAGTTCATTGTAAAGTTTAGTTTGGGCGGCTAAAAGAGGGATACCTCATGATTACACTCCACACTTTGTGCAAATATCTGGCTTTTCAGCCTACAGTTACAGACTATCTCACCATACTTCTAACGTTAAACTGACTGAAACTGAAATGGTCAGTGACAAACAGCCAGCACATAGTGACATACACACTCTTACTTACACTGTACTCGTGTCACACTATAACTTCAGCCTTACAGTAAGTTACTGATAGTAAGGCTTACTTGACCATCCAACTCATCAATTCCAGTGCTCAGCTTTGTCTTTGGCTTCCACACCTTTCCTTCATAATCACTTTATTATTTAAAGACTTTTTTTTTATTTAAGCTCAGAGTGGGTTTGAGTAGCTTTACTTAACTGTACTCTGTACTAGCCTAACTTAACTAACTAGCTTTGAGTTTGACAATTAAGAGTTGTAAAAGAAACCTTCATCATCATCATGTGTGTGTGATATTAAAATTTTCCCAAACGCTTAAGTTAAACGTTTGTATTAGTAAGATAAGTGCATACAATTTTATATGTATAATTTTAAGGAAGAGGATCCAGAAGAGTATTTCAAGTACAAGACAAAGTCAGCCCATGGTCTAAGTCAAGATGAATTAGAATTTATGCAGGTCGGTTAAGATTTTTTTTTCTTCAACTTCAGATTCATTCATATGAATGTCAAAGTAAATTTTAAATAATTTTTGTGAGAAGATCCTAAGGCTATTTATAACCAGTAGTGTACACTGTACCCAGTCTTTTTGTTAATCAGTCTCTGCCATGAGTTACTCTATAGTATCTAAAACTGCTAATTATTTGGGAAGATCATACTAATTATAATAAATCAGTTATATTTGAAATCAATAAAATTGTGTGTACTCAACAAAGATATTTTTGTGTATAGTCACTATCATCCTAAACATTTATTATAGCGTTTTAAAATTATCTTCATAAATAGCTGAACATCAAGTCCCAGAGATCATAAAGGAAAAGAAGAATGGTTGAAGAAAAAAAATGTTTCTCCAACAGCCACATTCATCATTTAATTCTATATTTATTCAGTGTTTGGCCATGTTTTTCCTCACCTAAGTTGCTGTGTTAGTTTATTTTTAGCTATTTTTTAATTATACTTTCTAAGGCTGTAAAAAGTCGTTCAATTCAAAAACTTCGAACACTGCTTAACAGAGGAATTGATCCAAATTTTTTCAAAAATCCTGGAAACAGACAAACACCTTTACATCTTGCTGTTGAGGGCACTGGTGAGAAATATTAGTATTATTTTAAAAGTTAGTATCTTTAATTTTTTTAATTTAGATGCTTAGTTATACTCACCACAATGGAGAAGCTTATTATCAAGTCATTATAATTTTTTTTTCATGCTATCCCAGATAATGAGGTGACATAATGAAAAGTGGCCCCAAAAATTATGCAGATATTGGCATTGTAATTTGTGTCTTAAATCTTCTATTTTAGAAAAGGCATCTGAAAAAGTTGTTGGAGCTCTGCTATTTTTTGGGGCCAACCCTAATGCACAGGACAATCTGGGCTGCTCTCCACTACACACAGCATGTCTCCACGGAAACTCAGCTGCTGTAGAGCTGTTGGTCCAAGCTGGAGCTGATGTTAATTTAATGGACAACTATCAAGGTAAAAGTTATATATCAATCACCCTGCTTGCTCGATCCTTCTAAAAGGGGCAGTAGAAATAAAATAAAATTATTATCTTTTGTTAATGGAATGTTCTATGCCTCACAAAATTATTGAAGACTTTTTCCAAATAAGGAATTAAGATCCAGGATTTAAAATGTAAAAGAAAAGAAAATTATTTTAGCTGAAATTAGTGTTCATAATTTTTTTTTATTAAAAGCCTATTGTATATTTCAATGTTTCTTATTTTCATAGAAACAATAATAAATAAATGAATAAGTTTCAGAGTAAGAGATTAAAAATACTCCTGTCTAAGGCTGTCAATATTGTTTAAAAATGCTGCACGGGTATCCGTCCTAATTTTGGATGGGTACCCGGTTTACCCGTTCGAAACGCCAAAAAAGTTTTGCCGTCATGCCCGCTTTTAGCTTTATACTTCTTTGTTTCTTATGGAAATGCAAATTTAAATGTAATGAATCAGCGATGTATAAACTATATTGAAATACTAGTAGTCAAGTGGTGTAAAAACAATGAGCGGAGTGGTGCCAAAGTGACTTTTTTTTGGGGGGGAGGGGCTAAATAAAGTCTTATAAAGATAAAGGGCCGTAATCGTATGATGACATGGCGGGTTATTTCTATTTCCTAGCTGACAACTTTTGTAATTAACCAAATTTTCCGGGACTTGCCCATACTGAGTGCACCCATTCCTCAATATTTATTTGTGTTATTACAGTGAAAATCATTCCACAATTGAAATTATTTTGTTTTTTTAAACCCAATTATAGAGCAGGGCTGTTTTATTTACGGGGTTGACAGTTATTTCTTTTAAAGTATTTTCATGTTCAACGTATTTCACAGTATATATTTCAAACAAAATGTTTTTATTTGATAATTTATTTGGAAGTTGAAATGTGACACAGAAGAGCCGCAAGCCGTAGTTCGACCACGGTTGGTATAGAGTATAGACATTGTAGTAGTATTTTCATGTGTACCCGGACGCAATTTTACTACCCGGGTAATTGCTCAGCAACAGGTACCCGGTTTCCAGGGTGCCCGTTGACAGGCCTACTCCTGTTCAAACCCACCGGACATCATCACGACTAACTTAATTATAAAACCTTTTTAACCCAAAAAATGAACTTTATGATTACGAATTCAATATTTTTTATTTCACTTATGCCATCATTAAATACTTTATTGTGCATAATATATCACATAGAATAGGACTGCTATAAAGCTTTTAAACAAAATATAAGATACACACACAAAATTGTGTGATCAAAACAATAAATTAAAGCTTTATTAATAGACTTATACACAAATTAGACGTTTCAACTCATGCCTTTAATCAGTACAAATAACACAAGTGTTAAAATTACATTTACATTATTAAATACATTATCATGTGTGTATTACTAATAGAAACCCCATTGATGACAGCTTGCAAAGTACCATTCAACAGTACCTCTGATATAGTTGACCTTCTGCTGGAGGGTGGCGCCAACGTTGCATGTACAAATGAAAGAAAACAATCAGGTACAATTTTAAATTGTATTTTTTTCCCTTTTACTTTTGAAACAGGTTGTAATTTTTTGGTTTATTTTAAGTCAGCCATGGTCTTTGAGACCCTGAATTAATTTTTCCATTTATCGTGTAGAATGAATGAAGCTAAATCTGCTTGCATAAATATTTAAATCTTATCAAGTATTCTTACTGCATATATATATTATCAACTGGGTGGAATATTACTTTTAAAAAGGCACAAAATAAATAAAATTGTAGGCTAAAAGCCTTTGTCAGTTTGCATATATTTGTGTGTATAAATATACTTATACAAAGAAATTAATTTGAAGCCATGTATCATCTGCTATAGCTTTAAAACTTACATGTTTCAACACAGTTGCTTTGTGCATTGTAATTAACTTAAGTAAAAGGCATGTGCAGTATAAATATAGTTTTGACTTTTTGATGCTGCAGTGTTGCCGAGTACATTAACATTCACCCGAGTCAAAGTTCCATATCACTTATAAAATACACCATGTCGCGTCACCTAAAAATTTAATGCACCAAAAATAATTATTACCATTGTCATTTATCATCACTTAAAGGGAATATTTTAATTTTCTTAAACATGTATATATATTTTTTTTCAGCTCATGCCATAATATATTTTTTGTTCAAAATAAATTCACAATCCATGTAAATTAAGACCCCCGATACATGCATTATAATAAGAATTTTTTTTAAAACCAATTTTTGAGCAATTTTTGGGTGGAATTTTGAAACTACTCAATGAATAGACATCCAATTCATTCTTTTTGTCAATGTATCATGCACTAACAACTCTCTGTATCATTTCTAACCTTAGTATTACACATCTTGACCTGTCAACGTAAAGTGGACTAACAATTCTCTGTATGCCTTCTAACCCTAGTACTGCACATCTTGACCTGTAAACGTACAGTGCACTAGCAATTCTCTGTATCCCTTCTAACCCTAGTACTGCACATCTTGACCTGTCAACATACAGTGCACTAACAATTCTCTGTATCACTTCTAACCCTAGTACTGCACATCTTTACCTGTCAACGTACAGTGCACTAACAATTCTCTGTATCCCTTCTAACCCCTGTACTGCACATCTTGACCTGTCAACATACAGTGCACTAACAATTCTCTGTATCACTTCTAACCCTAGTACTGCACATCTGGACCTGTCAACGTACAGTGCACTAACAATTCTCTTTATCCCTTCTAACCCTAGTACTGCACATCTTGACCTGTGCAAACCCACTGGCCACACGGACAGAGGTATGGATGATGGAGGACAGGTATGTACTTGTGAAGAAACTTCTCAACCGTGTTCCCAGGCCATTGCTGGTAAAGAAGCTTCTGACGTTTGGAATGTCTGCCAACACAATGGATGCACAAGGTAAGTCATAGTTTAAGATTGATATTCTTAAAAGAGGTGTCAGTGAACAAAAAAAATATGAAAAATGTATTTGTCTTCTTGAATGATTTTTAAATAAATGATTTAACATACATGAAAACTGTGAGGACCTAGTTTCCAAAACAGATCTTGACAAATAATGTCTTGCTATA
Source organism: Ampullaceana balthica (assembly GCA_944989445.1). NCBI lineage: Eukaryota > Metazoa > Mollusca > Gastropoda > Lymnaeidae > Ampullaceana > Ampullaceana balthica. The sequence goes on from CALYLW010000104.1 coordinate 334,558, forward strand.
CAAATTAGAAAATAGCCATTTTTAAAACAGATATTTTTTTTTAATGTTGGCTTAACTTAAAAGTGAGCAGAAGAAAATGTTGGATCTTGACAAATAAATGTCTTGCTATACAAATTAGAAAATAGCAATTTAAAAAAATAATTTTAAATGGTTGCTTAACAATAACTCTTTTTCTCCGGATCAAAGCTGCCATCGTTGATTTTTAAAAGACGTTTTTGACGGATCGACGATAGGTGCGTCGAATTATTAAAACTGGATTGTTTCTTTTCTTAGCTATTGATCTAAAATTAGTTTTAATGTAATCTCGAATGATTTCCCTTGAATAAAAAGTCTGAAATTCTTTGTTTGAATGCGTTTTCACCGGAAAAGAAGCACTTGAAAGGCTTATTTTCGTTTTTGTTGTTGTAATTTTTGTTTACAAACATGGATATTCAACCATTATTATTTTAAGTATTATTTTAAATACAATGATGAATAAGAACAAATGATTTTTTTTATGATGATTCAGATAGTAATATTAAATTGCCGATGAATTATACGCCTAGTGCTATTAGCTGTAGTGAAATTGACAATGAAGTTGACAAGTCATCTGTTGATGAACAACAAGCTCCGCCCCCGTCTTAAATGCCTTGATGAAGTTATAATATTTCTACTACAAATAATAAAATAGACAATAAAGAGTCCAATTTGAAAGCTGCTAAACTTTTTCACTAAAACTAAGTGCAATCTCGGGTAGAGTTTAAAATAATTTCTAGTTTAAATACATAGTATAGCATCCAGCTCCATTGTGAAAAACACAATTTTCCTATTATTTTCTTGTATGGGTTACCATGGATATTGAGCTCTAATGTTTTATAGTTTTGTTTTTTTAATGTGAAATTATTTCTGTTTCCTGTAAATATGAATATAGTTCAGAAAAAGCATTTTCTTATATTTTGGATAAAAATTTGACTTAAAATGAGTGTTGTTTTTTTTAAGTTGTCTTTTTTAATATTTTTCTTATTTTCACTAAACAAAATCATAATATTTTATGAAAATAAAGTCATGAGTTTGTCTTGCCTAAAAACATCATTCTTTTACCTTTAATTCAATACCAAATATATCATTATCTGTTCAAATAATAAAAAAGTTATTAACATTTTAAGATAGCATGGTAGCCCGCGAAAAATTTCCAGAATAGATAATTCCGTCAGAATGAGGGAAAAAATTCAGGAGAAAAAGAGTTAAAAGTGTGCAGCAGAAAATGTTGGATCTCCCTCATTCTTTTTTCACTAATTAAAAGTATTACCACTTTTTTCTTTGCACAAATAAGATTTGTTCCTACACACGTAAATGATGATGTACACTTTCAGTGTTACTATGACTAGTATCAGAACTGATGGATTTAAAATGTGAACGTTTATCCATGGCTTAAAAATTCAAGGTTGATTTATAAGAATTGTGGGGATCCCATAAGTAGGTCAGAAAAACAGGACATGGAAGGGTTCAGTAACTTTCATCATTGTTGTATAAACATGTAGCTTACTGTTGATACAATTGTGTCCTTGTTTATATTTTTTATTGATCTTTTGTTGTCCACAGGTTTAACTCCCTTGTGCTGTGAGATCCTGCTCTTGCTTCAGGCTCCAACCTTTGACCCAGATGTTGAAACTGATCTTTTGCTGACAGCTAAGACCCTGGTTAGCGGTGGAGCGGTACTGCAGATACCTGACGTCATGACAGAACTTGATGTGAGAATAAGAAAAACTTAATTTTCTTTTATTTTAGTAAAATAGATGAAAATCTAACAGAATTCATGAAGTCCTATTTGAAATTTATAGCCATATTGGTTTCTCATTTGCCATGAAGTATGGATTATTGATATCAGATTTTTGTTTTTGGCATTCATATATGTTTACATCATCCAAATTTTTTAGATATTATTTGTATAATGCTTTTCCCTGATTGTCTATAGTTCTAGAGCATCTGAAAGTCAAAAATATGATTTTTTAATCACTTTTTTAAATATTATTGGGATAAAAACATTAGAATGCCTTTTAGTTATAGCTATATTTCTTTGAATAAATCTATTTTACATGACACATTATTATAGTCACCTCATAAATATATTCTGTCATTTTTATCACTATTTCATTGATCCTGATTATGATTAAAAACATTCAAAGTAAAAGAAAAGGAAAAAAATGCCTAATAATATACAATAAAGTAACTGCTTAAAGGGAGGTTTCTAATATTGTTCATACAGACAAGTTATTTTGTATCAAATTACTTTGATGCTGTTTATAAACTTATTGATAAATTAAAACCCTTACCCTGGGGCATAGGTTGAAGGACTTAAATTTCCCAAGTCTACCAACTAAGACATTCTATTTTCCAGCTCCTCTTTAGAATACGACGTGTTCGGGGGCCCATCCATGCCCCCACATTCAACAACCTGGCCAGACTGATTAGAGACATCCACACTGTGGTGCCCAGGGCCAACCTGTCATCATGCCTGGAGCTGGTCAGGCAGGTGTCTGGCCGAGCTGAAACGCAGTCTCTACAGAGGGAGCTGGAGGTCGCCATGACAACACTCCCCAGCCTCCTGCAGCTATGCAAGCTCACCGTCAGGGAGTGTCTAGGCAGCTATGTTTTATACCAAGCTCAGTATTTGCCTCTCCCCGACAAGATGAAAGATTACATTTGCAGTGTTTGAATCCTCAACGTCGTCGCGTCTCTGTGCAGTTTGACAACCCGTAAGTGTTTGAGTAACCCGACTCTGACAGTCTTCATTATGCCTCAAACTGATTGTGAGATAATTTATTTATATCATATTTTTTACCCATGCTCTTTGAATTACTAAAAACGTAAACATTCATGCAATATTTCAAGCAATACACTTATCTCAGCTGTATTTCTTTTAAATGCTGTTGTGTCACACATTCTACATTCACCACAGCTGAACTATAACTGTAAGTAGTTAGGTGTGTTTGATTGGTTGATTGATTTTATGGTTTAGAGGGAGAGGGTTGAAGTATCTCCAAGTTATTTTTTACCCAGTTTCTGTTGGTCCGTCAAAACTTACCTGAGCAGAGTTTTCCCAGTCTGTTACACCATCCTATATAATAAAAGGCAATGTTCTGTCCGGTCATCGATAGCGATTGGTCCCTCAAACACACATATGACTCCTACAGTCAATCATATTGAACACATTTATGCGGATGTTCAAAACGAGTTATTTTTGGTGCAGTATTTTTTCCAAGACTTTATTTTGAGTTATGCGCGTTGGGATTTATAGTAAAAAAACTCTGATTTTACGAGTTATTTATTTTAACTATAATGAATAGTATTTTTGACGTGATGCGCATGTATGCCTGTCAAGACGGCTGTTGGAGGGGAGTTACAACATGCCACCGAACGGTGGCGGAACATCCTTGGACGGGCTTTGTTGCTTATTGAAACAATAATGGAGAGTAAAAGTATACTTTAAAATCCTGTTGTCATGTAAAAATTGCAGCTCATTTTATTGCCAGTTATGTATATTTATTTTATTTTATATAGCAATATTTCTGAAGCCGTGATTATTGATATCTCATTGGAAGTCCAATGTTTCAAGAGTAAAAAAATAATGTCATTAATTTTTTACATATTTATTTAAAACCGTACTTCACTTAATTGCCTGCCGTTTTTTCTAAATGCCCTGCACTTTTGTTTTCTCATTGACTGACACTGGAAAATTTTAGGTTTCTTGTTATTTTGTATCCACCACCCCATTATCATTTTTTATATTATTTTTTGGTAAAGCCTGCCATTGTTCAGAGTAAGAAAAAAATGTTTCTTCTTTCCTTCTTTTAATGATGAATGTGGTTGCGAAAGATAATACAATAGAAGATATTTCAAACTGCTGTCAACTGCCAATGCAGGTTTATTTGTACATGTTACAAATGTAATAAATGTGTTTATTGCATTTATTAATAACCAAATAATAATGGAGCCTTTCTTGTAAATATTTGCTAATTAGAGTCATCATTCTGCAGTGCATTTATTGTTGAACTTGAACCTCTCAGTTTTGGATAAATCTCATTGTTGTTTTATGATGATTTCACCAAATGTGACTTGTAAAAAGAAAATTTGGGGGCACTAGGTAAGGACATTTTGAATATTTCCAAAATGCCTCCACAGTTTAGCTAATGTTTCTTTGTTTGTATCAGAATTAACCATGGATTTCATTTTTTGAAGTTGCTATTGTGACAATTGCAGCTTGATGGGTTAAAGGACTGCTGAGTTGTGTGCACTCTAGTCAGAAAGCTGGGATTGTGTGTTTGTGTACAGTATAATATAAAATATGCTGGAATTGTAGGGTGGGATTTCAACAGTATTCGTTGTTTAAAATGAAGAAGAGTGGAACATTGAAAATAATTTTACAATATATTGTGATCTAAAACAATTAAGAGGCACTGTATTTGGATATTATAGTTCATATTAGACTATAGAAAACTAATTTTTTGTTTAATATTTGGCCCATAAATCGGAAAACAAGCTGATTTAATGAATCCTCTCTGCTATAGCCCTAAATTTGACAACTTGCATAAAGTTATAATCTAAAAAAAAGCTTTAAGATATATTTCAGCTGTGGGGCAAATGATGTAATATGTCAGGTCTCCCTGATAGAGTTGTATGCATTCTTTAGGCCATGGGTCGGCAACCTACGGCACACGTGCCACACCAAGCAATTTCAAATGGCATGCAGACTCTTCACGTTTCCTGTATAAAGTTGATAATATTGACCTCGACATGTATACAATGATATGTGTTGTTGGCACTCTGAATAATTTGAAACCTTGAGTTGGCACCCAGTTAGCAAAAGGTTACCGACCCCTGCTTTAGGCTATTATTTTACCCTAAAAGAAATATTTATTTCCAATTAACATTGCAATGTGCTGGTGTGTTAATTTGTACATCTTAGTTTATTAGACATTGTCAGTTGTGACAACAGTCTTTCTGGAAATTTCATCGACCTAATTGTTTTTCAAAAAAGCATTTCAACTTAAACAAATGTTTAATATTGAAAATATATTATTATACTTGATTGTACTTATTTAACTGCCTTTGAATCAAAACATTTACAGCAACCCAGTAAATACAATGTAGAGAATTGTTTTCATTTGCATTGGTCAGTTACATGTAATGTAGTTATTACAAAGGAAAATGTTATTACCCTTTAATCCAGCTGCCACCAACTGGTCCACAGCTCAAGCAAGTAAATATGGGTCCCTTATTTGGTTTGAAATAATGTCATAGAACTTAACAGTTCACCAACTTCTTTCAAGCAAAGAGGAGTAAATATCACAGCAAAAAAAAAGCGCACATAACTAATAATTTCTAGTTTAATTTTTGTTATTCCTGTATAAATAATTTGAATTTTAGTTATGCCTTTTTATATTCAACATTAGATTTTGTTTTACCTAATCTAATGCCAGATTTTTTTTTAAACTGAGGTAAATTTCAAATTCAAGAAAACCTTTTTTTTAAATTGTGTAACTTTTCAGAACTTTTCTCCTTATTTTTATTTGTTATTTTATTGTCACATTTTTTAATTTGTGTGTGTAAATAGTGTTAAATACACATTTATTTTATGATGTTAGACCTTAAATTGTAAAGATGTTGATGTCAAGAAATTAACATTTATTTTTATGCAATTTCAGACTTCAAACAAAAATTTAATTAATCCACTATAAATTTCTATGCAGCTTTTAAAAGATGTCTTCAGGAATGAAGTATAAATACAGTTACACAGGAGATAACAGTATGGTAGTTTAAAATATATTTGTTTAATGTTAAAATTTTTGAACAATTTCTCTTTCTTTATGTTAATGCCAAATTCAACATTTCAAAACTTAAAAATTTTAACAAATTTGGTCATCTGGGTTTTTAAAGTTCCATTTTGTGAATCACTTACTTTTCAATAAGACAATTCTTATATGGGCATTATGACATCACTAACTATGAACTTATGACAGTAAGATCAGTATTAATTTTGTTGGAAAACTTAACTGTGATAATCAAAAGTGTCCGAAGTCTTAAATGGAATGTTTCCAGGGCTTTTTTTTTCTTTTTTTTATATCAGTTCAAATGTAAACTTTGTGGCCTTTAGGGTATTATTTATTTTTAATATTTTTAAAATTATTATATATGCAAGTCTGTCAACTAGATAAAAGGAAAACGTAAAGTTCCCTTTTCAGACCACGCAGGCAAGTGAAGCAGCGTTCACGTTTCTATAGCTATGATATACGAGAGGATTTTGTGGATGGCACAACGCCCAGCTGCCTTTACTTCCCCAGCTGATGTCAGGTACCCATAAGAAGCTGGTTGGCGTTGAGAACAAGACCCTGTCTTCATGGAGACTCGAACCCGTGACTCTCAGTACGACAGCCGGGCACACTGCCGCTGGGCCACCACGCCCCATGTCAAGTAGATGAGTGTTTAAAAAATGTATGATTTAACAGCAAGGAAGTCTTGTTAATTTGTAAAATATTAATATGAATTATTTTGGACATGCAATATAATTCAAATTCAAGTGTAATTTTTTTTGTAGCCCAGTAAAAATTAAAATATCAAAATAAACTTTCAACACTAAATTTGATTTTTTTGGTCTTTTTTCTTACAACCAAAGCTCTAATACAGTGATTCTTCGTTAATGTGCTGGGGACCAGAAACACACACATAAGGATAACTTTATTAATATTCCATTTAAAGCATGTCAAAGTTCTAGAAAGCAGATTGCAAACACTTGTATTACATTTCCAGCAACTCATTCGACTTCTAAGTGTCTTGGATTATCTCATTAGTCTCTTCTTCCTTAACCTCTTTCTTACAAAAGTCCTCAATGATAATGTCACTCAATGCTTTGGCATATCTCTCTTTGTCCTCATCGACCATCTCACTAAAAGCCTGAGTGTAACTGTACTTGACCTCAGTATCAAAATAACAACTGTCTGTCTGTTCACCCGTGTTTGTTTCATCCTCAGATTCTATCTCTTCCTTAATCTCTATGTCCTCCACGGGTTGATCTGTGCACAAAAAAATGACAAATGAAATGATAAAAAATTTTTTTAGAAAGTTAATAAGTTTAACACAAGATGAGATTTCTTTAGTGGGCTTTTTGTGTACATGTACTTCACAAATGTATTTAAGCCAGACATTTTAAAATCCAAACAAAAGGCAACTTAAGTGTAATATTTAACTTTAAACATCATAAATACCAAAAGCACTCCCATGACTTTATCATTGATCATTTAAATTCTGTAAATGTTGATTAATTTTTATAAATGGGGAAAAACAAAATTAAGGGAAAGGATTCGCTCTGATTTAGCTGATCTTAGGTATCAGTGATGAAAATGGTGTGATCTAACATAAGAATTTATGTTTTGGAGGTCTTACAACAGTAGCCTGACAGTTTATGAGTCGCTTAAAACAACACAACATGAAAATTTTAAAAATTGCTATGCAAGAAAATTATTATCAGAAAAGTGAAGAGAAAACAAAACCAGAAAGAAAAGAAAAATTGGAACACAGAATCCTCATCAAGTTCTGACCAACACCACAAACAAAGCATAATAAGGCGCTTGTAAATATAGGTCTAGTCAAAATAATTGTAACTAACAAACAGGAAGAAATGACAATTTTAAAAATCTTATATATATATATACCGAGAGAGAGAGATCTTTTATTTATGACTTTTTTTTATAAAAGGCCATGATTAGAAGAAATTATTTCATATTTAATTTTAAATTATATCAAAAGATTCTTACCTAAATCTTCTAAAGCTGATGCTGGACACACATATTTAGAACAGGAAATTTTAGAGCATGCAACCAGATGATTGGCTGTAATTTTAAAAAAATTTGAAACTCCTACATTATATTATAAATTTATATTACAAAAAGTAATTTTTCCAGATATTTTTTTGCTGTAAGCTAAAATCCAAATAATGAATAAATGTCAAGCCTGCTGTTCCAACACTCACCAATAATGTTGCCATAATTGCTAACAAATCCACAAGAACAGTAAAACTCTTCCTCCATTCTACCTCTACATGATGTATGAGAATTTGCTTCTGTCAGCTGGTCAGAGTGTGAGGAGATTATATGATTGGAGTATGAAAACCAACAATTTGTGGCAAATCTGCATTGTGGGCAACTGGAAAACTTCCTGCAATCATAAGAGAAAACACTTGTGCAGAGTTCACAATGTTGGAGACAACTTATAATAAAATGTCAACAAGTGAATTTTCCCACTAACCTCCCAGCTTGAAGATATCACTAATGGAGGATTGTAATAATAATAATAAAGTGATGACAGTACCGCACACATAGACAGTACCGCACACATAAGGTACATTTATTGTTAAAGAAATGTTTCATTAATTTTTAAAGTAAAGTTTGAAGTGATGTGTCTTTAGTGCAGTCTTGAAGAGCTTAGTAAAATGTGCCACTCTAGAAAAGCATATTCATTATAATGAGAAAAGTTAATTGACTTAAGAGTCTAAAAATATTGATCACTTGATTTACCGACAAGAGCCGAGTGATAATAAGTTAATAATTTTATGCATATAATATAAAATATTTTTACATTTATAAATATTTACAGCGGTTGATTAAACTTCAGCCAATAAATTTTATTGTTATTTAAATTAGTTTATATTTTTTTTTATTTTTATATTTCATCCATTAAATTTTGAGTTTCGCTCTAAATAGTATCTCTATTAAATTTTCTGCATACATGTGTTAGTTAAATATAACTTTTCTCCTGCATTGCCAAATGTGCTGTCTGTATTATGCCATCAGTCGTAAGCTGATGACATGTTGGATTGTGTTATGGGGTCTAGGGATTGTGTTCAAGGCAATCGCTTTATCTATTTCTACTGGGTAAATCGTTCCCGCTTTTAATAGTAGTTTTAGTGTATTTTTAGTTTGTTGTATTGCTTTGCATTCCATAAACAAATGTCTCTCTGTTTCCATTATTGAATATTTACAGAGAGGGCATCTTGGTCTTTTTGGAGTATCTGTTGTTCGAGTCTTTCTGAGGTTGGCGTCATATTATAAATTAGACGAAAAGTTATTTCTCTAGCCCTTGGTTCTATTTCTTTAATGTGTAAGTTTTTGAAGGTATCCTTTATTTCGGTTGTATTGAATTGTCGCATCCACTTGATTTGCTCAAGATGAGGGGTTTTCTTTCGTTCTCTCAAGTGGTTGTAAATTTATTTGTTTGTTTTATTGACTAACATATCATTATTTTTTATCGCGTGTAAGCATGCTTGGTAAAAATAGGGGAGTTTCGTCCCCAGGTAGTGTGGTGTGTTATTATTGATAGGAGTCAGACGTATTAACAAATTTCACTAGTGAATCCCATGTTCCTTTGTGTGTTTCCCTTGGGTTGTTTGTAAATGTTAATCTGTATATTAATAATTCCTTCTTTCCTTCCAAATTAAGGGGACAGTGGTCCTTATTCGTGAGTTTTCCTCTGCCCATAATTTCCGACTCCTTGATGTTTATTTTTGATCCGCTGGCTAATCCAAATTTCTCGAAAGTTTCCATAATTCTTTTGATTGAGTTGTTGTTTTGTGGAAAGAATATAGTGTCGTCAGCGTATGCTAATAATTTTCTTTCTCCTCTATTTGGTAGGTGAATTCCTCTTATGGTATTATCTAACCTAATTTTTTCTAATACTGGCTCTATCGCAAGGATATATAAGTAGGGTGAGAATGAAGAAAGACAACACAGCAGCACCCTACAGTCATATTTGAGCCATCCATTTATTATATATCCACTGTGAAATTCATGATATCTAGTTTTAAAAGCTATCAATGCCGTTTTTTTTCTCTAAATTTGTAAATATACACTTAATTTTTTAACTTTTCAGACAATTTAATTGATAAATAAATTCAAATATTGTCCACCGTTTGCCTCTGTGTAATTTTGTGCCATGATTTGTGGCATGACTATTATTCAGCAGAAATAAAAAGTCTACAATAAGCCAAGCATTTTCCCCTTTTTCAATCCAGAACCTTGCTGCAGATTAAACAATTTCAAACACACATCCAGTTAGAAAAAGATCTACATCTTTAACTAACAAACTAAAACTATTTATCCCATCGCATATTTACCTGAAGTGGTCAGGAATTCCAATGGACATTTTACACTCAATGCACTCAAGCTCAGAAACACTGGGTGGGAATATCAGTGTAGTATCCACAAAGTTTTTCACAGCTGACACATTTAAGCTGACGATGCCTCCTGAATTTTCACAATCTTTCTCAACTTGGCGAGGGGTGGACTGTTCAGCCTCAATTTCTGCAAAATACATAGATTTGTATAACTGTTTAATAACCACAAATACAAAAACATTTATTGATCGAGTTCATATTGTTTAAAAAATTATATTTTAACTAGAGATAACCCGTCAAAAATGACGGAATCTTTTTTGGTTTGAGTTCAATATAAAATGACTGCTGTAAAAATTAATATTTGTTTAAGATAATTAAAAAAACATTAGATTCAAAAAAGGAATAATTATTTATTTAGTTCAAGTTGAACGATTCATACGCAATAAGCGTTCTTCTTGACTTTCATTATCATGAGTAGGAATCACAGGAAATTGTGGATTTCTCAATTGCTGCCTTTGTTGAGAAGCTCGAAAGAGACGTGCTGCAGCCTGCTCTTCAGATTCTTGAGCTTGTCGCCTGGCTCTTGATTGTCGAACTTGTGCAGCAACTTGAGCTCGTCGGTTCTCAGCTTGCTCTTCAGATTCTTGAGCTTGTTGTCTGGCTCTTGATTGTCGAACTTGATCAGCAACTTGAGCTCGTCGGTTTTTAGCTTCTTCAGGTTCTTCATTTGCACGTCGCTTACGTTTGTTTTCTGCAGTCTGCTGTGCCAAGCGCTGAAGCGTTTCTTGACTTTGTTTTTCTCTCCATCGTTGCACTCGCTCACGATTCATACGCAATAAGCGTTCTTCTTGACTTTCATTATTCATTCTGTAAAAAAATCCATAATTTTTCTGTGCTTCATTTAAACTCACTTATATAATTATTTTGATAGCCGCCACCTAACAGCACTATAAAACAGCGCCACCTAATAGCATTACATCCATACAGACAACGGGAATGAACCAACTTTCATTAAACTGGTGTAATACACATAAGCTTTATTTTGAGACTTACATTAAATTATTCAAGCAAATCATGTGTCAAACACATAAGCTTTATTTTGAGACTTGCATTAAATTATTCAAGCATATCATACTTTCAACCGTAACGGTTTTTTTAAAATTTAAAATCAAGATGTGATAGAAAGAGAGAGAAGATGTTGAAAAGAGATATAAAAACAAAATCGATAGCAGTGCAACCTAACAGCACTATAAAACAAAATCGATCGCAGCGCCACCTATCAGCATTACATTACATTCAGACAACGGGAATTATGTATATGGATTACCTGATGTGGTCAGGAATTCCAATGGACATTTTACACTCAATGCACTCAAGCTCAGAAACACTTGGTGGGAATATCAGTTTAGTATCCACAAAGTTTTTCACAGCTGACACATTTAAGCTGACAATGTCTCCTGAATTTTCACAATCTTTCTCCCCTTGGTGAGGGGTGGATTGTTCAGCCTCAATTTCTGCAAAATACATAGATTTGTATAACTGTTTAATAACCACAAATACAAAAACATTTATTGATCGTGGATATTGTTTAAAAAATTATATTTTAACTAGAGATAACCCATCAAAAATGATGGAATCTTTTTTGATTTGAGTTTAATATAAAATTACTGCTGTAAAAATTAATATTTGTTTAAGATAATTAAAAAAATAATAGATTTAAAAAAGGAATAATTATTTATTTAGTTCAAGTTGAACGATTCATACGCAATAAGCGTTCTTCTTGACTTTCATTATCATGAGTAGGAATCACAGGAAATTGTGGATTTCTCAATTGCTGCCTTTGTTGAGAAGCTCGAAAGAGACGAGCTGCAGCTTGCTCTTCAGATTCTTGAGCTTGTTGTCTGGCTCTTGATTGTAAAATTTGTGCAGCAACTTGAGCTCGTCGGTTTTTAGCGTCTTCAGGTTCTTCATTTGCACGTCGCTTACGTTTGTTTTCTGCAGTCTGCTGTGCCAAGCGCTGTAGTGTTTCTTGACTTTGTTTTTCTCTCCATCTTTTCACTCGCTCACGATTCAAACGCAATGAGCGTTCTTCTTGACTTTCATTATTCATTCTGTAAAAAAATCCATAATTTTTCTGTGCTTCATTTAAACTCACTTATATAATTATTTTGATGATAGACGCCACCTAACAGCACTATAAAACAGCGCCACCTAATAGCATTACATCCATACAGACAACGGGAATGAAACAACTTTCATTAAACTGACAACAGGGAATGAACCAACTTTCATTAAACTGGTGTCAAACACATAAGCTTTATTTTGAGACTTACATTAAATTATTCAAGCAAATCATACTTTTAACCGTAACGGTTTTTTTAAATTTGAAATCAAGATGTGATAGAAAGAGAGAGAAGATGTTGAAAAGAGATATAAAAACAAAATCGATCGCAGCGCCACCTAACAGCACTATAAAACAAAATTGATCATAGTGCCACCTAACAGCATTACATTACATTCCATATATTAACGGGAATTATGTATATTGATTACCTGAAGTGGTCAGGAATTCCAATGGACATTTTACACTCAATGCACTCAAGCTCAGAAACACTTGGTGGGAATATCAGTTTAGTATCCACAAAGTTTTTCACAGCTGACACATTTAAGCTGACGATGCCTCCTGAATTTTCACAATCTTTCTCCACTTGGCGAGGGGTGGATTGTTCAGCCTCAATTTCTGCAAAATACATAGATTTGTATAACTGTTTAATAACCACAAATACAAAAACATTTATTGATCGAGTTCATATTGTTTAAGTTTAAGAAATTATATTTTAACTAGAGATAACCCGTCAAAAATGACGGAATCTTTTTTGGTTTGAGTTCAAAATAAAATTACTGCTGTAAAAATTAATATTTGTTTAAGATAATTAAAAAAACAATAGATTCAAAAAAGGAATAATTATTTATTTAGTTCAAGTTGAACGATTCATACGCAATAAGCGTTCTTCTTGACTTTCATACTCAAGAGTAGGAATCACAGGAAATTGTGGATTTCTCAATTGCTGCCTCTGTTGAGAAGCTCGAAAGAGAAGTAATGCAGCCTGCTCTTCAGATTCTTGAGCTTGTCGCCTGGCTCTTGATTGTCGAACTTGATCAGCAACTTGAGCTTGTCGGTTTTCAGCTTCTTCATTTGCACGTCTCTTACGTTTATTTTCTGCAGTCTGCTGTGCCAAGCACTGTAGCGTTTCTTGACTTAGCTTTTCCCTCCATCTTTGCACTCGCTCACGATTCATACGCAATAAGTCAATAAGCGTTCTTCTTGACTTTCATAATTCATTCTGTAATAAAAAATTCTGTTAAAAAATCCATATTTTTTCTGTGCTTCATCTCAACTCACTTAAATAATTATTTTGATGATAGCCGCCAACTAACAGCACTATAAAACAGCGCCACCTAATAGCATTACTGCCATTACATCCATACAGACAACGGGAATGAACCAACTTTCATTAAACAGTTGTCAGTTGTCAAACACATAAGTCATAAGCTTTATTATGAGACTTACATTAAAGTATTCAAGCAAATCATGTGTAAAACACATAAGCTTTATTTTGAGACTTACATTTAATTATTCTAGCGAATCATACTTTCCATCGTAACGGGTTTTTTTTTAAATTTGAAATCAAGATGTGATAGAAGAAAAGAGAAAATGTTGAAAAGAGATATAAAAACAAAATCGATCGCAGCGCTACCTAACTGTAGTGCTGCCAGTGACAATTGTGGGAAAAACCTAGTTAACACGTCAAAATAAACCTAGATCCGATAGAAAAAACCTAGACATTCTAAAACATTTTTTTTTAAATGACGTCGCAAAGCTCTCCTCCCTCCCTCCCCCCCCCACGAAAATAAACGCTGTCCTACTTATTTGAAAAGGAGCATTTTTCTAATCATTTTTTTATATTGTCATTCAATCAAGTGTATATATAGTGTGAGGCTGCACTCCAATATCGTAACACACGAGAAGCCATTTAAAATGTCATTAAATAAATTGAAAGCAATCAAACATTTAAGTGGAGCTTTCATTTAAAGTTGCGCGTTTTTTTAATATGACGTCACAGTTCTTAAGTACCCCCTCCTCCCCTCTACGTTCTTGACGTCATTTATGGACAGACGTTGGTCGAGTGGCAGCGCACTGGACTGTCGTACCGATGGTCACGGGTTCGAATCCGTGTGAAGGCAAGGGTTTGTTCCCGGGGCCTAGGGCGTCCCTGAGTCACCCCGCTCCTAATGGGTACCTAACACTGTAGTGTTAGGCGGCTGGGTAATGCGTGGAACCCACAAAGCCGTGGCCTGTGAATGCTGCATCACTTGCCAACAGATCATCTGTCATGGTCTGTGGACGCAACTATCTTCTGCATAGAAGGAGCGTCTGTATAGATAAGACAAGAAGGCATTAGTCATGATTAGTATGCTCTACATAACTATTTGTAATTTATACTTACATCTGCATTTATTCATCACAAATGTCATCTTCCTTATAAATGGCAAATTTATCAGCATTCTCGGAATCATCCTTATTAAATCCTTTATATTAACTCGTGGTGTCTGCGGCCGCCCGACCGACCGCCCGCCCTTGTCGCCAAAACTTTTGAGCGATTTTTAACCCACTTGCTCGTAAGCCAGCGAGCTGAAATTTTGCATGCAGTTTCGTACCGATAATAAAAACAATGTTTCAAAATTTCAGATCGATCGCATGTACCGTAATTAAATTATTGATTTTTTAGATTATTTTATTTATTCCTATGTATCATGCTATTTTTTGAGATAGAGCGTCGCGGTGCGTATTATATTGAACAACCTTTCTGTCGCGCAATAAGGTGCGTATTTTATTGACAACTCTTTTTATAAACATATTTCTGATCGGTGCGCATTATATTAAACATGTTTTACGACTCAACTGCAATTTTGTATTTCTGGATGGTCTGGCACTGCGTATTATAATGAACATTCTTTTAGTTACTTCTCGTACATAAAGGATTTATAGTCAAAAACTTGGTTTTTTGCGGGTTTTTCTTATTTTATCTATTAAAGAGGCTTCTTTTATACAGAGGATAATTGAGTCCTATCTTTATCCATTGTTTATGTCTCGTGTTGCATTTTTATTTGAGTTTTAAATGTTTGTTTTACTTGTTTGATCAGGCAAACCCATTCCACTTCCGAATTCCGGACGAAACCAAATAGAATTTTTATGTGTTAGGGGCCGTCCATAAATGACGTCACGCGATTTTTGCCGATTTTTGACCCCCCCCCCTCGTCACGCGACGTCACAAAAACTTAGACCCCCCCTCTAAAAATACGTCACAAATCTTTGACCCCCCCCCCAAATAATAACATTTTAAAAACAAAGAAAAAAAAACAACTTTATTTTCTATTTGAAAATAAGTATATTTCAAAACACCTTTATTGTCATTTAAGCATTTATTATTTATTTAGTGAAGATCTACATTGTAATATCGTGACCCGCGTGAATCATTTTTAAAAAACGTTTAACCGGCCTTCAGAAAACGAACTGTGTTAACATCCTTAGCTTATATTTTATTTTAATGATACAAATTAAACATTGACTATTGATCATCACGGTTAACGTCTTTGTTTAGAAAAAAAATTATTTAAAAATAACATTTTTAAAATGTATTTTTTTAAAATCCCTCAATTGACTGACGGGCATCCCGTAAGACAGAGGTCGGCGAACAGAGGTAAATAACCTGAACTGGGGTCAAAAAGGGAATTCTTGAGGGTAATGCAGACTCATTTGGGACTTATAACATCCACTACAATCCGCTAGATATATTAAAATACGTCATGTGTACGTGTACGCTTGGAACATATGCCCATTATTAAACAGGTTCCATCCAGAAAATGCATTTTTTAAAAATTTGACAACTATGTAGATTTCTTACCTACGCACTATATGAAGACACCTAAATCTACCCTAATTTCATTTATATTGACACGAGTGACAATAATCTTAATCCACATGACTTGTCTTTATCGCGTATCATTTCTGTGATATTTAAAATTAATGCCTTAAAAACTGAGCTAAGAAGAAAAGTTGTTTTGTTCTCCTCTCGAATTGCAATGTCAAGAATTTGATGCATTCAATAAAGTTAATGAATACTTGACTAATTTTAAATGGGCTCATTTACCATTATATCTAGAACAGTGTTTCTCATACTTTTTAGTATTGCGGACCAGCAGGAATTTTTTCCATTGTACCAGGGACCGGTGCACTGACAATTTTTTCTGTCCTTTTTTGAGAACATCTGCGGACCGGCAGCGGATGGCCCACGGACTGGCATCGGTCCGCGGACCACCACTTTGAGAAGCACTGATCTAGAAGACTAGAATGGCCAGGGGCGTTTTATCAAAAACCATCGAACAATTATATCAAACTTAAAACGTTTTTAATTCTATCAAATAGATTCCCCCCTCCCCCCTCCCCTTTTAAAGAAAAAGGATATTCCGTGTCGTTTTGACTTAAAATATCTACACATAATCCTATTCAAAACATTTTTAGACACTTGTCATGCTTGTAAAACTCACCAGTAGCATTTTCGGGGGGGGGGTGCTAAAGACGCTCCCCCAAATCCCCGAGTCACATGAGCAGGACCTAGAGTCTGTAACGCATACATAAACTTGTATATTTTGTGGTAACGGGCATGAGAGAACCAAACGGAGCTGCGGTTAGATCACAAATGCTTTGATGTCAACATCAAACGACGCAGTGTAACAATTTCATATGTTATCTTGTGGATTCTCAAACTTATGGATTATAATTAGATTTAATTTTCGTGTCTTGATAGCATACGCCAACCAGCGTCTTCTGGCCTACCGACCAGCACATTGAGAAGCACTGATTTTTTTTTAAAGAGAAAAAAAGTCATTAAATAAATTGTAAGGGACCAAATATTTCAGTGGAAGTTTTATTTAAAGTTACCCTTTTGATGTGACGTCACATTTCTTCAACCCCCCTCCCTCCCCCTCGTCACGCAACGTCACAAAAGTGTGACCCCCCCCCCTAGGTGCGTGACGTCATTTATGGACGGCCCCTTAGTTGTTGCATACGTAGACCCCGACGCCGCGCGCATAATACGCCGCAAAATTTTCATCCGTCAAAAATCCGCCGGAAAATATGCGGCGCGCCGTATTTTGTCCGCCGTAAATCCACCGAAAAATGAACGAGCCGCCGTAAAGTATTGTTTTTTTTCTCTTAAGTTTCATTGCGTTCCATTTTAAGATCGATTGCTTCATTAGAATAACTGTCGCCGGGAGTGTGACAAAAATTAGTTATTTGTACAGTTTTTTAAAACCTATAATCATTGATACAGTTCTTGCAAGTTATCTTTTTCTTACAATCTTAATTTATAAAATACTAATTAAAATACAAATAAATACATTAATTAATTTAAGTTATCGTTAAGCTTTGTCGTAAATAGGCGATTTATAATAATTCAATTATGGCTCAACGATCTTCTACTAGCAGAAAGGTAAGCCTAAATTAATTAATAATTGTTTCAATTAACTAGATACTAGTTTAGTCAATAACTGATGATTTTAAGGGTGATCCTAAAGTTTTAGCAAGTAGATTCTACATTTTTTCGCTGCGAACTTTAATTTTCTCGTGAGAACTTTCATTTTTAATTTATTAAATGCATTTATATGTGTTATATTTTAGTTATTATAGCGCTAATTTGTAAGGCTTTTTAATTTTTAAGGCTTTTTCGGCCCTTGACGCTACATAATCGGAGTAGGATACATCATTTTTTGTTTATTTAGCACCCTGCTAGCCAGATTTTTTTTACCTGGAACAACCCATGCTAAAATAAATTTACTGACTGAAGATGTTTTTTATCTAAAGTTTCATTCATCTATTTTAAGATTCTTAGAAGATCAATAAATATTTTAATGAAAATATCATTTTGTATTTCCTTACTATATTGTTTGATTCTTGTTTTGTTTGTTTGTAAGTGAGAACATTTCATTTGGCCTCTTGCTGTGACAACCCAGCAATTAGGGTGCTAGATAACAAAATGGATGTATCCTACTCTACTCTGATTATGTAGCGTCAAGGGCCGAAACCGGCCTTATAAATTAAAAAGCCTTACAAATTAGCGCTATAAAAGCTAAAATATAACATATGGGGCCGTCTAGAAATGACGTCACGCGATTTTGGCCGATTTTTTACCCCCTCCCCCCTCGTCACGCGTCGTCACAAAAAGTTAGCCCCCCCCCCTCAAAAAATACGTCACAAAGCTTTGACCCCCCCCCCACCCCCACCCAAAAAAAAACAAAAAAAAACCTATTTTCTATTTGAAAATAAGTACATTGTAAGTTTCAAATCACTTTTATTGTCATTTAAGCATTTATTATTTATTTAGTGAAGGTCTACATTGTAATATTGTAACCCGCGTTTTTATAAAACGTTTAACCGGCCTTCAGAAAACGAACTGTGTTAACATGCTTAGATTTATGTTTTTTTAATGAATACAACTTAAAACATTGACTATTAATCATCACGGTTAACGTCTTTGTTTAGAAAAAAAAATTATTTAAAAAATAATATTTTTAAAATTTAATTTTTTTTTAAAATCCCTAAATTGACTAACGGGCATCCCTTAAGAAAGTGGTCGGCGAACAGGGGTAACTTACCTCATCTGGGGTCAAAAGGGAATTCTTGGGGGTAATGCAGACTCATTTGGGACATATAACATCCACGGTTCACCGACAAAACGGCATCGACAAAACGGCCCGGACAAAACGGCCCCGGACAAAACGGTCCC
The DNA here is from genome assembly GCA_944989445.1 of Ampullaceana balthica. NCBI lineage: Eukaryota > Metazoa > Mollusca > Gastropoda > Lymnaeidae > Ampullaceana > Ampullaceana balthica. Next base: position 353,548 of record CALYLW010000104.1, read on the forward strand.
GGACTAATAGATGGACTAAAAGTAAAATGTCCAATCAAATATTAAATTCGTATTTTTACTCACCTATTCAGTGTCAGGTTTTGCTAATAATAAACAATAATAATGACATCACAATAGTGAATTTAATAGTCTTTTCGCGAAATGGTACCAATCGCGGCTGTTTGTTGACAAGAAACAATATAATAACATCACAAGATATAATTTTACAATGTTACCACTTTATTTAAGGGTAAAAAAGTTGACAAAAGCTTAAAATGAAAAAAAATGAAGTTTTTGTTGAAAAATGTTAACAATTTGTCTGGGGCCGTTATGTCGGGGCCGTTTTGTCCGGGGCCGTTTTGACGGATCACCAACATCCACTACAATCCACTAGATATATTAAAATACGTCATGTGTACGTGTACGCTTGGAACATATGCCCATTATTGAACCGTTTCCTTCCAGAAAATGCATTTTTTTAAAATTTGACAACTATGTAGATTTCTTACCTACGTACTATACCAAGACACCTAAATCCACCCTACTTTCATTTATATTGACACGAGTGACAATAATCTTAATCCACATGACTTGACTGTATCAAGTATCCTTTCTGTGGTATTTAAAATGAATGCCTTAAAAACTGAACTAAGAAGAAAAGTTGTTTTGTGCTCCTCTCGAATTGCGATGTCAAAAATATGATGCATTCAATAAAGTTAATGAATACTTGACTAATTTTAAATGGGCTCATTTATCATTATATCTAGAATGGCCAGGGGCGTTTGACCACAAACCAATCGAACAATTATAACAAACTTAAAACGTATATAATTCTATCAAATAGATTCCCTCCCCTCCTTTTAAAGAAAAATGATATTCCGTGTCGTTTTGACTTAAATATCTACACATAATCCTATTCAGATCATTTTTAGACACTTGTCATGCTTGTAAAACTCACCAGTAGCATTTTTGGGGGAGCTAACGACGCTTCCCCCAAATCCCCGAGTCTTGTGAGCAGTACCTAGAGTCTGGGGGTTGGAGGGGGGGGGGCGTAACGCACACGTAAACTTGTATATTTTGGGGTAACCGGCAAAAAAGTCGCCTGCCGTGAGAGAACCAAGCGGAGCTGCGGTTACATCACAAAATGCTTTGATGTCAACATCAAACGAAGCAGGGTAACAATTTCATACGTTATCTTGGGGGTTCTCAAACTTAAGGATTATAATTAGATTTAATTTTCATTTTCTTGATAGCTTTCGCCAACCAGCGTCTGATGGCCTACCGACCGGCACATTGAGAAGCGCTGATTTAATAAAAAAAAATTAAAATAAATTAAAAAAGTCCTTACATAAATTGTAAGCGACCAAATATTTCGTGGAAGTTTATTTAAAGTTTACCCTTTTGATGTGACGTCACATTTCTTCAACCCCCTCCCTCCCCCTCGTCACGCGTCGTCACAAAAGTGTGGACCCCCCTCCCCCCCTAGGTGCGTGACGTCATTTATGGACGGCCCCTATACAAATGCATTTAATAAATTAAAAACGAAAATTCTCACGAGCAAATTAAAATTCGCAGTGAAATAATATACGTGCTAAGACTGCAGAATTACCTTGTTACGTTACACCATTTCTAATGTAACAATTATTTATGACTATATGATGATTTTAGGTGAACTCAAATGTCAGCAAATGTCATCTAAACCAGGAAGAGAGGCAGTTCATTGAAAAAATACAAGTAAAACCTGAACCGTCTAGCCTACATGGAAATTTTAAATCACAATGCTGGAAATATTTTGGTGGCCTGCAGTGGCGTCACTAGGGGGGGGCGGGGGGGGGGCGGGCCGCCCCGGGTGACACCCATCAGGAGGTGACACCCGAGCCTAAAATTTTACTGTGTACGATTTTATGTCAGAAAACAAAAGATGACAATTTTTTTAATCTAGAAAGAAATTAAGAAATGCAATGAAATATGTTAAACGCGAACATTCTTATTAAACAAAATATCAGTTAACTTGCAATAATAAAACAGTTCCAACCACACGAACAACATTATAACAAATTAGGAAAAAAAAGAAAAGAAATAGTCGCAGCAGAGAGATCTTTAAAAAAAGGCTGGAATTAAAGAGGCAGTGTCTTCTGTTTTAAAAGATATAAAGCCATTTGGGCTTGGACACACCGACAGCATGAACGAATCCCACCTCACGACTCCCTCCACCACAGTGGGGTGGGGGGGAATACGATTTTTACCACCCCCCCCTCCAACGAAAAAAAATCAAAAGATGGGTTTTCTTTGTTGATGTTTTTCTTGAGGAAAATTATGATTTCAATGTCTTTGAGTTAATATTTTTTATATATATATTTATTAAAGCCGTGAAAGCATTGATATGCATGTTTATATACAGGTAGTCCTCGAGTTACGATGGTCCCATCCCGACTTACGCTGTTTAGTGCTTACGAACGCGCCCCCGTAAAGAATAGTATTACGCGTTATTACGTATTTTAAAAAAAAATCATGAGACAACGAATTCTTTTCTCCATTTGAAATAACAAAAATTATTGAAAAATATGTATGATTATTATTCGAACCTACAACTTTCGTTTGAGAATTTTTCCAATGGCGAAGTTTTCAAACAAGTCAATAAAGCTGAGTAAGCTTACAAGTTCCTTTTCAATGCTCATTAGAGAGAGCATATTCAGCCTTTTTCGTCCCATGCAAATTCTAACTCATTATATATTCTTTTCAACTTTGAAAAGGATCGCTCTCAGTGGCAGTTTGATGTCATCATTGAAAGATAGATGCGAAGTGCGATGTGTTCATTTGTAAAGGACTGTGTGAAATATAGCTCATTCAAAAGCAGCAAAATTTTTAGCTTTGTGCAAGTTTTTTGAGTTTCGCTTTGTGCTAATTCCTTTTCCTTACCCTGAGCCTGGGGCTGGACAATAAATTTTTTAAGAGTTCTGAAAATTGGACTAATTCTGAAGGTAAGCAGTCTTCGAAATCACTCATGAACCTACATGTGGAAGAAAATCAGAAGCCCCGAGCCTAGTGCTCTTTATGGGACTTCCCGGAAGTTCCCCTTAGCAATCTGGCCAATAAAGGGATGTAACAGCTGAGGAATCCCCCCAAAAGCGGTCGCTTCTAAAGCGACCACCTGAGCATCCAAGACATACAGTCGAAGATGCCTCCCACTAAGTTGCCCTCACAAGGAGGTGGTGGAATTTCCAACTACGACCCGCTACCACTTTGGCGCCATCCCGGCAAAGCACACTTGTCTCCATGGTTAGGACGGCCGCAGACCGGGGGATCATCAAAGACCTACCTAGGGTGCGACCCCCACTGGAAGGTTTCCTCAGAGCTGGCGTCCATTGCGTTCTTCGCGGCACTTTTTGCTAATCCGTACTGGCGCTCCTGGCCCTAAACCGGCATCGCTCGATGGCGTTGCTAGTAAATTGAGGGGGGCGAAACGGTTGCTTCGGATTTACCCGACCCCTTCTTCGAAATCACTTGAATGTTCTTCCATTAACTTGGCTGCTGCCCATTGGGTGTCGAAAGTGCTCAGCTCAAATAGGTTTATAAGGAAGCCAAATTTCTCATGGATGTATTTATATGTACCTAACCAATGTTGTAGGGCTTAAGAAAGTTTGTCAATGATTACCAGAAATACCTCAATCTTGATTTTTTTCTCCAGGAGAATACTGTTTTGTTGATGTCCCTTTATCAAACTGACGCTTTCATTTTTGTTTGATAGTATTGAAGATTGTTTACACTGTTTTTACCACGGACTTTTCCTTTCCTTTGTCTTCATAGGAATAAAATTAAGAATGCTATTTTTTAACAAGCTCAATAAGAGACTTCCTTTCTAAAATTGTTTCCCAAATTTCAAGTAAAATAGCGACTTTCAGTTGTTCAATTTCCTTTAGAAATTCTTCTTTTTCAAGTCGGCATTCACGTGGCTGATTTTCATTCGTTGCTAATTCTTCCAGTGATGCGATATTCTCATGGTATGAGCTATTAACAGACCTTACAGCATAATGTCAGGCTGACCATCTTGTGTCAGACAAGGCTTTGTTAGCATGTATCAATTTCATATGTTTTTGAAGTACCTGTCAACGATGAGTAGATGCACTAAGTCGGGTATAAAGATTTTGCAGAAGACAAAAAAATCTGACCGCAGTAGGACAACCTGCTGCTCTTTTCCCAACCAAATTAAAGGAATGAGCTGTGCACGGCACATAATGAGCTACAATGCACTTCTCACGACGATATAGCCTGGTTTCCGTTATACTTCCTACTCATTTGCAGCATTGCTGTATGACTGTCCAAGGAATTTTCAGGGATTTGTACAAACATAATGGCCTGCATCTTTATTATACACTATAATTCATAAAAAGTTTGGGAGCCCTTAAATTATCGGGGGCTTTAGCCCGTTCAGCACCCCCCTTTTAAGCCGCCATAAGGGGGGGGGGTTCCACGCATCTGTGACGATGTGGTACGATGAGGGGGGTGTTTAAGAAATGTGACGTCACATCAAAAGCGCGAAACTTTAAATAAAGGTTCCACTTAAATATTTGATTGTTTACCATTTATTTAATAACGCTTTCAATGACTTCACGCGTGTTACGATATTACAGTGCAGACTTACCCTAAATACATATTTAAATGTCAAAAAATAATTTGCAACATGCTAATTTTTATTGAGAAAATACGGCTTGGGGGAGGGGTGTCAAAGCTTTGTGACGTCATATCGTAAAAAAGGGGTAGGGTCTAAGTTTTTGTGAGAAAGTATGACGCTGGGGGAGGGTGGGGTAAAAATCGGCAACCTCGCGTGACGTCATTTATGGACGGCCCCTTCAGTCGTGAAGGGGTGACACCATGAGCTACCGCCCCGGGTGACACCAACCCTAGTGACGCCTCTGGTGGCCTGTTCTCTGCTGATGGGAGAAATGTAGACGAAGATCGAGTTTATTGTCAGTTGTGTCTCACTGCTCAGCAGTCATTGGGTGACAAAGGTCACACTTCAAATGTAACCGATTTCGCCGCAATTACATCAAGTGGCAATATGAATCTTCACTAAAGTGTCAAGCACAATGCGTCAGTACAAAGTCAAGAAAAGTAAAAGTTTGGGATATTTCTGTAAGTATGGAGAAGGCAACAGTCAATGTCAGGCAACATCAAGTCATCTCATGAATTGACAAGAGATATCGTTATCTGGTGCTGTAGAAACTTGCTCGCCTTTGAAAATGTGTCTAAAGATGGTTTTGTTGACTTCTTCAAAATTAATTGCCCATCTCTCAACATACCGGCACATGTAACACTTGCTGGAACAGCCCTGGATGATGTTTACGAATATTTCGTAATCATCCGAAAATAAGATGCAAATGTCTATTTACGGCGAAATCAGGCTAATCCAGATATCAGCCGAAAAATTATGTCAGCCAGCCGAAATTTTAAAATCTGGCTAATCCGGATATCAGCCGAAAAATTATGTCAGCCAGACGAAATTTATGCAGGTCTATGCATACGGAATAGTGTTTTTATAACTAATTGATGCTGTCCAATTGATGCAAGAGTGCATTGGTGAGGTAAAGTCTTGGATGACGTTAAGCAAACTCAAGCTGAATGATGACAAGACTGAAGCACTTCTATTTTGCAACAATAAATCACGCAGTACTTTGTCTCTTCCGAAGTCAATTCGCGTAGCCAGTTCGGATATTCTGTTCAAAACATCCTACTAGGAATCTTGGCTACATTATTTCTGACATGTCTATTAAAAACTTCATCAATCACATCTGTCGCTCTGCCTACACTGCCATTCGTCAGATCAGCTCAATCCGTCATTACTTAATAGTTAGTGCAACAAAAACTCTAGTCTGTGCTCTTGTACTAGCTCGTATGGATTACTGCAATTCTCTTCTGTCAGGTGCGCCAAAACAATGCATTGAAAAACTACAGAAAGTTCAAAATTCAGCTGCCAGACTGGTGCTCAAGGCAAAAAAACATGACCATGTTACTCCACTTCTTCGCTCACTTCATTGGCTGCCTATACAAGCCCGTATTGATTACAAACTGGCCGTTCTCTGCCACAACTTCTTTTCGGACTCATGCCCATCGTATCTTACTGAACTTTTGTCGGTCTACTCACCCACTCGCCAGCTACGATCTTCTGCAGACACACGCGTTCTCTCTGTTCCTACGACACGCACCAAAACATTTGGTGAAAGGTCGTTCTCTTTTTGTGCAGCCAAACAATGGAATTCTCTACCATTATACGTTCGTAGTATTCAAACAACCAAGTCCTTCAAGACTGCACTTAAGACACATCTTTTCAAAATTTATTTTCAAAATTAATGAAACTACATTTCTTGTAAATGATTAACGTAGCTTATGTATAATGTACTGTAATTTTTGTGTTTGTCATGATATGAAAGTTAATTTAATACTTATAGGTATGTTATTTCTTTCATGTAAAGCGCTGTGAGCCCAGTTCCTTACTGGGATACAGCGCTATATAAATAATCAATTTATTATTATTATTATTATAAACTATGTCCATCTCAACTATCTGAAGGTTGTTTTAAATTATTTCGGCTCTATACCATGTATACTTGAGAGATTTCTCTCAACGCAGACAAAAGAAAATGGTATAGCTATTAAGTTTTTAATGAAGTATAATACAATTTAATATTTTGATTCACTTAAGCTTTTTTTTTATCTTGTACCAGATTTTTTAGACAGATGGCACCACAACAGCGTCACCTTTCGAATTCAGTGGAATAGAGCTATAGTTAACATAATGTAACATGACAGAGTGGCTGAAAAAACTGTTGCCAACTACTGTTTAATTAATTAATTTTTTTAACGAATTTATGTATCATATTAATTGCACATATTTATTAATTTGTGTACTTTAACATCATTTATTTACTTTTTTTTAAAGAAAAACCTAGATCTTGGCTATTTTTTTGAAATAAAAAAACCTAGATACCTAGACAAGGTTAAAAAAAACCTAGATCTAGGTTGAAAAACCTAGCTCTGGCAGCACTGCGTGACTAACAGCTCTTTGAAACAAAATCGATCGCAGCTCCACCTAACAGCATTATATTACATTACATACAGACAACGGGAATTATGTATATTGATTAATATTTTAATTAGGGCTGTTAACTATTGATTTAACCTTTAATAAATTAACGATTAATTAATCGTTAATTTCGATTAAAGCCAAAAATTGAAATTTATGGTGTCATAAGTAACATTTACTAAACGTACTTGTCGAAAATCGAAATAACACTGGAATGTCTTCTTTATATGGCATCTTTTAACTTTAACTAACAACGCAAACAGACATTTGACATTTTTTGTTCAATTGATGAGCGGGTCTTATTGACAATATAACCAGCCGAGCTGAACAATCGTTCACATCAATATACATAATTCCTGTTAGGTGGCGTTATGATCGATTTTGTTTTATAGTGCTGCACCACAAATAACACTTTTCGAACGTTCCCCATAAAATTGATCAATATGACAATAAATGAATCAAATAAACATAAATAAAATAAATGAAAGTTCTGTATTACATTATTTTTTAATCTGATGTGTATTTATTTTGAAAACTTCCGTCATTTTTGACGGGTGATACACTAATAGCTTTAGATTGTGTCTGCTGGAGTTTCTGATACTGTAGTGGATGTTTGGTTTGCAGGTGATATGTAAGCGAAGTGTTCAGAACCATGGTAGCAATTTTCCCTTTAAGCAGCGTGGCTGCGCAGATATTTGACAGACGCCACGCAGGAGTTTAGAATCATCGCGCAGCAAATTTTGTAAAATATTGCACAAAAATGGACGTTCTGTAAATTTGCACACGAGTTTTTTTTAAAACTTTGCACACGGACTAACGAAGCTTAGACTTAGAGGGAACATTGCTTGGTAGGCAAACGATTTCTCTCGATGGACACAATAACCTTTATCAACATTTTGAACATTCACGTCAGTCGATAGTTTAAAACCAGAATGTTCGTGTAATCATCCAGAAATTGGTTTATATTTATAAGCCGAAATATTTTACTTTTTGACATCCAGTACATTTATAAGTGGTGGGTCGATTCGAGAAATTAATCGTTAATTTCCGCATCCCTAATTTTAATAAATAATTTCTCAGTATAAATGTTATTAGGTATGTGGATTAAGTATTCAGGCTTTATCATTCAAAATTCATTAAGCCTACCTTTGACTCTTGCCTGATATGGTAAATGATCCATCCGAAGATGATGGTCTAAATATAGTGTGTTATTGAATGTTAATTTACAACGTCTGCATTTTTGGGGGGTTTTCTGTTTTGATGCTATCTGAAATAGAATACAGATCGGTTTAAATTCTAGTCCATAAATAATGGTTATGGACAAATCTGGGGAAATGGGGTGGGTTTAAGGTGGGAGAGTGTCCAAGTCCTACACTAAGACACTGTTTTATGGCACTGCCCAGCAGATGACATAGGTTGATTAGGTGCTAGCCTTAGCTTTAAAAGAGCCATCTCACGCTTTAGAGATTGCGCATATGTGTTACTGCTTTTGAGAGTGTTAGAAAATTAGTTTTCAATGCTTATAATTTATGCTGTTAAAAAGTATATTGAATATAGTGTGTTATTGGATGTTAATTTACAACGTCTGCATTTTTTAGGTTTTTTGGGTGTTGTTTTGATGCTATCTGAAATAGAATACAGATCGGTTTAAATTCTAGTCCATAAATAATGATTATGGACAAAGCTGGGGAAATGGGGTGGGTGTCCAAGTCCTACACTAAGACAATGTTTTATGGCACTGTCCAGCACATGCCATAGGGGGCCGTCCATAAAGTACGTCACGCTATTTTTTACCATTTTAACTCCCCCCTCCCCCTGTCACAAACTGTCACAAATCTTGGACACCCCCCCCCTAAAAGTACGTCAAACTTTCGAACAAAATTTGTGTTTTTTATTAACAAAATAGTTAAAATTTAATATAAAACACCTTGACGTCATACATGGCTGGACCCCCTCCCCCTGTCACAAACTGTCACACTTTCTAACACCCCCTCCCCCCTCTGGAGCGTGACGTACTTTATGGATGGCCCCTAGGTTGATTTGGTGCTAGCCTTAGCTTTAAAAGATTAACTTGTAAATGATTAACGTAGCTTATGTATAATGTATTGTAATTTTGTGTGTTTGTTGTGATATGAATGTGAATTTAATACTTATAAGTATGTTATTTCTTTCATGTAAAGCGCTGTGAGCCCAGTTCCTTACTGGGATATAGCGCTATATAAATAATCAATTTATTATTTATTATTATTTATTATTATTATTATTATAAAAGAGCCATCTCAAGCTTTAGAGAATATGCATATGTGTAACTGCTTTTGAGAGTGTTAGAAAATTAGTTTTCAATGTTTATAATTTGTGCTGTTATATTAAAATCTGAAATAACATGTTTTAAATGCAAGGTGAATAAAACCACTGGTACTAACCACATGATCTGCCAGATGATTGTAATAATTTTCTCCATCAACAATTTGCTTGATCACCTGGAGGCACACAAAACACAACAGAAACTCAGACCCATTGTGCTTCTGAAAATTAATTTTTAAAACCCGTTAAGAAAAACAAGTTTTTGACTATAAATCCTTATATACGAGACATAACTAAAAGAATGTTCCTTATAATACGCAGCGCACGACGATAAAAAAATTCAAACTTTTAGTTATGTCTCGTAAAACATGTTTAATATAATGCGCACCCATCGGGAATATATTTTTAAAATGTATTGTCAATATAATGCGCACCCTTATTGCGCGACAGGAAAGGAGATGGGCGCCGCCAAGTCTACCAAGCCCCGAGAAAGTTCTAAAGGAAACATTAGACCCCCCCTTTCCACGACCACGAGGTTATGGGACACAATATATATATATATATATATATATATGTTCGTTCGTCCGTCGATACGACGAGGACCACTCTAGTCATCCGAGGGTTTTCTGTGCGTGCGCAGATGGCTGATTAGGCCGATCCTTGCACGAAAGGTTCGGGAACAGAAGGGACAGGGGGCGAGTGCGACATCTCCTGGAGGGTTGACAGCATGGGCCTTTCGGGCTTGCCTCTTCTTTTCTGCGGCGGTAATCCGGTTTGCCTCGCATGACCTGGCACCTTCGTGGATGGAAGAGCGCCAGGTGGATCGGTCCATTGCAGCTCGTTCCCACGTGTCTGGATTTATGGCAAACGCTTTCATTGAGGCTTTCAGTGTGTCTTTGAAGCGTTTCTTTTGCCCACCGTGGGACCGCTGGCCATACTGGAGCTCACCATAGAAGATTCTCTTTGGCAGTCTCTCGTCTGGCATTCGGACAACGTGCCCTGCCCAGCGAAGCTGGGACTGCATCAGGAGGGTGAAGATGCTGGGGAGACCTGCCTTGGTCAGTACCACTGTGTCTGGAATTTTGTTCTGCCACTTTATGCCGAGAATCTTCCTGAGGCTTGTTATATGAAAGTGGTTCAGCTTTCTTGCATGGCGCTGATAAACAGTCCAAGTTTCACAAGCATAAAGCAGTGTGGGGAGCACCACTGCCCTGTACACTTTCAGCTTGGTCTGGATGGTAATGCCTCTTCTGTTCCAGACATTAGGGTACAACCTGCCAAAAGTGGAGCTGGCTCTGGCAATTCTGACGTTCACTTCGTCATCGATGGTGACATTTTGAGACAGTGTGCTGCCTAGGTATGTGAACCGGTGCACTGTATTGAGTCTCTGGCCGTTGACAGTGATGTTGGGCTCTACGTAGGGTCTTCCAGGCGCAGGCTGATGGAGGACCTCAGTCTTCTTGGTGTTGATTGACAGACCAAAGTTTGTGCAGGCACTGGAGAACAGGTTTACACTGCGTTGCATGTCGGCTTCTGAGACAGCGTTGAGGGCACAGTCATCAGCGAACAGCAGGTCTCTGATGATGTCTGTCATAACCTTGGTTTTTGCCTGGAGCCTCCGAAGGTTGAACAGCTTGCCATCTGTGCGGTATTTCAGGTTGACACCAACATCCTCGTCTCTGAAGGCCTCTGTCAGCATGGCGGAAAACATGAGGCTAAACAGTGTTGGTGCCAGGACGCAGCCCTGCTTGACTCCGTTTGTGACTGGGAAAGGATCAGAAAACTCCCCGCTGTCCTGGACTCTGGCCTGCATGCCTTCATGGAATTGTTGCACCAAGACGATGAATTTCCTTGGACAACCGTACTTGGTCATGATCTTCCACAGACCCTCTCTACCAACAGTGTCAAAGGCCTTGGTCAGGTCGACATAGGTGGAGAACAGATCAGAGTTCTGCTCCTGACATTTCTCCAGCAGCTGCCTGGCAGCGAACACCATGTCGATGGTTCCTCGCTCTTTTCGGAATCCACACTGACTTTCAGGCAGGAGTCCTTGGTCAAGGTGCACTGTGAGGCGGTTGAGCAGGATTCTGGCAAGGATCTTTCCTGCAATAGAAAGCAGGGATATGCCTCTGTGGTTGTCACAAGCCTGTCTACTTCCTTTTCGCTTATATAGATGTATGATGGTGGCATCTTTGAAGTCCTGCGGGATCGTCTCTTGCTGCCATATTAAGAGAAACAGCTCATGGAGCCTTTCAGTCAGGGATGTTCCCCCCTCCTTGTAGACCTCAGCTGGTATGGCGTCAGAGCCAGGTGCTTTGCCACTGGAGATAAGATAGATTGCTTTCTGGGTCTCGAGCAAGGTTGGTGGGTCATCCAGTGCTTTGTTTGTGGGCACTTGGGGTAGACGATTGATGGCTTCGTCGTTGATTGTCGAAGGGCGATTTAGGACGTCATCGAAATGTTCGACCCATCTCTCCAAGATCTTCTCTTTGTCTGTGATTAGAGTGTTACCGTCTGCGCTGAGGAGGGGGCTTGATCCTGAGGGCGTGGGGCCATATACTTCTTTCAAGGGCGTCGTAGAAGTTTTTATAGTCACGCCTGTCTGCATAGCCTTGGATCTCGTCAGCTTTGTTGCCGAGCCAATCGTCCTGCATCTGACGGAGCTTCTGCTGAACAGTCTTGCGTATGTTGTTGAGTGCATCTCTCCTTGCCGTGGACTTGGGGTTATTGATGTATGCTTGGTGAAGGTGGTGTTTCTCATCCAATAACTGCTTGATGTCTTCGGAGTTCTCATCGAACCAGTCCGTATGTTTCCTGGTCTGGGGCCCCAGGGTCTCTGTAGCTGTGGAGTAAATCAGCTCTCTGAGTGATGCCCAGTCTGCCTCCACGCTCTGGTTTCCCGGAGAGGTGGATTTCAAGCACTTTTCCAGAGCATCTACAAAGGACTGTTTGCAGCTGTCGGTATTCAGTTTGGCAACATTAAGCCGTTTCGGGGCCTTCTTCCCTTGCGGGCGTCGTTTAGGCTGAATGCGGATGTTGAGCTTGGTGATGATGAGGCGGTGGTCTGTCCAGCATTCAGCGCCGCACATGGATTTGGTAACTCGTACATCCTGCCTGTCCCTCTTCCTCACGATGACGTAGTCAATAAGATGCCAGTGCTTCGATCGGGGGTGCATCCATGACGTCCGGTTACGAGTGGGGAGGCGGAAGATCGTGTTGGTGATCAGCAGTTCAAGTTCAGCGCAGGTCTGGAGTAAAAGAAGACCGTTGGTGTTGCATTGACCCACTCCATGGTGTCCAAGGACTCCTTCCCAGGCAACGTTGTCCTTGCCAACTCTTGCGTTGAAGTCACCTAGCAAGATGAGTTTGTCCGCCTTTGGAACGTCGGCAATGACAGTGTGAAGTTCTTCGTAAAACTTTGCCTTTACGTCATCTGGATTAGTCATGGTTGGAGCGTAGGCACTGATGATGTTGAGGTGCTTTTTTCCAGCCAGTGGGAGTTTCATGGTCATGAGCCTGTCGTTCACTCCCTTGGGAAGTCCAGCCAGCTTTCCGACAAGAGTTGTCTTAACTGCAAACCCAACGCCTGCCTCACGTCGCTCCTCGCTGGGTCTGCCACTCCAGTAAAATGTGTAACCAGATCCTCTTTCACAGAGCTCTCCTTCTCCCGCGAGCCTGGTCTCGCTCAGGGCTGCGACGTCGATGCCATATCTAGCGAGTTCTTTACCAATCAGGGCTGTTCTCCTCTGAGGTCTGTCTGCATCGTCTCTGTCCAGGAGTGTGCGCACATTCCATGCGCCCAATATGAGAGGAAATATCCTCGTTTTCTTCTTTTTGTTTCGACCGCTGGTATGGGATGGATGACAAAAGTGACTTGCGCGGTGACTTGGATTTAAGTGAGAAGGAGTTGCGCAGTTCGTTGTTCAAAATGGCGGAACCTAAATTTCTCTGCTGTCATTAAAAGACAAAAATAATCAAGCGCTTGAGAAATATACAACATACAAATGTAAATTGAGGAAAATTAAAGATATGAAGGAACTGATCTTCAAATTGAATTCCCTCTATGCTCTTCTGGTTGTATTTTACTTGGAATTGTCATTTTGTGGCTGTTAATACTATTAATATTAATCCGGAAGTTGTCTCACAGCTATCACCAGTGGCTCATAGAAACTGCAACGTGCGCAGTGGCCACACCCCGGGCAACGGCTTTGAATGGCTGGCTAAACCTGGTGAGGGTAGCCGACGGGTCTCAAACCCTCGGTGATCTAGATATGTCTATCTATGCACGTGAAGACTGGATTCGGTGGACAGAGCGGAGGAACCACTAGTTGGTCAACGGTCAAAAAGGCGAATCTCAGCAAAGCGTTGTGGAACGCTAAGGGCATGACAAGACACACAGGACGTCATGGCCATCCACTGCACCCGTCTCCATCACCAGCCGTCTCGACTTAGTCCTGCCGCTGGATAAGATGACCTCGGGCGAGAGAGTGAGATCGACGATATATATATATATATACTAGCAAAATCCCCGCGCTCCGCTGCGGAAATTAGGATTTCAGTTACCGTTGACAACCCGCGTAACACAAATTCAAAATACCAATTGATTTCAATCTGGATCATGATGAATATAATGTATATTTTAACTTCACCGTCTTGTCTGTCTGTCTGTCGTAGCCCCGCAGAAAAACAAAAACGAAAAGTAAAAAATGACACACTTCCCGTGATCCTATCGAGCTGATAATTTAATATTTTTTTTCGTCTGCTACCATTGCGGGAGGGTACTCAACAACTTCCCAAAGTTTCGTGCTCCTAACTACACGGGAAGTTAGATATTTAATGATGAGTCAGTTATATGTAGCTCATATAAGAAAAAAACTACATTTGGGCCCCCGGCCCCCTAGTGAATAATAATTTTATATTTGGTTGTGATTGTTATCATCGCGGGAGGGTACGCAACAACTTTTCAAAGTTTCATGCTTCTACCTACACGGGAAGATGAGGAATTAGTGTTCATTCAGTTTTATATAACCCATATACGGAAAAAAACGGTTATGGGGCCCCGGTCACCCATGAGTGAAATTTTAAAATTTTCTTTTCGTCATTTATCGTCATAAGAGTGTACTAATCAAGTTCCCAAAGTTTTAGCTTCTACATTCACGGGAAGTTGTAGAATTAGTGTTGAGTCAGTTTTTAATATTAGAAAAAATTAAATTTGGGCCCCCGGTCCCCAGTAAGTGATAATTTATATACTTTTCTTTACCTGTTACCATTGCGGAATGTTACTTAACAACTGCCCAAAGTTTCATGCTTCTACCTTTACGGGAAATAGAAGAATTAGTGATTTTTTGTTTTTATATAGCTCATATCAGGAAAAAACTACATTTAGGCCCCCGGCCCCCACTATGTAATAATTTAAATATTGTTTTAGTTTTTTACCACTACTCAGAGTTTCTTGCTTCTACCTAAACGGGAAACATACGAATTTGTGATTTTCAGTTTTAATATAGCTCCCATAAAGAAAAAACTTTTTTTGGGCCCCCGGACCCCAGTATTTGAAAATTTAAATATTTTTGCCTGTTGATATCGCCGAAGTGTACTCAACATCTTATATGAGAATTTGTGATTTTCAGTTTTTATATAGCTCATATTATGAAAAAACTTCATTTGGGCCCCCGGCCCCTAGGAAGTGATAATTTATTTATATTTTCGCCTGTTACCATTGCGGGTTTGTACTCAACAACTTCCCAAAGTTTCATGTTTCTGCCTACTCGGGAAATAGGAGAATTTGTGATTTTCATATTTTATATAGGCCATTTTAGGACAAAATTTTTTTGGGCCCCCGGCCCCCATGAGTGACAATTTTAAAATTCTTCTACGCCAATTTTCGTTGCGAGAGGCTACTGAACAACTTCCCAAAGTTTCATGCTTTTACCTACACGGGAAGTTGGAGAATTAGTGATGAGTCAGTTTTTTTATATAAGAAAAAAACTACATTTGGGCCCCGGCCCCCAATAAGTGATAATTTAAATATTTTTTCTCCCGTTACCATCGCGGTGTTCTACTCAACAACTTCCCAAAGTTTCATGCTTCTGACTACTCGGGAAATAGGAGAATTGGTGATTTTCAAATTTTATAGAGGCCATATAAGGAAAAAAAACGTTTTTGGGCCCCCGGCCCCCATGAGTGTTATTTTTAAAATTCTTTTACTCCAATTTTCGTCGCGAGAGGCTACTCAACAACTTCCCATAGTTTCATGCTTCTACCTACACGGGAAGTTGGAGAATTAGTGATGAGTCAGTTTTTATATAAGAAAAAAACTACATTTGGGCCCCCGGACCCCATTAAATGTTACTTTAAATATTTTTTTCGCTTGTTACCATTGCGGATGTGTGCTTATCAACTACCCAGTGTTTCATGCTTCTACCTACACGGGAAATAGGAGAATTAGTGATATTTAGTTTTTATATAGCTCATATAAGGAAAAAATTTCATTTGGGCCCCCGGTCCCCAGGAAGTGATAATTTAAATATTTTTTCTCTCGTTACCATCGCGGGGTTGTACTCAACAACCTCCCAAAGTTTCATGCTTCTGCCTACTCGGGAAATAGGAGAATTGGTGATTTTCAAATTTTATATAGGCCATATAAGGGAAAAAAACGTTTTTGGGCCCCCGGCCCCCATGAGTGTTATTTTTAAAATTCTTTTACTCCAATTTTCGTCCCGAGAGGCTACTCGACAACTTCCCAAAGTTTCATGCTTCTACCTACACGGGAATTTGGAGAATTAGTGATGAATCAGTGAGTCAGTGAGGGCTTTGCCTTTTATTAGTATAGATATATATATATATATATATATATATATATATATATATATATATATATATATATATATATATATATAGAGAGAGAGAGAGAGAGAGAGAGAGAGAGAGAGAGAGAGAGAGAGAGAGAATATCTGTCTTTGAGCACACAAAAAACATGGATACTGAGCAACTTTGACACGAGTTTGTTATTTTGCACACCGAGCAACGAATCTTAGAGGGAATATTGCTTGTGTATTGTACGTATTTACCTTAAAAAAATGATCAACCACGTCACTGTGCATTGATGAGCGGAACTTGCACAACTGGCATAAGTAGGGCATCTCACATATATTGTGCATAGTCTCCATGTGCGAATATATGCTGACACAGTTTATCTCACAGATGCGACACTGAGGATTGTCTATCTTCAAGTGATCCTGAAATTCAACCATACGAAAGATCGTCAATCTGGCAAGGAGCAGCGCTTTGTTGCACAAAACATCACTTATCCTAAAGTCAAGTATCTTTATTAAATAACTCTTCCTTATTTTTGAAAATATTCAAATCCAAGGTGACATCAGTGTGTTGACAAAAGTATGTTATTCAGTGGTTAAAAAGGAGCCGAAATTAAACAATAAAAATAAAAACAACCCGTAAAAAACCAAGTTTTTGACTATAAATCCTTTACGTATGAGACGTAACTAAAAGAATGTTCATTATAACACGCAGCGCAAGACAATCCAAAAATACAAAATTGCAGTTGTGTCGTAAAACGTGTTTAATATAATGCGCACCGATCAGGAATAGGTTTATAAAAAGTGTTGTCAGTAAAATACGCACCTTATTGCGCGACAGAAAGGTTGTTCAATATAATACGCACCGCGACGCTCTATCTCAAAAAATAGCATGATACATAGGAATAAATAAAATAATCTAAAAGATCAATAATTTAATTACGGTACATGCGATCGATCTGAAATTTTGATACATTGTTTTTATCATCGGTACGAAACTACCTGCAACATTTCAGCTCGCTATCTTGCGAGCAAGTGGGTTAAAAATCGATCAAAAGTTTTGGCGACAAGCAAGCAAGGTCGGCCGCAGACACCACGAGTTAATATAAAGGATTTAATAAGAAAAACCCGTAAAAAACCAAGTTTTTGACTATAAATCCTTTACGTATCAGACGTAACTAAAAGAATGTTCATTATAACACGCAGCGCAAGACCATCCAAAAATACAAAATTGCAGTTGTGTCGTAAAACGTGTTTAATATAATGCGCACCGATCAGGAATAGGTTTATAAAAAGTGTTGTCAGTAAAATACGCACCTTATTGCGCGACAGAAAGGTTGTTCAATATAATACGCACCGCGACGCTCTATCTCAAAAAATAGCATGATACATAGGAATAAATAAAATAATCTAAAAAATCAATAATTTAATTACGGTACATGCGATCGATCTTAAATTTTGATACATTGTTTTTATCATCGGTACGAAACTGCCTGCAAAATTTCAGCTCGCTATCTTGCGAGCAAGTGGGTTAAAAATCGATCAAAAGTTTTGGCGACAAGCAAGCAAGCAAGCAAGCAAGGTCCGCCGCAGACACCACGAGTTAATATAAAGGATTTAATAAAACGTATGCTACTGACACTTCGATTTTTGTGATTACTCTGTTTTGCCATGTAATGTCAATTAAGAGCATGCAGTCCATTCAAACATAAAATAACCCACTATATTACTTTATGACAGCATAATATATACTATTGCATCTTTGGTTCGTTTTCTGGCATTGCATTACGTGAAGCCTATCATTTCATTAAATCACATACAAAATCCTAGGTTTGTTCTGACTTTCCTTAACTAGCCGACCATTATTTTCCATTAAAATATGTGCTCAGTCTGCAACCAAGGTGATAGCTAAGTTTTAATGAAATAAAAGTGATAGCTCTGTCAATGAAACCTAAGTAATAGCTCAGTTAATGAAGCCAAATTAATAGCTCAGTTAATGAAACCTAAGTAATAGCTCAGTTAATGAAACCTAAGTAATAGCTCAGTTAATGAAACCAAGGTGATAGCTCAGTTAATGAAGCCAAGGTGATAGCTCAGTTAATGAAACAAAAGTGACAAATCAGTTAATTAAACCAAAGTGATAGCTCAGTTAACGAAACCCACGACATTCACTTTTTGAATGTTACCTTGTCATAGTGTGTCTGCATTTCAAAGGGGTTGTCAAAGTGTCTGCTACATTTTGGGCACACTGCAAGGCCACCATGTTCAAAGTTAGCAACCCACTCTGGGAATATGTGTCTGTTCATGTGCAGCATGAAAATGACATTGTTATACAGCATCTCGCCACAGCAGGAGCACTGGGAATGAAAGGGACAGCATTATCAATGTAAGAGTTCATTTAGAAATGGGCAAGACAGGCCGAATAAAACAATTGAGTTTTATCAATTGAACTTAGACTACTGGCACGCTGCCGAAGTTGTGGGAAAAGGCCACAATAATCCCAATTCCCAAAGAGGGGAAACCAGGCGAACACCCGTCCAGGTACCGGCCAATTTCCCTCACGTCGTTTGTGGGAAAGGTGGCTGAACGGTTGGTGAACGCACGACTCTACTGGTTCCCCAAAAAAGACCAAAAGCTTTCCAAAGACTCAGGGTGGGTTCCGAAAAGGACGCCAAGCAATGGACCAGCTCCTGGTACAGGCCTCTGTGAGCCGTATAGCTCTAGAAGGACTGGACCGAATACAAATCAAGCTCTTAATTTTGTATGCGGGGCGTTACGTACTACACCCACAGCCACGGTAGAAATTATGTCAAATGTAGAGCCCCTGGCGATTAGGCGAGAAGAAGCGATTATGACCACGGTGGAGCGATACCGTAGGTTGGAGCATGACGAACTCTGCCTCCAATTACAAGACCGGTGGGTAAAGAGGGCACGACAGAAGAGACCATCTTTTATGGATATGGTCCACGAACAAGAAGACTCAGTCCCCATATCCCAGCACAGGGAACGGATGCAACTGGTCCCCACTCGGGGACCACGTGAGAGTTTTGACTTGCCTGAAGTACGTTTGACACTGACAAATACGGCGGTGACAAAAGCGAGCCCCATCGAGCAACAACGAGAAGAGGCCCTGAAAACAATCGAAGCTTATGGCAACAGTGTGGTAAAAGTCTTCACGGGCGGCTCACATTTCAAGGATGGTAGAAGTGGATACAGAGTACTAATTCAAAACCCTTAACCGGGGGGTGACAGCACCGAACTGTCAGGACGGTTCTGGGTCTGTATACAGTAGTCACGACGCCGGACTGGAGGCGATCTGCAGGGGTTTAAAAGAAGTGCGCCGACGTTTAGCCAAGAGAAAGGTTTTCCCGACTGTTGTCGTCTTCACCGACTCACGGTTTTCGCTCAACTGTGAGTCGATCCTCTTAGGAGGCGAAAATAGTCAGTGTCATTTTGCAAACAGTAGGCGAAATCCTTGCACGTGGCGGAAAAGTAATCCTCCAATATATCAATGGGCACAGTGGCGAGCCTCATTCGGACAGGGCCAATCAGTTGGCAAGAGATGTGTCAACCCAGGCCCCAACCCGACCGCCCGATGACTCAGCTGGGGGTCAGATCCTGTCTTAAAGACCATTTCCGAGAGAAATGACTTCAGTTCTGGGCATCTGGAGGCACGGCCAGAAAAGTTTACCAGAACATGACGCGACCGAGCAAGAGCAATTCCTGGTGGGAAATTAGACGTAGCAATCAGACCCTCATAACAAGAATGAGAACTGAACATTGCCCTATACGAAGCTACCTGTACAAGTCCAACACTAGAACGGAACTGGCCTGTCATTTGTGTGGCCACCCGGAGGAGATGGTGGACCCAGTGGCGTAACAACGGGTTGGCATCGGGGCAGTTGCCAAGGGCACCAGCTCAAAAGGGCGCCACTAAAGCTCTAATTTTTAGTTTTGTATTTAAATAAATACAGTCGGAGCTCTCTCTCTCTCTCTCTCTCTCTCTCTCTCTCTCTCTCTCTCTCTCTCTCTCTCTCTCTCTCTCTCTCTCTCTCTCTCTCTCTCTCTCTCTCTCTCTCCCTCTATGTCCAACTCAAAAGGACCCGGAAAAAAATTAGACTTACGGAGTTTTTGAGTTAGGGAAAATGGCTTAATAGGCACCGATTTATCGATGACAATGTAAATATTGAGAGGTGGAGGGAACAGCCATACCGGCTAGTAGGCTTGACAGGAAAGAGAGGCGGGGTCTATGTTTCATATGAAAGGAAGCCAACTTGCTTTGACATGCCGACACCTTACCTCCCCTCCACCACTTTACTCCCTCCACAGTGGGGTGGGGGGAGTAAGATTTTTCTTTTTGAAAAAGAGTCACAGCATGCAGCGAAGGGACCCGAATTAGTTACCACTCCTTTTTAAATCCCTTATATTAACTTCACCGCCGTCTCTGTCGTCATCTCTCTCTTTCTGTCTTGGGCGGGCGGGAGGAAAAACAAAAGTAAAAAATGACCCACTTCCCGTGATCCGATCGAGCTGAAATTTGGCACACGGACCCGTCTCACCTAACAATGCATCGTTTCAAAATTTTAGATCGATCTAACGTACCGTAATTAAATTTATGCATTTTTAGTTTATCCTTATATAACGTATGTAATTCAAAGTCAATGTTTGTTATTGTTTTTTTTCACGGGATTGTTCAGTCACGCGTTGACGCGGCCCATCGAAGTACCGGCGTGCTTTTGTTTACATTTTACGTGTCACGCTGAGTTTGGTCAAGCGATCGGTGACCAGACCTTTCCCCTCTCCCACCCCCCCCCCTAAATTATTGTTATCAATAAAATAAGAGAAATTCAATTATTTTTTCTAACAAATGAAAAGAATCGAAAAGCTGAAACTTGTAAATTTATCAAGGGCGCCAAAAATAATTTAGCCAAGGGCGCCAAAAACCCAGTTACGCCTCTGGGTGGTCCACGTGCTCTAGGAGTGCCCCGAGCTGTGTGGGGTTGTGGAGGGAGACGTTCCGATACCTGAGGGAAAATTTCTTTATGGCGATGCCCACTTGATGAGGCCGCCCTGTGATATAATTAGCTGGGTCCTAACAGTCTAGTGAATCGACTCAAAAAAGAATGAATATTCATAAGTAAGTATTTCTGTATGATAATTTTAATTTAATTTTTGTACAGTGCTTTTTTGAGTAATAAAATTCAATTCAGTCACAGTTGGTAGATTCAATTTAAGAATGGGATAATAAAATAGAAATTTAAATTAAAAGAGAATAATGTAAGGAAAGAACCTTAAGTTTAAGGTGGAACTCTAGGATAAAGTGTTATTTGGAATCCTCAAAACCCCAGCATGTTTTATCCAGTTCCTTGAAAAGCCCACTTGTATTTGTGTTTATTTAGTAGCAAGGTAGGTTACACCATTAAAACAAAATAATGATTGTATATCTTGCTATTTGTGATATGAATTGTTGAATAGATTAAGTACGAATGTGATTGTGTCTCAATTTTCATGTTACATTGTATTATGAAAACAATTTAAAAAATAAGTTGCAAAAAAAAATATTAAAATTTAGGAGCCATGACAAGATTCCATTGTAGCAGTGTTCTACTGCAGTGCTTCTCAAACATTTTAGTTTGGCGGACTGGCAGGAATTTGTCCACTGCACAAGGGACCAGCGCACTATTTACACTGTACTGACGTGGTAGCGAAAGAGGCGAAATTTATTTTATTTGTTTCATTTTAGGGTTAGTATTAATGGCAAGGGGTGCCACTCATTGGAAACTGTGAACCCTGAAATTCCTTTTTCATTTAATGTTTGCAAAAGAAGGATTACAATTATATTTTTCTGTCCTTTCTTCATAATTTCTGCGGACAGGCACCGGTCTACGGACCACCACTTTGAGTATAGCACTGTTCTACTGTATATACTATGAATGCTATGTCATCAATTACTTAAAATACAAAATACCCCACATATTATTATATGATGACCTTTTATAGACATTTACACAACTAGAAAATCAATACTCACTTCATATATAAAACCGTATTTTACTTCTTTATATGTGAGGTCTCCTTCCGACCTCCCATAATAGTATTCATCAACAGGCACAGTGAATTCTTAGATAAAGAAAAGACCACATCACAAGATTAGTTCTCAAAACATACTGAATTGTTTGCACTCAAAGCAAGCAAAGTCACCTTACTTAAAAGGCTGCATTAGACAAAAAGAACAGTTTGTACTGTAAATGAAAATAATAAAACTATAGCAGGGTAAAATCATAAGGAAAAATCATCTTACCATTGCTTTTAGTTCTGCTAATTTTCTTTTTCTTGGGATACGACTTTACCTTTCTGAATTGCTGAATTCTTTGTCGAGAATGAATATATTTGCTGAAATAAGAAGGTTCAGTTAAAAACAGCTTTCAACAATTAATACAACAAAGGAATGAATGTCAAAAGAAAGGCATAAAAAATATAAATAAAACAAACCCGTAAAAACAAAGTGTTTGACTATAAATCCCTTATATATGAGACATAACTAACAG
Source organism: Ampullaceana balthica (assembly GCA_944989445.1). Lineage (NCBI taxonomy): Eukaryota > Metazoa > Mollusca > Gastropoda > Lymnaeidae > Ampullaceana > Ampullaceana balthica. The sequence continues at coordinate 376,275 of CALYLW010000104.1, forward strand.
TATTGATTATTTTCAAATGCTACAAACATTTACTGACTGAATCTGTCTTAACTCAGCATTGCTTCATAACCCTGGGTGGGGGGGGGCGGGGTGGGGGTGGGGGGGGAGGGGAAAAGTCTGGTCTTCGATCGCTTGACCGAGCTCAGCTTGACACGTAAAATGTAAACAAAAGCACGCCGGTGCTTCGATGGGTCGCCTCAACGCGTCAACTCAAACTTTCACGTGGACAAAAAACAATAACAAACAGTGAGTTTGAATTACATACGTTATATAAGGATAAACTAAAAATGCATTAATTTAATTACGTTCGATGGATCTGAAATTTTGATACGATGCATTGTTAGGTTAGACGGGTCCGTGTGCCAAATTTCAGCTCGATCGGATCACGGGAAGTGGGTCATTTTTTACTTTTGTTTTTCCGCCCGCCCATGAGATGACGACAGAGACGGCCGCGAAGTTAATATATGGGATTTAAAAATAAAAAGAGTATAATAAAACAAACCCATAAAAACAAAGTTTTTGACTATAAATCCCTTATATATGAGACATAACTAACAGTATTGATTATTTTCAAACATTTACAGACTGAATCTGTCTTAACTCAAGTTTGCTTCATAACCCGGGAGGGTGAGAGGGGAAAAGTCTGGTCACCGATTCGCTTGACCGAGCTCAGCGTGACACGTAAAATGTAAACAAAAGCACCCCGGTGCTTCGATGGGTCGCCTCAACGCGTCTACTCAAACTTTCACGTGGAAAAAAACCAATAACAAACAGTGAATTTGAATTACCTACCTCATATAAGGATAAACTAAAAATGCATTAATTTAATTACGGTACGTTCGATCGATCTGAAATTTTGATACGATGCATTGTTAGATCAGACGGGTCCGTGTGCCAAATTTCAGCTCGATCGGATCACGGAAAGTGGGTCGTCATTTATGACTTTTGTTTTTCCACCCGCCCGCCCATGAGATTACGACAGACAGACAGAGACGGCCGCGAAGTTAATATAAGGGATTTTTAAAAAAGTTTAATCCAAAAGAAATTTACATTCGTTAAAAAAGTTACATTTGAAATATATTATACCATATGTAGATGAAAGCCATCTAGATAATATATATTATACCATATGTAGATGAAAGACATCTAGATAATATGAGAACACTTGAGAGCACCAAATGTAGATGAAAGCCATCTAGATAATATGAGAACACCAAATGTAGATGAAAGCCATCTAGATAATATATATTGTACCATATGTAGATGAAAGCCATCTAGATAATATATATTATACCATATGTAGATGAAAGACATCTAGATAATATGAGAACACCAAATGTACGAGGTGTAAAAGAGGGAGAAGGGGTTTTTCCACATCATTTCTTTTAATGTGGATCCTTTTTTAATTTAGATCAAACTTGGCTCCTTTCTTCTACTCACAAAGTGGAAAGGGAATTGTTTTCTTAACACACTCATCAGTAAATTGTAACAATTTTAACTAGCAACTGGAAAAATTGTGGGTTGTTTTTTTGTTGTTGTTGTTGTTATTTGTTTTTAATTTTTTAATTTTTTTAAAAAGTAAGTTGTGGTAATTAATGGGTGATGGCCTTTAAGTGGGCATGACTAAAGTTTAATAAGTAATATTACCTGAACATAACACCAGCTGGAGATTTGACTGGTATAGGTGTTGATTTGACTGGTATAGGTGTTGATTTGACTGGTATAGGTGTTGATTTGACTGGTATAGCTGGAGATGTACAACTAGCGTGAGATACTGAGTGGGCCTGAATCACACCATTTAGCAAAGGCAGCTGCTCAACACGCCTGTCATTATAAAGCTGATATACAAGTGTTTGATTGGAGAGATAAACCTCGTGTCCTTGAATATATAATGCATACTCTTGGGTAAGGCGTGGGATCACAGGTATTTGATTTGGGGGCTGCACCTCATGGTCTTGAGTATTTAATGTATACCCTTGAGTAAGGGTTGGAAGCAAAGGCCTTTGATTTTGGGGCTGTACCTCATGGTCTTGAGTATGTATTGTATATCCTTGGGTAAGGGTTGGCAGCAAAGGCCTTTGATTTTGGGGCTGTACCTCGTGGTCTTGAGTATGTATTGTATATCCTTGGGTAAGGGTTGGCAGCAAAGGCCTTTGATTTTGGGGCTGTACCTCATGGTCTTGAGTATGTATTGTATATCCTTGGGTAAGGGTTGGCAGCAAAGGCCTTTGATTTTGGGGCTGTACCTCATGGTCTTGAGTATGTATTGTATATCCTTGGGTAAGGGTTGGCAGCAAAGGCCTTTGATTTTGGGGCTGTACCTCGTGGTCTTGAGTATGTATTGTATATCCTTGGGTAAGGGTTGGCAGCAAAGACCTTTGATTTTGGGGCTGTACCTCATGGTCTTGAGTATGTATTGTATATCCTTGGGTAAGGGTTGGAAGCAAAGGCCTTTGATTTTGGGGCTGTACCTCATGGTCTTGAGTATGTATTGTATATCCTTGGGTAAGGGTTGGCAGCAAAGGCCTTTGATTTTGGGGCTGTACCTCATGGTCTTGAGTATGTATTGTATATCCTTGGGTAAGGGTTGGAAGCAAAGGCCTTTGATTTTGGGGCTGTACCTCATGGTCTTGAGTATGTATTGTATATCCTTGGGTAAGGGTTGGCAGCAAAGGCCTTTGATTTTGGGGCTGTACCTCGTGGTCTTGAGTATGTATTGTATATCCTTGGGTAAGGGTTGGAAGCAAAGGCCTTTGATTTTGGGGCTGTACCTCATGGTCTTGAGTATGTATTGTATATCCTTGGGTAAGGGTTGGCAGCAAAGACCTTTGATTTTGGGGCTGTACCTCATGGTCTTGAGTATTTATTGTATATCCTTGGGTAAGGGTTGGAAGCAAAGGCCTTTGATTTTGGGGCTGTACCTCATGGTCTTGAGTATGTATTGTATATCCTTGGGTAAGGGTTGGCAGCAAAGGCCTTTGATTTTGGGGCTGTACCTCATGGTCTTGAGTATGTATTGTATATCCTTGGGTAAGGGTTGGAAGCAAAGGCCTTTGATTTTGGGGCTGTACCTCATGGTCTTGAGTATGTATTGTATATCCTTGGGTAAGGGTTGGCAGCAAAGGCCTTTGATTTTGGGGCTGTACCTCATGGTCTTGAGTATGTATTGTATATCCTTGGGTAAGGGTTGGCAGCAAAGGCCTTTGATTTTGGGGCTGCACCTCATGGCCTTGAGTATGTAATGTATTCCGCTTAGTAAGGAGTTGCAGCAAAGGTCTTTGATTTGTGGGCTGCATCTCATGGCCTTGAGTTGGGAGCTCATGAAACATATGACCTTTAGAAGAGGGGTACAATCCATAACCTTGAGAAGGAAGATGATATGTATGATCAAGTTTAAGGAGTTGAATGATATCATCTTGAGTTGGGAGCTGCACGTCAAAATCTCGATTTGGGATCTGCACCTCATGATCTTGATTTGGATACTGCACCATGTGGTCTTGATTAGGTATCTGCACCTCACAATCTTGAATTAGGAGCTTCATCCCATGGCCTTGAGTACTGGTAACATTTTCGTTTGTGGCTGTTAAAGTAAAGTATTAGGTTAGGAATCCGGTTATGAAACAAAAAAGTTATTGACTGACATAATTGCATAATTTAAGTATGAATCTGTTGCATGTGCAAGGACACAGCACATTTTTTTATCTGTCACTAATTTATTCATATTAAAAATCAAGAATAAATTGTCCACAAAAATGAAACCAACATTTGTAGTTATGATGCTTGCATTCTACCTGATGTACCTGTACGCAAACCTTAAGTAACATTTAACAATTATTTTAAGCTGAAAAAATATTTTCAAAAAAACAACATTTTTGACAGATTAGAAGACATACCCGGTAATCTAAAACCCTGAAAATAGTCAAATTAATTTAAAACATACTTTTTATAATATTCGATTTCATTTCACAAGAGCATTAAAAAGTTAAAAACACAGTCGGACTTCTCTAAGTCGAACTCAAGGGGACCCGGGGAAAATTCGACTTACGGAGTTTTCGAGTTAGGGAAAATGGAGTAATAGGCACAGATTTATCAAGGACAATGTTGATATTGAGAGGGGGAACAGGCAAACCGGCTAGAAATCTTGTCAGGAAAGAGAGGCGGTGCCTGATGTTTCATATGAAAGGAAGCAAACTTGCTTTAATATACCGACACAAGCCCCTCCCCCACAATACTCCCCCCACAGTGGGATGGGGGAAGTAAGATTTTTCTTTTTTGAAAAGAATTAGTTACCCTTCTACCAGCCACTCCTTTTTCTTGTCTTTGTCATTTTTGGTAATTGCTAGAGTCGCTTAATCCATTGTGGAATGGGCTAAGATAAGAATTTGCACCCGTTTAGCCTACATGGCTCTATGGAACAAGTGTTCTGAAGTGTCAACCCAGACTAATAACCCTAACGTCTTGAAAAATTCGACTAAGGGGGGTTGGAATAAAAAAAATCTTCGAATTAAGGAGATCTAAAATACATTAGATATAGGGAGCTTTTCGACTTAGGGAAGTTCGACTTAGCGAGGTACGACTATATTTTCTTTATTACAGATATTGGAACAATTTGAAATTTGAAGATAAAAACCAAATCAAAATAAAAATATGTTATATGAAACTTATTTGGGAGATATTATACAGTTTGATAAAGATTGAAATTCATTTAGTAATTTCTGAAAATTATACATGCATAAGTACATGAATGTCATCAAATTTAGCACGGATAGAAAAAAAACTATTGTAAACTTTTTATTGGTTTTTAAAAGTGATCTTTCAAGATATTACTTTAAAGAAATTAGATATTTGAACCGACTAACTTCATACTTGAAGACAAAAAACTCATTTGACAAATAGCCAAGCGTTGCATGAAAAAAAATTCATTTAAGGTACCTCAAAATATTCTAGGCAACCACACATACAGGTAGGTGAGTTGAACTTACAATAAATAATGACTTGAAAGCTATGAGAGGGAAGTGGTGATTTTGTGAGATAACTTTTTTTTTAAATTTAATCGGTAAATTCTTTGAAACCAATAAATAAAATACAACTTTTTCATTTTATTGAATATTGAATCTTTTTTAATTATGTTTCCCCACAAATGCCCAGTTCATCGAAGGGAAGTGAGTCAAAATTCAATTAAACAATTTGCCCCATAACTATTTTAAATCAATTAAAAATACCCTAAAACTTAAAGAAAATAAAAGAATAACGATGTAATGTATATAATATGTCCTTACCTATAGTAAGTAGTTGGCTTTCGAGACAAAGGTCTTCCTTCATGATGACAATGGGCTGGATTAAAAAAACAAGCAGAGAATCAGTTTAAAATATTAAGGCTAGAAAAATTTTCAAAAGAAAATGTATGACAACAAAGTGTGCACTGACTACGGGCCACCTAAGAACTACTAATGTATGACAACAAAGTGTGCACTGACTACAGGCCTCCTAAGAACTACTAATGTATGACAACAAAGTGTGCACTGAGTACTGGCCACCTAAGCACTACTAATGTATGACAACAAAGTGTGCACTGACTACAGGCCACATAAGCACTACTAATGTATGACAACAAAGTGTGCACTGAGTACTGGCCACCTAAGAACTACTAATGTATGACAACAAAGTGTGCACTGAGTACTGGCCACCTAAGCACTACTAATGTATGACAACAAAGTGTGCACTGACTACAGGCCTCCTAAGAACTACTAATGTATGACAACAAAGTGTGCACTGACTACAGGCCACCTAAGAACTACTAATGTATCCAAGGCCAACTTTGAAAAGGACGCTAACTTATTTCATTCTGCTTTTTTCCCAATATGAAAGCCTAAATCCATATGCTTCAATCTTTTCTCCTGCTCAGATTATACTATTTTTTCAATGCAATTTTTATTCAACGCATTCACATGCTCAAAAATATCAGCCAAGTAAGCGAGATGTGCAACCCAATAATAGTTCGTAAACTTCTCTGCATGCTAGAGCATGCTTTTGACCAGCAAGAAGTATTTGAAGTTTCGCTATCAGAGCCCACACTCTGTTCAGAACGTCACTTCGTAAAAGCCACTGTACCTCGGCTTCATAAATCATGAAACAGTCGGGTTTGTAGCGCATGTCGTTAAATGAAATTTACAATCTAGATACCGTCATGCATGACGATTTTCAGTTCAGGTTCCAAATGTTTTTCAAGCAGAGCTTGACGATGGATCTTAAAGTGGATAACTTCAATTTTAGGATTCCTCTCAAAAACCACGTACACGACCCAACAAAGCTGGGTTTCATTAACATTCATTAACTTTATTGAATACATTAATTCCTAGACATCGTAATTCGAGAGGAGCACAAAACATTTCCTCTTCAACTGTTTGAAAACCTAACATGGCGAACATATACCATCATTCATCATCATTTGTCCTTTGAGCTCCTTGTGTAACATAGGGCTCCTGACTCCTGTCAAAGCTTGCCAATCTACACGGTCCCTTGCCAGTCGCTTCAATTCTTCCCAGCTCTTCCCAGTCCTTCAAGCCTCGTCCAATATGCTCCGTCTCCATGTAGACTTTGGTCTTCCTTGTTGCCGTTTGCCCTGGGGGTTCCAATCTAAGGCCTGCCTAGCCCTGCTGTTATCTTTCCTGAGCATGTGTCCAATTCATCTCCACTTTCTTTCCATGATTTGTTGTTCTACTGTTCTTTGTCCACATATACCATAAGCATCACTAACGACACCAGTGGCCTCATTAAGCTGAATAGCAAAGAATTTACTCGCATTATAAGAATGCGTTTTCCGGAAGGAATCTGTTCAATATTTGGCTTATTTTCCAAGCGTACACGTACACATGGTGGATTTTGAATATACCCAGCGGATTTAATATGTCCCCAATGAGCCGCATTACCCACTAGAATTCCCTTTTTTTAAACCCCAAATGGGGTAATTTACCCCTGTTCGCCGACCCCTGTTTTAAGGAATATCAAGATTTCTTTCTACATAAACAGTTTTACTTAGAACTAGAAAGGATTGTCTTTTTACTTGAAGTCATTCCCTGTAAAATTCCCCTTCTCAGCCTCTGCATGTAAGATTTCAAAATACGTTCAAAGTAAGCTCATTTGAACTGATTGAATGGCTTCAACTTAAACTCAATTAGTCTATTACTATAAGTATAAGCTAGTTTCGTCTTTATTGTAAATATTTCCTTTTCCACATTGCCATTGCTTTGGCTTTAGTAATTTGTTGTTTATGTATAAATGCACATAGAGTAGAGAAATCCCCAATTTAAATAATTTATTTGTCAAAAAGTTAAGAAAATATAAAAATAATAATTCAATGAAGTCATCAATTGTGCATTGTCACCCTTTTCCAGCTCATAATTTTTTTTTATTTTCTAAGACTAAGACATTCATCACTTACATTTTCATTAACACCTTGCCTTACTTACAAATGCTCAGAGACTGAACGCCGGAGCCGGAGAAGATATGAAAATTATGAATAACAAATATTTAATTTAAAAGATCGCCATTAAAAATAGACATAGGGCGCTATTCAAATAATTCAAATACTGTGCCGAGTACAATCTCTAATGATAAAAGGCAGTTGTCTGTGCGGGCCTCGATAGCCGATTGGTCCCTCAAACTCCTACAGCCAATCGCTAGCGGAGAAAAATCAAATTCCATTTCCATATTGAACAAATTTACGCGGTCGTTCAAAACGAGTTATTTATGGTGCAGTATTTTTTCCAAGACTTTATTTTGAGCTGTGCGCGTTGGGATTTGTAGTCAAAACTTTGTTTTTACGGGTTATTTATTATAACTATAATGTATAGTATTTTTGACGTGATACACATGTATGAAAATTGCTTTCATTTACTCTTTGGATTTCATCGCAGCTAAGTTTTCATTTTTTATTTCTTTATAAATCGTTTTATTTGTGTACTGTTTGTTTGTTGAGGAAGGCTCTTTGCTGAAACGTTCGCTGTTTTGCTACGTCCTGTCAGGCTAACCCATACACTGTTTACATGTTATCCATTTACTACACATGTATGACCGATCGAGACGGCGGGTCTCTTGACAAACCGCGGTGGAGGGGAGGTAGGGTCTCTCGACCAAACCGTGGTGGAGGGGAGGTAGGGTTTCTCGACAAACCACGGTGGAGGGGAGGTAGAGTCTCTGGACAGACCGCGGCGTGGGGGGGGGTGGAAGAATCCCTGGACAGACTTTAAAAAAAAATTTACCAATATTTTTGAAGCCGTGATTATTGATGTCTCCTTGGCAGTCCAATGTTTCAAGAGTAAAAAATTAATGTTATCAAGTTGTAAATATATTTTTTGGTTAAAAACTTAACTTCACTTAATTGTGTGCCCTGTTTTTTCTAAACACCCTGCACTTTTGTTTCTCTCTCTCTCTCTCTCTCTCTCTGTCGTGGTCCCGTCCGTGGAAAAAAAAAGTCAAAAATGACCAACTTCCCTTAATCCTATCGAGCTAAAATTTTGCACATAGACTTGTGTCACCTAACAATGGATTGTATCAAAATTTCAGATCGATCGAATGTACCGTAATTAAATTAATGAATGTTAGTTTATGTCTATGTATCTCTATGTAGCATGTGTAGCCGTCTGCTATAGTTGACCTCCACGGGTCACTGGAGATTCACTCCAGCCCTCGATGTCACAGGGGTCTGTCGCGCGGTGCGTGTTATAGTGAACATAATCAATACTTTTAGTTTAATGTCTCATATATAAGAGATTTATACTAACCAAAAATTTAGAGTCTAATTTTGCTAATTAGAGTAATCATTCCGTGGAGCATTTATTGTTGAACCTCTCAGTTTTGGATAAATCTCATTGTTTTATGATGATTTCACCAAATTTGAATTGTTAAAAAAAAATATTTAAAAAATGGTGGCACTAGTTAGAATCATTGAATATTTCAAAAATCCCTCCAGTTTAGCTAAAGTTTGTTTGTTTGTATCAGAATAAACCATGGATTTAATTTTTTGAAGTTGCTATTGTGACAATTGCAGCTTGTTCGGGGGGGGGGAGAATACAGCTGAGTTGTGTGCACTCTAGTGAGAAAACTTGTGTTGTGTGTTTGTGTTTAGTACAATATAAAATATGTTGGAATTGTGGGGTGGGATTTTAACAATATTCGTTGGTTAAAATGAAGAAAGAATATTGGAACACTGAGAATGATTTTACAATATATTGTAATCTAAACAATCAAGTGGCACTGTATTTATAGTTCATATTAGACTAATTAAACAAAATTTTGTTAAATATTTGGTCCAAAAATATCTAGGAATGGAAAACAATCTGATTTAATGAATCCGCTCTGCTATAGCCCTAAATTTGACAACTTGGATAAAGGTGTCGAACGTATGACGCTGATATATTTCAGTAGTGAGGCAAATGATGTAAGAGGTCAGGTCTCCCTGATAGCGTTGTTTGCATTCTTTATGCTGTTATTTCACCTTAAAAGTAATTTTTATTTCCAATTAACAATGTAATGTATAACTGTGCTCATTTGTTAATGATATAAATATAATATAACAAGTCATTAGACATTATCTGTTGTAAAACACTATTTCTTGAAATTTAATCGACCCAATTGTCTTTTTTTTCCTACATGTGGAAGAACATCAGAAGCCCCGAGCCTAATGCTCTTCATGGGTCTTCCTGGAAGACCCTCCCAGCTATCTGGCCCCTTCCCCCAAAGGGACGTAACAGCTGGGAACACGGAGCGGTCGCTTCTGAAGCGGCCACCTGGGCATCCAGGACAGAAAGTCGAAGATGCCTCCTGTCACGTGTGATTGGCATGATTTGTGACGAAGAGGTCACGTGAATGGTGGACTCGGGAAGAAAGGAGCCTTCCTATTGGTTGAAAGGGTTGGGCGGGCAGTTGTCAGTGGAGTTCCGTAGTGAAAGGACGGAATGTGTGTGTGCCCATGGGCGTCGCTAGGAATTTTTCCAGGGGTGGGGCAAAAAAATCCCACTTTTTTTTTAATTTTAACTGGCAATGCCATACAGGTACAATTTTCAATTAAATTCAAGTTCAGTATAAAATAAGGGTTGAAAAAAGCCTTAGAAATTAATAAGACTTACAAATTAGTGCTGTAATAGTTAAAATACAACATTTATTAATGCATTTAATAAATTTTTTAAAAATTCTCAAATGTAGGGGGGGGGGCAAATGCCCCCCTTGCCCCCCCCCCTTCCCTACGCCCATGTGTGTGCCTCAAGATTTCCACATTGTATAACCTCAAATATATATGTTATGTAGGCTAAATAGTATACATATTAAAATTGTTTTATTGAAACAAGTTCTTCAGTGGATTATTGTGCACAAGATCCTGTATTGTGAGAACGCCTACAAAAGAGTTACATATAAAATATAGTTACAGTTACACCTCCCACTAAGTTTGACCTCACAAGGACGGGTGGAATTTCCCTACTACGACCCGCTAAAGTAATGGGGGTGAGACTGCAATCAGGCTTTTAAATATGTAAATTTATAATATAAAAACAGGGTATTAGTAGGCCTGACAAGACGTAACACAACAGCGAACGTTTCGGCAAAGAGCCTTCCTCAACGGACAAATAGTACTATGTTATCGTGTTATTCGTTTCATGTGTGTACTATTTGTCCGTTGAGGAAGGCTCTTTGTCGAAACGTTCGCTGTTGTGTTACGTCTTGTCAGGCCTACTAATACCCTGTTTTTATATTATAAATTTACCTACGACCCGCTACCACTTTGACGCCGCCCCGGCAAAGCACACGAGTCTCAATGGTTAGGACCACCGCTATGCGGGGGATCATCAATGACCTACCTAGGGTGCAACCCCCACTGGAAGGTTTCCTCAGAGCTGGCGTCCGCTGCGTTCTTCGCGGTTTCTTTTGCTAATCCGTACTGGCGCTCCTGGCCCTAAACCGGCACCGCTCAATGGCGTTGCTTGTAAAAAGAGGGGGACGAAACGGCCGCTTCGGATTTACCCGACCCTCAACGGGTACTTTGGTCTAATTGTCTTTAAAAAAAAGCAATTCAACTTAAACTAATGTTTAATATTGAAAATATATTATTACAATGGATTGTACATAATTATTTAACCGCCTTTGAATCTAAAAAATTATAGCAACCCAGTAAATACAATCTAGAGAATTGTTTTCATTTGCATGTGTCAGTTACATGTTAAGCAGATAGAAATTCTTGGTACTTTACAAAATGGAGATGAAAGTTATTACCTTTTAATCCTGGGGCCACTAATTGGTCCATAGCTCATGAAAGGAAATATGGACCCCTTGCCCTTATTTAGTTTGAATATTATGGCTGGTCTATCCTACACCTTGTAATGTTAGGGTTTTTTTTTGTTCATGAATAAATTCATCTTGGGCATCCCCACCTGTATGCAAGTCTGTCAAATAGATAAAAGGAAAAAGTCAAGTTCCCTTTTCAGACCTTGCACCGTTCACGTATCTATAGCCACGACATACGAGAAGATTGTGTGGCTAGCACAACGTCAAGCTGCCTTTACTTCCCCAACTGATGTCAGGTACAGGATTGCCAGATTATAATTTGGGTAAAAGACCAAACCGTCGGACAAAAAAGGCCAAACTTATGTTATATGAAAAATGTCTGCAAAAATGACGTCACCCACCTAGGGGCGGGAGGGGGTCACAGATTTGTGGCGATGTATGACGAGGGGGAGAGTGCTTTTAAGAACTGTGACGTCATATTGGAAAGGGTCTAGCTCTTGATAACGTCTAACGAAAAGGGGTGAAAATACATTGAAAAATCTTCCAAAATCGCGTGACGTCATTTATGGACGGCTCATAACGGCTGAAAATTAGTTAAATATTGAAAATGAAATGTAGAACCAGGATAAAATGGTTAATAAATGTGTAAATGCCAATGTTCGTATGGTTGTACTCACAAAATAAATAGACTATGATACTAACATACAAATTTGAAAGAAAAGCTTCAGGTCATCCTTTTCCTCTAGACTGCTATTTGCAGTATTATTATATACTTAAACATATGTCAAGTATTCTTGGTGACATGAGAAAGTCCTTACTGCATTTATTTGTAAACAAAAGCTCAGCCCTGACTCTAACAATAGCGTATAAAAGTGTGAGCTGCATTCTATATCTGGATTTGTCTTAATAGCCTCTTTGTTAAACTTTTTAATGTCTAACAAACACGTAAGCTATTCAAAAATATAAAATAATTAATAAGGTTATTGACTTATTGGTGAATTTTTTTTATAAAGGTTATTTTTATATATATTTTATATAAATATTTTTATTTTTTTTTAAGAAAAAGGCCAAAAAGCCAAAAAACATTTTTGAGGCCAAACCCTCTCAAAAAAGGCCGAATTTTGAGAATTTGGCCTTAAAAAGGCCAATCTGGCAACCCTGGTCAGATACCCTTAAGAAGCTGGTTGGACTCGGGGTCACCCTTGGCGTCGGGAACAAGACCCCGCCTTCGTGGAGACTCGAACCTGTGACTCTTGGTGCGATAGCCGAGCACTCTGCCACTGGACCACCGCGCCCCACATCAAGCTGAGTGTTTAAAAATGTCTAATTTAACAGCAAAGAAATCTTGATAATTTGTTAAATATGAATATTATGGACATGCAATATAATTCAAATTCAATGTGTAATTTTTTTTGTAGCCCAGTAAAAATAAAATAAACTTTCAACGCTAAATTAGATTTTCTTAAAACTTTTTTCTTACAACCAAAGTTCTAATAAAGTGATTCTTCGTTAATGCGCTGGCGACCAGAAACACACACATAAGGATAACTTTATTAATATTCTATTTAAAGCATGTCAAAGTTCTAGAAAGCAGATGGCAGCCACTTGTGTTACAATAGTAACATCTTGCAATATATTCATATATCATTTTTAATTTTTTTTTAAAATTGAACCTGACTTAATCACTCCCAAAAAAAAACAAAAAAAAAGTCCAAATAAAATTTGTTTTATTAATTTTTACCATAACAGTTCACCACTTAAATATCCCATAAATCATTTATAGATAAAGAAAAATAAAACCGAGACCACATCATAATCCTGAACACCCTCCTCCGACCCACCCTTAATAAACTAACAATTTTCATTAAATTAAAAAGATATATTTTCTCGCACAAACTTTCTTAGGCTGCTTAATAACCATTTGAGATTTTTTTTAATATTGAGAATAGCAAACTAACTCTGCTAATCAATGAGCCTAACTTGTTATTATTATGTCAAACAGTGGCTGTCTATTGTTTTGTTTCAGATGAAGTTCAATCAAAGTATACAAAATGCACCTATTTAAAAAAAATAAAGTTTCTTTTTCTACAAAACATTATCATTTTTTTTATCAGCTTGTAAGTATATATTAATATAAGTTAATGTTTATAAGTTTCACACATTGTTTGTTTGTTTGTTATTTTACAGGGTATTCTTCTTTTTCAAATAGTGCTAGGTCAGGGTTGTGCTAGAAATAAGTTAAATTTAAAATTGAACAAACAACCGTCTATGATGCCCACATCACTTTCAAAAATATAAAAATGAAGAAAAAAATGGATTGGAAAATCTTTAATAACATTAAATTATAACAACTCCATCACAAAGTATGAGAAAGACTCCTTAAAACCATTCAAGTGTGCCAACAATTATTTATGCAAAAAAGGGATATACATATAGCTGTAGTCCATAATCCTTAAAGGCATACTGGCATTATTTTAACAAACTCATATACTATATTTCCTGCAACTCATTCGACATCTCAGTGTCTTGGATTATCTCAACCTTAACCTCTTTCTTAAACATGTCCTCAACGATAATATCACTCAATGCTTTGGCGTATCTCTGTTTGTCCTCATCGATCATCTCTCTAAAAGCCTGAGTGTAACTGTACTTGAACTCACTATCAAAGTCACAACTGTCTGTTTGTTCACCCATGTTTGTTTCATCCTCAGATTCAATCTCTTCCTTAATCTCTATGTCCTCCACGGCTTGATCTGTGCACACAAAAATGGCAAGTGATATGATAAAAAAATATTTGAAAGTAACAATTGGATTTACATATAAGATGAGATTTCTTTTATGGGTTAAAATAAAATGGTAAGTTTTTTATTACAGAGTACATATTTTTGTATTTCACATACATGTCTTAAACAAGACATTTTAAAAATTCAAACATAAAGCAACTTAAGTATAATATTTTAAGTAAAAAGAAGTAAAGTTCCCCTATCAGACCATGCTGGCCTATGGGGGCAGGCGAAGAAGTGTTAACAAGTTTTTATAGCCACGGCATTCGAGGGTATTGTGTGTGGCTAGCACAACGCCCAACTGATGTCGGGTACCCACTAGGAGCTGGGTGGACTCAGGGACGCCCTTTGCCATGAGAACAAGACCCAGCCTTCACGGAGACTCGAACCCGTGACTCTCCGTACGCCAGCCACCACGCCCCTTAAGTATAATATTTATCCATCATAAATCCCAAAAGCAATAAAATTAACTCCCTTACCAACGATTATAACTTAATCATTGATCATTTAAATTCTGTAAATCCTGATGATTAATTCTTACTAATTGGGGAACAAAAAAAATTTAAGGGGAAGGATTCGCTCTGATAGAGCTGATCTTAGTTAACAGTGATGAAAATGGTGAGATGTACAAAAAGAATTTATGTTTTGGGGTCTTACAACAGTAGCCTGACAGTCTATGAGTCTTACAACAGAAGCCTGACAGTCTATGAGTCTTACAACAGTAGCCTGACAGTCTATGAGTCTTACAACAGTAGCCTGACAGTCTATGAGTCTTATAACAGTAGCCTGACAGTCTATGATTCACTTAAAACAACACAAAATGAACATTTTTAAAAATTGATATGCACAAAATTGATTAGACATGGGAGAAAAGTGAAGAGAAAACAAAACAAGAAGGAAAAGAAAAATTGGAACACAGAATCCTGGTCAAGTTCTGACCAACACCAAAAACCAAGCATAATAAGGCACTTCTAAACATAGGTGTAATAAAAATCATTGTAACTAACAAACCAAAATATAATCTATGACAATTTCTTTTAATCTTTTATATATAATATATATATATATATACTAGTGTATTACCCGTCAAAAATGACGGACGTTTTTAAAATAAATATATTTAAGCTGAAATCTATTTATTTTGAAAAAATGCACATCAGAATAAAAGTAATGTAATACAGAACTTTTATTTATTTTTATTTTATTCCTTTATTTTCATATTGCACAATTTTATGTGGAACGTTCGAAAAGAATTATTTTTGGTGCAGTAAATTGGTGTGCTGCTTTCTAAAATTAGTAGCGTCACGGACAGACAGACATGACAGATGGGACATACATTGCAAATTATGTATATTGATATATATAGAGAGAGAGATAGAGAGATCCTTGATATATGACTTTTTTTTTAAGACAAAGATTAGAAGAAATTATTTCATTATTTAATTTTAAATTATATCAAAAGTTTCTTACCTAATTCTAAAGCTGATTCTGGGCACACATATTTAGAACAGGAAATTTTAGAGCATGAAACCAGATGTTCGGCTGTAATTTTAAAAAAAAATAAACTCCTACAATTATATTATATTACAAAAAGGAATTTTTCCATATATTTTTGTTGCTGTAACTGTAAGCTAAAATCCAAATAATGAATAAATGTCAAGCCTGCTGTTCCAACACTCACCAATAATGTTGCCATAATTGCTAACAAATCCACAAGAACAGTAAAACTGTTCCTCCATTCTACCTCTACATGATGTATGAGAAGTTGCTTCTGTCAGCTGGTCAGAGTGTGAGGAGATTATATGATTGGAGTATGAAAACCAACAATTTGTGGCAAATCTGCATTGTGGGCAACTGGAAAACTTCCTGCAATCATAAGAGAAAACACTTGATATATAATATTAGTTAAAAATGTACAATATTCGTGCATTTCCCCTCCCTCCCCCCTCCACTCTTCCTTATGGATGTTTTTTTAAATGAATGAGCCCCTGATTTAGGATTGGAGCTAGGTGAGTTGTAACCACCGAGATAAAAGGACCGAACAAAAAAATATCTTACAGGTGCTAGTTACCAACAGTTCTCAGTGTGAATACATTACTGATCAAAGTTGTTTTTTTAAAAATTTAAATAGCGGTTGTCAAAGTAGTACTGCTGATAGATACAAAGTAGGGTATGGATGCCAGGAAAGTGAACATAAAATTTCAATTAGATTAAAAGTGCTACAGTTGAGCTACATTCAGACAAGAAGACAACAAAGCAGCACTCTGCAGTCATTACTGCGACATACATTTATTATATATCCACTGTGAAATTCATGATATTTATTTTCAAAAGCTATCAATGCAGTTTTTTTATACTTATAACATAAACTTAACTTTCCAGACAATGCATCAGTTAAATATATTCAATAGGGCTGCGGAAACTAACGATTAAATTTCTCATTTAATCTAATTTTTAACTATTACATTTTTTTAACGATTAATCGAACCACCACTTATAAATGTACTGGAAGTCAAAAAGTAAAATATTTCGGCCGATAAATATAAACCAATTTCCGGACGATTAAATGAACATTTTGGTTTTAAACTATTGGCTGACGTGAATGTTCAAAATGTTGATAAAGGTTATTGTGTCCATTGAGAGAAATCGTTTGCCTACAATGCAATGTACCCCCCAAGTCTAAGCTTCGTTGGTCCGTGTGCAAAGTTTTAAAAAAACTAGAGTGCAAAGTTGCACAACGTCCATTTTTTGTGCAATATTTTACAAAATTTCCTGCGCGGTGATTCTAAACTCCTGCGTGGCATCTGTCAAATATCTGTGCAGCCGCAATGCTTAAAGGGAACATTGCTACCATGGTTCTAACACTTCGCTTACATATCACCTGCATACCAAACATCCACTACAGTATCGGAAACTTCAGCTGAGACAATCTAAAGCTATGTGAACGATTGTTCAGCTCGACTGGTTATATTGTCAATAAGACCCCCTCATCACTTGAACCAAATAATGTCAATACACTTGTCTGTTTGCGTTGTTGGTTAAAGATGTCATATAAAGAAGACATTCCAGTGTTAATTCGATTTTTGAAAATTATTTCAAATAAATGTTACTTATGACACCATACATTTCAATTTTTGACTTTAATCGAAATTAATGATTAATTAATCGTTAATTTTTCAAAAGTTAACTATTAAATTTTAATAAATCGTTAACAGCCCTAATATTCAAATATTGTCCACCGTTTGCCTCTGTGTAATTTTGTGCCATCATTTGTGGCATGACTATTATTCAGCAGAAATAAAAAGTCTACAATAAGCCAAGCATTTTCCCCTTTTTCAATACAGAACCTTGCTGCAGATTAAACAATTTCAAACACACATCCAGTTAGAAAAAGATCTACATCTTTAACTAATAACAAAATAAAACTATTTATCCTATCGCATATTTACCTGAAGTGGTCAGGAATTCCAATGGACATTTTACACTCAATGCACTCAAGCTCAGAAACACTGGGTGGGAATATCAGTGTAGTATCCACAAAGTTTTTCACAGCTGACACATTTAAGCTGACAATGTCTCCTGAATTTTCACAATCTTTCTCCCCTTGGTGAGGGGTGGGTTGTTCAGCCTCAATTTCTGCAAAATACATAGATTTGTATAACTGTTTAATAACCACAAATACAAAAACATTTATTGATCGAGTTCATATTGTTTAGGAAATTATATTTTAACTAGAGATAACTCGTCAAATATGACGGAATCTTTTTTGGTTTGAGTTCCATATAAAATTACTGCTGTAAAAATTAATATTTCTTTAAGATAATTTTTTAAAAAATAGATTCAAAAAAGGAATAATTATTTATTTAGTTCAAGTTGAACGATTCATACGCAATAAGTGTTCTTCTTGACTTTCATTATCATGAGTAGGAATCACAGGAAATTGTGGATTTCTCAATTGCTGCCTTTGTTGAGAAGCTCGAAAGAGACGTGCTGCAGCCTGCTCTTCAGATTCTTGAGCTTGCAGCCTGGCTCTTGATTGTCGAACTTGTGCAGCAACTTTAGCTCGTCGGTTTTCAGCCTGCTCTTCAGATTCTTGAGCTTGTCGCCTGGCTCTTGATTGTCGAACTTGATCAGCAACTTGAGCTCGTCGGTTCTCAGCCTGCTCTTCAGATTCTTGAGCTTGTCGCCTGGCTCTTGATTGTCGAACTTGATCAGCAACTTGAGCTCGTCGGTTTTCAGCTTCTTCAGGTTCTTCATTTGCACGTCGCTTACGTTTGTTTTCTGCATTCTGCTGTGCCAAGCGCTGAAGCGTTTCTTGACTTTGTTTTTCTCTCCATCTTTGCATTCGCTCACGATTCATACGCAATAAGCGTTCTTTTTGACTTTCATTATTCATTCTGTAAAAAAATCCATAATTTTTCTGTGCTTCATTTAAACTCACTTATATAATTATTTTGATGATAGCCGCCACCTAACAGCACTATAAAACAGTGCCACCTAATAGCATTACATTAATACAGACAACGGGAATGAAACAACTTTCATTAAACTGACAATGGGAATGAACCAACTTTCATTAAACTGGTATCAAACACATAAGCTTTATTTTGAGACTTACATTAAATTATTCAAGCAAATCATACTTTCAACCATAACGGTTTTTTAAATTTTGAAATCAAGATGTGATAGAAAGAGAGAGAAGATGTTGAAAAGAGATATAAAAACAAAATCGATTGCAGCGCCACCTGACAACATTACATTCCATACAGACAAAAGGAATTATGTATATTGATTTTTGATCTGCTGGCTAATCCAAATTTCTCGAAAGTTTCCATAATTCTTTTGATTGAGTTGTTTTGTGGAAAGAATATAGTGTCGTCGGCGTATGCTAATAATTTTCTTTCTCCTCTATTTGGTAGGTAAATTCCTCTTATGGTATTATCTAACCTAATTTTTTCTAATACTGGCTCTATCACCAGGATATATAAGTAGGGTGAGAAGACAACACAGCAGCACCCTGCAGTCATATTTGAGCTATCCATTTATTATATATCCACTGTGAAATTCATGATATCTAGTTTCAAAAGCTATCAATGCCGATTTTTTTTTAAATTTTAAAATATACACTTAATTTTTTAACTTTTTAGACAATTCAATTGATAAATAAATTCAAATATTGTCCACCGTTTGCCTCTGTGTAATTTTGTGCCATCATTTATGGCATGACTATTATTCAGCAGAAATAAAAAGTCTACAATAAGCCAAGCATTTTCCCCTTTTTCAATCCAGAACCTTGCTGCAGATTAAACAATTTCAAACACACATCCAGTTAGAAAAAGATCTACATCTTTAACTAACAAAATAAAACTATTTATCCTATCGCATATTTACCTGAAGTGGTCAGGAAATCCAATGGACATTTTACACTCAATGCACTCAAGCTCAGAAACACTGGGTGGGAATATCAGTGTAGTATCCACAAAGTTTTTCACAGCTGACACATTTAAGCTGACAATGTCTCCTGAATTTTCACAATCTTTCTCCCCTTGGTGAGGGGTGGATTGTTCAGCCTCAATTTCTGCAAAATACATAGATTTGTATAACTGTTTAATAACCACAAATATGAAAACATTTATTGATCGAGTTCATATTGTTTATGAAATTATATTTTAATTGATATTTTAATTAGGCTGTTTTAACGATTAATTTAAATTTAATCATTAACTTTTTGAAAAATTAACAATTAATTAATCGTTAATTTCGATTAAAGCAAAAATTAAATTTATTGTGTCATAAGAAACATTTATTAAACGTACTTGTCGAAAATCAAAATAACACTGGAATGTTTTCTTTATATGGCATCTTTTAACCAACAACGCAAACAGACAAGGGTATTGACATTTTAGGTTCAATTAATTAGCAGGTCTTATTGACAATATAACCAGCCGAGCTGAACAATCGTTCACATAGCTTTAGAGTGTCTCAGCTGAAGTTTCTGATACTGTAGTGGATTTTTGGTTTGCAGGTGATGTGTAAGCGAAGTGGTAGCAATTTTCACTTTAAGCAGCGTGGCTGCACAGATATTTGACCAACGCCACGCCGGAGTTTAGAATCACCGCGCAGGAAATTTTGTAAAATATTGCACAAAAACGTAGTGTTAACTTGCACGGTATTATACCGTGTAAGTTATTTTTTTTCTAACTTGCACGGTATCATACCGTGTAAGTTATTTTTTTCCTAAGTTACACGGTATTTGCGCATGCGCAGAGACGGTTTTGCAGTCATTTATTTATAAGTTTTTAAAAATTTACAGAAAGTACCGAATTCCCGTGGTCTCATGATCGAGAGTTGGACTATGAACATAATGTAGAAGAACAGGCATGGGTTCGATTTTCGGTTGAGACTAATATTTTTCCTTTTTTTTACAATTCTTAAATTCTTATAATTACAATTAAATTACATCTTTTACATTTAGGGTCAGGGTTAGAGTTAGTTGTCTATATTTTACACTAAAATAGAAAAACAAAAATATGGAAATCAATTAAAAATTCTTATTATAATTACTATTAAATTAGATCTTTTAGTTTTAGGGTCAAAGTCAAGGTTAGGGTTAGTTGTCTGACTATTTTTTACATTAAAATAGAAAAACAAATTTATTGAAATCAATTAAAAATTCTTATTATAATTACGATTAAATTAGATCTTTTAGTTTTAGGGTCAATGTTAGGGTTAGTTGTCTATTTTTTACATTAAAATAGAAAAACAAATACAGTAATACAGGGACTAAACCTAATTAAATCAATTTAACATTCTTATAATTACAATTATATTGTAATTATTAGTGTTAGGGTTAGGTTTAGTTGTCTATTTTTTACATTAAAACATTACCGTACCGTGCAAGTTATTTTTTTTACTAACTTACACGGTATCATACCGTGCAAGTTATTTTTTTACTAACTTACACGGTATCATACCGTGCAAGTTAACGGCACCGCACAAAAATGGACGTTGTGCAAATTTTCACACGAGTTTTTTTAAAACTTTGCACACTGACCAACAAAGCTTAGACTTAGAGGGAACATTGCTTAGTAGGCAAACGATTTCTCTCAATGGACATAATAACCTTTATCAACTTTTTGAACATTCACGTCATTCAATAGTTTAAAACCAGAATGTTCGTGTAATCATCCGAAAATTGGTTTATATTTATTGGCAGAAATATTTTACTTTTTGACTTCCAGCACATTTATAAGTGGTGGGTCGATTCGTTAAAATATTTTTAATCGTTAAACATTTGTAACGATTTATCGAGAAATTAATCGTTAATTTCCACATCCCTAATTTTAATAAATAATTTTTCAGTATGCATGTTATTAAGTATGTGGATTAAGTATTCAGGCTTTATCATTCAAAATTCATTAAGCCTACCTTTGACTCTTGCCTGATATGGTAAATGATCCATCCGAAGATGATGGTCTAAATATAGTGTGTTATTGAATGTTAATTTACAACGTCTGCATTTTTTAGGGGTTTTTTGTTTTGATGCTATCTGAAATACAATACAGATCGGTTTAAATTCTAGTCCATAAATAATGGTTATGGACAATGCTGGGGAAATGGGGTGGGTGTCCAAGTCCTACACTAAGACAATGTTTTATGGCCCTGTCCAGCAGATGCCATAGGTTGATTAGGTGCTAGCCATCTCTAGCTTTAGAGAATATGCATATGTGTTACTGCTTTTGAGAGTGTTAGAAAATTAGTTTTCAATGTTTATAATTTGTGCTGTTATATTAAAATCTGAAATAACATGTTTTAAATGCAAGGTAAATAAAACCACTGGTACTAACCACATGATCTGCCAGATGATTGTAATAATTTTCTCCATTACCAATTTGCTTGATCACCTGGAGGCACACAAAACACAACAGAAACTCAGACCCATTGTGCTTCTGAAATTTAATTTTAAAAACCCGTAACAAAAACAAGTTTTTGACTATAAATCCTTTATATACGAGACATAACTAAAAGAATATTCCTTTTCATACGCAGCGCACGACAATCAAAAAATCAAAAATTTTAGTTATGTCTCGTAAAACATGTTTAATATAATGCGCACCGATCGGGAATATATTTCTAAAATGTATTGTCAATATAATGCGCACCTTATTGCGCGACAGGAAAGGAGATGGGTGCCGCCAAGTCTACCAAGTCCCGAGAAAGTTCTAAAGGAAACATTAGAACCCCCCACGACCACGAGGTTATGGGACACAATATATATATACTAGATTGTGCCGGGGCGCCCACTTTTTTCAAAAGCCCAACTAACTTGTCCTTTTTTTATAAATACGAAATATTAAACTTTCTGAAATGTACGCAAAGTATTTTATAATAGGGGATGTAGGGCGCCTACGGCGCCAACTTTTTTTGTCAAAAGCCCAAGTAATTTATCCTTGTTTGATAAATACAAAATATTAAACTTCCTGGAATGTACACAAAGTATTTTACAATTAACCATATCGAATCCTCTTTTTATATTGTTCCCTTTTCCAAAATTAAAATATGAGCTAAAACAATGGCGTCATTTAATATTTTTTTACAGCGCATCTTTAATTTATAATCATCTTGCGCACCGATGCACACCTTGTATTTTAAAATATAAGATCAAACAATGACGTCATATTAAATATTTTTACAGTGCTAATCTCCACACGATTTTTCAACTGCTATAGACTGTTGTACATCGTTCCTCAGCGTTCCACATCCGTACATCCAACAGTGAGTGACTTGGGCTTTTATATTATTTATATATATATATGTATAAATAT
The DNA here is from genome assembly GCA_944989445.1 of Ampullaceana balthica. Taxonomy (NCBI): domain Eukaryota; kingdom Metazoa; phylum Mollusca; class Gastropoda; family Lymnaeidae; genus Ampullaceana; species Ampullaceana balthica. Next base: position 399,160 of record CALYLW010000104.1, read on the forward strand.
CAATATACATAATTTGCAATCTCTGTCACGTCTGTCATGTCTGTCCGTGACGCTATGCCAGGTAACTCCCAATAAAAAAAATATTTAGAATTAAAAATGTTGCTTTCGAGATTAACAAAATGTTTTTCTCGCCATAAAATATAGTGACGTGACGTCATTATTTGAGCTTTTATTAATGTGTGAAGCGAACGAAGTAAAAAGAGCCATGTTTTATTTGATGTGATTAATATTATTATTTTTTGTATTAAATGTCCGTTTTTTGTATGTGTCCATGTCAATTTTACGTGCATAATAATAAATTTAATTTTCTATATTAATATATAACATTTCGTTTTTCAGTTTATGAAATTTACAATTTGTTGTCGTTTGGTTGTCAAGTTTCGATGCATTTTGAACTACAAAGCCATTATTTATTACTGCAAATGAAATTTGCCAACTTATGCTTCAGTTTAGCGTTTGTTTTTCTTTTATACACTTTGAGATTGCATATTTGTATGTTTAAAAAAAATAACATTTAAAAATCGGACCCTCCCCACAATAGTTTTTTTTTATTGTTATTTACATGTAATATTTTAATGCGTCTTAGACAATTTGGAATAAAAAAATCTTTGCTTTTAATATAGAAATGGAAAGGGGTGCTGACTTGACAATAATGAAAACGTTTATTAGAATTCCTAAAACATGTATATTAAATTTTATATACGATTACCTGTTGATACTTTAATATTTTCTTTTATCCAGTGATTACCTTTACTTCAAAGGTTTCATGCAAAATAAATAGTTCGTTGTTATTCATATTTGTAAATAGTTACAATTTTTTATTTAACATGTTTTTGATAATGTTAAGGTAATAATGTATGGACCAATGGGCGCATAAATTGACACGTCATAATAGATCTTGAAAAGGTTCTGACTTGACAATAATAAAAACGTTTATGTGAATTACTAACACGTTTATGTTAAATTGTAAATATGATTAACAGTTGATAATTTAATCTTTTCTGTTATCCTGTGACAAACTTTGCTTACTACGTTTCATGCAAAATGAATAGTTCTTTGTTATTAACATGTGTAAAAATTACATTTTATTTTTTACATGTTTTGGTAATGTTGTGGTAATAATGTATGGACAAATGGGCGAATAAACTGACGAGTCATAATCATCAATGAAGCTTAAACTGCTTCAAATCACAGATGTGCTTGATGTGGATCACATTACAGTCACATAATTTATTTTTAACGCACTGTGCTGTATTATTGGTGCGCTCATAATTGGCGTGCAGTATTCAATGTCGCAGGTTAACGTCCAGCTGACTCCTCAGCAATATTTGTTAATACTTCGAACTTCAAACTTCTTTGCTGCAGTATCACCTTATGCTGTGTGTAATTCACTATGCATTTACTATTATCCTGATTATAGCAAACTTAAATAACGCAAAGCCTAAGCTTGGAGGTTTTCTCATAACATTTCTCATTATTCGTATATATAATCAAAATATATACTCTGCTATGTCTGTTCGTAATGATAGATTTTAGAAAGCACACCGCTAAAAAAAATAGCCTTGAAAAAAAAATACTGCATAAACAAAAACAAAAAAAACAGAAAAAAACGCTATTTTCAAACGTCCTCATAAATTTGTTCAATATGGAAAAGAGATTTAATTTTTCTCTCTTGGTCTCTATATTTTCTGATTATTTACTATGTGGCTTTCAGGCAAAAGGGACAATTACAAAAACTAAAATATATCCATTTTGAAAACTTCCGTCATTTTTGACGGGTAATACACTAGTATATATATATATAATATCTGTCTTTGATCACACAAAACACATGGATGCTGAGCAACTTTGACACGAGTTTGTTATTTTGCACACAGAGCAACGAATCTTAGAGGGAATATTGCTTGTGTATTGTACGTATTTACCTTAAAAAAATGATCAACCACGTCACTGTGCATTGATGAGCGGAACTTGCACAACTGGCATATGTAGGGCATCTCACATATATTGTGCATAGTCTCCATGTGCGAATATATGCTGACACAGTTTATCTCACAGATGCGACACTGAGGATTGTCTATCTTCAAGTGATCCTGAAATTCAACCATATGAAAGATCGTCAATCTGGCAAGGAGCAGCGCTTTTTTTGCACAAAACATCACTTATCCTAAAGTCAAGTATCTTTATTAAATAACTCTTCCTTATTTTTGTAAATATTCAAATCCAAGGTGACATCAGTGTGTTGACAAAAGTATGTTATTCAGTAGTTAAAAGGAGTCGAAATTAAACAATAAAAATAAAACGTATGCTACTGACACTTCAATTTTTGTGATTACTCTGTTTTGCTATGTAATGTCAATTAAGAGCATTCAGTCCATTCAAACATAAAATAACACACTATGTTACTTTATGACACCATAATATATATTATAGTATCATTGGTTCGTTTTCTGGCAATGCATTACATGAAGCCTATCATTTCATTAAATTACATTAAAAATCCTAGGTTTGTTCTGACTTTCATTAAGCTAGCTGACCATTATTTTCCATTAAAATATGTGCTCAGTCTGCAACCAAAGTGATAGCTCAGTTTTAATTAAATAAAAGTGATAGCTCAGTTAATGAAACCTAAGTAATAGCTCAGTTAATGAACCCTAAGTAATAGCTCAGTTAATGAAGCCAAAGTTATAGTTCAGTTAATGAAACCAAAGTGACAAATCAGTTAATGAAACCTAAGTAATAGCTCAATTAATGAAACCTAAGTAATAGCTCAGTTAATGAAACCTAAGTAATAGCTCAGTTAATGAAGCCAAGGTGATAGCTCAGTTAATGAAACAAAAGTGACAAATCAGTTAATTAAACCAAAGTGATAGCTCAGTTAACAAAACCCACGACATTCACTTTTTGAATGTTACCTTGTCATAGTGTGTCTGCATTTCAAAGGGGTTGTCAAAGTGTCTGCTACATTTTGGGCACACTGCAAGGCCATCAGGTTTAAAGTTAGCAACCCACTCTGGGAATATGTGTCTGTTGATGTGCAGCATGAACATGACATTGTTATACAGCATCTCGCCACAGCAGGAGCACTGGGAATGAAAGGGACAGCATTATCAATTTAAGAGTTCATTTAGAAATGGGCGAGACAGGCCGAATAAAACTATTGAGTTTCATCAATAAAACTTAAACTAAAGGCACGCTGCCGAAGTTGTGGGAAAAGGCCACAATAATCCCAATTCCCAAAGAGGGGAAACCAGGCGAACACCCGTCCAGGTACCGGCCAATTTCCCTCACGTCGTGTGTGGGAAAGGGGCCATCCATAAAGTAGTTCACGCTCTAGATGGGGGAGGGGGTGTAACAAAGTGTCCCGGCAATGTGTGACGTCATGGTGTTTTATATTAAATTTTAATTATTTTGTTAACAAAAAATCAACATTTTTGTTCGAAAGTGTGACGTACTTTGGGGGGAGGGGGGTCCGAGATTTGTGACAGGGGGAGGGGGGAGTTAAAAATGGTCAAAAATAGCGTGACATACTTTATGGACGGCCCCACGGCTTTAGAAGGACTGGACCGAATAAAAATCAAACTCTTCATTTTGTATGCGGGGCGTTACGTACTACACCCACAGCCACCGTAGAAATTATGTCAAATGTAGAGCCCCTGGCGATTAGGCGAGAAGAAGCGATTATGACCACAGTGGAGCGATACCGTAGGTTGGAGCATGACGAACCTTGCTTCCAATTAAAAGACTGGTGGGTAAAGAGTCCACGACAGAAGAGACCTCTTTTAGTGATATGGTCCACAAACTAGAAGACTCAGCCCCATATCCCAGCACAGGGAACGGATGCAACTGGTCCTCACTCGGGGACCACATGAGAATTTTGACTTGCCTGAACTACGTTTGACACTGACAAATACGGCGGTGACAAAAGCGAGTCCTATCGAGCAACAATGAGAAGAGGCCCTGAAAACAATCGAAGCTTATGGCAACAGTGTGGTAAAAGTGTTCACGGACGGCTCACATTTCAAGGATGGCAGAAGTGGATACGGAGTACTAATTCAATACCCTTAACCGGGGTGACAGCACCAAACTTTCAGGATGGTTCTGGGTCTGTATACAGTAGTCACGATGCTGAACCGGAGGCGATCTGCAGGGGTTTCAAGGAAGTGTGCCGACGTTTAGCCAAGAGAAAGGTTTTCCCGACTGTTGTCGTCTTCACCGACTCACGGTTTTCGCTCAACTGTGAGTCGATCCTCTTAGGAGGCGAAAATAGTCAGTGTCATTTTGCAAACAGTAGGCGGAAAAGTAATCCTCCAATATATCACTGGGCATGTGGCGAGCCTCATTCGAAGAGGGCCAATCAGTTGGCAAGAGATGTGTCAACCCAGGCCCCAACCCGACCGGCCAATGACCCAGCTGGGGGTCAGATCCTGGCTTAAAAACCATGTCCGAGAGAAATGGCTTCAGGGTTGGGAATCTGGAAGCACGGCCAGAAAAGTTTACCAGAACATGCCGCGACCCAGCAAGAGCAATTCCTGGTGGAAAATAAGACATAGCAATCAGATGCTCATAACAAGAATGAGAACTGAACATTCCTCCATACGAAGCTACCTGTACAAGTTCAACACTAGTAGGGAACTGGCCTGTCGTTTGTGTGGCCACCCGGAGGAGACGGTGGACCATGTGCTCGAGGAGTGCCCCGAGCTGTGTGGGGTTGTGGAGGGAGACGTTCTGATACCTGAGCGAAAATTTCTTTATGGCGATGCCCGCTTGATGAGGCACGCCTGTGATATAATTAGCCGGGTCCTAACAGTCTAGCGAATCAACTCAAAAAAGAATGAATATTCATAAGTAAGTATTTCTGAATTTCTGTATGATAATTTTTATTTAATTTTTGTACAGTGCTTTTTGAGTAATAAAATTCAATTCAGTCACAGTTGGTAGCTTCAATTTTAAGAATGTGATATTAAAATAGAAATTTAAATTTAAAGAGAATAATGTAAGGAAAGAACCTTAAGTTTAAGGTGGAACTCTAGGATAAAGTGTTATTTGGAATCCTCAAAACCCCAGCATGTTTTATCCAGTTCCTTGAAAAGCCCATTGGTATTTTTGTTTATTTAGTAGCAAGGTAGGTTACACTGTTAAAACAAAATAATGATTGTATATCTTGCTATTGGTGATATGAATTGTTAAAGTTGAATAGATTAAGTACAAATGTGATTGTGTCTTAATTTTCATGTTACATTGTATTATGATAACAATAAAAAAAAATAAGTTGCAAAAATATATTAAAATTTAGAAGCCATGACAAGATTCCATTGTAGCAGTGTTCTACTGCAGTGCTTCTCAAACATTTTAGTTTGGTGGACTGGCAGGAATTTGTCCACTGCACCAGGGACCAGCGCACTATTTACACTGTACTGACGTGGTAGCGAAAGAGGCGAAATTTATTTTATTTTGTTTCATTTTAGGGTTAGTATTAATGGCAAGGGGTGCCACTCATTGGAAACTGTGAACCCTGAAATTCCTTTTTCATTTAATGGTTGCAAAAGAAGGATTACAATTATATTTTTCTGTCCTTTCTTCATAATTTCTGCGGACAGGCACCGGTCTACGGACCACCACTTTGAGTATAGGGGCCGTCCATAAATGACGTCGAGCTTCTAAGAGGGGGGTCACACTTTTGTGACGATGCGTGACGAGGGGGAGGGAGGGGGTTGAAGAAATGTGACGTCACATCAAAGGGATAACTTTAAATAAAACTTCCACTGAAATATTTGGTCGCTTAGATGTTATTTAAATAAATTTTTTTTCTTTTTAAATCAGTGCTTCTCAATGTGCCGGTCGGTAGGCCATCAGACGCTGTTTGACGTAAGCTATCAAGAAATGAAAATTAAATCTAATTATTATCCTTAATATTGAGAACCCCCAAGATAACGTATGAAATTGTTACACTGCTTTGTTTGATGTTGACATCAAAGCATTTGTGATGTAACCGCAGCTTGGTTCTCTCACGGCAGGCGACTTTTTTTGCACGTTACCCCAAAATAGGGTTGCCAGGTGGCTGTCTCAAAAATACCGGACACTAGTGTCGAATTTTGTCGATGGCACAATATTTAAATGTAAAATGTCCGGTATTGCTTCCATTTTTCCACTGGACAAATAACGATAATACCGGACAGTCCGGTACAAAACCGGACATCTGGCAACCCTACACCAAAATATACAAGTTTATGTGTGTGTTACACCCCCCCCAACCCCCAGACTCTAGACCCTGCTCACATGACTCGGGGATTTGGGGGAGCGTCGTTAGCCCCCCCCCCTCCCCCGAAAATGCTACTGGTGAGTTTTACAAGCATGACAAGTGTATAAAATGATCTGAACAGGATTATGTGAAGATATTTTAAGTCAAAACGACACGGAATTTCATTTTTCTTTAAGGGGAAATCTATTTGATAGCATTATAAACGTTATAAGTTTGATATAATTGTTCTATTGGTTTGTGGTCAAACGCCCCTGGCCATTCTAGATATAATGATAAATGAGCTCATTTAAAATTAGTCAAGTTTTCATTAACTTTATTGAATGCATCAAATTCTTGACATCGCAATTCGAGAGGAGCACAAAACAACTTTTCTTCTTAGCTCAGTTTTTAAGGCATTAATTTTAAATATCACAGAAAGGATACTTAATACAGATAGGTCATGTGGATTAAGATTTGGCCTATTGTCACTCGAGTCAATATAAATTAAAGTAGAGTGGATTTAGGTGTCTTCGTAAAGTACGTAGGTAAGAAATCTACATAGTTATCAAATTTTTTAAAATGCATTTTCTGGAAGGAACCGGTTCAATAATGGGCATGAAATTGTTAGACTGTGCCGTTTGATGTTGACATCAAAGCATTTGTGATGTAACCGCAACTCCGTGGGCGAACTTTTTTGCCCGTTACCCCAAAATATACAAGTTTATGTGTGCGTTACACCCCCCAACCCCAGACTCTAGGTGCTGCTCACATGACTGGGGGATTTTGGGGTCGTTGTTAGCCCCCCCCCACCCCAAAAAAAATGCTAATGGTGAGTTTTACAAGCATGACAAGTGTCTAAAAATGATCTGAATTGGATGTGTAGATATTTTAAGTCAAAACGACACGGAATATCCGTTTTCTTTTTTTTAAAAAAAAGGGGCGGGTGGAATCTATTTGATAGAATTATAAACGTTTTCAGTTTGATATAATTGTTCGGTTGGATTTTGGTCAAACGCCCCTGGCCATTCTAGATATAATGATAAATGAGCCCATTTTAAAGTTGTCAAGTATTCATTAACTTTATTTAATGCAACAAATTCTGACATCGCAATTCGAGAGGAGCACAAAACAACTTTTCTTCTTAGCTCAGTTTTTAAGGCATTAATCTTAAATATCACAGAAAGGATACTTGATACAGACAAGTCATGTGGATTAAGATTATTGTCACTCGTGTCAATATAAATGAAAGTAGGGTGGATTTAGATGTTTTCGTATAGCACGTAGGTAAGAAATCTATATAGTTGTCAAATTTTTAAAAATGCATTTTCTGGAAGGAACCGGTTCAGTAATGGGCATATGTTCCAAACGTTCACGTACACATGACGTATTTTAATATATCTAGTGGATTGTAGTGGATGTTATATGTCCCAAATGAGTCTGCATTACCCCCAAGAATTCCCTTTTGACCCCAGATTAGGTTATTTATCCCTGTTCGCCTACCTCTTTCTTCAGTCAATTGAGGGATTTTCAAAAAATACATTTTAAAATCATTATTTTTAAATATTTTTTTTTCTAAGCAAAGAATTTAACCGTGATGATTAATAGTCAATGTTAACACAGTTCGTTTTTGAAGGCGGTTAAATGTTTTTAAAAACGTGGGTTACAATATTACAATGTAGACCTTCACTAAATAAATAATAAATGCATAAATGACAATAAAAGTGATTTGAAACATACTTATTTTCAAATAGAAAATAATATATTTTTTTTTGTCAAAGATTTGTGAAGTATTTTTAGAGGGGGGGTCTAACTTTTTGTGACGACGCGTGACGAGGGGGGGGGTAAAAAATCGTCAAAAATCATGTGACGTCATTTATGGACGGCCCCATAGCACTCTTCTACTGTATATACTATGAATGCTATGTCATCAATTACTTAAAATACAAAATACCCCACATATTATTATATGATCACCTTTTATAGACATTTACACAACTAGAAAATCAATACTCACTTCAAATATAAAACCGTATTTTACTTCTTTATATCTGAGGTCACCTTCCGACCTCCCATAATAGTATTCATCAACAGGCACAGTGAATTCTTAGATAAAGAAAAGACCACATCACAAGATTAGTTCTCAAAACATACTGAATTGTTTGCACTCAATGCAAGCAGAGTCAACTTACTTAAGGCTGCATTAGACAAAAAGAACAGTTTGTACTGTAAATGAAAATAATAAAACTATAGCAGGGTAAAATCATAAGGAAAAATCATCTTACCATTGCTTTTAGTTCTGCAAATTTTCTTTTTCTTGGGGTACGACTTTACCTTTCTGAATTGCTGAATTCTTTGTCCAGAATGAATATAATTGCTGAAATAAAAAGGTTCAGTTAAAAACAACTTGCAACAATTAATACAACAAATGAATGAATGTCAAAAGAAAGGCATAACAAAAATTATAAAAAATAAAAAGAGTATAAAAAAAGTTTAATCCAAAAGAAATTTAAATTCGATAAAAAAAAGTTACATTTGAAATGTATTATAACATATGTAGATGAAAGCCATCTAGATAATATGAGAACACCAAATGTAGATGAAGCCATCTAGATAATATATATTATACCATATGTAGATGAAAGACATCTAGATAATATGAGAACACCAAATGTAGATGAAGCCATCTAGATAATATATATTATACCATATGTAGTGAAAGACATCTAGATAATATGAGAACACCAAATGTAGATGAAGCCATCTAGATAATATAATATATATTATACCATATATAGATGAAAGACATCTAGATAATATGAGAACACCAAATGTAGATGAAGCCATCTAGATAATATATATTATACCATATGTAGATGAAAGACATCTAGATAATATGAGAACACCAAATGTAGATGAAAGCCATCTAGATAACATGAGAACACCAAATGTATGAGGTGTAAAAGAGGGAAAAGGGGTTTTCCACATCATTTCTTTTAATGTGGATCTTTTTTTAATTTAGATCAAACTTGGCTCCTTTCTTCTACTCACAAAGAGGAAAGGGATTTGTTTTCTTAACACACTCATCAGTAAATTGTAACAATTTTAACTAGCAATTAGAAAAATAATGTGTTTTTTTTTGTGGTTTTTTTTTGGGGTTGTTTGCAAGTTGTGGTAATTAATGGGTGATGACCTTTAAGTGGGCATGAATAACGTTTAATAAGTAATATTACCTGAACATAACACCAGCTGGAGATTTGACTGGTATAGCTGTTGATGTACAACTAGCATGAGATACTGAGTGGGCCTGAATCACACCATTTAGCAAAGGCAGCTGCTCAACACGCCTGTCACTATAAAGCTGATATACAAGTGTTTGATTGGAGAGATAAACCTCGTGTCCTTGAGTATATAATGTATACCCTTGGGAAAGGCGTGGGATCACAGGTATTTGATTTGGGGGCTGCACCTCATGGTCTTGAGTATGTAATGTATTCCGCTTGGTAAGGATTTGCAGCAAAGGTCTTTGACTTGGGGACTTAAACTCATGATCTTGATTTGGGATCTGTATCTCATGACCTTGGTTTGGGATCTGCACATCATTATCTTGATTAGGGATCTGCACCACATGATCTTGAGTTAGGAGCTGCATCTCATGGCCTTGAGTTGGGAGCTCATGAAACATATGACCTTTAGAAGAGGGGTACAATCCATAACCTTGAGAAGGAAGATGATATGTATGATCAAGTTTAAGGAGTTGAATGATATCATCTTGAGTTGGGAGCTGCACGTTAAAATCTCGATTTGGGATCTGCACCTCACGATCTTGATTTGGATACTGCACCATGTGGTCTTGATTTGGGATCTGCACCTCAAGATCTTGATTAGGTATCTGCACCTCACAATCTTGAATTAGGAGCTGCATCCCATGGCCTTGAGTACTGGTACCATTTTCATTTGTGGCTGTTAAAGTAAAGTATTAGGTTAGGAATCCGGTTATGAAACAAAAAAGTTATTGACTGACATTGACATAATTGCATAATTTAAGTATGAATCTGTTGCATGTGCAAGGACACAGCACATTCTTTTATCTGTCACTAATTTATTCATATTAACAATCAAGAATAAATTGTCCCCAAAAATGAAACCAACATTTGTAGTTATGATGCTTGCATTCTACCTGTACCTGTACGCAAACCTTAAGTAACATTAACAATTATTGTAAGCTGAAAAAATATTTTCAAAAAAACAACATTTTTGACAGATTAGAAGACATACCCGGTAATCTAAAACCCTGAAAATAGTCAAATTAATTTAAAACATACTTTTTATAATATCGATTTCATTTCACAAGAGCATTAAAAAGTTAAAAACACAGTCGGACTTCTCTAAGTCGAACTCAAAGGGAACCGAAAAAAAAATCGACTTATGGAGTTTTTGAGTTAGGGAAAATGGTGTAATAGGTGCAGATTTATCAAGGACAATGTTGATAAGCGGGCAGGCAAACCGGCTAGAAATCTTGACAGGAAAGAGAGGGTGTGCCTGGGGTTTCATATGAAAGGAAGCCAACTTGCTTTAACATACCGACACAAGCCCGTGAGAGGAGACACCTTCCCTCCCCTCCCACACTTTACTCCCTCCACAGTGTGATGGGGAAGTAAGATTTTTCTTTTAAAAAGAATTAGTTTCCCTTCTACCAGCCACTCCTTTTTCTTGTCTTGGTCATTTTGGGTACTTGCAAGAGTCGCTTAATCCCTTGTGAAATGCACTCAGATAAGAATTTGCACCCATTTACATGGCTCTAAGGAACACATGTTCTGAAAGGTCACTTATCTTATCTGTTTACAGACGCTCCTTCTATACAGAAGATTATTGCGTCCTACGCTTATCTATGGTTTGTGTTTAGTCCTGCATTTTTATTAGAGATTTAAATGTTGATAAAGTGTTGGTTTTCCTGGATTCTTCAGGCAACCCATTCCACGCCCGAATTCCGGACGGGAGGAAGGAAAACTTGTATGTGTTTGTTCTTGCATACGGAATAAGAAAGGATTTTTTATCCTTATGTCTATCTGAGGGTTGTATTAAGTTATCTTTGTGTTGTATTTCTAAATTAGAATTAATTGCTTTATGTATGATTACTACTTTGCTCTTGGTTCTTCTATCCTCTAGTGTTTCAAGGTTTAATGATTTAACTAATGGTGTTATTCTTGTCAGTTTTGAATATTCTCCAGTAATGAATCTGGCAGCTCTTTTTTGAATTTGTTCTAGTTTATCAATGTTTTCTTTGGTGGATGGGTCCCATACAGAAGATGCATATTCTAGTACAGGTCTCACCAAAGTGAGGTAGCATTTTAGTTTTATATCTCTATTACATTTGTTAAAGTTTCTTTTTATAAAGCCTAAGGTTTTGTTTGATTTTTTAATAACTTCATTGACATGGGGATTCCATGATAGTTTCTCATTTATTAAGACTCCTAAGTATTTTGCATCTTTAGTTTGGGTCAGTTCTTTTCCATGAATGTAATATTTTGAATTTATTTGTTTCTTTTTCTTTGTTACTCTTAACAGTTGACACTTTTCTGGGTGGAAAGACATACTCCAGTTAGTTTCCCATTTTATCAATTCATCTAAGTCTTTTTGTAAAATTTTGCTATCTTGTTCTGATTTAATTGTTCTATAGATTATACAATCATCAGCAAATAACCTAACTTTTGTACCTGTTGAGATGTTGTTGGGTAAATCATTTATATAAATTAAAAAGAGTAAGGGACCTAGCACAGTTCCTTGGGGAACTCCTGAGTTAACCTTTATTGGTGCAGATTTAGATCCATTAATTATTACAGTTTGCTCCCTGCCCAAAAGGAAGTCTTGGATCCAGTGATGTAAGGAACCTGAGATTCCAAAGTAGTTAAGTTTTTTAAGTAAACTAAGGTGGTGAACTTTGTCAAATGCTTTTGAGAAGTCTAGTAATATTGTATCTATTTGATCATTTTTGTCTAAGCCTTTTGATAGTTCATCTATTAAACCTATTAATTGTGTTTCACATTATCTGTTTTTTCTAAAGCCGTGTTGATGTGGGCATAGGGCATTATATTTGTCAAGGTGGTTAACTATTCTACTATATATTATGTGTTCAAGTAATTTACAGGTGATACTAGTAAGTGATGAAGTCACCCCAGAATAATAACCCAAACGCCTTGAAAAATTCGACTAAGGGAGGTTGGAATCCAAAAATCTTCGAATTAAGGAGATCTAAAACACATTAGTCATTAGTTTGGCCGGAACCTAACAATTAATTCGATATAGGGAACTTTTCGACTTAGGTAAGTTGACAGTGAGGTCGGATTGTATTTTCTTTATTACAGACATTGGAAAAATTTGAAATTTGAAGACAAAAATCAAATAAAAATAAAAATATGTTTTATGAAACTTATTTGAGTGATATTATACAGTTTGATAAAGATTAAAATTCATTTAGTAATTTCTGAAAATTATACATACATAGGTTTATTAGTGTTATCAAATTTAACACGGATAGAAAAAAACAAACTATTGTAAACTTTTTATTGGTTTTTAAAAGTGATCTTTCAAGATATTACTTTAAAGAAATTAGACATTTGAACCGACTAACTTCAGACATGAAGGCAAAAAACTCATTTGACAAATAGCCAAATGTTGCATGGAAAAAATATTCATCTAATGTACCTCAAAATATTTATACAGGTAAGTAAGTTGAACTTATAATAAATAATGACTTGAAAGCTATGAGAGGGAAATGGTGGTAGGTGACATAACATCTTTTTAAATCCTTTATATTAACTCGTGGTGTCTGGTTGTTTGGTTGCTTGCTTGTTTGTCGATAAAACTTTGGCTCGATTTTTAACCCACTTCCACGTAAGCTAGCGAGCTGAAATTTTACAGACAGTTTTGTGCCGATGATAAAAACAATGTATCAAAATTTCAGATCGATGGCATGTACTGTCATTAAATTATTTAATTTTTATATTATTTTATTTATCTCTATGTATCATGTTTATTTTTGAGATAGAAAGTTGCGGTGCGTATTATATTGAATGACCTTTTTATTAATACTTTCCTGCTGCGTGATTTTGTGCGTATTATATTAACAATACTTTTTATAAACATATTCCCGATGGGTGCGCATTATATTAAACATGTTTTACGAGACATAACTAAAATTTTGTATTTTTGGATAGTCTTGCGCTGCGTATTATAATGAACATTCTTTTAGTTATGTCTTGTACATAAAGGATTTATAGTCAAAAACTTGTTTTTTTACGGGTTCTTTTTATTTAAAATTTAATTGGTAAGTTGTTTGATGCCAATAAAATACAACTTTTCATATTATTGAATCATTTTTAATTATTTTTTTCACACAAATGTGTGCAAAAAATCAAGCCCAGTTCATTGAAGGGTAGTGGGTGAAAATTCAATTACACAATTTGCCCCAAACTGACAAATGTGTGAACTATTTTAAATCAATTAAACATACCCTAAAACTATAAGAAAATAAAAGAATGAAGAGGTCATATATCATCATACCTATAGTAAGTAGTTTGCTTGTAAGACAAGGGTCTTCCTTCATGATGACAATGGGCTGGATATAAAAACAAAAACAAGCAGAGAATCAGTTAAAAATATTAAGAACAGAAAAAGTTTCAAAGGGAAATGTATGACAACAAAGTTTGCAAAGTCTGCACTGACTACAGGCCACCTAAGAACTACTAATGTATGACAAAGCAATGGGGGTGAGACTGCAATCAGGCTTTTAAAAAGGTAAATGCATAAAATAAAAACAGGGTATTAGTAGGCCTGACAGGACGTAACACAACAGCGAACGTTTCGGCAAAGAGCCTTCTTCAACGGACAAATAGTACACAAATGAAACGAATAAAACGAAATAATAGAAAAAAAACACTTAGCTGCGGTGAAATCCAAGTAGTCCAGTAGAGATAAAGCAAGGAGAGAAAAGTAAGAGCTTAAATAGGAAAGGAAAGGGTGGGTGTGGCCAATCAATCAGCTTGTCAGTGCGAACACAACGTTGATCCCATGTGGTGTAAGAGTCCCATATTCATGGATTAGTCTATTCTCCAGACTGACCCGGCCGGGTGTGTTTGTACAAGAAACAAAGGCGGTGACAGACATGTCATCGACGCCCATGTGGTCCCGTCCATTGAAGTGTCGGGAGATAGGACACTGTTTGTCTTGTTTAATGGCACGTACATGCTCCGCGATACGGCAAGAGAGTAACCTCCCCGTTTCACCAATGTACTTCAAAGGACAGCGCTTACACACAATGGTGTAGACCACATTGCGGCTAGTACAAAGATAGCCATTCCTAATCTTGAATATCCCCTTAGGGAAGACAATCTGGTCCGTCTGGGTAACAAAGGGACATGTCTTGCAGCGATTACGACCACATGGCTTGGTGCCCAGATGGGAGGACGGAATAAGCAGACGGCTACGAACCAATAGGTCTCGCAGATTTTTATCCCTCCTGAATACAATGAGGGGTGGGGTGGAAAATATGTTGTTTGTCTCAGGGTCCGCGAGGAGGATGGTGCGGTTTTTCAAAAATATTTCCTTTGCTCTGATGTTGTGGGGATGGTATGTGAGCACCAATTTGCTCCTTTCATTACTATCACTGGAGCGTGATACAAAGGCGTCGGCACGAGTGAAGTTTTTAACTCGCTGAAGTGCAGATTGAAGTATAGCTTCAGGGTAAGACCTTTGTCTAAAAAACTCCACCATTTCCAACGCCTTTTCCAAAAAGTCCTCATTAGATTGACACAGCCTACGGAGGCGAAGGAGTTGTGAAAATGGAATAGAATCCTTACAGGATTTGGGATGAGACGAGGGATAGAGTAGGTAAGAGTGACTGTCCGTAGGTTTGAAGTAGGCCGAAGTGAGGAGGCAGTTCTTCTGGAGAGTTACAGTAATGTCCAGGAAATTAACCGATAGTTCGGAAATCGTGTGAGTGAACTTAATGGAGGGGTGAAAAGAATCAACAAAGTTGATGAACGTGTCAAGTTCACTCCTCTCCATATGAGTGACCCCAATGCCATCATCAATGTATCTTTTATAAAATTCGGGGAGGCGACCAGTGTATTCTTGTTCCACTCTGTGCTCGAAATGGCCCATGAACAAGCATGCATAGCTGGGTCCCATTTTAGTCCCCATGGCGACCCCACTGATTTGGTCAAAGAACTGGCCATTGAACTCAAACGAGTTGAGGATTAAGACCAATTCCGCCAAGCGTAGTAAGGCGTGTGTAGGTATATTGGGGTGAGGTTGTCTGTCCAAAAAGTATTGCACAGCCAGAAGGCCATCGTTGTGGGGAATGGATGTATAGAGGGAACATACATCAAGGAGGAACAGATAGTTCTTTACGTTTGGATTGATGCTCAGAGAGTCGAATGTCCGTAAGGCATGGCACTGAGTACTGGCCACCTAAGAACTACTAATCTATGACAACAAAGTGGGTACTGACTACAGGCCACCTAAGAACTACTAATGTGTGACAACAAAGTCTGCACTGACTACAGGCCACCTAAGAACTACTAATCGTCTATCAAATAAAGAGACATATTATTTTAATACGTACATAAAACCCATAAAGTTACCCCACTATTACTTTCCCCACCTTCGGCTCAACACTGGCTGCTAAGATAATAAGTCAATAATTGTTGTTACAGAGGATGACCTCAAGGAGGTCTGTGTATTAGCTACATGGATGCGGACAGTGACAGGTCTAATCAACTTTTGCTACAAGTGGTTAGCCAATTAATAACTTTTAAATTTCTTACAAATCTGTTTCAGCACAGCAGGGTAAATAGGAATAGTATGTGAAAGAATAGTGGGGGTTTCTTTTGTGTTTTGTTTTTTTAAAAATAAATATTATTGATGGCTAGATACTAAATTTTCAATTTCTAACAAATTTGCATACTTTAGTTGAATTTTGTTTTGCTTAAATTAATCAATTAATGCTTGAGATTTGCAGTTAAGAGATAAATTGACATAAATTTATTGGTTTGGTTGCAGAGGGAAACATAATCAAGTTAATGTGGAGATTTTCTAGGATTAAAACTCAATATGGTTATGACTTCTTGTTACCCAGCAGACGTATAAACAGGGGGCAATGTGGATTTAGTTTGATATTGTTTTTAAGAAAGTTAACTTATTCCTATTCTTTTTTTTAACCACTTCATTGAATTAGTGATATGTTTGAGAGTCTTCAGCTTTTAAGGCAGGGGTCGGCTAACTTTTTTGCCCATTACCCCAAAATATAAAAGTTTATGTTGACTTTACCCCCGAAGGTGCGAGGTCCTGCCCACACGACTCAGGGGGTTGTAAGCCCCCCTCCCCAGAGGGTCAGGAGCTAAGCCCCTGCCAAAAAAATAATCTGGTGAGGTTTTAAAATCCTGACAAGTGTCTAAAATGAATCTGAAAAGGATTATACGTAGTTATTTTACCTCAAAACGACATAGAGGATTCATATTACAGGGGGAAATTTATTTGATATATTTATAAAAGTTTACAATCAAATATAATGGCTATAAGTTTAAGGATTATCAGGCTTAACGGCACTGGCCATTCTATTATAACCATAAATCGAATTAATGATAAAGTTGGATAAACACAAAGTTACTATAAAACAAAACTGAAATTATAAATTTAATATAAAACAATTATTGTTATAAAACGAAGAGGTTTCTTCTTTAGACCTCTTTACTGTTCAGCTCTGTGAAAAAAGATGTTGCTTTATTTTTTGCGAAATTGGGGCATTTGATGTCAGGGCCAGTTGTAATGCTGTCTTCAGGGTCCAATGGATTTCGCAGTTTTGTTTTTATGTTCATTAGAGTAAAAAATCCCAGTTGACAAAGGCCTCCTCATGTGCAATGTTGAAAGCCTATGCAGCATTTGACATCCAAAATGTGTCACATCTGTTTTGTTTGCAAATTCAATACGTGCCTCATTTTTGGAATGAGGTTCAAGAAGTGCCTTTGCCAACCCTTGAGACTCATCTGTTAAGTACCCGGTGTCACATTGAAAGTGATCTACAATCCAACTGACATTATGCGAATCAAAAACTGGAAAGTTAAAAGTGAACAACTCTTTGAGCTTTGCAAGATGTCTGATAACTATATCCAAGGCCAACTTTGAAAAGGACGCTAACTTATTTCATTCTGCTTTATTTTCCAATATGAAAGCCTAAATCCATATGCTTCAATCTTTTCTCCTGCTTAGATTATACTATTTTTTCTATGCAATTTTTATTCAACGCATTCACATGCTCAAAAATATCAGCCAAGTAAGCGAAATGTGCAACCCAATAATAGTTCGTAAACTTCTCTGCATGCTAGAGCATGCTTTTGACCAGCAAGAAATATTTGAAGTTCCGCTATCAGAGCCCACACTTGTTCAGAACGTCACTGCATAAAGGCCACTGTATCTTGGTTTCATAAACTAGGTATGTATATTCAGCCTCTCCACCTTTACATAAATCATAAAACAGTCGGGTTTGTAGTGCTTGTCCTTTAATGAAATTTACAATCTGGATACCATCATGCATGACGATTTTCAGTTCAGGTTCCAAATGTTTTTCAAGCAGAGCTTGACGATGGATCTTAAAGTAGATAACTTCAATTTTAGGATTCCTCTCTCTTGCGAAAGCCGAAAAACCACGTACACGACCCAAAATAGCCGGAGCTCCAGTAACCAACACAGCAATAGTCTTCCCATTTTGAATTAACGTTATCAACGCATTCATTAACTTTATTGAATACATTAATTACTTGACATCATAATTCGAGAGGAGCACAAAACATTTCCTCTTCAATTGTTTGAAAACCTAACATGGCGAACATATACCTTAAGCATCACTAATGACACCAGTGGCCTCATCAAGCTGAATAGCAAAGAATTTACTCGCATTATTATAATGCGTTTTCAGGGAGGAATCTGTTCAGTAATTGGCTTATTTTCCAAGTGTAGACGTACATGTACACATGGCGGATTTTGAATATATCCAGCATATTTATTATGTCCCCAATAAGCCGCATTACCCCCAAGAATTCCCTTTTTTACCCCAAATGGGGTAATTTACACCTGTTCGCCGACCCCTGTTTTAAGGAAAACAAATCAAGATTTCTTTCTACATAAACAGTTTTACATAGAACTAGAAAGGATTGTCTTTTTACTTGAAGTCATTCCCTGTAAAATTCCCCTTCTCAACTTCTGCCTTCTGACTGTAAGATTTCAAAACAAAGTGATTATTCGCACAGTTTTGGCCGTGGGGATAATCCCGAGTATTATCCGCACGGGTCGTTGGTGCATGCGTAATGCGTATTCTAGCGGCTGATCATGTTAAAAAAACAAATGCGCCCAGTGTGTACAAAATAATAGCCGATATCACTCGATTTAGAATAAAATGTGTAATTTATATGCTAATACTATTTAAAATTTCATGATTACTGAAATTTTAAAGTAGCACTGCCATAAAAATTGATTGGTGTCCAATAAATGATAATTGCTTATAATTTTAAAATAACGAGTTTATAAAACAACTTCGCCAGGTGAGTGGTTAGTCTGAGCAATGTGCATTATTGGTAAGCGGATCGAATCCTAGGAGGGTCTTACTTTTTGTTTTGTTTTTTGTTTTACAACCACAGTGATGCCAGCAAACACTCAAGCAGACTCATTTCAAGAAACATTTTTATTATCCTCCCCCCACCACATGCCTGTTTTATCTTTTCTGTTAGTCACTGTTACAGGCTCTCACTTTTAAATGTTTATGCTATAATATACCATTATATCGTCGTTCACTTGTGCATGCTTTAAATTCAATTAACTTAATGGATTTATGATGACCAAAGGTAGTATGCTAGTTATGGGAAGAATAATAATTAGCCTCTTTATACAGAGTTTCGTCCAATTATGAATGAAAGTTAATAAAGTTCATAATATGTAGACTTGTAGAATAAAAATACAAAGTTGAGTGCACTGGAACAGTTAATAAAAGTTTTATAACAGCTAAATCCATAGTATTTATAATTAATTGATCAATGATTAATCATTAACTAATAGTATGCAGGTCTGCCCAGATTCTTGTTAAAATTGATACAAATATAAGATTCCAGTCACTCGAAAGACAATTATTTTTGTACCCTCCAAATGAAAACGATGTCAATAAGCAATGCTACATAAATAATAAAAAGAATTTAGTTATCATTCAGCATCATTCTCACGGTCAAAACCGTGCGGCAGTGGGAATAACGCTTGGCATTATCCGCACGGTTTAAAACCGTGCGGATAATGTTGGACGTTATTCGCACTGCCAAAACCGTGCGAATAACGCTTGCTATTTCAAAATACGTTCAAAGTAAGCTCATTTGAGCTGATGGAATGGCTTCAACTTAAACTCAATTAGTCTATTACTTTAAGCTAGTTTTGTCTTTATTGTGATTGTGGATATTTCTTTTCTATATTGAATTGCCATTGCTTTGGCTTTAGTAATTTGTTGTTTATGTATAACTGCACATTCACATAGAGTAGAGAAATCCCCAATTTAAATAATTTATTTGGCAAAAAGTTATGAAAATATAAAAATAATAATTCAATGAAGTCATCAATTGTGCATATTAAATGATATTGCCACCATTTTCCAGCTCATAAACAAAAACGAAGTGTCTACGGACACCGCGGCGGTGCACCCAGCTAAACCATCGTCCTTGGCCTGCTTACACCGCCGCGGTGTACCTAGCTAAACCATTGGCTTTGGCCTAGGTACACCGCGGCTAAAAATTGAGACGATTTCACTATATTTAGGCTAAAAGTGTGTAATGCCTATGCTAATAAACAGTAGACCTTAAATAATCAATGTCTTTATGCAATTTTGAATGATTACTGAATGTTTAAAAAAACTATTTTGGTTACCATTCCAGGATAATTATTTATAAGTTTTAAAAACTAACCTATTTCATGAGCAGTTTCAGACGAATGGTAAAGCGCAGTGAATTTGCAAGTACGTTGGTGGTGTCGGGTTCGAATCTCGGTGATGGATTTTTTAATTTTTTTAAAATTATTATTATTTTTATTTTAAAACCACAATGAGTGTGCTCGCAAAAATTGTTTTATACTACGCGCAAATTCAAGTATCAATGCTTCTATTTCTACACGTTACACAGTCTTACGCCTGTGCATGCTTTAATATTTAAATTTAATGGATTTATGTTAAGCATTTCATTTTTGTTAGAATTTTAAATTTAAAAAATTGATTGTATGTTGGATTTCGTAGATAGTTTAGACAACCCATTCCATACCCAAATTCGAGACGGGAACAAAAATCGTTATGAGTTTGTTCTTGCATACTGCTATGGAACGGTGTTTCTATCACCATCGCTACGACGACTACGAGTATGACCCCTATGTTTAACAAAAGGATTGTATTAGTATTAGAGTATCTGTTTGTCTCATTGACTAGCTAACTTTTTTTTAAAAAGGAGAGAACACGTTGTTTTCCACCCGACTCCTCCCCCATTATAATAATATAGTATAGGTAAATACCCCCCCCCCACACACACATACACCAAAAGAAAAGACAAATTAATTTCAATTTTTATATTTAAAATGTGTATTCATTCAAAGATATAAATAATTACATAATATTCAAATGTTAACATTATACTTATACGTAAGGGGCGAAGAAAGTGATTTTAATTTGTTTCATTTACAAATAGAAAATACTTTTTTTTTGATTGTTTGTTGTTGTTTTTTTTTGGACGTCATATTGAAATAAATTGGGGGAGGGGGGGGAAAGTTTGTATGACGACGTGTGATGAGGGGGTAAAAAATCCTAAAAAATCGCGTGACGTTATTTTAAGACATTTTTTCCCTGGACTGACAAATAAGATAGCCTACACGCACAGGTTATAATTTGTACAGGTAGACTAGTATTTAAATTTAACTTTCAAATTTATTTGTTAAAATTATACTTGTTGATAATTATGTCAGTTTCCACAGCCTGAAAGAGAAATAGTGGAGTTCCTCATTGCCCTTGAATGAAGAAGATAGGGGAAGGGGGGATAATGAAGAGTCGAAGATGGTAGAGTATCATTTTGTAGAACAATAAATTTTGCGTTGAATGGAAATTTTATAATCCCATTTTAAATCTAAATAGTTTTGAAATTTGAGTATTTGCAAGCATTACCAGAGTGGTGGCAGTGTCAGTGGTGAAAGCGCTAAGGGGCTGTCCATTAATTATGTCAACAAATTATTGGCGATTTTTACCTCCCCCCTCCCCCTTGTCAACAATTTGTCAAACTTCAAAGTCATAGACACCCTAAAAAAATTACGTCAACATTTGATTCCAACCACCACCAAAAACTATAATAAAATAAATAAAAATAAAATGTAACAATATTATTATATGAATATACATATAGATATTTTAAGTTGACTAGTTTACAACTTATCTTATCTTATCTTATCTGTTTACAGACGCTCCTTCTATACAGAAGATTATTGCGTCCTACGCTTATCTATGGTTTGTGTTTAGTCTTGCATTTTTATTAGAGATTTAAATGTTGATAAAGTGTTGGTTTTCCTGGATTCTTCAGGCAACCCATTCCACGCCCGAATTCCGAACGGGAAGAAGGAAAACTTGTATGTGTTTGTTCTTGCATACGGAATAAGAAAGGCGTTTTTATCCTTATGTCTATCTGAGGGTTGTATTAAGTAAGTTATCTTCAATTCTTTGTGTTGTATTTCTAAATTAGAATTAATTGCTTTATGTATGATTACTACTTTGCTCTTGGTTCTTCTATCCTCTAGTGTTTCAAGGTTTAATGATTTAACTAATGGTGTTATTCTTGTCAGTTTCGAATATTCTCCAGTAATGAATCTGGCAGCTCTTTTTTGAATTTGTTCTAGTTTATCAATGTTTTCTTTGATGGATGGGTCCCATACAGAAGATGCATATTCTAGTACAGGTCTCACCAAAGTGAGGTAGCATTTTAGTTTTATATCTCTATTACATTTGTTAAAGTTCCTTTTTATAAAGCCTAAGGTTTTGTTTGATTTTTTAATAACTTCATTGACATGGGGATTCCATAGCTAATGCGTAATTTATTCACATCTATGCTTAATTATGGGTAAGGTATAATTTTCTATTAACTTTTATATATCTATTTTAACCGCCGTGTACCTAGCCTAGGCCTAGCCATGACACAATGCTTTGTTGGCTATGTTCACCGCCGCGGTGTACGTAGTGCCGGCCAAAAAAAAAGTTTATTTTCTAAGACTAAGACTCAAGACACTCAATTCACTCATCACTTACATTACAACACCTTGCCTTACTTACAAATGCTCAGAGACTGAACGCCAGAGCCAGAGAAGATATGAAAATTATGAATAATAAATTAATAAATATCATCAATTCAATATACATAACTCCCGTCGTCTGTATGTATGTATGAATATGTGAACGTAACGGATATGACGTCGTATAATAGTTTTATGTTATGTTAGATGGCGCTGCGATCGATTTTGTATAAAAAATATTAAATGACGTCATTGTTTTATGCTTATAGGGGCCGTCCATAAAGTACGTCACGCTCCATAGGGGGAGGGGGTGTAAGAAAGTGTGACACTTTGTGACAGAGGTGAGGGGGGGGGTCCGAGATTTTTGACAGGGAGGGGGGAGTTAAAATGGTCCAAAATAGCGTGACTTACTTTATGGAAGTGGAAGGCCCCATATTTTAATTTTTGTAAAGGGAACGATTTAAAAATAGGATTTGAGGATTTATAATTATTATGAAATACTTTTTGTACATTTCAGAAAGCTCAATATTTCGTATTAATCAAACACGGATAAGTTACTTATGTTAATTATGTATATTGATTCCTGTTGTCTGTATGGATTGTATAAATATTATATGACGTCATTGTTTTATGCTTATTTTTGAAAAGGAACGATGTACGCAGTGTGGAGGGGGGAGTTAGGGTCTCTGGACAGACGGGGGTGGGAAAGGTAGGGTCTCTGGACATACCGCGGCGTGGGGGGGGGCGGTAAGGTCCCTGGACAGAGTTTAAAAAAAAATTACCAATATTTTTGAAGCCGTGATTATTGATGTCTCCTTGGCAGTCCAATGTTTCAAGAGTAAAAAAATAATGTTATCAATTTCTAAATATATTTTTTTGATTAAAAACTGTACTTCACTTAATTGCCTGCCCTGATTTTTCTAAACACCCTGCACTTTTGTTTTCTCAACTAACTCTCTCTCTCTCTTTCTGTTGTGGTCAAGTCCGCGGAAAAACAAAAATAAAAAATGACCAACTTCCCTTAATCCTATCGAGCTAAAATTTTGCACATAGACTTGTGTCACCTAACAATGGATTGTATCAAAATGTCATATTTATCGAAAGTACCGCAATTAAATTAATGAATGTTTAGTTTATCTCTATGTATCTCTCTCTGTGTAGCCGTCTGCTATAGTTGACCTCCACGCAGGGTTGCCATATTGGCCTTTTTATGGCAAAATTCTGAAAATGTGGCCTTTTTTAAAAGGGTTTGGCATCAAAAGTATTTTTGGCCTTTATGCCTTTTTAAAAAATATAATGTATATATATATATAATATAAATACTCTTTATCACACAAAAAAATTAAAAATTCGACAATAAGTCAATAACCTTATAATTATTTTATATTTTTGAATAGCTTACGTGTATGTTAGACATGAAAAAGTTTTTTTTAAAGTTTAATGAAGAGGCTATTAAGACAAAGCCAGATACAGAATGCAGCTCACACTTTTAGACGCTATTGTTAGAGTCAGGGCTGAGCTTTTGTTTACAAATAAATGCATTAAGGACTTTGTCATGTCACCAAGAATGCTTGATGACTTGACATCTGATAAAGTTTATAATAATTTAATAATACTGCACATAGCAGTCAATAAGAAAAGGATGACCTGAAGCTTTTCTTTCAAATTTGTATGTTAGTATAATAGTATATTTATTTAGTGAGTACGAACATTGCCATTTACACATTTATTATCCTTTTTATCCTGGTTTTACCTTCATTTTAAGTAGTTAACGAATTTTCAGCCGTTATGAGCCGTCCATAAATGACGTCACGCAATTTTGTCAGATTTTTCAATGTATTTTCACGTCTCGTCACACGTAATCAAGAGGTAGACCCTTTCCAATATGACATCACAGTTCTTAAAAGCACCCTCCCCATCGTCATACATCGCCACAAATCTGTGACCCCCTCCCGCCCCCTAGGTGCGTGCGTCATTTTTTGTTGACATTTTTCATATAACATAAGTTTGGCTTTTTTTGGCAGTCAGATTGGCCTTTTCCCCAAATTACAATCTCGAACCCGTGACTCTCGGTGCAACAGCCAAGCACTCTGCCTCTGGGCCACCGCGCCTCACGTCAAGTAGCTGAGTGTTTAAAAAATGTCTAATTTAACAGCAAAGAAATCTTGATAATTTGTTAAATATTAATATTATGGACATGCAATATAATTCATTTCCATGTGTAATTTTTTTTGTAGCCCTGTAAAAATAGAATAAACTTTCAACACTAAATTTGATTAACTTTCTTCTTACAACCAAAGTTCTAATACAATAATTCTTCGTTAATGCGCTGAGGACCAGAAATACACACATAAGGATAACTTTATTAATATTCTATTTAAAGCATGTCAAAGTTCTAGAAAGCAGATGGCAACCACCTGTATTACAGTAGTAACATCTTGTCATATACATGTATTTATATATCATTTTTAATAAAAAAAATTTAATTGAACCTGACTTAATCACTAAATAAAATTTGTTTTATTACTTTTTACCATAACAGTTCACCACTTAAATATCCCTTACATTATTTATAGATAAATAAAAATAAAAATGAGACCACATCATAATCCTGAACACCCTCCTCCGACCCACCCTTAATAAACTAACAATTTTATTAATTTAAAAAATATATTTTCTCGCAAAAACTTTCTTAGGCTGCTTAATAACCATTTGAGATTTTTTTTTAATATTGAGAATACAAAACTAACTCTGCTAATCAATGAGCCTAACTTGTTATTATTATGTCAAACAGTGGCTCTCTATTGTTTTGTTTCAGATGAAGTTCAATCAAAGTATACAAAATGCACCTATTTTAAAAAAATAAAGTTTCTTTTTCTACAAAACATTATCATTTTTTTTATCAGCTTGTAAGTATATATTAATATTAGGTAATGTTTATAAGTTTCACACATTGTTTGTTTGTTTATTATTTTACAGGGTATTCTTCTTTTTCAAATAGTGCTAGGTCAGGGTTGTGCTAGAAATAAGTTAAATTTAAAATTGAACAAACAACCAAGTCTATGATGCCCACATCACTTTCAAAAATATAAAAATGAAGAAAAAAATGGATTGGAAAATATTTAATAACATTAAATTATAACAACTCCATCACAAAGTATGAGAAAGACTCCTTAAAACCATTCAAGTGTGCCAACAATTATTTATGCAAAAAAGGGATATACATATAGCTGTAGTCCGTAATCCTTCAAGGCATACTGGCATTATTTTAACAAACTCATATACTACATTTCCTGCAACTCATTCGAAATCTCAGTGTCTTGGATTATCTCATTAGTCTCTTCTTCCTTAATCTCTTTCTTAAACATGTCCTCAACGATAATATCACTCAATGCTTTGGCGTATCTATGTTTGTCCTCATCGACCATCTCACTAAATCCATGAGTGTAACTGTACTTGACCTCACTATCAAAGTCACAACTGTCTGTTTGTTCACCACTGTTTGTTTCATCCTCAGATTCTATCTCTTCCTTAATCTCTATGTCCTCCGCGGCTTGATCTGTGCACACAAAAATGGCAAGTGATATGATAATTTTTTTTTAAAGTAACAATTGGATTTACATATAAGATGAGATTTCTTTTATGGGTTAAAATAAAAGGGGAATTTTTTTATTACAGAGTACATATTTTTTAATTTAACATACATGTCTTAAAAAGGACATTTTAAAAATTCAAACATAAGGCAACTTAAGTATAATATTTAAAGTAAAAAGGAGTAAAGTTCCCCTATCAGACTATGAGGCAGGTGAAGAAGTGTTAACAAGTTTTTATAGCCACGGCATTCGAGGGGATTGTGTGTGGCTAGCACAACGCCCAACTGATGTCAGGTACCCACTAGGAGCTGGGTGGACTCAGGGACGCCCTTGGCCACAAGAACAAGACCCAGCCTTCACCGAGACTCAAACCCGTGACTCTCGGTACTCTAGCCACCGTATAATATTTATCCATCATAAATCCCAAAAGCAATAAAATTAACTCCCTTACCAACAATCATGACCTAATCATTGATCATTTAAATTCTGTAAATACTGACGATTAATTCTTACTAATTGGGGAACAAAAAAAATTAAAGGGGAAGGATTCGCTCTGATGGAGCTGATCTTAGTTAACAGTGATGAAAATGGTGAGATGTACAATAAGAATTTATGTTTTGGGGTCTTACAACAGTAGCCTGACAGTCTATGAGTCTTACAACAGTAGCCTGACAGTCTATGAGTCTTACAACAGTAGCCTGACAGTCTATGATTCACTTAAAACAACACAAAATGAACATTTTAAAAATTGATATGCAAAAAATTGATTAGACATGGGAGAAAAGTGAAGAGAAAACAAAACAAGAGGGAAAAGAAAAATTGGATCACAGAATCCTGGTCAAGTTCTGACCAACACCAAAAACCAAGCATAATCAGGCACTTTTAAACATAGGTCTAGAAAAAATCATTGTAACTAACAAACCAAAATATAATCTATGACAATTTCTTTTAATCTTATCTCTCTCTCTCTCTCTCTCTCTCTCTATATATATATATATATATATAGAGAGAGAGAAAGAGAGAGAGAGAGAGAGAAACAGAGATAGAGAGATCCTTGATGTATGAATTTTTTTTTATAAAAGGCAAAGATTAGGAGAAATTATTTCATTATTTAATTTTAAATTATATCGAAAGATTCTTACCTAAATCTTCTAAAGCTGATGCTGGGCACACATATTTAGAACAGGAAATTTTGGAGCATGCAACCAGATGTTCGGCTGTAATAAAAAAAATTATAGAAACTCCTACAATTATATTATATTACAAATAGTAATTTTTCCAGATATTTTTGTTGCTGTAAGCTAAAATCCAAATAATGAATAAATGTCAAGCCTGCTGTTCCAACACTCACCAATAATGTTGCCATATTTGCTAACAAATCCACAAGAACAGTAAAACTGTTCCTCCATTCTACCTCTACATGATGTATGAGAAGTAGCTTCTGTCAGCTGGTCAGAGTGTGAGGAGATTATATGATTGGAGTATGAAAACCAACAATTTGTGGCAAATCTGCATTGTGGGCAACTGGAAAACTTCCTGCAATCATAAGAGAAAACACTTGATATATAATATTAGTTAAATGTACAATATTTGTGCATTTCCCCTCCCTCCCCCCTCCACTCTTCCTTATGGATGTTTTTTTAAATGAATGAGCCCCTGATTTAGGATTGGAGCTAGGTGAGTTGTAACCACCGAGATAAAAGGACCAAACAAAAAAATATCTTACAGGTGCTAGTTACCAACAGTTCTCAGTGTGAATACATTACTGATCAAAGTTGTTATTTTAAATTTAAATAGCGGTTGTCAAAGTAGTACTGCTGATAGATACAAAGTAGGGTATGGATGCCAGGAGAGTGAACATAAAATTTCAATTAGATTAAGAGTGCTACAGTTGAGCTACATTCATACAAGAAGACAACAAAGCAGCACTCTGCAGTCATACTGCTACATATATTTATTATATATCTACTGTGAAATTCATGATATTCATTTTCTAAAGCTATCAATGCAGTTTTTTTTATACTTATAACATAAACTTCATTTTTTAACTTTCCAGACAATGCATCAGTTAAATATATTCAAACTAGGGGTCATATGTCGCCTTCGGCGCCCACTTTTTTTGGTCAAAACCCCAAGTAACTTTTCCTTGTTTGATAAATACGAAATATTTAACTCCCTGAAGTGTACACAAAGCATTTTATAATTATAAATCCTCAAATCCTATTTTTGCGTCGTTCCCTTTTCCAAAATTAAGATATAAGCTAAAACAATGACGCCATATATTTTTTTTACTGCGAGTCTTTAATTTGTAATTAATTTGCACACCTTTTGATGCACACCTTGTATTAAATATGAGATCAAACAATGATGTCATATGATATTTTTTTTACAGTGCTAATCACCACACGATTTTTTAACTGCTATAGACTGTTGTACATCATTCCTCAGCGTTTCCACATCTATCCAGTGAGCGACTTGGACTATTATATTAGATATATTGTCCACCGTTTGCCTATGTGTAATTTTGTGCCATCATTTGTGGCATGACTATTATTCAGCAGAAATAAAAAGTCTACAATAAGCCAAGCATTTTCCCCCTTTTCAATCTAGAACCTTGCTGCAGATTAAACAATTTCAAACACACATCCAGTTAGAAAAAGATCTACATCTTTAACTAACAAAATAAAACTATTTATCCCATCGCATATTTACCTGAAGTGGTCAGGAATTCCAATGGACATTTTACACTCAATGCACTCAAGCTCAGAAACACTGGGTGGGAATATCAGTGTAGTATCCACAAAGTTTTTCACAGCTGACACATTTAAGCTGACAATGCCTCCTGAATTTTCACAATCTTTCTCCCCTTGGTGAGGGGTGGGTTGTTCAGCCTCAATTTCTTCAAAATACATAGATTTGTATAATTGTTTAATAACCACAAATACAAAAACATGTATTGATCGAGTTCATATTGTTTAAGAAATTAAATTTTAATTAATATTTTAATAAATAATTTTTCAATATAAATTTTATTAAGTATGTGGATTTAGTATTCAGGCTTTATCATTCAAAATTCATTAAGCCTACCTTTGACTCTTGCCTGATATGGTAAATGATCCATCCGAAGATGACGGTCTAAATATAGTGTGTTATTGAATGTTAGTTTACAACGTCTGCATTTTTTGGTTTTTTTTTGTTTTGGTGCTACCTGAAATGGAATACAGATCGGTTTAAAGTCTAATCCATAAATAATGTAATAGAATACAGATCGGTTTAAATTCTAGTCCATAAATAATGGTTATGTACATAGCTGGGGAAATGGGGTGGGTTTAAGGTTGGGGCGGGTGTCCAAGTCCTACACTAAGACAATGTTTTATGGCACTGTCCAGTAGACCCGTTGTCCAGCAATTGTCCGGGTGGTAAAATTGCGCCCAGGTACCCGTGAACATGTTGCTGCAAAGGCTATACCAACGGTGGTCGGACTGCGGCCCTTCTGTGTTCAAATTTCGGCTCAAGAACAATTTATAAAATTAAAACTTTGGTTTAAAATATATGCTGTCAAATACGTTTTAACATGAAAATGCTTCAAAAGAAATAACTGTCAACCGGAAATAAAATACGTTGCCGACAAACTTCAACGTATTTTTATACACACTTTTTTTTCTTGGGACATGAAAAAAAATAATCTAACACACAAATGTTTGGGTTTTTTGAATTGTTCAAATAAGGAAAATAGACCGCAACCCCGAGATTTGGAAAGGGCAGGAAACGATAGAAATGACCTTGGCTTTGAAATACGCCGACATTATTGAGACAAGCCAATGTTGTTTATCTATTCCCCCTCACTCCTATCGACACCCTTTTAAAAAAATCACTGTTAAAACAAAATTAAATGCTGGGGACTGGGTCTCGGAAAGTTTGGTTAATTACAACAGTTGTCAGCTGTGAACTAGAAACAACCCGCCGTGTCATCATATGATTACCGCCCTTAATCTTTGAAAGACTTTGTTTAGCCCCCCCCCCTCAAAAAACCCCCCAAAAAAATTAAATCACTTTGTCACCCCTCTACTCATTTTTTTACACCACTATACTAAAGTAGTATTTGAATGTCATCATTTTTAAGTTGCTGGTTCATTGCATCTAAATTTGCATTGCATTATCATAATAAACAAAGTACATGCATAATGTCGATAGCTGACATGGCCGCGAAAATTTGAGGTGTTTTGAACGGGTAACCCTGGGACCCGTTCAAAATTTGGACAGGTAACCGGGCAGCATTTTTCAACAAAATTGATAGCCCTACTGTCCAGCAGATGCCATAGGTTGATTAGGTGCTAGCCTTAGCTTTAAAAGAGCCATCTCAAGCTTTAGAGAATATGCATATGTGTTACTGCTTTTGAGAGTGTTAGAAAATTAGTTAGAAAATTAGTTTTCAATGTTTATAATTTGTGCTGTAATATTAAAATCTGAAATAACATTTTTTAAATGCAAGGTGAATAAAACCACTGGTACTAACCACATGACCTGCCAGATGATTGTAATAATTTGCCCTATTACCAATTTGCTTGATCACACGGAGGCACAAAAAACACAACAGAAACTCAGACCCACTGTGCTTCTGAAATTTAAAAAAAGCAAAACACTCAATTTCAATGATAGTAAAGTTACAAAGGTACATAGTTACAAAGCGTATTATTACTTCAAAACACCAATACTCACACATTTGCTGGGTGAATATCTAAAGATTCTCTATATGAATTCTTTAACTAAATGAGTAGTAATTCTATATCTATGAGTTTCCGCTTTCTTGAGATAAAACTGCCATATGTCTAGCCAGGTGTCTACAATAAGGTATCCATATCAATTACCATTTTTCACTCACAAGGACTTCAGTCTAGTCCCCACGTGTAAAGAAACTTACATTGAAATTATACATATCAACCGGCTTATGTGGATTTCTTTTTTTTAAATTGTATAACGAATAAATGATAATAACTTGTTTACAATGTTCCCTTTAAGCTGCCAAGCCACGCAGATATCTGTATATGACAGACACTGCGCAGCAGTTTTGTATTGCTGCGCAGCAAATTTTGATAGGGATAATATAATATTTGTCTTTGTGCACACAAAAAACATGGATGCTGAGCAACTTTGGACACGAGTTTGTTATTTTGCACACGGAACGACGAATCTTAGAGGAAATATTGCTTGTGTATAGTACGTATTTACCTTAAAAAAATGATCAACCACGTCACTGTGCATTGATGAACGGAACTTGCACAACTGGCATATGTAGGGCATCTCACATATATTGTGCATAATCTCCATGTGCGAATAAATGTTGACACAGTTTATCTCACAGATGCGACACTGAGGATTGTCTATCTTCAAATGATCCTGAAATTCAACCATACGAAGATCGTCAATATGGCAAGGATCAATGCTTTGTCGTACAAAACATCACTTATCCTAAAGTCAAGTAACTTTATTAAATAACTCTCCCTTCTTTTTGTAAATATTCAAATCCAAGGTGACACCCATGTGTTGACATTAAAATGTGAGCTCAGTCTGCAACCAAAGTGATAGCTCAGTTAATGAAACCAAAGTGATAGCTCAGTTAATGAAACCAAAGTGATAGCTCAGTTAATGAAACCAAAGTGATAGCTCAGTTAATGAAACCAAAGTGATAGCTCAGTTAATGAAGCCAAAGTGATAGCTCAGTTAATGAAACCAAAGTGATAGCTCAGTTAATGAAACCACAGTGATAGCTCAGTTAATGAAACCAAAGTGATAGCTCAGTTAATGAAACCAAAGTGATAGCTCAGTTAATGAAACCAAAGTGACAGCTCAGTTAATGAAACCAAAGTGATAGCTCAGTTAATGAAACCAAAGTGATAGCTCAGTTAATGAAACCAAAGTGATAGCTCAGTTAATGAAACCAAAGTGATAGCTCAGTTAATGAAACCAAAGTGATAGCTCAGTTAATGAAACCAAAGTGACAGCTCAGTTAATGAAACCAAAGTGATAGCTCAGTTAATGAAACCAAAGTGATAGCTCAGTTAATGAAACCAAAGTGATAGCTCAGTTAATGAAACCAAAGTGATAGCTCAGTTAATGAAACCAAAGTGACAGCTCAGTTAATGAAACCAAAGTGATAGCTCAGTTAATGAAACCAAAGTGATAGCTCAGTTAATGAAACCAAAGTGATAGCTCAGTTAATGAAACCAAAGTGATAGCTCAGTTAATGAAACCAAAGTGATAGCTCAGTTAATGAAACCAAAGTGATAGCTCAGTTAATGAAACCAAAGTGATAGCTCAGTTAATGAAACCAAAGTGATAGCTCAGTTAATGAAACCCAAGACATTCACTATTTGAATGTTACCTTGTCATAGTGTGTCTGCATTTCAAAGGGGTTGGCGAAGTGTCTGTTACATTTCGGGCACACTGCAAGGACACTATGGTCAAAGTTAAAAACCCAATCTGGGTATATGTGTCTGTTGACGTGCAGCATGGTCCTGAAATTGTTATACAGCACCTTGCCACAGCAGGAGCACTGGAAATGAAAGGGACAGCATTATCAATTTAAGAGTTCATTTGGTAATTAGTTCAGTATGGTGATTTTTTAAAAGTTCTTTTGTTTTTTGTGTTTTGGATGGTGTTTTTATTTTTAGGGTCTTTTGGTTAATAAACTCAATTCAATCACAGGTGGTTGCTTCAATTTCACATAAGCATGTGATATAAAATATAAATTTGAATTCAAAGAGTTTAAGAGATCAATGTATGGTGGAACATAAAGATAAAGTGTTATTTGGAATCCTCAAAACCTCAGCATGTTTTTCCAAGTTTCTTTATAAGCCTGCTGGATTTTTTAAAATTTATTTAGTAGCAAGGTAGGTTACATCAATAAAAGAAAATAATGATTGTATCCCTTGCTGTGGGTGAGATGTGGAGTGTTAAAGGGGAATAGCTTAAGTACACATGTGATTGTGTCTTAATTTACATGTTGCATTGCATTAAAAAAACCAAACAAAAAATAGGTGCAAAAATATTCTTAAAATTTAAGAGCCATGACAAGATTCCATTCTAGCAGTGTTTTACTGCAGTGCTTCTAAAAAAATTTAGTATGGCGGACCGGCAGGAATTTTTCCATTGCAAAAGGGACCGGTGCACTATTTACCCTGTACTGACGTGGTAGCGAAATAGGCGAAATGTAATATATTTTATTTATTTAATTTTTATGCTGAAAAATTGACATATTCTATAAAGGTTAGTATTAATGGTTGCAAATGCATTATTATAATCATATTTTTGTGTCCTTTCTTAATAACTTCTGTGAACAGCGGTGGATTGCCGGCCCACTGACGGGAACAGGTCCACTTACCACCACTTTGAGTAGCACTGTTCTACAGTACTATGAATACCATGTCATCAATTACTGAAAATACCAAATACCCCACAAATGATTATTCTTCAATCTTGTAGATCTTATATTCTCTTATAGACATTTACACAACTAGAAACTCAAAACTTACTACAAATCTAAAACTGTCTTTCTTTTCTTGATATGAAGGGTCTCCTTCCAACCTGCCATAATAGTATTCATCCAAAGGCACAGTGAATTCTTAGATAGAAAACAGACCACAACATAAGATTAGTTCTCAAAACATAGGAAGGCCTCAAGGAAAACAACAGCGATGTGACATTTTTGTAGTTTTGAGATATTCAAGTTTTAAAGTTCAAATCTGTTGAAATTTATCAAAAATTAACTAAATACATTTTATTTTGTCATAGGGTCTGAAACGTAATTTTTTTTATATAAAACGTCATTCAGCACATTCTATTTTTGACCCTCGGTCAGATAAACGGGATAACTGAAAAAAAAATATTTAAATGTCACTTGGCAGACTTGGCTGTTTCTTCCCTTGAGGTTTTCTTAAGGCTGCATTACACAAAAAAGAACAATTCATATTGTAATTGAAAATAATGATCTATAGCAGGGAAGGGTCATAAGGAATAAATCATCTTACCATTGCTTATAGGTCTGCGAATTTTCTTTTTCTTGGGGTACGACTTTACATTTCTGAATTGCTGAATTCTTCGACCAGAATTAAAATAATTGCTGAAATAAGAAGGTTCAGTTAAAAACAACTTGCAACCATTAATTAATACAATAAAGTAAATTGATCTTTATATAAAGGCATCAACAGATTAAGCTTAAGAGAATAAATAGAGTTTAATTCAAAAGAAATTAAAATCTCTTGAAAAAGTTAAATTTGATCTACCGATATATAGACCTGTCAACGGGTACCCGGGTACCCGTTGGCGTGAGATTACACGGGTAGTAAAATTCCGCCCGGGTACCCGTGAAAAAGTGTGTTCCATGTCTATATTAACCAAACTTCGGCTTGCATGCGGTTAAATTACGACTCGCGAAACAATTTATGAAATCAGAATTTTTGTTTCAAATATATGCTGCGAAACACGTCTAAGGAGAACTATCTGTCAACGGGAAATACAATACGGTCTCGATAAACCACAATGTATTTTGATATTTCTTTTTTCTCTAAAAATGAAACAGAAATCAAAAACACAAGAAGATTTTGGTTCTTTGAATGAATCATATAAAGAGAACAAAACTCTTCTGCCGAAAATAAGGATGGACTGTAAAGAGATGAAAGAGGCCGTGTTTGTTGTTGTTAATAAAACACCCCTACTTTGACACATTGCTTTGAAATATGCCGACATTGGGTTATCGATTGATACCAATTATCTACCCCATCTCCCCCATCCACTCCTATACTATAACCCCACCCTTTCCATTCGCTTGTGTTTTTTGTGTTCATTAACACGTGTTGACCTAGAAAAAACTGAAGTTAATAATGCGTACAAGGTTGTCAGTTTTTAAGTTTAACAAATTAAATAGTTACTAACAGTGTAAGATGGGTAACACGTCGGCATAGAGATGAAAGAGGCCGTGTTTTATTTTGTTAATAAAAACACCCCTGCTTTGACACTAGCTTTGATCTTTGAAATACGCAGACATTGGGTTTACAATTGTCGATGTCGTTTTATCTACCCCCTCTCCTCCTCCATCCATTCGATTGTGTTTCGTGTGTTCATTACAGCGTGTGCCTTGCCCATAAACTGATTTTAATAATACACCAAAATTAGTACGTTTTTAAAGTTAATAAATTAGTTACTAACAATGTAAGATGGATAAGGGCCCATCCATAAATGACGTTACGCACCTAGGAGATGAGGGGGTCACACATTTGTGACGAGGGGGTGGGATGTGTTTAAGAAAAATGTGACGTCACAAAAAAAAACGCAACTTTAAATAAAAGTTCCACTGACATATTTGATTGCTTACAATTTAATTAATGACGTTTTCCATGAATTTAAGCGTGTAGCGATTTTTAGATTTCAACTTCACATTAAATACAAAGTTAATTGACAATAAAGTTATTTGACACATGCTCATTTTCAAAAAGGAAGTACGGTTTTTATGTGCGCAAAGCTTTGTGACGTCATATTGGAAGTAGCTCTAAGTTTTTGTGACAACCAGTGACGTAAAAAAAGTATGCCCAAATTGCTTGACGTCATTTATGTACGGCCACTAAGACGTCGGCCGTGTAGCTACTGTGAGAAATGAGGTGCATGGAAGCTGGCTAGGTAGCATTGTATATAGGTAATGACGGGGGAAATTATGCGATGTTTCGATCGGGTAACCCGGGTACCCGCCGTTCGAAATTTGGACGGGTACCCGGGCAGCATTTTTGAACAATATTGACAGCCCTACCGATATACCATATATAGATGAAAGCCATCTAGATAATATGAGAATACCAAATGAAAGAGGTGTAAAAGAGGGTATTGTGGTTATTCAACATCATTTCTTATAAATAGGATCTTTTTTTTCCTTCTTTTTTTATATTGCTTCCAATTTAAAACTTGTTAATTTAGAACAAACTTGGCTCCTTTTCTTCTACTCACAAAGTGGAAAGGGATTTATTTGCTTAACACATTCTCATTCATCGGTAAATTGTAACAATTTTAAATATCCAACTGAAAATATGAAAGAAGAAAAAAAAATTGTGTAAGTTGTGGTAATGTAAGGGTGATGGATTGCCTTTAAGTGGGCATGGCTAATGTTTAACAAGTAATATTACCTGAACATAACACCAGCTGTGGATTTGGCTGGTATAGCTGTTGATGTAGAACTAGCAAGAGATATTGAGTGGGCCTGTGTCGACCCATATAGCCAAGGCACCTGCACAACACGCCCGTCACTATAAAGCTCATATACAAGTGTTTGATTAGTGAGATTAACCCCGTGTCCTTGAGTATTTATTGTAAACCCTTGGGTAAGGCGTGGCAGCAAAGCTCTTTGTTTTTGGGGCTGAACCTCATGGCATTGAGTATGTAATGTATTCCGCTTGGTAAGGAGTTGCAGCAAAGGACTTTGATTTGCGGCCTGCACCTCATGGGCTTGAGTATGTAATGTATTCCGCTTGGTAAGGAGTTGCAGCAAAGGACTTTGATTTGGAGGCTGCACCTCATGGCCTTGAGTTGGGAGCTCATGAAACATATGACCTTTGGAAGAGGGGTAAAATACATGACCTTGATAAGGAAGATGATATGCATGATCAAGTTTAAGGAGTTGAATGATACGATCTAGAGTTGGGCTCTGCACCAAATTATCTTGATTTGGGATCTGCACCTCATCTTCATTTGGGTTCTGCAATGAGTGATCTTGATTTAGGATATGCACTACATGATCTTGATTTGGGATCTGTACTGCATGATCTTCATTTGGGATCTTCACTGCATGATCTTGATTTGGGATCTGCACCTCATGATATTTATTTGGGATCTGCATCGAGATATCTTGATTTGGGATCTGCACTGCATGATCTTTATTTGGGATCTTCACTGCATGATCTTGATTTGGGATCTGCACCTTATGGTCTTGATTTAGGATATGCATCTCACAATCTTGGTTTAGGATCTGCACCTCATGATCTTTATTTGGGATCTGCATCGACTGATCTTGATTTAGGATCTGCATCGAGATATCTTGATTTAGGATCTGCACCACATGATCTTGATTTGGGATCTTCGCTGCATGATCTTGATTTGGGATCTGCACCTCATGATATTTATTTAGGATCTGCATCGAGTGATCTTGAAAGGGGATCTGCACTGCATGATCTTTATTTGGGATCTTCACTGCATGATCTTTATTTGGGATCTGCACATCATGATCTTTATTTGGAATCTGCATCAAGTGATCTTGATTTAGGATCTGCATCGAGATATCTTGATTTAGGATCTGCACCACATGATCTTGATTTGGGATCTGCACCTCGTAATCTTGATTTGGGATCTGCACCTCACAATCTTGATATAGGATCTGCACCTCACAAGCTTGATTTAAGATATGCACCCCATGGCCTTGAGTACTGGTACCATTTTCATTTGTGGCTGTTAAAGTAAAGTATTAGATTAGGAATCCGGTTATGAAACAAAAATGTTATTGACTGACATAATTGCATAATTTAAGTATGAATATGTGGCGCGTGCGAGGACACAGCATATTCTTTTATCTGTCACAAATTTATACAAATAAACAATGAAGAATAATTTGACCCCAAAAATAAAACCAAAAATTTTAGTTTTATGCTTGCATTCTACCTGATGTACATGTAACCAAGCCTTTAATAACATTAAACAATTATTTTAAGCTGAAAAAATATTTTTTTTAAACAAAATCTGACAGATTAGTAGACATAATCCCAAACCTTGAACATAGTCAAATTAATTTAAAACATACCTTTTATAATATCAATTTCATTTGACAAAAGCATTAAAAAGTTAAAATAATATTTCCTTTATTACAGATATTGGAACAATTACAAATTTGATGACAAAGGTCAAATCTTGGGTGCAAAGTAAAGAGATGTTTGATGAAACTTATTTGGCTGGTATTATACAGTTTGATAAAGATTAAAATTCATTTTGAATTTCCTGAAAATTATACATCCATAATTTTATTTATGTCATCAAGTATAAAAATGAAAATAAATTATTTAAACTCTTTAGTGATTTTTAAAAGTGATCTTTCAAGATATTACTTTAAAGAAATTGTTAGAAATTAATTTTTACAAAAATGGATAGTCTTTCTGTTCCAAAGAAAGAAACATTCAGTTTTGTTATCATTTTTCACAAAATATACATGTGGCAGAGAATGTGATCGATATTCAATCAACTATATGAAATCCAAAGTCAATATGAACTATGCAAATTTTTTATATTTTAATTTTAAATATTAAAATTATGCTTACAGTTGGATTTGAACTGACTCACTTCAGACTTGAAGGCAAAAAAAACAACTCATTTGACAAATGGCCACACGTTGGATGGGAAAAAATTCATTTAAGGTAGCTCAAAATATTCTAGGCAACCACACATACAGGTAGGTGAGTTGAACTTACAATAAATAATGACTTGAAAGCTATGAGAGGGAAGTGGTGATAGGTGAGATAACATCTTTTTTTAAATTTAACCGGAAAGTTGTTTGAAACCAATAAAATAAAACTTTGCATTTTATTGAATCATTTTTAATTATTTCTTTTCCCCACAAATGTGTGCACAATTTCAAAACCAGTTCATCGAAGGGAAGTGGGTGAATATACAATTACACAATTTGCCCCAAACTGACAAATGTGTGAACTATTTTAAATCAATTAAAAATACCCTAAAACTATAAGAGAATTAAAGAATGAAGATGTCATATATCATCATACCTATAGTAAGTAGTTGGCTTTCGAGACAAAGGTCTTCCTTCATGATGACAATGGGCTGGATAAAAAAACAAAAACAAGCAAAGAATCAGTTTAAAATATTAAGGATAGAAAATTTTTCAAAGGGAAATGTATGACAACAAAGTGTGCACTGACTACTGGCCACCTAAGAACTACTAATGTATGACAACAACGATATTGACGTCACCGATATTTCATAATAAGTGACATTTTGACCCAAAAAAAAACGGAAACAAAAAAACTATCATTTAAATTTACAATATCTCGACAAATTAATATATTGACCCCGATACCGGTATTGAAATAGTCAAAAGAGTCCTAGTATTAATATGTGCAGCCACGATACAGTGTGCCATATGCTTTGATATTGTTTAGGTATCGGCCGATTTTCGTATACTGAGAAATACTGTGTAAATAGTGCCGATGCCAAGTATACTGTAATTGCTCTAATAAATGTATAACATGTAAACATTATGTTCACGTAATTGCTCTAATAGCAAAGATGCATGCAGAATCGCAGATGTCTAAAACATTTAGTTTCGTATGGAATAACAAAATGTACCGTGTGAAGACTTGTTGTCATTGGCAACCATTCAACCTTCAACCTCATTTTCACTCTATGTTTTCATTGTTTCATTAATAAAAGGTGGCCGTGTGCAAAAGCCATTAAACTATTGGTTAGAATTAATCATTTTGAGTCAAGGTTGAAGTTTCAAAAGAACTTCCTAATTTTGCATGTACATTTTTATAAAGGATGGTTCGTTTTGTTATTAGTCCTATGTAGGTCATGATCTGGAACTTGTAAACACATCGGAAACTTCGTTTCGGGAAAAAAAACGGTAATATCAGCAAAACTGGATATCGGTTGACCCCTTAATTATAAAATATAAATAATTACGAGTGATAAATTTAAGAATGACGTCATCAAATATGACAGCTGTTATTTTTGTCCTAACAAATACTCATATCGGCACTCATATCGGAAAAAAATATCGGTAATATCGGCAAAAATGCTTATCGGTAGACCCCTAATATAAAATATAAATAATTAGGAGTGATAAATTTAAGAATGATGTCATCAAATAAGACCGCTGGGTTTTGTCCTAACAAATATTCATATCGGAAAAAAAATATCGGTAATATCGGCAAAAATACATATCGGTAGTCCCCTAATATAAAAGATAAATAATTACGAGTGATAAATTTAAGAATGACGTCATCAAATATTACCGCTGGTTTTTGTCCTAACAAATACTCATATCGGCACTCATATCGGCAAAAAAAATATCGGTAATATCGGTATCGGCAATATCGGCAAAAAGGCATATCGGTAGACCCCTAATAAAGAGACATATTATTGTAATACTTACATAAAATCCATAAAGTAACCCCACTCTTACTTTCCCCACCCTCGGCTCAACACTGGCTGCTAAGATAATAAGTCAATAATTCTTCTTACAGAGGATGACCTCAAGGAGGTCTGTGTATTAGCTACATGGATGCGGACAGTGACAGGTCTAATCAACTTTTGCTACAAGTGGTTAGCCAATTAATAACTTTTAAATTTCTTACAAATCTGTTTCAGCACAGCAGAGTAAATAGGAATAGTATGTGAAAGAATAGTGGGAGTTTCTTTTTGTTTGTTATTTTTTTAAAAATTAACTTTATTGATGGCTAGGTACTAAATTTTCAGTTTCTAACAAATTTGCATACTTTGGTTGTAATTTGTTTTGCTTAAATTAAACAATTAATGCTTGAGCTTTACAGTTAAAAAAAGATTAATTGCCATAAATTTATTGATTTAAGTTTCAGAGAAAAAATATATATAACAAAATTAGTGTTGAGATTTTTGAGGATTAAAATTCAATGCCGTAATGACTTCTTGTTCGTTACCAAGCAAACTTAGAAAAAGGGGACAATGTGGATCTAGTTTGATATCAGTTTAAAGAAAGTCAGTTAAAATGAGAAAATGAAATAAACAGGCTTTTTAGAAAGTATCTATCATTTATTTATTTTTTTTTGGTGCAAAAGTATAAATTCTAATTTGTTTACTGATTGATTACCATAAT
The DNA here is from genome assembly GCA_944989445.1 of Ampullaceana balthica. Classification (NCBI taxonomy): domain Eukaryota; kingdom Metazoa; phylum Mollusca; class Gastropoda; family Lymnaeidae; genus Ampullaceana; species Ampullaceana balthica. Next base: position 440,225 of record CALYLW010000104.1, read on the forward strand.
TTCTTAGGAATAATTTGGCTTTCTGCAAAAAAAAACCAACTGTAAGTGTAGATAATTTAAATCAGCTTAATTCTTTACTTTCTTTAAAACACTTCAATGAATTAGTGATACATTTTAGAGGCTTCATCTTTTAAAGAACACAAATCAAGATACCTTTCTACATAAACAGTTGTGCCTAGAACTAGAAAGGACGAAAAAACATACAGATCAAAAAGGGGCCGTCCATAAAGTATGTCACGCTATTTTTTACTCCCCCCGTCACAAATCTTGGACCCCCTCCCCCTAAAGTACATCACACTTTGAACAAAACTGTTGTTTTTTTATTAACAAAATTATTAAAATTTAATATAAAACACTGTGACGTCACACATGGCCGGACCCCCCTCCCCCCCTGTCACAAAGTGTCACAATTTCTTACACCCCTCCCCCCCTCTGGAGCATGACATACTTTATGGACGGCCCCCAAGTAGAAAACCAGATAAACATTCAAAATTTTGGCGACTTAATGCATTATGTTAAGGGATAACATAGGATAATTTTCTGCAAGTGTACACAGAAATGTAGAAAAAATATTGCCTACACGCACTTCATTTCTATACATAAATTCATGTAGATATTATGGGAACAAGCTTCGAATTGAGCCACATTGCCTCTTTAGTTTCCTTTTTGCCCTCATTCACATGTTTTCTACATTCTGTGTGTGCAGATCCCATTTGTTATGTTTGAAACGTTGGCATATGATGCAGCCCGATGCCCAGCCATCAGACACAATATGAGTTCATGGCAAAATGTGAGCAACAATTGCATTTGTTAGATTCTCAGCTGTGCGATCAGGCACTTCCCCAAGGAAGTATTTGCCTGATTCACTTTCAAAGACTCCAAATACCTAGTGACCCTCACGCCACTGACATCGATGATATTTACTATGAAAATATTTTGTTTCCTCCACCTCTCCAACAATTAAATTCCTTGTTTCGTCCATCCCTCCAATTTCTAATAATATGATATGAGCCTCACACTCTTCAAGGCAGAAATTGCACCAGTCTATAACATTTTTTATGATAAACCTCACTCTCTTCTGCAATTAATTTCTGAGGCATATCCTTGATCCAACAGCATGTTATTAGTATTATTTGACGAAGGGTTAGATGACTTCTTTTTAAAAAATGAATCTTTACAGACAGGCCATCAAAAATTGCAGTTGCAGCATGACCATCTCACTCCATCTACTCCTATCCTTTTCAATTAGCCACTAAAGATGCAGGAGCATAGCAAATTTCATATTGCTTGGAGTTCTTGATATGATCAGATAAGCCTTCACTTTGCTACTTTGTTAGGCATTGCAAGCATATTATTTATGAATATGTCATTAAAGTTTAAGTGCATATGTGGTATTTCATTAACTGGATAAATTCCACATTTCAGAGGCTGCCTGCCGAGGTGTCATTAGCTGTTCCAGTGGACAGTGGAACTATTTCCTGGGGATGAGTGTTCGTGGTCTCCCAGTCATTACGTTGAAATTGAAATGGTCTTAAATTAAATATTTAATTCATTATTTTAGCACAATTTATTTTTGAAGACAGTATCAACTAATAGTAGCAGTAGAGGAGTAGAGTAGACTAGTAGACTTCAGTGGCAGCAGACATATAGTGTTCGACTACTTAAACTCAGTACTTAACTTAGTACTAAAAAAATAGGCAATCAACTCAACTTACTAGGAAATCAATATAAACGGTAATTAAAATTATTTTTCTTCAAATAAACGTACTATTTTTACATTTATACGAAATAAACATTTGTATATTTTATGCATCTTCTGTGATTTACGGCGCCATTGTTTGCAAAGCAAATGGAGAAATCTTCTTTCTTAAAAGTTTATATTTTTATATAAGTTTATAAAAGTTTATTATTTTTTGTGTTGCCAAATTGGATAATTTGGTTCATCCAGCTGACCTGCGAAGGCGGCACTCGCCTGGGTAAATAATTTAAATTAAAAAATATTTATCATAAAATTACAATAAAAAAGATAATCATATACAGAGGCGTCACTAGGGTTGGTGTCACCCGGGGCGGTAGCTCATGGTGTCACCCCTTCACGACTGAAGGGGCCGTCCATAAATGACGTCACGCGAGGATGCCGATTTTTACCCCACCCTCCCCCAGCTTCATACTTATACCCCCACCCCTTTTCACGATATGACGTCACAAAGCTTTGAAACCCCCCCCCCAAGCCGTATTTTCTAAATAAAAATTAGCATGTTGCAAATTATGTTTTGTCATCTAAATATGTATTTAGGGTAAGTCTGCGCTCTGATGTCGTAACATGCGTGAAGCCATCGAAAACGTCATTAAATAAATGGTAAACAATCAAATATTTAAGTTGAACTTTTATTTAAAGTTGCGCGTTTTTTTATGTGACGTCACATTTTTTTAACCCCGCCCCCTCGTCACACATCGTGACAGATGCGTGACCCCAACACGCGGTGGTCGAGTGGCAGCGCACTGGACTGTCGTACCGATGGTCACGGGTTCGAATCCGTGTGAAGGCAAGGGTTTGTTCCCGGGGCCTAGGGCGTCCCTGAGTCACCCCGCTCCGAATGGGTACCTAACACTACATGTAGTTAGGCGGCTGGGTAATGCGTGGAACCCACAAAGCCGTGGCCTGTGATTGCTGCATCACTTGCCAACAGATCATCTGTCATGGTCTGTGGACGCAACTATCTTCTGCATAGAAGGAGCGTCTGTATAGATAAGATAAGATAACACCCTATTACGGATTAAAAGGGGGGTGCTGAACGGGCTAAAGCCAGGGGCCACCAATAATTTAAGGTACTCCAAACTTATTATAGTGTATAATAAAGATGCAGGCAAATGTTTGTATGAATCCCTGAAAATGCCTTGGACAGTCATACGGCAATGCTGCAAATATGAAGTATAACGGAAACTAGGCTATTCTTCGTGAGAAGTACAGTGTTGCTCATTATGTGCCGCGTGCACAGCTCATTCCCTAAATTTGGTTAGGAAAAGTGCAGCAGGTTGTTCTGATGCAGTCAGATTTTTTTGTCTTCTGCAAAATTTTTATACCCGGCTTGTTGCATCTTCTCGTCGTTGACAGGTACTTTAAAAACACATGAAATTGATACATATTAACAAAGCCTTGTGTGACACAAGATAGTCAGACTGACATGATGCAGTAAGGTCTTTTAATAACTTATACCATGCGAATATCGCAGCACTGGAAGAATTAGCAACAAACGAAAATCAGCCTCGTGACTGTCTTTTGAAGCAGAAGGATTTCTAAAGGAACTTGAACAACTGGAAGTCGCTATTTTACTTGAAATTCGGGAAACAATTTTAGAAAGGAAGTCTCTTATTGAGTTTGTTGAAAGACAGCATTCTTAATTTGATTCCTATGAAGACAAAGTAATGGACAAGTCCGTGGTAAAAAAGAATATGAACAATCTGCAGTGCTATCAACAACAAAAAAGAGAGAGAGAGGGGGCGTCCGTTTGAGAAAGGGACATCACCAAAACAGTATTCTCCCCGAGACAAAAATTTCAAAGTTGAGGTATTTCTGGTAATCACTGACAAACTTTCTTGAGCCCTACAACATCGGTTAGGCCCATATAAAGACATCCATGAGAAATTTGGCTTTCTTACAAACCTATCTGAGCTCAGCAATTTCGCCATCCGATGGGCAGCAGCCAAGATAATGGAAGAATATTCAAGTCATTTCGAAGACTGATTGCCTTCAGAATTTGACCAATTTTCAAAACTCTTAAAAAAAAGAAAAGTTATCGTCTAGGCTCAGGGTAAGGAAATGGAAGTAACCCAATGCCAAACTCAAAACACGTGCACAGAGTGCTAAACATTTTGCTGCTTTTGAATGAGCTAAATTTCACACAAATGTACACATCGCACTTCTCATCTATCTCTCAATGATGACATCAAACTGCAACTGAGAGCAATCCTTTTCAAAGTTGAAAAGAATATAAAATGAGTTAGAATTTGCATGGGACAACAAAGACTGAATATGCTGTCTCCAATGAGCATTGAAAAGGAACTTGTAAGCTTACTTAGCTTTACTGACTTGATTGATAACTTCACCATGAGAAAAATTCACAAACGAAAGCTGTAGGTTCAAATAATAATAATACATATTTTTCAATAATTTTCTTTATGATAACTAAAGAAAACAATTCGTTACCTAATGAAAAAAAAAGTTTTTAAAAAAATAAAAAAATACGGAATAACGCGTAAAATTATTCTTTATGGGGAGCGTTCGTAACCACGAAACAGCGTAAGTCGGGATGGGACCGTCGTAACTGGGGACTACCTGTATATAAACATGCATATCACGCCTTTAATAAATATATATATAACAAAATATTAACTCAAAGACATTGAATTCATAATTTTCGTCTAGAAAAAACATCAACAAAGAAAACCCATCTTTTTATTATTATTTTTTTTGATAAAAATCCTATCCCCCCACACCCCACTGGGTGGGGGGAGTCGTGAGGTGGGATTCGTCCATAGTGTCGGTGTGTCAAAGACCAAATAGATTTATAATTTATATCTTTTAAAACATAAGATACTGTCTCTTTCATGTCCAGCCCCTTTAAAAGATCACTCAGCTGCGACGTTTCTTTTAGTTTTTTCCTAATTTGTTTTAATGTTGTTTGTGTGTTGGGACTGTTTTATTATTGCAAGTTAACTGATATTTTTTAATAAAAAGTTTTCGCGTTTAACGTATTTCTTTGTATTTCTTAATTTCTTTCTAGATGAAAAAAAATGTGTCTTCATTTTTTTTTCTGACATAAAATCGTACACAGTAAAATTTTAGGCTCGGGTGTCACCCCCCGATGGGTGTCACCCGGGGCGGCCCGCCCCCCTCGCCCCCCCTAGTGACGCCACTGATCATATATTTATGTATTTATTTTTAAACTGTGGGGGCGTATTTTTGTCATATGTGTTACATTGACATATCCTGGAACAGTGTAATACGTCAATGCTAAGATTCTGCGAAGACGGCACTCCACTTAAAAACTACAAAGCAATAGCCAATAATATTTTTTTAAAATAATAATACATTGTAATACAATAATTTGTTAAAAAGTAAATATTTTAAACAACTAAAAATAAAAGATTTGTTGGTACTTGTCAGTTAATAATATTTGACGATAATGCATGGCATGACTTTTTACACACAAAGTTTTATTCATCCGAATATTAGATAACATCACTGGCCGTTCACAAATGACATCACGCACCTAGGGTGAGGGGAGAGGAGTCACGTATTTGTTTCGATGTATGACGAGGGGGAGGAGTGGATTAAAAGAACCGTGACGTCACATCAAAATGGTCAACACTTAAACTTAATGTTTCAGCTTTCCTGTGCCTCCTTTTTGATACATGTTTTCACGTACGATATTAGAGTAAATTATACACTAAAATGACGAGAAATTGTTTTGAAAATATGCATTTACTAAATTCATACTTAAATACCAACATTTTTTTAAAAAATTTGAAACAGGCTCATTTTAAAATAGGAAATACGGCTTCTATGGGGCGGGGGTGGGGTGAGAGGCTAACTTCTACTGACGTAACTAGTGTAGGAATGGGGATTGTCCAAAACCGCGTGACGTCATGTGTCTCTTTTTTAATACACGTTGGTATCTCCTACGAGTGGTTCCCAAACTTTTTAGTTATACCACCCCGTTCCATAAAAAATATAAAACAGCGCCCCTGGAATTTTTTACATCAATTTTTCTAAATCTTCTCTTCTTTATTTTATGCTCTCATTATCTCCTTACAGTTTAACAAAGCGTTTTCAAGTTAAATCAATTAAATGGATAAAACAGCATATATTTCTAGAAAAAAAGTTTACTTTTGATAAATTGTTCGTAAACTGCAATGTGAACACAGAAGAGCCGCATGCCACCATTGGTATTAACATTTCAGTCATATTTTAACGTATCCGGGCGCAAACGCTTAAGAAAAAATACTTGTCAAAGGGAAATAAAATACGGTCCCGACAAAGTAGTTATGTCATTATGTAAGGGATTTATAGTAAAACACTTTGTTTTTATAGGTTGTTTAATTTTATTGATTAACTTAAACCTGTTTGAGCTTGATGCCATTTATGATTCCACAAGACAGGCCCTTGATCTATTAAAATTTATTCAACAGTATAGATTGGGCAATTCTGTACCCAACATTGTAATTTTGCTATGAATTTTTTCAACTATTGCTATGAGTGTCGCTAGTTGTGAAAGGAGCTTCTCCAAACTGAAGTTGATCAAAAATTATCTTCGTTCCACAATGAGCGATTAAAGACAACAAAATCTTGCAATACTGTCCATAGAACAAGATATTACAAATAATTTTAATTTTGATAGCATAATACACGATTTTTTTTATTATGAAAGTTAGGAAAATAAATGTATAAATATGTTTACATACTAATGTACAGAGACGTAACTGGGATTTGACGCCCTTGGATAATTTATTTTTGGCGCCTTTTATTTAAATAAAAAATTTAAAATTAAAGATTTAGCGGCGCCCTTTTGAACTGGCGCAGGCCGGCGCCCTTGGCAACTGCCCCAATGCCAAGCCGTTGTTACCCCACTGCTAATGTATACAATTTCTTTGTTTGTAAAAAAAAATCATTTATTTATAAATACAAAATAAAACAATAGTATTTGGTAATGTTTTTTTTTGGTGTAAATTTGGAATATGTTTTGTCTCATGCTGCGACCTTTCTTGTGGCCTTTAAAAAAAGTATCTTGTATTTTTAAATGTGTATTTATCTATATATATAAAAATCAAAGTATGTCTGTGTGTGTGTGTGTGTGCATGTCCTTTATAGCTGACTAAACCATTCACCCGATGGTCATGAAACTTTTCGAGACTGTTGACTATGCTCTCGGGATGGTAACTGGCTACTTTTTTCTCAAAATTTAACACTCGTGGGGTGCCAGGGGCTCATAATGTCATATTTTGCTTATACGAGCTATATAAAAATTAGTTTAAGCGTTATCTACTGAGTAAATGAATAGATCTTAACCAAACTTTGTATACAAAAACTTGGAAGCCCATTTTAAAATACTATAGGGCAATGAACTTCTAATGTCATTATCTTCGGGGCCGAGGGCCCAAAATGTCTTTTTTTCGTATATGTTTAAGATATTTTTCCTATTCAATTTTTAAAGATCTTGAGAAATATATCCACAATAAAACTGAATTAAAATGAACAGGATTTTGAAGATGATCTCTTGCACCAAATGGGCCGGGGGCCCCTTAATGTCATTTCCCCTTATATTAGCTATATAAAAAGTAGTTTAAGCGTTAGATAATAAGAAAATAACTGGATTTTGACCAAACTTAGTATATAAAAACTTAAGAGCCTATATTACTATAGTGCACTGAACTCCTAATGTCCATTCCTTCGGAGCTGGGGGCCCCAAATGTCTTTTTACTGAACTTTAATAATTGTATTCCCTATTCAATTTTACACGATATTGAGGAATATAGCTTGAGTACAATGGCAATAAAAAACTATATTATCACTCATTTTGGGGCCGGGGCCCTTAATATCGTTCCTTCTTTTGTATTCTACTTAATTATTTATTTATTTATCCGTATTCAATTTTACACGATATTGAGGAATATAACTTGAGTACAATGGCAATAAAAAAAACTTTATTATCACTCATTTTGGGGCCGGGGCCCTTAATATCGTTCCTTCTTTTGTATGCTATTTAATTATTAATTTATTTATCCGTTTGCTATGAAACTTGGAATTTGTTCCACTCTTCCGCGAAGGTTTCTGCATATTTTTTTTAAACATAACACTCATTGGTTTCCCCTAAATTTATTCATTTTTACTGAGATCGTTGAAACGCTCGACGGGTCTGCTAGTAGGTATATAATCAGGGCCGTCTTAACGCATAGGCCCGTTGGGCATTTGCCCGGGGGCCCACGAGCATAGGGGCCCCATGGGAATATTTTTATTTATATATATTATGTTTATTTATTTTTTTATTCCTGCGAGGGAGGGGCCCAAAACTATTTCTTTGCCCGGGGGCCCAAATGGTGTAAAGACGGCTCTGTATATAATCTTATGTGGCCTCTTTTATTACTGCTTACATAAATATGACATGCAATGGTAAACATGTTCCCCACCTTTACTTCGTTTCAATTACAATTATTTATTCATGTCTATTAATTTTTTAAAACCACAATATAATCGACTTAGTGGCCGTCCATAAATGAAGCACGCTATTGTGGCTGATATTTCACCACCCCCCCTCGTCACACGTCTTCACAAAAACTTAGACCCCTTCTTCAATAAGACGTCACCTAGTTTTGACCCCCCCTCCCGCCCAATAAAAGACGTATTTTCTATTTGAAAATGACCATGTTTCAAATTAAATTTTTGCCATTTAATTATGTTTTAGTGTAACGCTGCATTCTAATATCGTAACACGCGTTTTACATAAACGTCATTAAATAAAGTGTCAGTAATCAAATATTTAAGTGGAAATTTATTTATAATTGCGCGTTTTGACGTGACGTCACATTTCTTAAACACCCCCCCTCGTTACACATCATCACAAACGTATGTGACTCCCACCCCCCCCCCAGGTGCGTGACGTCATTTATGGACGGACCCTAAAAAGGGCGGCAAATTGGAGACCGCCCCGAACGGCAAAAGTTTTAGCTAAGCCACTGACAAGACAGCAGTCTTTAACAACCTAAACGGTACCAGCACAACTTTAAGGATCACGATGGAAACTCTTGTAAAGCTCTGTGTCACCCACATACATATACCATGACTTTCAATAATTCTGCCAACTTTGCTTGTGTACATGGATTTGAGATAACGGAAAGGAATTACTACACTAAAGCACATTCTCTACTACAGTCAAAGCATAATATGCTTCATGATAGTTTTACTTTTTTTCCAGCTAAAAACTTGCTCAGTTTTGCTGCACCTTGCTCACTCTTCTATCAGGCAAAACAAGGAAGTTGATTTCTGCCCCAGATGGTCATTTGCCATAGAGAACATCTCGCAAGAGTTATAACCTGCAGCCTGAAGAAGAGACCGAACATGCTCAGACTTTGCATGTCTAATTTCTTTGGTCACCGTGAACTATATTCATAGCTGGCTCCCCATAGCAGCATTCAGGTCTACATTCAGTGTAGCTATACTGTACCATGAACTATATTCATAGCTGGCTCCCCATAGCAGCACTCAAGTCTACATTCAGTGTAGCTATACTGTACCATGAACTATATTCATAGCTGGCTCCCCATAGCAGCATTCAGGTCTACATTCAGTGTAGCTATACTGTACCATGAACTATATTCATAGCTGGCTCCCCATAGCAGCACTCAAGTCTACATTCAGTGTAGCTATACTGTACCATGAACTATATTCATAGCTGGCTCCCCATAGCAGCATTCAGGTCTACATTCAGTGTAGCTATACTGTACCATGAACTATATTCATAGCTGGCTCCCCATAGCAGCACTCAAGTCTACATTCAGTGTAGCTATACTGTACCATGAACTATATTCATAGCTGGCTCCCCATAGCAGCACTCAAGTCTACATTCAGTGTAGCTATACTGTACCATGAACTATATTCATAGCTGGCTCCCCATAGCAGCACTCAAGTCTACATTCAGTGTAGCTATACTGTACCATGAACTATATTCATAGCTGGCTCCCCATAGCAGCATTCAGGTCTACATTCAGTGTAGCTATACTGTACCATGAACTATATTCATAGCTGGCTCCCCATAGCAGCACTCAAGTCTAAATCCAGTGTAGCCACTGTCTCTGTGACTGTGAACTATATGCATAGCTGGCCCCCACCATAGCAAAACAGCTATTTTTTTTTATGAATGTGAGAAGTAGCCAAAGTGGTCCTACTCACAAATCAATTGATTTTACACCACAATAATTTATACTTATAAATTTTTATGACTTTCTCAAAATATTCTTTCTAAAAAAAAATCAACATTTTAACAAATTTTGAACAAAAATACAAAGTCATGTTATTCAAATTGATACATAATATGTATTTTTATTAGAAGTACATGTATAAAAAAAACTAAAAATTGTCTTTTTAATGGGCAGAACAAACTTAAATTTTGTATTTTAAATATTTAGAATTTATGCTGGGCTTATTACAGAATTTTCTTTAAAATATTATATTATATTTAGAGACTCTTTAAATATTTTAATGTTCCAAAGTGAAGAAGTTAGCCAGTTAAATATATTTATCATAATAAATATATAATAGATTATTTTCTAGGAATGATTTGTAGGCCTTCAAGAAATTCATTGAAAGGTATATAAAGTGCTTGAACAAAAAACTGAAATATTTTATTGCTTTTCTTTCCCAGACTTGAAATAGGACATAGTGAAACTTTGCTTGTATTGCTGTTTGTGTGTAGTTGGTGTTGCTTATGATGACAAAGAGGTCAAGACACGACACACACTTGTCATTAAATGCAATATGTTATTGGGAAGTTTTGCAATAACCAAGCTATTTATTAAACAGTTTATTTTAGGTTAAGTAAACTTTCTTTTTTTTTAAAAATACTTGTAAAAACATTAGAACTTTATGAAGTTTAAGAATTTCATATCTCCAGAAAATTGAGTATTTTACAATTGTTTTAAATGTGAATCAAACTAATTTATGGTTATGTCTACATTTTTTCCCCCTGTCACTTGCAATAGCAATATTGTTAGCATTTTTAAAGAAACCAGTAAGTAGGCCTACAACATGATGGAATTCTGCTTCTTTTTTCTTTCTTTATTACTTTTAATACCAGTCATTTCCTTTAATGAAGCTTTAGTTAATAATTGATTTTTTCACATATTATTATTATCTGTAAACTATTTTACAATATTGTAAATCCAAATGAGAATTAAATATTCATTGGAGAATTCACACTATTGTTTTTTAATTATATGTCCAGGAGTTAAGGGTAAATTTAAGTGCAGGATCTCCCACCTTTTGAGCACTAACAGTTTGCACTTTGATTATGTCATTTTGAATTGAAACTGTGGATTTTCTTAAAATGGGAGATTTACATAAATTTAATATTCACTACAAGACTTCGGAAAAAAAAACATTTTAAAAGGGTATTACAGAAATATGTAAAGATAAAACTTTGCTTAATGAAGTGTTTTTAGTTAATCCTAAGGAATTTAGACAAATGTAATGGTGTTCTGTGTTTAAAAACCAAGAGTATGAGTGTATTTGTTTTTTAAAATGACAGGTTTAAATGAAATTTTTTAGCATTATTAAATTGTTATTCTCTAAAACTATTCAAATTGCTAGGGGTCTTATTCAGTTTTTAAAAATTCAAATAAAAAAAAACTTTTTCTTGTTAATTTTCTTTTAAATGTTGCTAAAAGAGATTTTATAAAATGATTTTTAATAAATTTGAAAGTTAAGTTATATACAGAAAGATGTACAGGTTTGCTATTCCTCAATTGAAATACATAAAGTGTAATTTTGATTTTTTTTCCAATTAATCTGTGACATATGAATTGTGAATGCCTCAATTTTTTTTAATGCACTGTTCATATAAATATAAGTGATGTAAAGACTGTAAAAATTGAACCCTTTCATTACATTTACATTGCTTAAATTTGTTGTAATAAAATTTTATGCCACAGTCAGCAAATACTCTGTGATAATGTGTGGGTTGTTTTGCGCACTAATTGTATTTCAAGATCAATAAATCTTATTGTGAATTCAATATTTATCTTTTATTTAGAATGTGTAATAAATTAATATGCTTAAAATACCTCAGCATATATAAAAATGTTATGTTTCTGTTTAAATTTCCCCCTGAAATTGTAAATTTACTTTAATTATTATAGTAAAAATTTGACATCTTTCAAAATATGTGAAATAATCTTTTTTTTTGTTGTTGTTGTTGTTGAACTTGTTGCTTGTTTTTAACATGAAGAATGAATGATGACAAAATACTGAAAATATTGGCATTTTTCTGGTGCAGAAAATACTGTAAAGATTAGCATCATACTGTGATTCATTAGGATTGCATCACTTTCATTACTTTCACTATTGTTGGAAATGTTAAAATCTTTTTATTTAAGAATGAGAGATCATTTTGCTATTTAAAAAAATCTGTTGAAAATGTGTGATGTTTTTGCCAATATGTGATTACTAGATATAGCAATACAAAATGGATTGTTTTGTACTTTTATATTCAGTCACAATGAAAAAAGTACTTCAGAGAAAAAAGAATGGCCAATTAAGGTAGATTACATTTTATATCAGATCAAAGAAACATAAAATTTTGCATTTAACAACAATGCAATGTAATACAATTACTTGCATTTCAAAAATACAAAAAGAAAGAGATAATTGTTACATGCATTGTATAAATTATACTATTAATTATTTTTTAAAATATATATACATTATTATACTATCTGTATAAAGGTAGAGAAATGAAATAAAACTCATTTAAAACCCAATGGATTAACATATTACTAGACCCTAATGTTCCCTGTAGACACAGTGTGATGTAACAAGTGTACAACTTAAACCACCAAATAGACTGACATCTTATCTTATCTATCTGTTACAGCAAACAAAATTCATAATAATTGATAAATTATATCCTTAAAGATTATGCAAAAATGACGTACAGGAACAGTCTAAATTTAAATATAGTGGAATAAATTTGCAGTGTAAAAGGGTGATGGACCTTTCAATGTTAACGTAGGCCAGGGAAATTTTTGTAATGTATAAAATAAAAATGTTGAGTTAAAAAAAGGGTGGGGGGGGGGCACATCAGGGCTGCAATCTTCTGTCACACTATGAATTGTATTTTTGAATGTCGTAATCTTTATATAACATGTATTAGGACATTCCATGTATGGACCACACCCACTTCCCCAAAATAATAATTTTAAAAAAACACCTTCCCCCACTCAAAAAAAAACAAAAGAAGAAAGATTTATATCAACCTATTTCTTAGAAAAATAATTCTTATGAAAATTATTGATTACACTCAGATTTTCCACCAGGTGATCCCACCACTCTGGGGGCTGTCCTGTGTTTAGGAGATCTTGAATTTTGAACTCTTGATTAAGTCTTCTCATTGGGAAGAATAGATGATGTGGACTGTTAGTGATGGTGGTTAAGACATTGCTTTTGGGCTGAAATGGAATATGGTGTTTCGAGAATTATTGATACAATAATGTAAAATTCAAATTAAGCAAGGATAAACCAATCACAACATCTAATGAATAGTACAGCTAATTCGAATGAAAGATACAGCAACAGAACACAATATAGACTCATAGTTGCTCCCAGGGCTAAGCTTATCAAAACATTTACAATATATTGAGTAATTTGTAAATTGAAATCTGGATTTTTAAAAAAATGTAGATCTAATGAATAAACATTAAATCTTAAATTAAATATTTTTTTCTTCCAAAGATAATTAAAAATTTAAGACATATAAAGACTTAACATTCTAAATTTTATCTTTCTTCTGATATAAAATAAAATTTGTCATTGATCCACTGAAAACTTAATTTATTTTCTAACAAACAATGTTGAATATTAAACAAATACATATGTTCACTATGTAAAGTCAGACAATTACAAACGGTTGCTGGGAGTGTATCAATCCAGTGTACAGCAAAGCATTACACCATAAGGATAAAATATAAGAGTCAGAAGTCACTAACACAGAAGCTGACTTTTAAGATGTAACTTACCAAAGTGCATTTTTTTTAGTAGAAGATGATGGTTTACTTATTTTCTGTGTGAGTGGCTGCTTCATCCTTAGATGGTGATTCAATTTCTTTTTTAATCTCTGGAATGGTTTCTGAAAAATATTTAAGACACAACAGCAATATGAATCGAATAAGAAGTTTTTATCACCTGAAACCATAATTATTAATTGTTAAGTTGCCTTGGTTGTAACTATACAAATGTTATTAGATACATCAAAAGTTGTTCTCCCTAAAAAGAATTGACTGTACTTATTTGGTAACAAGCTCAGAGAATATTTAGAGCACACCATTAAAAACCAGGCATTTCAGAACAAAGTCTCTAATGCTCTAAGGAAGATCCAAATTTAAAGAATACACTTGTATAATTAAGAAATATTACCTTGAAAAAAAGCCTTTAATTTTTTGCTGCCAACTGAATTTTCTGATTGCTCAGGTGACTGTTTCCTTTTTATATGGCTTGGTGAGTTTAAAAGATTTTCCCCTGAAATCGAAAGGATAACAGGGATAACTTGCTCAGAACCTTCAATAGTAACTGAAATTGTATCAGACCTACAATTTTACACCCCATTTTTATTTTCCATCACAGGGACAGAACACTTTACTTCTGTTTCCTTTAAAATGACTGAACTTGTAGGCATTGACTTGGTGACGCCAAGTTCAGTTTGGCCATAAGTAGCATTAAATCTTTGCCCCACTCTCTTCAAGATTTTTATTCCTTTCCTGTAGGTTTTCCTTTTCTTTCTCAAGATCATTCAATTTTTCCTGCAAACTCTGTTGCTTTTGACTCAGATCCATTTCATTTTTTTTCCAGATGAGACACATAAATAAGATTTTTTTTCCTCACACAATCCAACATTATTTAACCTCTTTTGCTCTTCCCAGATCCGCAAAGATAACTTCATCCAGTCAGACGTCCAATAGGTAATTTTCTTAGTTTTGAGGTCATTTGATCTTTGAGCTGCAGTGAGCATTCTTTGTGCTGCAATGAGCATTCTTTGAGTTGTTTCTAACTTTTCTTTTTGAAACAAGTATTTCTTTACTAGCAGATCTCAGTAAAAAGGAATACATATAGATAAAAAGAAAGTCCATTAAGGGTCACCTGGCCTATCAGTTTAACATATGAAGTTAGAAAATCTGTTCATTTCAATCAATTTCCTAACATATATATAAATATATTTATCTATATTTATCTATATCGTGTAAAATGGAATTTAAATTGACTTAAAAATTGTGACATTATTTGAAAATTTAAAAAAAAACAACTATAGTCTTTATAGAAAAGTCTTGTTATACAAAGTTTTATTACATGCCAAATTATATATATTTTAAAATTTATAGTCATAACTACTGAGATAAAAAGCATTAGCGTTTTTTAATTTAACTTTAAAAAAACAAAATGGCGGATATTTATTTGAGTTACTTTGGAAACTAAAGAAAATTTACTTTTTTCCCCCCATTCAATTTACATCCATTGATATACCCAATATAAATCTTATAATTAAAATCATTCAAAAAGTCAGATAAAAAATTTAGATTTTTGACCCACACCTCCCCTTAAGTAGGCTTCTGGTGTCTAACAAATATTAACACAGCATTCAAATAGTATAGAAAAGAATGTTTATCTGTCATCTATACCTGACAAACTATTGACTTGATCAGAAAGCTGTTGCTGCAGTTCCTTCTTTGATGCCTTCAGTCTGGACAGTTGATCCTGAGCTTTCTGGAGTCTATTTTTGAGTATAGCATTCTCTTGATCAACAGTTCTGCAGAAAGTTGAATGAATAAACAGTAATTGGTTGATTCCCTGCATAGCTGTAAATGGGTTCAAAGTATCTCTTCCAAAAAGTTGATTACAGTTTGCTTATACAAAACAAGCTACATTAAAACAATAAAATTTAGAAACATACTCTTTGGCATATTGTAATTTGAATGAAGACATTGTCCTCTCCCTAATTGTTTCACACGCTTTTTTTCTTTGCTTCTGAAGGTCCTATAATTTAAAGAATTAGAAAACAAAACATCAATGATTAAAGATGTTCATGGGTGTTTAGAATAGCCAATGTGAGAGAAACAACTAGTTGCAGAGTCACAAAACAACTCAAGTTATGATAAACTATACCTAAAGTAAAACAAATAAAATATTACAAACCAAAATCAGAATTTTTGCCAGAAAAATTTTGCTGAAGCATTTCTGATCTAAAATCCTCATTCTCTTGATCTCAACTTCTTTCTCCATTTTTTGCATTGTCAATTCTTCACTGGCTCATTCCCTTAAAAAACACGACTGCTTAGCTCCTTGACTTCTGCCTCTAATGTCTGTATAAGTCGATCATTCTAGCTTTTTTTTCTGTAACTGAAACAATTCATGTGAATCAGATTTTAATTGTTTTGGTCAATCGGTAGTTTCTTTGAATGTCATTATCTTATTGTGTTGGTCCATCAGGAGTTTCTTTGAATGTCATTATCTACATGTAACTGTGTCGGTCTATAGTAATTTCTTAGATTTTTTCATTAAAATTGAAACAATATAAAAAAAAGAAGTTTATTTTCTGCATATATTGCATGAATAATGTATCAGAGTATGACAGGAGGATCTTAATATATTTTGTTTTTAATAGAAAAATATTAAATGAGTTCACACTAAACAGTGCTGCCAGTCAGGAAACAAAACCCACCTTTTCCGCCTCTATTCCTTTCTTTTTAACTTCTGCCACTAATGCCATTTCAGCTTTATCTAAAAGTCCACTCATTGTTCCGTTTAGCTCGGGCCTAACAATAAAATCATTGTTCTTTATTATGGAGGTTTATGAAAACATGTCATAGAATGTATAGAGCTGAGCAAACAATAAAATAATTTCTAAGCTCCAGAACAGTGACTAAAATTAAGCATACAGTAGCATTTAAGTGACCAAAATACAAATATGTATGTACACTTTATAAAACCAGTATTTTGTTTTTTTGCTTTACATTCTCTTTTATTTTGTTTCATATAATATTTGTCATTTATAAATACATTTTTCTTATTCAAAAACATGTAACAAAAACAATTAGGGGTAGCATTTTTGGGACTGGAACGGATTAATGGCATTTCAATTAATTTCAATGGGGAAAATTGCTTTGAGATACGAGCAAATTGACATACGAGCAGGGTTACGGAACGAATTAAACTCGTATCTCGAGGTATCACTGTATAATGAACAAGTTTATAGCTATAAATTTTTTTTTAAAGCAACTTAATTTTTAAAAAAATTAATTAAAAGGCAACAAAAATAAGTTTTAAAAAATGATGAAATTTTTTAAAAATAATTAGCAGTAATAATTATAGTTTTAAAACTTAATACATTCAATAGGCCTTATTAACAATAAAAAAAAATAATATGAAGACACATTAATTTATAAATGAAACTTTAATTATATATGTACATATAAATATAAGAATTTATCAGACACAAATATACACACACAAAATAAAACATCCACTAGATGACATAATCTTCACCAACAGTTACTTTGTCACTATATGACTATGTGTATCCCAGTATCTTATTGTGAAAAGTAAATTTCAACCCATTTTATTTAATTTTACTTTTAGGGCCATTGCCCCGTCCTTTCAATAAGTGCTCACAAGAAATGTCTTGCCTGCAATGATAGTATATACCTTTATTTTAATGTCTGGTTGAATTTAAAAATGTTTGAGAATAATTAATATGCACTTTTAAATTTTTTTAATAATCAGTTTCCTATGTACTTCATCTTTTATTTGAACAACTGCCGGCCAGTGTAAAAACAATGTCTTCCTCACCCATTTTCCTTCTTAATTCTTAGTAATTATTTTTTTCTTAATTTGGCCACCCCTCCTTATTACCAATGATACCAAATCTTTAGTATTTATATGCTGCTCTAACCACTCTTATTTGTATTTCCCCTAATTTTCTCATCTAAAAATCCAAAAGTTTGGTGAGCGAAGGAAAGGATGTTCAGTCATTCCCAGAGATCATCACTCCAATGTTGTGCGGCAGGAGCTGAAACATTAATTGTTTAGAATGGCTATAAAATTAATTACTACCATTCAAAACCTCCTATCTGTGACAGAGGTGCAGCATTTACATGCTCCTTAAAAATTATTTGTTTCTACATTAATAAGACTTTGTTTTACTTATTTAATTTGTGTTTGTGTGTGTGTGTGTTGGGAGGGTGGGGACTTAAATTATCTGATGCCATGGTTGATACCTGCCTGTATATAAGGCAAGATGCCTGAAATAAGAAAAAAAGTGTTTAAGTTTTAAAAAATTATTATTATTTAAATTAATTACCGTAAAAGTTCTTAAAAGCACAAATTATATTATACAAAATTATTTTTAAATCAATTTTTAAAAATAAATTTAATTTGAATATCTCATTTCAATTATTTAATTTTTTCTTTAAAACGTAAAAACAAAGTTTTTGACTATAAATCCCTTATATAGGAGACAGAACTTAAAGTATTGATTATGTTCCAACGCGACAAACATTTACAGCCTGAAACTGAGTCAATTCCACCTGGTTAAAACACGAGATGTGTTCACCAATGGCTGGCGTGAAGTCAAGGGACCCGTAAAATGTAAACAATAGCGACTTCTTCATATAGTTTTATATAGATAAACAAAAAATGCATTAATTTAATTACGGTACATTCGATCGATCTGAAATTTTGATACGATGCATTGTTAGGTGACATGAGTCCTTGTGCCAAATTTCAGCTCGATGGCATCACGGGAAGTGTGTTATTTTGACTTTTGTTTTTTCCGCCCAACGTACGGAGAGATTTCGACAATGAAGTTATTAAATAAAACAAACCCGTAAAAACAAAGTTTTCTACTATAAATCCCTTATATTTTAGTCATATATAAAAGTATTGATTATGTTTCAACGCCACAAATATTTACGGACTGACACCGAGTGATGTCCCCTGTCTTTTAACGGGGGATGGGTCGCGAGGGGAAGTCGGCACGACGGTCGACGTCTAAGCGTCAACTCAAACTCACGTGGAAAAAAATAATAACAAACCGTGAATTTGAATTACATACCTCATATAAGGATAAACTAAAAATGCATTAATTTAATTACGGTACATTCGATCGATCTGAAATTTTGATACGATGCATTGTTAGGTTAGACGGGCCCGTGTGCCAAATTTCAGCTCGATCGGATCACGGAAAGTGGGTCATTTTCGACTTTTGTTTTTCCGCCCGCCCATGAGATGACGACAGACAGAGAGACAGAGAGAGACGGCGGTGAAGTTAATATAAGGGATTTAAATAAAACAAACCCGTTAAAAACAAAGTTTTTGACTATAAATCCCTTATATATGAGACATAACTAACAGTATTGATTATTTTCAAACATTTACAGACTGAATCTGTCTTAACTCAAGTTTGCTTCATAACCCTGCGGGGTGGAGGGTGAGAGGGGAAAAGTCTGGTCACCGATTCGCTTGACCGAGCTCAGCGTGACACGTAAAATGTAAACAAAAGTGCCCCGGCGCTTCGACGGATCGCCTCAACGCGTCAACTCAAAATTTCACGTGGGAAAAAAACAATAACAAACCGTGAATTTGAATTACATACCTCATATAAGGATAAACTAAAAATGCATTAATTTAATTACGGTACGTTCGATCGATCTGAAATTTTGATACGATGCATTGTTAGGTTAGACGGGTCCGTGTGCCAAATTTCAGCTCGATCGGATCACGAGAAGTGGGTCATTTTCGACTTTTGTTTTTCCGCCCGCCCGCCCATGAGATGATGAGATGACGACAGACAGACAGAGAGAGACGGCGGTGAAGTTAATATAAGGGATTTAAATAAAACAAACCCGTTAAAAACAAAGTTTTTGACTATAAATCCCTTATATATGAGACATAACTAACAGTATTGATTATTTTCAAACATTTACAGACTGAATCTGTCTTAACTCAAGTTTGCTTCATAACCCTGCGGGGAGGGTGAGAGGGGAAAGGTCTGGTCACCGATTCGCTTGACCGAGCTCAGCGTGACACGTAAAATGTAAACAAAAGTGCCCCGGCGCTTCGACGGATCGCCTCAACTCAAAATTTCACGTGGGAAAAAAACAATAACAAACCGTGAATTTGAATTACATACCTCATATGAGGATAAACTAAAAATGCATTAATTTAATTACGGTACGTTCGATCGATCTGAAATTTTGATACGATGCATTGTTAGGTTAGACGGGTCCGTGTGCCAAATTTCAGCTCGATCGGATCACGAGAAGTGGGTCATTTTCGACTTTTGTTTTTCCGCCCGCCCGCCCATGAGATGATGAGATGACGACAGACAGACAGAGAGAGAGAGAGAGAGAGACGCCGGTGAAGTTAATATAAGGGATTTAATAAAACAAACCCGTAAAAACAAAGTTTTTGACTATAAATCCCTTATATATGAGACATAACTAACAGTATTGATTATTTTCAAACATTTACAGACTGACACCGAGTGATGTCCCTTGTCTTTAATAAATGGGGGTGGGATGTGAGGGGGTGTCGGCATGACGGTCGGCGTCAACACGACGGTCGGCGTCAACTCAAACTCACGTGGAAGTGGAAGAAAAAAACAATAACAAACCGTGAATTTCAATTACATACCTCATATAAGGATAAACTAAAAATGCATTAATTTAATTACGGTACGATCGATCGATCTGAAATTTTGATACGATGCATTGTTAGGTGAGTCGGGTCCGTGTGCCAAATTTCAGCTCGATCGGATCACTGCAAGTGGGTCATTTTCGACTTTTCTTTTTCCGCCCGCCCAGCCCAAGACAGAGATGATGAGATGACGACAGAGACGGCCGCGAAGTTAATATAAGGGATTTAAAAATCAAACAAAACCTTAGGCTTTATAAAAAGAAACTTTAACAAATGTAATAGAGATATAAAACTAAAATGCTACCTCGCCTTGGTGAGACCTGTAGCCTACTAGAATATGCATCTTCTGTATGGGACCCATCCACCAAAGAAAACATTGATAAACTAGAACAAATTCAGAAAAGAGCTGCCAGATTCATTACTGGAGAATATTCGAAACTGACAAGAATAACACCATTAGTTAAATCATTAAACCTTGAAACACTAGAGGATAGAAGAACCAAGAACAAAGTAGTAATCATACATAAAGCAATTAATTCTAATTTAGAAATACAACACAAAGATAACTTAATACAACCCTCAGATAGACATAAGGATAAAAACACCTATGACACCTTTCTTATTCCGTATGCAAGAACAAACACATACAAGTTTTCCTTCTTCCCGTCCGGAATTCGGGCGTGGAATGGGTTGCCTGAAGAATCCAGGAAAACCAACACTTTATCAACATTTAAATCTCTAATAAAAATGCAGGACTAAACACAAACCATAGATAAGCGTAGGACGCAATAATCTTCTGTATAGAAGGAGCGTCTATAAACAGATAAGATAAGATAAGATAATAAATGAGTTTTAAGCTTATAAGAAAATATTGGAATATTTAAATTAACATAAATTGTAACTTCATTCAAAATAAAATAAAGCAACAAAATTATAATTATTTTTATAAAGACTATAACAGATAACTAAGACCAAACGTAATTAAAAAATATATATATATTTAATTATTTGGAATGGGAAATTTCGCAATGAAAAGTTATGATTTAATTTTCAAGGGAGAAATATCATATAAATAGCAATTTATATATGTATTTAAGTCAATATAATCGAAGTGGACTAAATATTTAATCAGATGGAACTTGATTAAATTATGGCTTTTTAAATTTTTTGGTCTTTCTTATCTGTCAACTAGTCATAAATAAAATTGTTTTCGGCTTTTCTATTTTGTGGTTTTTTACTTTCGTTTTTGGCCATCCCCCCCTCCCAAGAAGAAAAAAAGTGTATGTATAGTATAATTATACTCTTTAAATATATTTGTACAAAATTCAAAACCTTGATATACTATAAACATTTCTTGTTCATTGTTTTGTAAATTGGATTGTGAATTTAAATTTAATGAAGATTGAAGAATAATATCTCATCAAACAAACCTTTAGTTTTCTACAATTTGAAACTTCAAGAACAAAAATTTCCCAGTATGCCAGGTAGCTGAACTAGAAGAGTTCTGCCAGGTAAGCCGTAAGATTTGTTATTTTGTAATTCAAAAGCCTTTTTCTTTTCAATGTAAAGTTTATCAATTAAAAAGTTACTACCGCCGCCAATGTTCCCTTTAATCTGCGTGGTTGCGCGACCACGCAGTTCTCTGGCGGACGCCACGCAGAGGTTTAGAATAACTGCGCAGCATATTGTGGAGCATTGCAGAAAAAAGTGATGCTGTGCTCACGACTTTTTTTTTACTTTGAAGTTGCACGCGAATCAACGAATCTTAGAGGGAACATTAACCGCCGACTAGCGGACATTAACATTCAAGCTGCTGGGCCCTATGACCTGACTAAACGTTACGTCATTGTTCTTGACATAATTTTGTTTGAATGTTCAGTTTACTGTAGTTTATGAGTATGGCGAATGCATTTACAGCAGGAATAAAAGGTGGGCGTGTCTACGAAAAAATACTCAGTCTACATATTCAAGAATGTTTAATGGCGTCACGCACATGGGGGGGGGGTCCACACTTTTGTGACGATGCGTGACGAGGGGTAGGGAGGGGGGTTGAAGAAATGTGACGTCACATCAAAAGGGTAACTTTAAATAAAACTTCCACTGAAATATTTGGTCGCTTACAATTTATTTAATGACTTTAAAAATGTGCCGTTCGGCAGGCCATCAGACGCTGGTTGGCGTAAGCTATCAAGACACGAAAATTATATCTAATTATTATCTTTAAGTTTGAGAATCCACAAGATAACATATGAATATGAAATTGTTACACTGCGTCCTTTAATGTTGACATCAAAGCATTTGTGATGTAACCGTAGCTCTGTTTGGTTCTCTAATGGCAGGAGTCGTCGAACGTTTTTGCCCGTTGCCCCAATTTATACGAGTTTATGTGTGCGTTACACACACACACTCTAGGTCCTGCTCCCATGACTCGGGGATTTGGGGGAGCGTCGTTAGCCCAAATGCTACTGGTGAGTTTTATAAGCATGACAAGTGTCTAAAAATGATCTGAATAGGATTATGTGTAGATATTGTAAGTCAAAACGACACGGAATATCCTTTTTCTTTAAAAGGGGAGGGGGGCGGGAATCTATTTGATAGAATTAAAAACGTTTTAAGTTTGATATAATTGTTCGATTGGTTTTTTGGTCAAACGCCCCTGGCCATTCTAGTCTTCTAGATCAGTGCTTCTCAAAGTGGTGGTCCACGGACCGGTGCCGGTTCGTGGGCCATCCGCTGCCGGTCCACAGATGTCATCAAAAGAAGACAGAAAAAATTGTCAATGCAGGGAAAATAGTGCACCGGTCCCTGGTGCAATGGAAAAAATTCCTGCCGGTCCGCCATACTAAAAAGTTTGAGAAGCACTGTTCTATATATAATGGTAAGTGAGCCCATTTAAAATTAGTCAAGTATTCATTAACTTTACTGAATGCATCAAATTCTGACATCGCAATTCGAGAGGAGCACAAAACAACTTTCTTCTTCGCTCAGTTTTTAAGGCATTAATTTTAAATATTACAGAAAGGATACGTGACACAGACAAGTAATGTGGATTAAGATTATTGTCACTCGTGTCAATATAAATGAAAGTAGGGTAGATCTAGGTGTCTTCGTATCGTAGGCTACGTAGGTAAGAAAGCTACATAGTTGTCAAATTTTTAAAAAAAGCATTTTCTGGAAGGAACCGGTTCAATAATGGGCATATGTTCCAAGCGTACACGTACACATGACGTATTTTAATATATCTAGTGGATTGTAGTGGATGTTATACGTCCCAAATGAGTCTGCATTACCCCCAAGAATTCCCTTTTTAACCCCAGATGAGGCTATTTACCTCTGTTCGCCGACCTCTTTCTTACAGGATGCCCGTCAGTCAATTGAGGGATTTTTAAAAAATACATTTTAAAAATGTTATTTTTAAATAATTTTTTTCTAAATAAAGACGTTAACCGTGATGATTAATAGTCAATGTTTAATTTTTATGCATTAAAATAAAATATAATTTAAGGATGTTAACACAGTTCGTTTTCTGAAGGCCGTTTAAACTTTTTTTAAAAATGCTTCACCCGGGTAACAATATTACAATGTAGATCTTCCCTAAATAAATAATAAATATACTTAAATGACAATAAAAGTGATTTGAAACATACCACTATTCCCCCCCCCCTCCCCCCTGGGCATAGGGTTGCCAGATGTCCGGTTTTTTACAGGACTGTCCGGTATTATCGGTAAGTGTGTCCAGTGGAAAAATGGAAGCAATACCTGACATTTTACATTGAAATATTGTGCCATCGACAAAATTCGACACTAGTGTCCGTATTTTTCAGACAGCCACCTGGCAACCCTACCGTGCACAATATTTTGAAGATGAATATTTACACTAAATCAAGTTTGTGCAAGTGAATAAATAGAGTTGACTGGAAATTTATGATCATAGTTTAATATAAATTATAAACAAAACTTAGGAATAGTTTTTTTGTAATTTGATATTTATTTTTTTAAGTATATTTAAAAATTTATAGCTAAACAAAGTTTGTACAAGTATAAAATTACAAGATCTTATTACGTCTTTAAAAATAACATCGTACACATTTTTCATCACAACAAACATACTAACAATGAACTTTATTAGAGTGCTGTTAGAAAAAGTAATGTATGAACTAATGTGAGGAGTCATTTTCCTGTCCACAAAAGTATCTAAAAATTTAAAAACAAAAAAACAAAACAAATAAGACACAGACTTCAGCCATAATGTGGATGATTTCCTACCATATCTCTTATTTAATATTTTGAGAAGCCCTGTTTTAAATAACTTCTGAGGATCACCAATTTCAGATAACTCAATATGTATTTCAGATAATTTAGTTAAAAATGTAAAATGAAAAACAACAACATTGAGTTATACACCATAAGGGAGTACACATTTTTAAAAAAAAATGAGTCTTCTTTTCAATGACTTTAATTATTATTAACATGAAGACTTTTGATATGTTTTCAATCATATCATGAGATGTGCATGTCAAAACTTTAGAGCTAATTCATATTTCACCATTTCCCTCATTTATACTAATACCACATACAATGTTATTGCATTACTTTTAACACTATTCAATCACACTATAAAAAAATAGTGTTATAATACAAAAAGATGAATGAAACTGATTCAAGCCAGGCACAGGATTGAGGAGTTTTTAAAAAAATCTAGAACATCTAAAATGACTGGACTAAAGCATTCAAAAGATTTGAAATTGAATAATTTAAGTGTTCCCAGATAAAAGATTCGCTTTGTCAGTCTGTGTTGAGAAAACTGTTTCTTAAGCCAAAGAAAATTTTGGTTTTAACACTCTTCACTCTATTACAATTTAAGACATTTAAAAAAAAACAAGCCACCCACTATCACTTTTCGCAGAAACTTAAACAGACGTGTAATTTTAAATTACTCTGATGATTCAAGCCATATAAAATTTTCAATTACACTTGGAAAACATCATCGTTCATATCCAAACTCAAATAATTTAAGTCAACTGATTCCTTCAGTGTCTCAAGGGAACTCACTCATCCTTTCTTGTTTAACCTCTTGTTTGATGTGATCCTCACTGAGAATGTCTCTTAGTGTCATAGTGTAACTGCACTTGACCTCATTATCATCACCACCAGTGTGGGCGTCTTCTAATTCATCGGCCTCAACTATTTCTTCTTTAATCGCCAGTTTTTTAAAATCTAAAATACAAAACATAACCGGAAAAGAAATTTTTTAAAATCACTGTTGTCAATTAGTTATATAATCAGTGAAACAAAGTAATATACTATTCTTAGTTATCATAAAATGATAATTCAGAAGCGAAGAATGACAATAAAATATATATATTTCAAATCCAAAATACAGTCGAAACCGGTTAAGTCGACGGCGTTGGGGTATGAAAAATGGCATCGAGATAACCGATGATCGAGTTAAAACGAAAACCAATATGGCGGCAAAATATTAACATGCGCTTGAAATTTCTTTATATACGTGTTGTGCGTTAATTAGTGATGGGACGATTAATCAGAATCGTATCGGAATATAAGAAATATCAATATAATGTTAAATTATGTGATATATTATATTATGCGAAATGGAACGTCCTTGCTAGTATGATTTATGTAAATGAATTAGTGACTCGGCTCTGACTGAGGCTCTAGTTTTAGTTCATTTGCTCGTTCGTCCTTGAACTTTATTTTTTCATGCTATTTACTACTTAAGTACTACTAATACTAATGATGCAATTATAATTAAAGTCATAATCTTAGTGTAAGTTTATTACTAATAAATACCAAGGCATTTATTTGTATAAGGACCAAGGAAAACAATCAATATTCAAATAAATATATTTTAAATATATTTGTAGGTACTTCATAGTCGTTCGCGCATCGTTCTACGCATGTCGAAAAAAGTCGCAAATATTGTTTCAATTTGTTAATAATTGACTACCATTACGCTAGGACTAGTGTTTACCGTAGTTACAACCATTGAACGACCGCTTACACTCATCTTTAAAAATGTTTAGGCTTATTTATTTAAGTTTTAAGTCTTCGGAATTTAAATAATTTATTCAGCTGCAACTTCAATAAGCCCGTAATAGCTTTTTACCCAGGAGTTCGTTTTTGTTGTGTTAGCGACGGTGACTTCAAATCGCTTTCTCCCTATTCCGGTATCTAAATAATATACACGTCATCACTTTTAGTCTACTTCGTCTACGGCTAAGGAATGCTTTTTAAATTTTTTTTTAAAATTTGCTTAGTTGTCGAGGCACTGTACGGTCAAAGGTCACGGCTATTACTACAGCGCTCTAAGTGAATTCAGGGGGACCGAGGGGGCAAGTTACGGAGTTTTCTAGTTAGGGATAATGAGGGTGGGGGGGGGGAAGGCTAGACAGGTCTTTGATGTTTATATAAAAGGAAGCCTCTTGCTTTGACATACCAATACAAGGCCGCGAGAAGAGACACCTCCCCTCCCCCACTGTTATACATCTACAGTGGGTTGGGGGAAGGAACATTTTTCTTTTTAAATTGAGTCAGGGCAAGCCTTGGTAAATGGCCAGTGTAGCTCAACCCCACCTAAACCCCACCCTATTTGGTGGAATCGTCGTGTGCGCGGCGAAATTAAATAATTCTGGCAAGTTGACGAGTGAAACATAATATGGTATTTAAATAAATTCCATCTATTATGTCTGTGTACTCCGTTTTATCAGGACTTAGTCGGTATATTAGCTTATTACCCGGAGTTAATTTTTTGTTGTGTTACGGCAGAATACCAGAGCCAACACGCGAGCGAACGTGACATCAAAATCAAAGCGTTTTCTTAATAATAATAATATTCTGGTCTATAAATCTAGACTGTTTGTGGAGTTCGCTAGTGACTGATTTTTAAAAAAAAATTGTATTCGCTTAGTTACCGAAGCATAGTACTAGAAGTAACAGCGCTGAGCAAGCGGGCTGTGACGTCACCAGCAGACCCTGGTGAGGCAGAAAATTGGTCCCTTCCCTTGGTTATAAAAAAATCATTGCTAACATTTTCAAAAGCTGGCGATTGGTCATGCAAATCTGGCCCTCTTTTGTGCTCGAGGTACTAGGTTTCGGCGACTTACAAAAATCGAATTAGCCGATGAAAAAATGCCAAGACAAAGAGAGAATTTGGCGGTTCCAATAAAAAACGTCGAGTTAGTGGGGTGGTCGAGCTATCCGAGCTCGAGGTAAGTGGGTTCGACTGTAAAAGACATGAATTTTCACTATACTTAACATGTACCAGATTTTTAAAAAATTACTGTATGAATTTTTATTTGAGATTCAAACATTATATGCCATATACCTGAATACCTTTCCTTTTGTTTAGTCAGGTAGAATTTCAATAAATTATTGTTCATTGTACCAGTGGTAAGATTTCTGTGAGTTAAATCACTACAATGTGTTGACTTACCGAATTCTCCTGGACCAGACGCTGGACCAACATATTTACAACTTGACTTTTCAGAGCACACAATCATATGATTGGCTGTAAGAATATTGATGTTTAAATTATTCACTCAAGCAATGTGGTTAAGTACATAAATTATTTATTCAAATGCTCTAGATAATTGAAATATAAAACATTGCTAACAGATGTTCTTAAATTCCTTTCCCCAAGCTTCACTATCATTCAAAACCAGAATGAAAAAAAACAACATATGCTTAACTAGATAACTATTCATAAAAGATAAAATAACATTAGCAGAGGAAAAAATTGTCAAAATTAACACAGCGAAGATAAGCAAGTTCACATAAGAGAAAGAAAACTCTAGTAAGTTTATTTATTTTCATATTTTTAAAAAATAATCATTAACCCATTCAATTCTGGATGTTCAGGTCTAACTCTTCCAAAAGGGAACAGCTCCACCCTTATAATAAATCTTTGAAGAAAAAAAAATATTCTCAGTTTAAGAATATTATATCAAATAAAATCTTTGGATTATTATTGGTTGTTTATGTAGGGTATACTATTTATTCACATTAGCTTTTTTGTCTAAACTCTTATAATTCAAGTTAAAATTGTTAACAACTAAAGCTCATGATGAAAATATTTTAAAATAGGCTAATAAAATTACTACTGAAATTTTCTTTTTTAAAATTAAAAAAACTTTCATAAATTAAAATAACCTGCTTTGATGTTATTTCTATTTAGATTTTCATCCAAATGGCAAGATTTCTGCTTTCTGTTAACACTTACCAAAAAGGTTTCCATGACAGCTAACAAATCCACATGCACAGTAAAACTGTTCCTTCATTCTGCCTTGACTTGATACATCAGAAATAGTTTTAGTGTGTTTATGAGAGTGAGGGCCCATGAAGTGACGAAAATATGCAAATGAACACCTTGTGGCAAATCTGCATAACGAGCACCGAGATAATTTCCTGCAATTGCAAAAATAAGACAGGTCACTCAGAAATATCAGTTAAACATACTGTCCAGGGTAGCAATGTTAGGACAATTTAAATGACAACCAAATTTTCTTTCAACTTTTAAGCTTCATGTCATTCAGTTAATTATTTACAACACATGCTGAAGCCATATTGAGCCTGTGTTGTGAGGTAGTGGAGTCAACATGAGCTTCAGCCTTGACTGACAACGAACATAATTGTACTTATAACTTATACAGCACATAATGATCAAATACGAATATTAAATTAGTAACCATTATAATTTACATGAGATGAGGCATGGATTCGGATGCAATAGGTGTTTTTAAATAAAGTGCACAGATTTTTTATTGAAATCAATCACAACCAAGGGTTTTTAGTTAGAACTGAAGTTGAAGCTACCCCAGCGCAAGCACAAAATTTGACAACACCCCACTTTCCCAACCTTTCATTTAAAAAAAAACGTTACCTCCTACTGCCAATTTTCATACAATTTTTTAATTACAATGGGTTAAATTATTGGCTTATTGAAAAAAAATTAGCCACATGAAATTCCAGCCTGCCACAGCCTCTATGATCGATGTTCTGAAATCCAATTACAAAAATACTAAGTAGGAAAATTTAAGTCGTCTGCCCCATTGCATTATTTAATCTCAAATAAAAATTAAATTTTTAACAAAGAATTTTTGTAGGGAGGTACTAGAAGTAGAAAACATAAAATATATTAAAATGCATTTCATAAAGAAAAAGTATTTTTTTAGCCAAAGGTTTGATATTGAAAGTTAAAATGTTTTAGTTTTATTGATTCTTAAAATATAATTCCAAAACAGACTTTCTAGGGGGCCATTGTTTTTCTAAAATAAATTGTAACCTATTTCGTAAGTGCTTCACTAATTGAATGAGTCTTTGAAATATGATTTTAAGTGTTATTTTCTAGTTTTAAAATCGCTGAATTTTTAATAACAATAAAACTATTTTGTTTTCAAACAATTAATTTTTCCTGTTCAAACTGAGCCAATCTTTTTTTTTAATAACTTATAAAGTAGATATCATCTGTGTTATCCACAATGTCCTTCTTTAAAGCAGATTGTGTCAGCCACGTGGGTTAAAGATCAATCCAAAGTTTTTGCGACAGACAGACAAGCAGATGCTTCAAGTTAATATAAAGGATTTAAAAAGAAAGAAAGAAGTGCCAGTAGTTTTTTTTTGTTTTGTTAGTTATCAAAATATATACAAAAATACAGTTATATGGCATTACAGTTGTGTAGCACATACCCATAATGTTTGGGAATTCCCATGAGCATTTTACATTCAATGCACTTGTGCTTAGAAACACTGGGTGGGAGAATCAAATTATGATCCATACATTTTGTCATAGCTGGAACAAGTGGACAGTCAGTGCCTCCAACATTTTCATATTCTTCCACAACAGGGGTGGAGGAATATTTAGCTTTGAGTTCTGTCAAATAAATAAGGCAACCTTAGTTTAAAAAGACTATCTCACAAAATTATTGAGTTATGGAAATATAGATTACATTGTCACAAAATAAATCACATTAGCTTTCAGTTATGTCAAATAAATACCTTAGTTGATACAACTTTCCCCCAAAATGACTCAAAAAATGGGGATCAGAGTATATGTTCTCTCACAAAACGAATCAAATCAGGCGATCATATTATATGAGACTCTGAAGTTATTTGGTGTGAGAATAAACTCAATTTGTACCAATTAATTTTTCCCCCAAGGACCATTACATATTTATATGCAAAAATTATTCACATTTTCTTTTAAAATTTCAGCCACTAAACCTACCATTGATTCTTCTCGTACACGGCAGGTGATCATTTTTACGATGAGTTTCGTAATAGAGTTTGGAAGTGAATGATAGTTTACAAAATCTGCACTTTTTAGATTTTCTTCTATCCTGAAACATATATGGTAAATGGCAGTTATATTCAAAACAGAGGATTGAGAAATAAATTAATTCATGACTAAATGATATAATATAACATCTCCAAAACATATATACAGAAATGTTCAGATACCCATAATAAAGGCATTGTACATTAAATTAAATCTCATTAAAATGTGTTTTTTCCCTCTTTTATGTGGTTCCTTAAAATAGCAATGCCTTATTTTGCTTACAATTGATGCCTTAATTTTTTTTGGTTGCTTCATGCTTATTAGGAATCAGTTAATCTTTATAGTTAATACTTAAATACTCATATCTATTTTTAGATGATTAAAGTTTAATATTTATAACAAATTCAAACAGCTGGAGGGGATGGAAGACTCATTTGCACACAAATAATAATATATATAATATATGCATCAATATGTTGTCAAAATGTGCAGATCTAAGGTGGCGCCTTGACAACTTCTCAAACGTCATCACAAATTATTTCATTGCAACTGTTAAAGAAGGTGAGTTGTGGATTTGGTTAAGTTTAATGGGGTTAAGTTTAAAGAAAGAAATTTATGTAAAAATCAGTAGACTTATTTAAGATCAATTCAATTAGTGGTACTAACCAGATGTTGTGCAACGTGCTGATAATAAAAAATTGTCTTTCTTTCAGCAGTCGCATCTTTTGATATAGATTTCCCACTCTTGAAAACATGAAGACAAAAAAAGCACAAGAGAAACTCAGAGTTGATGTGTTTCTGAAATATAAATAAATAAGAATCCGGTGTAACATTTAGCAGAAAGTAAAACAAAAAATTTACAAGAAAAATACATAGGTTAAAATTATTTTTTTTAAAAGAAAGAATTATTAATCTTCCAAATAATTGAATATTGATTATTTCAAGGGAGAGAAAAATGACATTTGGATGGAGAATTTAAAAAAATGAATGTCTTTGCATAATTGTATAACTATTAATTATTTATGGTTAATTATTAATAATTAAATAAATTATTAATGATAAATAATTACCAATTATAGCTAATAATTTCTATTTTTTTTACTAGTCTTATATTAACTTGCTTTTTTACTAGTCTTATATTAACTTGCTTTGTAAGTTTAATCAGACATCCGAACCCACTATTTGTTTATAATTCTTTCACGTGCCAGTTCACGCGTTGACGTTTGATGTTCACACCCACTACCGTTCCCTGTGCCCGGTTTTAAAACCAGGAAAGATAATTCTGTTTCAGTCTGTAAATGTCACATTTAAACATAATCACTACTTTTAGTTATGTCTCATATTAAGGGATTTATAGTCAAAAACTTTGTTTTTAGATCTATTTATTTCGATTTACGTCTGCTAGAGTTAAACCTCAGCAGTCCGCCTTAGTGACCGGAATAACCCAATGTTGAAATATTTTCGATTTACAGTGAGTGTCGGATAATTGGGATAGGTCGGATAATTGGGATCAGTTCGCTCAAAATATTTGAATCGTTTAGAACGGAACTAATCCCTGGACATTCTTGGTTTATATCTACTTCTAAATTGATCAAAGGTAAGCTGGCTTTGCACTTACTGTAAAATGTGTAGACTAAAAAGTAGAAAATAAAAATATATAAAAAACACTTTTTAAAAACTAGTCTTATATTAGAAATGCACTAAAAAGACTATGACTATAAGACTAGGGGGCTTGCTAGCATATATATTGATAGACTAAGTTTAAACTAAGCACCCTAGTCTTACAGTCATTGCGAACAACGAGATAATCGATTTCACCTACGATTTAATGTTCCTGTCTCATTTTAAACTTTTACATTTTCATAAATTTGGAAGTAAAGGTCTCTTCTGACTGTAAATTTCAAATTTATTTTCTACTTTTTAGTGAAATTTCTAATATAAGACTAGTTTTTAAAAAGTGTTTTTTATATATTTTTATTTTAAAGAGGATATCTTTGCTCTGTCAAACAAAATATTGAAATGTCTAATAATAGATTAGAGAGAAACCATGCTGAAGTAATTTCAGTATTTACGTATGATTTACATTTGCTTGCATCACAGTTAAATATAGCCCAACACCTACTGCCTTCCCATGTTCTCACTAAGCCATTATGGCCCATACTATCCAGAGCAGTGTCACCATCTTGTTTAAGGCTATGGCATGAAACTAAAGAACTAGATCTGTGAAAAGTCATGTGATGGCAACAGAATTGATGCAGACAAACAAGACATTAAGACAGGCACTAAGAATATCTAGGAAGAGATGGAAAGGCTTTTTTTTCTTCCCAATTGCATTTAAATGTTTACCTTTTTAAAATGGTCAACAACATCACTGTGCATTGATGATCTGAACTTGCACAGCTGGCAAATGTAGGGCATCTCACACAGATTATGGTGACTGCTCATGTGACGTGAATAAGAATTAATATTCACATTTTCTTTCTCACAAATACGACACAACAGGGTTTCAAAATTATATGCGTGCCACTGAAATGTTAAAATTTAAAAAAAAGGGAATTAACAAATGGTATGTGCTTTTAACATTTTGAGCCTGACTTTCCTTGTGGTCTGATAAGATTTTACGTTCTTGCTATTTCAAAGGGAAAATAAAGGTGTTGAAAGTCATTTTCCTTAAAGTCAGATAATTTTGAATAGATACTTTGTGGCAGATATTCCAAGCATCATCAAGTCACAAGGTGGCAAGGTCATAATAGATGGTAAAGGGCTTTTTCTTCATCCTCCCATACTATTCAGGAAGAGTTCTGAACTCCTCTTCTCCCCCACAAATTTTTAACAAAAACACTTAACACAAAAATAACAAAAAAGATTAATCAAATATACTAGCATGGATTTTACAGACTACCCCCTCCCCGTGTGCATCATCGTTTATGGATGAGCCATAAAAATGAAGAAATCAGGCGGTAAAAAAATGTAACATTTATTGCAGTGATGGCTTGGTTATATTTGCAGTAGCATACCAAGCTTACTACTCATCACTTTGATTAACAGAGTTGCCCAATGCCTTTTGTCAAGACTGACCAGAACATCTTCTGACCAATGACCGGTGAACTATTTTCCCTGGACTGACTTGATAGCGAAATGTAATTAATTTTATTTTTACATTCATGTACTCATTGCAGAAAAATTGACATTCTATAGGGTTGGTAATGAAGGCTGCAAATGGAGGATTACGATTAGATTTTTCTGTCCTTTCTTGATAACTTCTGCGGACCAGGGGCGGATGGCCCACAGACCAGCACCGCTCCGCGGACTACCACTTTGAGAAGCACCGTTCTAGACTGCCCTTTTTGTGTGTTAAATTCCAGCGTGAACACTTTAAAAATAGTCATTAAAAAATTGTAATTCTTAAATGTTACCTTTTCAATGTGTATCTGCAGCTCAAATGGGGTGTTGAACTCCATGAGGCAAAGTTTGCACTTGGGCAGGTCCAAGAGGTTAAATCCCAGCTGATACCCTGGGTCTACGTGTTTGTAAATGTGGTCCATCACTTCTATATTATTAAACCCCCACCGGCAACAATACCAACACTGGACGGGAGAATTGTAGTGGTATAACTAAAATAACATTTCATGTACTTTGGAACTGCATCTTTTAGTTGTATGACTATCTTAACATTTCATGTACTGCATTAGTGTTTACATAATTTCCCGGTTTTATTTTATTTCTTTACAAGATTTTTTTTTAAAATCCAAATTAAAGCTTGTTTTATTCATGTCTCTAAAGAAAATATAAGATAAGTAATGAAATAAATTATATCAGACTACTTAACAAATTTGATTTGGGAAAATAAGAATCAGAAATTATCACACAAAAAATAAAAGAGATGATAAAGAAGGAGACTGCATTTAGATATTTAGCATAAAACTTATTTTTCCTCACAAACAAAAATAATGGCCTAACTTTTCATTTTTATTTCTTTTAGGAAGAAACCTACTGAAACTCATTACAGTCGGAGACACTTATTTTTATATTAAAGCTGCAGGTTTATAAAATCCTATCTAAATTTCCCACTTACTTTAAATTTAAAGCTAATCTCTTCTTTATTCTCTTGATAAGTGAGATCTCCTTCCGAAGTGCCATAGTAGTATTCATTCAAAGGTACAAAGATTCCTGAGAAACAATATTGTCAATCAATAATAACGGTGTTGGTTTAGCTTTAAAGTTTAATAAAAGGCCGAATGGATGCTTTCAGATACTTTCATTTAATATCTCGAAATTATTATATATACAAGATACATATTAATTTTCATTTGAGATAAAATGAAGCAAATAATATAACAAAAATAAACAAATTCTGGAGGCAAATAAAATGTTAAAGCAAAAATAAATTAATTTGTAAAAGTGTCATAACTTCACATATTGTGCATATAAGGCGCAACTGTATATTAGATGCAGGTTTTTAATGTTGATGATTTGTGTTAGCAAAAATAACATAAGCCGCACAGGGCAAAGCAATTTTCCATAATGAGCTATCTATATCAAATCATTCCCTTTTCTTTATCATCAATGAAAATAAGGCCAAAGTTTCATCACCCATTGGATGTAAACAAGGCTTTATTTCCATTTTTAGTTTATAACACAAAAACTGTCTCAGGCAGGAGCACAACGATTATAGCTTAATCTGATCTGATGCTGGGCCAGTAGCAGACGGGTGAGGAGTACCTGGCACCTAGATTCTAGAAATAATAATAAACTCCGGATGTTAAGGCGGCTTCATTGATATAATGAGCCAAGTCTTCAATGAGTGAGATTAACTCCAGACATAGACCAATAAATCCTCCATCTATGCAGCTAGACACATATATAAGAACCCTGAATGCCGGGTGTGTAATGCTTTGTATAAGACACATCTTATATACAGAAAAATACATCAGTTTTTAAATTAAAATGAAGTAGTATGAAGCCTAACGCATCCTCTTACCACTGTGATCTATTTCTATTCTATCCAACGGAATTGGTTTACTGATTTTTTCCTTCCTAGGTTTTGGGTTTGATTTAGACCTTTTTGCTTGTACCAATTGCCCCACCTCTTCTTGTGCCACTTGTCCCACCTCTACTTGTGCCGCTTGTCTCTTTTTTTTCCTAGATGAAGATAAATGTCCAATTGATCAAACATGGAAAGTTTTGTGAATAACCTATGCAACAAGTTATACAATACAATAAATAAAAGTAATATTTGATTATATATTTAGTGCTTTTTTAATAAATTTTTGTAATAGGCACAAAAGCCATAGACATGGCATTCCCACAAGAGCAGTCATGGCAAAATATTTTATGTGAAGGTGATTTAAATTTGAAAAATTGTGTAAAAAATAATGATGATCTTTGTAATGTTTATTTCACTTAAAGGTAAGAAAAGACTTTCTTGTTCAGCTTTTGTGTCTAATATAAAACAATGATTCTTTTAGATAAGAAATTTTAATAGCGTTTGTTATAATTTAATTACTATACTTTTAAATATTCTTGATAACTTTCAAAGAATTATGCTTTAATGTTATCTATAATAAAAATTAGCTCAATGTGCATAAAGACTCTAGAATAGGGTCAACTTAAAGCAAAGATTTACAATGTTTTCGTGAGTTATGAGTAATAATCTAGTTTGATCGTCTTACTTGAATTGTCACTAAAATTAGTTCACAGAGGCAAAAATAACCATATTACCAAGTCAAAGAGTGAGAGATAGATTTTTTTGGCTGCTTTGGCTTTATCTTGGCTGGAGGAGGCCATCCAGGGGGGAGCCTAATTCCAAGTCCACAAGTACCAGATACATACGTGCCTAGGAATTTTGGATTAGGTGTACTTTTAAAGTTGCTCAGAAAAAAAACTGAATGTAACAAAAACTACCATATGATGGAAGGAAATACTTAAATTTTTAAAAGTAGAAAAAGTGTCATGGTATACAAAATAATGTTTAAAAAGTAGGGTTGTACCGGATTCAAATTTTTTAAATCAGGCCGGAGCCCGGATTTATGAAGTGAAATCTGGCCGGAGCCAAAGCTGAATTTGTAACAATGGCCGGGTTCAGAATTTGCCGGAGCTATTACTATTATATTTACAGTTGAACCCACTTTACTCGAGCTTGGTTAGCTCGACCACCCTACTAACTCGACGTTTTTTATTGGAACCGCCAAATTCTCTCTTTGTCTTAGCATTTTCTCATCGGCTAATTCGATTTTTCTAAGTCGCCGAAACCTAATACCTCGAGCACAAAAGAGCGCCAAATTTGCAACTTAACGTTGGTTAGCTCGATCCTCGTCGGTACGCCTAGCAATGCACTCTGGGATTTTTAGTTCAAAACAGTGTTGACATCTCGCTTTCTTCGAGACTTCCGGCTATTGTGTGATTCTATGAGATTTCAATAAAAATTACAGGATGTTTTTACTTTCAATTTGATTCCATGTGTGAATCGCGTTAGCGGTCTTTAATCGTCATTATTTCGCAGTGCATGTTATATTATTATTAAACTTAATATTTATTCTAATGCATTAATCATTTTATTTTTTAAGATAAACGAATATCTTTAGAAATGAAAATAAAGGTTTGTATCGAGAATCGACAGTGTTTTTTTAAAAATTAAATAAAAAATTATTATTCTTTTAAAAGTTTGTTAATATACACGTCATCACTTTTGTAGGTCAAATGCTGATAAGGAATGATTTTTAAAAAAATTCACGGCGCGTGTCACAGCCGTCACGTTTGCAATGCCCGTCGAATCAGCGAATTAAAAAAAATAAAATAAACATCAATATGGTAATTTTAAGTTTAATGCTTTGACATGCAGGATATCTGTTACTAGCAGACCGATCTCGAATTTCCTCAGTCAATCAAACTTGTAATATAAATAAAACTATTGCGGCCTTGACCGTTGATCACAGCACGCTGTGTGTTAGACTTAGTTACCGAAGAAATATTAGGGTTCCGATAAGATTCCGATTAATTGTCCCATCACTAATTAACGCACATCATGTACATAAAGAAATTTCAAGCACATGTTAATATTTTGTCGCCATATTGGTTTTTGTTTTAACTCGATGATCGGTTATCTCGACTCCATTTTTCATACCCCAACGCTGTCGACTTAACCGGTTTCGACTGTATATATATTTTACCGCAAAACTAGCCAGCAAGATTTTAAGTAAAATTCTGCCAGAGTCGGATTTGTAAAAATGGCTGGTTTCTGGATTTGCAGGAGACGAAATCCGGTACACCCCTAATAAAAAGATTGATTTTAAAAGAAGTGATAATATATCCATACCAATTTTTGGTTGAGAAGTAGGGCCTTCTGAGTTAATGACAAAAGGCTGAAGGAAAGAAAAAGATAAATTTAATATTTATAAAAGAGTGTTAATTCAAATGATTAACATTATTTTAAAATTTGATGACAAATAGTCATTTGATAGGCTACTTACAGGAAGCAGAATTACGGTTGGTGTATTAGTTACAGTTGCCAAATTCATTTGAAGCGCTTGATTGGTACTGTAGAAAAGAACATTTGAATTTAAAAATTACTCTTAAACAGATTTTGATAATGAAATTTACATTTTTGATGCAAGAGAAACAAAATCAATTTTATTGTATCCCCTTTGATTGATAGCGAACAAAAACAATACCTAATCAATTGAATTCTAAATAGAAAATTTAAAGACTTATCTTATCTTTTTACAGACGCTCCTTCTATACAGAAGATTATTGCGTCCTACGCTTATCTATGGTTCGTGTTTAGTCCTGCATTTTTATTAGAGATTTAAATGTTGATAAAGTGTTTGTTTTCCTGGATTCTTCAGGCAACCCATTCCACGCCCGAATTCCGGACGGGAAGAAGGAAAACTTGTATGTGTTTGTTCTTGCATACGGAATAAGAAAGGTGTTTTTATCTTTATGTCTATCTGAGGGTTGTATTAAGTTATCTTTGTGTTGTATTTCTAAATTAGAATTAATTGCTTTATGTATGATTACTACTTTGCTCTTGGTTCTTCTATCCTCTAGTGTTTCAAGGTTTAATGATTTAACTAATGGTGTTATTCTTGTCAGTTTTGAATTTTCTCCAGTAATGAATCTGGCAGCTCTTTTTTGAATTTGTTCTAGTTTATCAAAGTTTTCTACTGTGACTTTGCATAAATCACAGTAGATTACCAAATAATCAGAGTTTTTTTTCATAAATATGTGAGACAATTACAGACAAGCTTAAAGTTGATCTATTGAAAATATTTTATAGAATGGCATGAAATGGCATTCCTTTTTTTTTACTATATTGATTTCCCTGATATCTAAGTTATAAATATTGTAAGTATCAGTAATAAAAATATTTTTAAAAAAAAATTCATTTTGAAAGACTAACTTTCAAAGGTTATCTTTCAAGAAGCACTATCCTACTACTACCTTGAAAAGTTTGTGATTTCATCTGTCGTTGACATGTCACTGTCACTCTCTGTAAATATTTCTTTCTTAACTTCTACTTCTATATCCTCGATATCTTCTATATCCTTTTTATGGTTAGTTTCTTTGTTATCGTCTGTTTCGGACTCATCCTCAAGCTTCAGAGTGGCTTCAATTTCCTGGCTCTCTTTGACTTCAGTTTTTATTAAGCTAACTTCAGCTGATTGTACACTCTCACACTGGTGTATTAGCAATTTCATATTTTTGAAGTATGCTTTTCTTTCTTTTAACCGTATCCTCTCTTCAAGGAATGCAGCATATTTTTGAGAATGTTGAATACTTCTTCTCAGTTGTGTGTGCATTTTGGCTGGTTTTGCGCTTCTATAAAAAAAATATGTCCATTTAAAAAAAATAATAGCTGAGACTGAGAAACAAAAAAACAACACACTAGTAATAATTTCAAAAAGTTAAAAAAGGACATCATCTGATTCTGTGTTGTAAAAAAACAAAAATTGTTTTCTAACTAAACAGTTTAAGTTTAGTTAGAAAATATATTTGCTATCTAATCCAAAATTAAAATTTACAGCTTTATTTTAAAAATAAATTAAAACATAACAACTATACCCCTATCACGTTATCTGTGTATTCTGAATACTACTTGTACTGCATAACAATGTAAATGTATAATAATAAATAAACTGACTGAATATTCAGTGAATATGAATTTCAAAATCAAACGATAGATTTAGTCCCAAAAAAACTAGTTCAGGTGCGTAAACCTATGCTGCCTATAGCACTGTAGGCTACTATTTCTCGATGAAATTTAATTAGTTTAATGTTGGCAATCCTGCAGTTTCTTTCTTATGCAAAATAATTCATTTTCATAATTAAATTAAATCTTTTGGCATTTTATATACATTTCTGAAGCATTTTTAACATATCTCATAGCCCACGATTGATACATCCGTTTTGTTTACCTGGCACTCTTCATGCCAGTTTTTTTCCCATCTATGCGACCTTTTGCTCAATGAAATTTTCATATAATAGTTAACGAAAACGAAACAATAAATAATTTTATAGTAAATTATCCATTGTAAATAAGTAAATTAAAAAAATAAAATAATAATTTATTTATAGAGAGCGAGCAGTTAAAACTGGATAGTTAAACTTAAAAATCATAGTGTATCCTGTTATGTATGAGTAAAAGTTAAAGTCAGTGGCCCAGTGGCGTCACTTGTGTTTGTGTCACCAACTGCGGTTCTCTTGATGTCACCCCCTCACGACTTTAATTCCCCATATACCTTCTCCGAGTCTGCCAGTGCAAAATAACAGGAATATGGGCAATATGGGGGATGTCCATAAAGTACGTCGCGCTATTTTTGACAATTTTTACCCCCTCCACCTGTCACAAACTGTCAAAAATCTGGGACCCCCGCCCCCTCTAAAATACGTCACACTTTCGATCAAAATTTTGTTTGTTTGTTAATAAAATAATCAAAATTTAATATAAAATACCGTGACGTCCCACATGGCCGGATCCCCCTCCCACCTGTCACAAACTGTCACACTTTCTTACACCCCGTCCTCCCTGGAGCGTGACGTACTTTATGGACGGCCACATGCAGAATTTTACATTTTGGTGTCACCCGGTGCGTCCCGCATCACCGGCAACCCCCTAGTGACGCCTTTGTATTTAATAATCAATTGAAAATATTTTGAGCTGTAAATGTAATACGTGTGGGCAATTATTGATTAGCTATAAATATATTAGTCAATAGCTTATAATTTATAACTTATGAAAAGTTTAGTTCTTTTTAAATCCCTTATATTAACTTCACTGCCGTCTCATTCGTCGTTCGTTCGTTCGTCAGAAAAACAAAAGTCGAAAATGACCCACTTCCAGTGAAGCAATCGAGCTGAAATTTGGCACACGGGCCCGTGTCACCTAACAATGCATCGTATCAAAATTTCAGATCGATCGAACGTACCGTAATTAAATTAATGCATTTTTAGTTTATCTAAATAAATCACTATTTAGAAAGTCGTCTGTTAGAGTGTTGACCTAGCACCTATATTTAGCGGCAGGGGAGATAATTTCGGATGTTTGGAACAGTCTCTCTCTGTCGTTCGTCGTGCCCGTCCGCGACGCCCGACGCGGTGACAAGACCTTTCCCCTCACCAACCCCCGGGTTAATCAATACTTTAAGTTATGTCTCATATATAAGGGATTTATAGTCAAAAACTTTGTTTTTACGGGGTTGTTTATTAAATCCCTTATATTAACTTCAAAATCTTGTCGTCATCTCTTCGTACGTAGGTCGGGCGGAAAAACAAAAGTCAAAAATGACCCACTTCCCATCATCCGATCGAGCTGAAATTTGGCACACGGACCCGTCTGACCTAACAATGCATCGTATCAAAAATTCAGATCGATCGAACGTATCGTAATTAAATTAATGCATTTTTAGTTTATCCTTATATAACGTATGTAATTCAAATTCGCGGTTTGTTACTGTTTTGTTTTTTCCGCGTGAGAGTTTGAGTTGGCGCGTTGACGCGACCCATCGAAGGACCGGCGTGCATTTGTTTACATTTTACGTGTCACGCTGAGCTCGGTCAAGCGATCGGTGACCAGACTCCCCCCCCCGGGTTAAAAGCAAAGTTGAGCTAAGACAGATTCAGACTGTAAATGTTTGTCGCGTTTGAAAATAATCAATACTGTTAGTTATGTCTCATATATAAGGGATTTATAGTCAAAAACTTTGACTTCCTTATATTAGCTTCACAGCCGTCTCTCTCTGTCTCTGTCTTGGGTTCGCGGTCGGTCGGTCGGGAGGGCGGAAAAACAAAAGTAAAAAATGACACACTTCCCGTGAAGCCATCGAGCTGAAATTTGGCACACGGACCCGTGTCACCTAACAATCCATCGTATCAAAATTTCAGATCGATCGAACTTAAAGTTATTAAA
Organism: Ampullaceana balthica; assembly: GCA_944989445.1. Classification (NCBI taxonomy): domain Eukaryota; kingdom Metazoa; phylum Mollusca; class Gastropoda; family Lymnaeidae; genus Ampullaceana; species Ampullaceana balthica. The sequence continues at coordinate 482,375 of CALYLW010000104.1, forward strand.
TTAATGCATTTTTAGTTTATCTATATAAACTATATGTAGTGGTCGCTATTGTTTACATTTTACGGGTCACTTGACTTCACGCCAGCTAGCGATGACAACATCTCGTGGAGGAGGAGTTCACTCAGTTAAAGGCTGTAAATGTTTGTCGCGTTGGAACACAATCAATACTTTAAGTTCTGTCTCACATATAAGGGATTTATGGTAAAAAAACTTTGTTTTTAAATCCCTTATATTAACTTCACCGCCGTCTCTGTCGTTCTGTCGTCATCTCATGGGCGGTCGGAAAAACAAAAGTAAAAAATGACCCACTTCCCGTGATCTGATCGAGCTGAAATTTGGCACACGGACCCGTCTCACCTAACAATCCATCGTATCAAAATTTCAGGTCGATCGAACGTAAAGTTATTAAATTAATGCATTTTTAGTTTATCCTTATATAACGTATGTAATTCAAATTCACTGTTTGCTACTGTTTTTTTTCCCACGTGAGAGTTTGAGTTGACGCGTTGACGCGACCCATCGAAGTACCGGCGTGCTTTTGTTTACATTTTACGTGTCACGATGAGCTCGGTCAAGCGATCGGTGACCAGACTTTTCCCATCCCCCCCCCCACCCCCAGGGTTGTGAAGCAAAGTTGAGTTAAGACGGATTCAGTCTGTAAATGTTTGTCGCGTTTAAAAATAATCAATACTGTTAGTTATGTCTCATATATAAGGGATTTATAGTCAAAAACTTTGTTTTTAAATCCCTTATATTAACTTCACCGCCGTCTCTGTCGTTCTGTCGTCATCTCATTGGCGGGCGGAAAAACAAAAGTAAAAAATGACCCACTTCCCGTGATCCGATCGAGATGCAATTTGGCACATGAACCCGTCTGACCTAACAATGCATCGTATCAAAATTTCAGATCGATCGAACGTACCATAATTAAATTAATGCATTTTTAGTTTATCCTTATATAACGTATGTAATTCAAATTCACTGTTTGTTATTGTTTTTTTTCCCACGTGAGAGTTTGAGTTGACGCGTTGACGCGACCCATCGAAGTACCGGCGTGCTTTTGTTTACATTTTACGTGTACGCTGAGCTCGGTCAAGTGATCGGTGACCAGACTTTTCCCCCTCTCCCACCCCCCCCCCTCCCAAGGATTATGAAGCAAAGTTGAGTTAAGACAGATTCAGTCTGTAAATGTTTGTAGCGTTTGAAAATAATCAATACTGTTAGTTATGTCTCATATATAAGGGATTTATAGTCAAAAACGTTGTTTTTACGGGTTTGTTTTATTATGGGTTTGTTTTATTATGGGGTTGTTTTATTAAATCCCTTATATTAGCTTCACCGCCGTCTCTCTCTGTCTCTCTGTCTTGGGTTCGCGGTCAGTCGGTCGGGAGGGCGGAAAAACAAAAGTAAAAAATGACCCACTTCCCGTGATCCGATCGAGCTGAAATTTGGCACATGTACCCGTGTCACCTAACAATGCATCGTATCAAAATTTCAGATCGATCGAACGTACCGTAATTAAATTAATGCATTTTTAGTTTATCCTATATAGCGTATGTAATTCAAATTCACTGTTTGTTATTGTTTTTTTCCCACGTGAGAGTTTGAGTTGACGCATTGAAGTCGACCGTCGTGCCGACACCCCTTCACGTCCTACCGGGTTATTAAAGACAGGGGACATCACTCGGTGTCAGTCTGTAAATGTTTGTCACTTTCGAACATAATCAATACTTTTAGTTCTGTCTCATATATAAGCGATTTATAGTCAAAAACATTGTTTTTACGGATCTTTTTTATTATTACCTGTAATTAATGATATTTTATACTCTGAGTAATAAACTTAAAAACGACACACAATATACTAAAAACTATTGCAGAGAGTAACAAATAGTTTCATTGAAAATTTATTTTACAATAAATAAAGGCAAAGGTGAATGTTTTAGTTTAAATTAATTTTTTTTAAAAATTAGTCAAAAGTTTACATTTAAAATACATTATAGTGTTATAGGTTACCCTACTAGATACTTAAGGTAATTAGAAATCGCAATAAAAGAATGTCACGCATAAATTAGATGGTTAATTTTTAAAAAATTTCAACAACTATTTTTTTTTAAAGTATATACTTGGCCCTATTCTATTGAAGTAAATTTAATTATACACATGTCTTTTATTATATTTTAGATTTAAGAATGTATATTAATGTATATCATTTTACTTCACTAAGCATAGGAACGGTAATTAACGTCATTGAATATGAATTAAAGCGTCAGTGGTTGTCCGTAGTAGTCACTATGTTTTGATTGTTTTGGGGGTAGTGCGAAGATTGAAAAAATAATCGTCATATCATGAATGGATGTAAATAAGTAGGATTTAGGGGCCGTCCATAAAGTACTTCACGCTCCAGAGGGGGGAGGGGTGTAAGAAAGTGTGACAGTTTGTGACAGGGGGGATGGGGGGGGTCCGGCTATGTGTGACGTCACGGTGATTTATATTAAATTTTAAATATTTTTCTAATAAAAAACAACACTTTTGTTCGAAAATGGGACGTACTTTAGGGGGGGGGTGAAGTTTGTGACCGGGGGGGGGGTTAAAAATGGTCAAAAATAACGTGACGTACTTTATGGACGGCCCCTTAGGAAAATTTCAATAATTTAGGAGATAAGTTTATTAAAATAATAACTAATGTTATGGTTGCAGTGCTGGAATTACAATCATATCAATAAAACTTTACAGCAACAAGAATTGTGCATGTTGACTTGACAATATTATTCAAACATATAATTAATTGCTTATTGAAAAACAAGAAGGATTCAACTCGATTTAACCAGTTGTAGTTGTATCCATTCAGCAAAATTGAGCAAATATATTATGAAGAATGCTTATAAAAATCAGTTTTGAAACAAATCTGTTTATTTTTCATAAAATTGTCATTGTCATAATGTTGCATTTATAACAAAAACGGATTATTGTTTCTAAGAGTTATAGTTAAAGCAAAATGTGTACACTATCGACTATGTGTACATGTTTTAATGTGTTTGAGAAACCGTACACTAGTAAATGTGGAGGGAAAGTATATGGTATATACTAATTACTAATACTTTGTAGTCATTGTGTGTGCGCAGTCAGTGTGCGTGTAGTTAGTGTGGGTGCAGTCAATATGGATGAAGTCAACGTGGGCGCAGTCAAAGTGGGTGTATTAATGTGTGTAATTAATGTGTGTGCAAAGTCAAAAGCGTGTAGTCAATATGTGTGTTTGTGAAATCAATGGATGTAGTGATTTGTGAGTGTGGTCAATTTACTTGCTTAGTCAATGTGTTTAAAGTCATTGTGTATAAGGAGGCTTTAAACCTGACAAGTGTACTCGAGAAACTGTGTATTGTGTAATGACAATCTTTTTAATCTTCGCATTGTTTTGTGTAAGATATACATCGCTGATTGAGTGTTTATGCTAGAAGCAAGACATATCATAGTTTCGTTGAAGTGAATACACCTGTCTTATTTTTGATTAAGCATTCGTATGAGTGTACAATTACGATTTTAGTTTGATGGTGTTAACGTTAAAGATAAATAATAGTTCCGTGCAAATTTAAGGGAAATTTAAAAAACTGAGTACAAACGAATCATTATTATATCTGACATATGCAACCTGAAGACTATAAAGAAGTCTGCCGATGGGCAGCACACTTTGTCTTGAGCAGTCACAGAAACACAGCAAGTGTTGACACCATGCTAGAAACACTGGGCAGGCCGCCACTGACAATTGACCAGTCAAACAATCTGGTTCAAGACAAATAATGGGCTAGTCCTCGCTGCAGCACAAAGGCGAACTCTCATCCCACCAAGACAGAGACGAGGCCATGATAATATCATACGCAATGCAGGATAATACAAGCGAGAACCTAATACAGGAGCTGTTCGCTCCTGCCTAGTGACTGGAACAAGCTTCCAAAGGTGTCAGTTGAGGCCAAAAGAATTTACGTCGGTGTTTCTAATGTTTCCTGTTCACCAACTTCCAGTCACTGTTAATTGATACTCCCTCTAACTCTAAAGTTTCGTTGGTTCGTGTGGGAAAACCTGTGTGAAAATTTGTACAGGAACCATTTTTTTCTGTGCAACATTTTAAATACCATAAACACAAATAACTTATCCTTATCACAATTTGCTGCGCGGTAAATTTCATCTGCTGCGCAGACGAGAGCATTGGTTACTTGTACCCCAGTGAGCCGCCCAGGGGCGGATTAAGACTGCACGGGGCCCCTGGCTGCAGTTCAAACTGGGGCCCTATCCAGCCAGCGTCCCTTTAAATAAAATGATTGCTAGCAGCTAATATAAGACTGTAACTTGTAACTAAATAGTTCATCGGTTCCTTTAACATACTTTGTCTGTACTACGGGATCGGCCTTCCTAGCCAAAGATTATTCATGAAAAAATGGAATACGAAGAAATAATTTTTCGCCGGTATCCTAATATTGAGTGTAAAAATACAATTTAAAAAAAACTTCTGCCCACGCCGGGAATAGATCGCGTGACCGTTTGCACAGCAGGGCGACTTTCTACCTCAAGACCACACGAGCCTGGTGGAATAGTTAAGTTGAAAAATATAAAGAATAATCTTTAATATTTTCTCGTAGTGAACCTATAAAATCAGTTTTTAAAAATTAATTTATTTAATTGATGATATTTTCAGGAATTCATGCAAACATTTGTCCATCTTTCTGATAAAATATACTAAATTTGGTGGCCCCTAATCATCGGGGGCCCCTGGCTTTAGACTTTAGCCCGTTCAGCCCCCCCCCCTTTTAATCCGCCATAGGAGCTGCCCTACGAAGTATAGAATCATCTTCACGGATTTAAATACAAAACTTCAAATTTTACAGGAGCTGTCATGATCAGGGTAGTGATCTTGGGAGGGTCGTTGGACTATGATAAATAGAACAATAGTAATATGTAAAATAAGACATAACTGTTTTGTGTTGTTAGACAATCCATTGTGCATGAATGGTGTCTCAAAGATGGCAGTCACAACCAATATTCCCTCTATGGTTCGTTGGTCCGGGTGCAAAGTTGCACAGCATCCATTTATTGTGCAATATTTTACAAAAGTTATTGCGCGGTAATTCTAAACTGCTGCGCGGCGTTGGTCATATATCTGCTCATCTTATAGGGAACATTGGTCATAACTGTTAGTGCACATTAGCGTGCAGAAGATGTAAATTAGCTTTAATATATTGTTTTGATGGCATAAAGTGTTAAAAACTACTCTTTGCATCTTTTTTCGCTTCAACTTGTTAAGGTAAACACTTTAGTTTTGAATGTCTTTATTAAAGTGGCGAAGAAGGCATATCATTAATGTTGCTCATTGTTTACATATATATTCAATGGTGATTTAAAATGACAGAGAGGGAGAAATCGAGCAAGTTATTATTATATATTAATGTTTTCAAACAAATAGAAACAATTTTTTTAAAAGGAAGTCTGCGCACTGTGAATCTTATCGCAGACAATAAATGAGATAGACTCGAGTTGTAGATCGGCTGGGAACCATAAAAACAGCAACGAGAATTGCATATTGAAGTGGAACAAACATGAAACCTATATGATTTGCATCCTTTATGAAGTGATACAAATTCAAACAGTGAATGTGTGCAGAATGTAGGCTTCAAAAAACTAGGTGTGCAATTGATATTATTTTAACTTTTGGAGAAGTTTGATGACTTGCAAAGAGCACGCACTTCTGATAAGCAGCGAATTGAATCAAATATGGAGGTGGATAGGGCCGACTCTTTGTAAAATGCCAGGTAACACCGTCAGAAATCGTTGACGTCCTGTCCACAGTAAAAATGAAAGCGGGCACAAAGATGTAATTGTTCGTAACCATGACGCACAAAGATGTAATTAAGTTATAGATGCATGACGTATATCAATTTTAAGTATATCCTATCTTATACATTACTGGCACTCCTTCTATACAGGAGATTATTCTATGACTTTTCCCACTTGTAAGCCTTGTTCTAAAAAAAAAGTATGTTAAAACGAGAAAATTTAAATTCTTTGCGGAATAAAATATTTAGCTGAGCCTCTTTTTTCAATCCTTTATATTAACTCGTGGTGTCTGCGGCGGACCTTGCTTGCTTGCTTGCTTGTCGCCAAAACTTTTGATCGATTTTTAACCCACTTGCTCGCAAGATAGCGAGCTGAAATTTTGCAGGCAGTTTCGTACCGATGATAAAAACAATGTATCAAACTTTCAGATCGATCGCATGTACCGTAATTAAATTATTGATTTTTTAGATTATTTTTTTTATTCCTATGTATCATGCTATTTTTTGAGATAGAGCGTCGCGGTGCGTATTATATTGAACAACCTTTCTGTCGCGCAATAAGGTGCGTATTTTACTGACAACACTTTTTATAAACCTATTCCTGATCGGTGCGCATTATATTAAACACGTTTTACGACACAACTGCAATTTTGTATTTTTGGTCGGTCTTGCGCTGCGTGTTATAATGAACATTCTTTTAGTTACGTCTCATACGTAAAGGATTTATAGTCAAAAACTTGGTTTTTTACGGGTTGTTTTTATTAAATCCTTTATATTAACTCGTGGTGTCTGCGGCCGACCGACCGACCGACCTTGCTTGCTTGCTTGCTTGTCGCCAAAACTTTTGATCGATTTTTAACCCACTTGCTCGCAAGATAGCGAGCTGAAATTTTGCAGGCAGTTTCGTACCGATGATAAAAACAATGTATCAAACTTTCAGATCGATCGCATGTACCGTAATTAAATTATTGATTTTTTAGATTATTTTATTTATTCCTATGTATCATGCTATTTTTTGAGATAGAGCGTCGCGGTGCGTATTATATTGAACAACCTTTCTGTCGCGCAATTAAGGTGCGTATTTTATTGACAGCTCTTTTTATAAACATATTCCTGATCGGTGCGCATTATATTAAACACGTTTTACGACACAACTGCAATTTTGTATTTTTGGTCGGTCTTGCGCTGCGTGTTATAATGAACATTCTTTTAGTTACGTCTCATACGTAAAGGATTTATAGTCAAAAACTTGGTTTTTTACGGGTTGTTTTTATTAAATCCTTTATATTAACTCGTGGTGTCTGCGGCCGACCGACCGACCGACCTTGCTTGCTTGCTTGCTTGTCGCCAAAACTTTTGATCGATTTTTAACCCACTTGCTCGCAAGATAGCGAGCTGAAATTTTGCAGGCAGTTTCGTACCGATGATAAAAACAATGTATCAAACTTTCAGATCGATCGCATGTACCGTAATTAAATTATTGATTTTTTAGATTATTTTATTTATTCCTATGTATCATGCTATTTTTTGAGATAGAGCGTCGCGGTGCGTATTATATTGAACAACCTTTCTGTCGCGCAATTAAGGTGCGTATTTTATTGACAGCTCTTTTTATAAACATATTCCTGATCGGTGCGCATTATATTAAACACGTTTTACGACACAACTGCAATTTTGTATTTTTGGATGGTCTTGCGCTGCGTGTTATAATGAACATTCTTTTAGTTACGTCTCATACGTAAAGGATTTATAGTCAAAAACTTTGGTTTTTTACGGGTTGTTTTTATTAAATCCTTTATATTAACTCGTGGTGTCTGCGGCCGACCGACCGACCGACCTTGCTTGCTTGCTTGCTTGTCGCCAAAACTTTTGATCGATTTTTAACCCACTTGCTCGTAAGCTAGCGAGCTGAAATTTTGCAGGCAGTTTCGTACCAATAATAAAAACAATGTATCAAAATTTCAGATCGATCGCATGGACCGTAATTAAATAATTGATTTTTTAGATTATTTTATTTATTCCTATGTATCATGCTATTTTTTGAGATAGAGCGTCGCGGTGCGTATTATATTGAACAACCTTTCTGTCGCGCAATAAGGTGCGTATTTTATTGACAGCTCTTTTTATAAACATATTCCTGATCGGTACGCATTATATTAAACATGTTTTACGACACAACTGCAATTTTGTATTTCTGGATGGTCTGGCGCTGCGTATTATAATGAACATTCTTTTAAATTCTTCTCGTACATAAAGGGTTTATAGTCAAAAACTTGGTTTTTTACGGGTTTTTCTTATTACTGTCTGAACACGGAATGGACGTGCTGGTTGATAATGAGCAATTCTTCCGTTATAGGCGTCCGCGACAAAATGGTTCAACGTTTCCAATACCATTAATACCATATATTCTTCTTGTCCTTATAAAAGTCCGGTAACTTTCCGTATGAGACGTTTCCCCATCCCCTCCCTAACTGCTTGATCTCATTTAAGTTTGTGACGAAATAAAAAATTGGCTAAAAAACAAACAAACAAACAAACCATCATTGATAAATTTTACACAATGAACAATAATTTGAAGAACCTTAACACTGCCACACTACTTGCCGAGCAGAGTTGCTTCCCTTTATTATAAAAAAAAACCGTCGAAGCTAAGAGAGAAATTAATTGTTGAATCATTACATTGTACACCATTTGCTGCAGGTGGAGGCGTCACTAGGGCTAGTGTCACCCCGTGCTTTAGGTCTTGGTGTCAACCCTCACGAATAAGCCGGTAGACCTTCTCTGTCTGTCAGTACCATATAAAGGGTACATACTGAAATCTAAATTTTTAGTGTCCCCCCCCCCAACCCGTTTATGATGGTGTCACCCGGTGTGATCCGCACCTTCTGCACACCTTAGTGATGCCCCTGGAGGGAAAGGTGACAATTATTTCAATTGGGGGCATTTAAATTTCATTACTAAAATGTCTTATGCGCGGGCGTAGGACGCAATGATCTTCTGCGTAGAAGGAGCGTCTGTATCATATAAGCCAGTAAAAGAGAGTATCACGGGACCCGCATATGGCAAAGTTTTTGAGTAAAACATTAAAGTTAATTTTGCTCAACAAGTCTGCCTTAATCATCAGTAGCGATAAGGAATCAAGCCTTTCTTGTTTCATTGCCGATCTATTTGGATTTTTTTTTACGTGGCAACTGAGAAAAAGAGCGCAAAGTTGAACTGTTCGTAACCATTATTGTGAAAAATATGCGCAAGGTGATTTCTACATTTGGAAACGCGATGTTTTCTCTAACAATTACTTTGTATAATTCTGTTTGACTGAACTTACTGTTTTCAGATTTTCTTGCACGAAATTTGTGGCGAAAATATAAGTGGAACTGTTATAGTTCAGTATTTAAATTATTGTTCAGATCTTCAGGATAAGCATTTATTAGTCCTTCACAACACCGAGATTTTTAGTGGTCTATCGACCAAACAAGAAAATCGAACTGCTATATCATTATATACCTGTCCACGACTACTCATCTCTGTCTTAAGTTTGTCAACAATGGCACAGAAAGCAGATATACGAAATTTGTCTCTTGCATTCAGAGATACCTCAGGGGCATTTCCATCAATGACATTGTCTTTCGTTTACGATTACAATCAAAATACCCCCCTCACACGCCCACACACACACACACACAAACAGCTATTTTGCTATTTTTTGCTATTTTTCTTTCAGTTTTTTCTGTGTTTTATTTATCAAAACTTTTTTAATTATATATTTGTGATACGTACGTTTATATAATGACCAAAGTGCTACGACGCTCAGCCATAGATCAAATAACCAATACTGCTTGACACAAAACATGCTCGCAGTAACTGTACTCTTCAATTATTTGCTATTCTACCTTTTGTAGTAGAGCTGAGCCTTGTCGACGAGCTAGGTATATTAGCATGCTGTCTTTATAAGTAGCACTCAATGAAAATTAGGATCTTTACCCCACAGGTTGTGGGACCAAGGTTTAAGTAAAGTGCGATTTAATATTACATTTGCGATATGCTGATGTCATGTGTATTACTCGGGGATGCCGGGACAATATACACATTTTTCATGAGGACTTGTTGTGCCCACCCCAAAACGCTTGGTGCCCAAGGCACGTGTCCTGTTTGCCTAATGATTAATCCAGGCCTGTGTAATGTCCATCCATACCATCGATATTTATATGTTCAAGCCTTGGTCGTGGATCTTAATTTGTTCAAAGCTATGCCCTTTATGCCCTTTCAAGCCACGATCTGAGTTAGTCGCACTTGAAAAACAACAGAAGCATTTTGTTCCCATTCTTGAATTTTTATCATTCATAATCTGGTTACTGGTTAACGGTTACTGGACAAAAGCTACCCCAAACGTAGCTGATCGCCGACCATTTTATTCCTACCGTGATGCGACCAAATTTTTCCTTAGTTACGCCACTGCCCACTGCATATACCTGATTGCGCCCCTTCCTCTTATTTCATATATCTATTTTGAATTAAAGTAAATTTAAATCTACTAGAAATAGGTTCTGAAGTGTTTCTTGTCAAAAACGCTGCTTGTATTTATTGACCAGAGGCGGTTGTGATGGATTGTTGTGTGTTCGTTCGTCCGTCGATTCGACGAGGACCACTCTAGTCATCCGAGGGTTGCTGGGACTGGCTCTGTCTGTGCGTGCGCAGATAGCTGATGAGGCCGATCCTTGCACGGAAGGTTCGGGAACAGAAGGGACAAGGGACGAGTGGGACATCTCCAGGCGGGTTGACTGCAAGGGCTTTTTGGATTTGCCTCTTCTTTTCTGCGGCGGTGATGCGGTTTGCCTTGCATGAATTGGCATCTTCGTGGATGGAAGAGCACCAGGTGGATCGGTCCATTGCAGCTCGTTCCCAGGTGTCTGGGTTAATGGCAAAACGCTTTCAGTGAAGATTTCAGTGAGTATTTGAAGCGTTTCTTTTGTCCACCGTGGGACCGCTGGCCATGCTGGAGCTCGCCATAGATAATAGAAGATTATCTTTGGCAGTCTCTCGTCTGGCATTCGGACAACGTGCCCCGCCCAGCGAAGCTGGGATTGACCATAGGATACGAAAACCTGCCTCCAACACAAGGCAAGCCCTGAACTGTAACCCTAAAGAAAAGAGGAAAAGAGATCGACTGCTGCTCCTCGTGTAAGAGACGGTTCAACAACAATAACATTTATTGGCCTTACTGGTAAAGCTTCAAAATTGATTACATACCATATTTCTCAGATTGATATGGGCATGAGTGAGGAAGGCTAGGCAACACTGCCCAACTGCATTCGTGTGTGTTACATGCAGAAGAGACTGCCACTCAAGGATTGGTCTCATGAGCCACACCAAGAGCTGCAAATAATAAAGATAAATCTATTGTCTTTCGTAGACGGACAGATGCCATACAATGAATGACCATAATGTAGTTTTTGTCGACGGCATTATAATCACCAGCTGCTTATTTAGTACCCAACATAGTAACATAGACTCATGTTGCAATTAAAAACCAGTGCATAACTTATAAAATCATTATTCATTAAGTTGCATAACTTATACAACGAAACTTAATGACGCTCAAAAAAATGTAACGTTCTTAAGATTACACAATTAATTAGTCAACGATATTTTAAAAATGTAGATTATTTTCAAAATCTTTTTTTTTGGTCAAATCTTTTTCTCGACCATCGGGGATAAATGATAGAGATATAACACATATCAGATGGCGATAAAAATTGGGAGAATAAAAAAATAATAAAATAAAGATAAATAAATAAAATTGGTTAAATGGGATGGAAGACAACTCTTGTTTCCTGTTGAGAGATATGACGTCATTTTCATGCGCAATGAAACTAGGGGCGTTGAACATCCGCCATTTTTGTTTTTGCTAGGAAAAATTCCTGTAGAAGGGTTATTCAATTCATGAAAAATCTGCGCCATCTGTAATTTATTTGTTAATGCAATTAAATTTTATGTTAAGGAGAATTCGTGGAGCTTTAATTTTATTGTATTAGCTTCCCACATAATAAAAAAGCGGGGCATAAAATTGTTTGTTTACACCCATCGCTAAAGCGGAAGCGAATATTATCTGTCAAAATGGGTACCAAAGATGACGAATATGACTATTTGTTCAAGGGTAAGTATTCAACTAATATACTAATTTAGGTTGCTTATAAATGTTAAAGTAGATTTTGAGTCGAATTGGTTAGCAACAACCTAAAAATTTCATTCTCAATTGAGGTTTGAAATAACGTAAACATTATTTGTGTTAGTGTTAGTTTACTGAGCTTGTTTTCATTTCACGATCCATCATTGAACTGTCACTGTAATTTATTATTATGACTAGAGCTAGCACCAAGTCACCAAAGGCTAAGGCCTACTCATTCTTAGTCATTAGTATATTTTGTAATGCATATAATTATACTGAAACTGATTTTTAATACTATGGTTTAATATTATGTTAATTATTAAATTGTTACACTCAAGTTACTCTAAACTTTTTTTCTTTTTTCAATGTAGTAGGCTACACTACATTGTAGTTACATACTACATAGCTTAGTTATTTAGTAGCTTAGACTTAGTACTTATTTAAGTAATAAGGTAAGCTACTTTACTTAGACTTAGCCAGCCAAGTATTTTCTCCCAGAAAGTGACAGTACTCCGTCCAATACTGAGTACACATACTCAATGTTAGAGAATAGGCTTTTCCTGAGGGCCCATGCCCATGAATTTGAATGAAAGATAATTTTTAAATTGAAAAGGGTTCAGTAGTTAGTAATTTTATCTGGTAAACCTGCAGTTTCTACACGTATATTATTTCATAGCGAAATTTAATTTTCTCGTGAGAACTTACGTTTTTAATTTATTAAATGCATTAATATGTTATATTTTAGCTATTATAGCACTAATTTGTAAGTTTTATTATTTCTAAGGCTTTTTTCAGCACTTACAGCTACATAATTGGAGTGGGATACATCCATTTTGTTTATGTAGTACTCTACTTGCCGAGTTGTCACGTTAAGATGCCAAATGAAATTTTCTCACTTAAAACCAAACAAAATCAGAATCAAACATTTAGTAAAAAAATATAAAATGAAATTGTCTTTAAAATATTTATTTATCTTCTAAGAACATTAAAATAGATGAATAATACTTTTAAAAAATATTTTCAGTCAGTAAATTTATTTTAGCATGGATTGAGCCAGGTAAAACTTATCTGACAAGCTAAACAAAATGGACGTATCGTGACCACATTATGTATTATATAGAGCCGAAAAAATGCCTAAGAAATTAAAAAGACTCACAAATTAGTGCTGTAATAGCTGAAATACAACATATAATAATGCATTTAATAAATTAAAAACGTAAGTTCTCAAGAGAAAATTAAATTTCGCTGTGAAATAATATATGTGTAGAAACTGCAGGATTACCTTTTATCTACTAGTTTTATGCCTCCTGACAATATTTCTGAAAATATAGGCTTACTTAATTAAAATATAGACTGGCCAAGAGTACTTATTTTTTTTTGTATCAGAAACTCAAGTTAGATAGAATTTAAAAATAGAAAGTGAAAGAGTAAGACTCTTTTAATTTTAATCAGTGCTACCAGGGTTTTTAAATGCAGTAGTTACTACTGATTCAAAATATATGTTCAAGTCTTGCTCTGGATTTTAATTTGTTCAAACCTATGCCCTTTCAAGCCATGATCTATAATGCATATTTTGAAGGAGAAAAGAACAACAATCTGAATAATATAATTTAATGACATTTAATTATTAAATTCCAATACTTAAACTGTATACTATTGTTAGCCTACCTGTAGTTGTAGCCATATTTTGATTATGTCCAATGATATTTATTAGACAATATTTAAAGTCATTAAGGCAGAACCCGGACCCTCTAAATAAAATATAAAATGTATTATATATTTGTTTCATAACTCTAGAGAGATACAGTTCCTATAGACATACTAGAAAAATAATATGGCAATTTAATAAATAATCTAATCATCACTGTTTTTCTTATTAATACCGTTTAAAAGAATAAATTAAAAAAACTGGTTTGCAACATGTACCAGTACTGCCAGAGTTAACACAAACTGCACATAGATTATAAGATCAAAGCACCTTTGATGTCAGCAACATACTACACAGATGAGTGTGTTGGTTAGTCATTGGAAAGATATATCGCTACTGCAAACAGGCGGTTAATCAGTCTTTTTTTTTGAACCTCTAACTTATCCTCAAATACAATAACCCTAATCTCAACTTGTCTAACCATGTATAGACATAAATATGAGTTTTAAAATTCATCCTGCCTCAAACCTAAATTTTTCGGAAACCATAATCCTTTCCCATTGCTAAATATTCATATTGATAGGCTGCCATTTACCGAAGTACCAGTATCTACATTAGGCTAAGTATGATCAATACTTGAAAAAAAAGCCCCAGCAAATTTACTTAAGCTATGTTACATTTAGTATGTAAGGCTAGGCCCATATGATCAATTTAATACACTTATTTATATTGAAATCATATATATCTACCACATTATTTTTGTCTGTTATCACATAACAGGGTTAATACATAATTACAATGCTAACATTGCTTTAACAGTATGGTTTTCAGTCAATGAAATTTAAGCTCAAGTTTTTAAAAACTCTTATTCAAAGCTAACTTAATGTACCGTATTTTCACGCATATACCCCGCAGAATTTTTAGATCCTGTAAAATAATTGTGGTATAACCCGCCCATGCTTATACCCCGCACTATCCCATCACATTTGAGAAGTCATATCACGCTGAACCACTCTAGTTGAATGAACTAAATATATATATTATCACTCACCGCGTTATAAAATCAGATACGTAATATCAAGCGATTAAAGGTTGATTGTGAACAAACTTACCAGAAGTTATACAGAATCTAATTTTATATTAGTGTTTTGCAAGTAATAGCGCCATTGATGCGGGGGGGGGGTGCGGGGTTTGTAAAATCTGTTATAACCCGCTGGGAATATGCGTGAAAATACGGTAATACAAATTTAGTTGTTTTATAGCTGTTAATTTAATACTATATATTTTTTCATATTTATTTCCTCAGTTGTTTTGATAGGTGACTCTGGTGTAGGCAAAAGTAATCTATTGTCACGGTTTACTCGCAATGAATTTAATTTGGAAAGCAAGAGTACAATCGGTGTTGAATTTGCAACGAGGTAAATTAAACCTACACAGCAGATATGACCTTTTGACATGACTCATTTATTCATATGGTAAAACTGAAAATTAATTCCTTTGAATTTTCAAATATTACATCTCTATTTTGAAGAATTAGTACAGGATGGTAATAAAGTGGGAAGGGGGTTAAATCTTTTTATTTGTTTATATGTTTGCATTTTTCACTTCTTTTGTATTATTAGAATGTCTTGAAACCACTCAATATTTGTGGGGAAGAACAAAAGTTTATCTCCTTCCCCCCTCCCCACATGAAAAGGATAAAATTGAAGTTATTTGACTGTAAATTATACATGAAAGCATTAAGCTCTTAAATGCTGAAGTTGAGAAGTTGCGTTCCAGGTATCTTAAATAGAATTATAAGAAATAATCTTATTATTTTGTGTCATTTTAATAGGAGTATTCAAGTAGATGGAAAGACGATAAAAGCTCAAATTTGGGATACAGCAGGTCAAGAACGATACAGGGCCATTACAAGCGCGTATGTTACTTTAATTAATTACGACTAATACTTTAGTTAATTTGATACTTCATATTTTATGGAAGGGAATCTTCTTAAAATCTGATTTACATTTTTAAATACTGTTTTTAATATCAATCAGTAATTTGTACATCTCAGGTACTACAGAGGAGCAGTGGGTGCACTTCTTGTTTATGACATCGCCAAACACTTGACTTATGAAAATGTAGAAAGGTGGCTTAGAGAACTTCGTGACCATGCAGACCAAAATATTGTGATTATGTTAGTTGGAAACAAGAGTGACCTAAGGCATCTTCGTGCTGTACCGACAGACGAGGCAAAAAATTTTGCAGGTAATTATGTTTATAAATCATTGATTAACATTGAGTTATCTTAAGAACCATGTTTTTGTTTAAAAGCCAATTTCTACATCTGATAACAGTTTAACATGTATTTCAAATACTTAAAACATGCTCTATTAATCCTTATTGATAACCCCACATTTTTTATTATAATGTTCAGAGAGAAACAACTTGTCCTTTATTGAGACTTCGGCATTAGACTCAACAAATGTGGAATCAGCATTTCATAATATTCTTACAGGTGGGTTGACACCTAAGATATTATTATACTTATTAATTTTACGTCTTTCATTATGGTAAATTATAAGACTGGGTAAGTGTTTTATCAAAAAAATTTCCCACAATTTTTAAAGTATATTTCCTTTGATTATCAAATGAATTTATTACCTTGTTATGTTTTGCTTAGTTTTTCTATATCTAATGTTCTCAGAAATCTACAAGATAGTATCCCAGAAACAAATTCGGGACTCGCCTGATGATGACAACTCTCCCAGCTCCAATGTCCAGACAATCACAGTGGCCCCAACTGTTAACATGAATCAAGGCAAGAAACAGTGCTGCTCTTAATGACTTGACTTTTTAAAAATATTCTAGTTCTTTTTTCCTGGTTTGTGTCCTCCCCTTTTTCTGTGTGGAAAGATGGTTTAGGAATATTCATAAATGATGTCCAAAAAAAAACAACAACTCGCCTGAACAGATTGTCTTTTAAAAGAATGTCATAGATCAATTCAGCATGACATTAGTTTAAATATTCAAAAGGACTTCTTCTTTTTTTATTATAACTTTTACATACTTGAAAACAAGTGGGTTTTTTTCCCCCTTCAAAAAAGTTTAATTTTTAAAAATTTTCTTAGACTCCTAGAATAAAATGATTTTTCAGCTAGGGTAAACTTAAAGGGTTATTATAATGGTATAATCAATGAGAGTGAGTTATGATTGAAATTTAGGCAGTATTTATTGAGATATACCTTGACCACTTTCAACAAAAGAAGAAAAAAATGTCATTCCCAAGACCAGGCCTGAACATTTCTATAATTTTTCTTATTTATTACCTGTACCTCTCTAATTTTTTTTATTAAGGTAAAAACCAAAACAACCCCTTTAGCAGGAGATCAGTTACAAGGGGATGATTTATAGACTTACTTATATAATTATACAATTGTAGTGTGATCATTTAAAAGTAAACTTGAATTGGCACTAGAGTGAATGCAACTTGTAGATGCCCAAAGAAACTTCATGATATTTGAAAACTTCCTCAGTATACCGATACTGAATGGACATTACCAAATTGAGGGCATGAAAGTATTAATCACATGGCAAGCTTGATTTGTTGACATAGTAGTGGTAGTCTTTGCAAAATATGATCAGTCCAGGATGGAAAGTTAATAAATAGACTCATCCCCCACAGCTTTGACCAATTAGTGTGGCTCAAATTGATTAGTTGAAGAAGTTTTCATTTCAACCTAGACATTTTATACAGTATTTCTTTAAAGGTTTTTTTTGTCCCTTATTTGATTTCTATTGCATGCATCACAGAAAAGTTTATGATGAATGACATTTTTTAAATATTTTTTTTTGAATTGCTGTAATGATATTTTTTTTTCAATTTGTAGTCTGTGAAAACCATCATTATTTGTATCATGGCCATCATTTCTAGTGGTTAATTGTTTGCTGGGTTACATTACAATTGAATGTCTTTATGTAAAAAAACAACAATTAAAAACTCGTAGCAGAATGCAGCATGAAGAGAAGTATGATGTGTTTGAAAGGATTTTTATTTCCAAAACTTGTAGATGAATTTCATCATTTAAATTTTTTTTAAACTGCCCTAATTTTTGTTTTAAAATCTTCCTTTGAACACTATAAATTGTGACGAAAATGGATAACAGAAATATTGTTGGCAATTTTTTTTTCTTCATTATAACCCTGTGATATAAAAGTTGTGGTGTGGTGTTATCATTTTCCCCTTAAAGCATTTGTATGCTCAGCATGCTGGCAAATGAATGTGGGGAAGAACAAAAAAAAACAATAAAACCCCAACATTAGTTATTAATTAATTCAATAATTATAGCCGCAACTCATGCTCTTAGATTAAAAGTTCTTAAATGCTCTTTTTTTTTAATGTTCCAAATATTCAAACTCAAATTATATTATTGTTGTAATCGTTTTATATTCTAGAGACCCCCATCTTTTTGTAAAAATTTAACCTGCAAATAAGTTATTGCATGCTGATATTGACATTTTTCTCAGCTGTAAACGAGCAGTATCAGCCAATTTTTTGCCAAGAACACATCCAAGTTGTAGAGAAATCAACAAATCAACATGGAGATGTGTGGCATGAGGTTTATTAAGTTTAGGCTGGCGTCATGTTTGCTCTTTAGTGAGTATGCAAACTAAATGTACATGTACTTAAATTGAATGCAGATTCAAAAAAGAACATTTCTTCTTAATATTTCTACGTAGGATTTTAATTTTAAGTAAAAGTGTACAACTTTCAGAAGAATCTGTTGTAAGTTGCATGGCGTCTTTAAGTCTTACATCCACTTTAAATTTTTAAACACAAAAGTGGTATGAATGAGCCCCGTGAGACAGGTTTCAGAGGCTTTTGAGGTCAAATTAATTCTCTGTGTCTATCTCAGTGAAATGCAAACATCCAAAAACTGGTGTGTGTCTGTCTACTTGAGTGAGGTAGGCCTTCTCCCCAGTGCCGTCTTTATTTGGCTAAGCTTCATCTACAGCTGCTAACCTTTGTCTGTCACTTGAACTCAGTGGTTTATCATTCACAAAAGCTCTACAAATATTGGGATTTGATGTATTTGCTTTCAATAGTGAAGTCCATAGCACACATGTTACAGTTACAGAACCTATGATTATATTTTGGGGACCAATGATTATTTTTATTGTCATTCTCAAAGCAGTAAATTATGAAATGTATCATTTTTTTGCCTTTGTTTTTATTTTGCACCAGAACCTTGGGTAGTTTTGGTATTGACTTTAATGAAGTTTCATTTTTAGAGAAATAAAAAAAAACAGGATCCAGGTAATAAATCTTAAGTTTTGTGAGGTTAAGCTTTCCCCATCCTTTAATTTCTATCACTATCACTATGAAATAAATGCAGACATCATCAATAAAAGGCTAATAGGTTTATTAATGAAAAACAAAACTCAGATATTCTTTCCTAAGCCATTTAGGCTGGGCTGGGGAATTAACTCTAGAAATAATAATTGTTTGGCTGATTAAACAGCCCATTGTAACTACATACTTTTGTAGAGAAGAATATCTGCTGTTGCTGTTATTTAAAAAAAAGCAAGCTTGATTTGTTATGGTGGTATTGATTTTTAAAACTTTGATCAGTAGTGCTGAATGTTGAACTTTTTAAAAAAACTTTCTTGCACAATGCACAACCTTTTTCACTTTATATAATAAGAACGTTTAATTTCTACCATTGATTACTCACTGGAAATGTTTTATTATGACTCTGTAATAATGTTAAGCATGCTTTGATATTGCAATGACAAGACCCTGGTGAAATACATTACTTACACCATAATGATCATGCCTACACAGGCCAAGGATTAATCGTCAGGGTATTTTTTCAATGTTAATATTTGGTGTGTTAAAAAGCTTTATTTTGTGCACGAAATCAAATTGTAACTACCTGTTATTTCTCTGTTAAGAAAAAAACATATTTTGACTTAGGTTAGAAATGTGTTTTGCTATCTAGAAACTATTTCGCTATAAAATGTTTAACTACTGTTCCTATTGAAATTATTCATGTAGACATGGGTATACATGAATAAAAATCTTTTTCTATCATCCTGCTTGCGTGCACTGGAAATAACAGAAATAAAATTATTATATCCATGGATATTTTTTAAAAAGTTGTTCTGCTGTGTCCATCCGTAACCAAACAGCGCTTTCAGATATCATTAAGGGAAAAAAGAACTTTGTCTTGTGTCTCTGCATTACGCGCCGAAGCTATCCAAAGTGTGTGCCTGCTTATATTTAACTTGATTCACTCATTAATGCGTATGTCAAACTATGCTTGTCCATCATATGTCTTAGTGTGTGCAATCTGTGTGTTTGATTCATGTAAACGGTACAGGGGGGTGTTGGTATTGTACAGTAATCCAAGG
Organism: Ampullaceana balthica; assembly: GCA_944989445.1. Classification (NCBI taxonomy): domain Eukaryota; kingdom Metazoa; phylum Mollusca; class Gastropoda; family Lymnaeidae; genus Ampullaceana; species Ampullaceana balthica. Next base: position 502,407 of record CALYLW010000104.1, read on the forward strand.
TTCTCTAGTAGGTATATCTTGAATATATTCAATATGTACAGTAACAATAATACTAAAATGTACAAGGCTCTCTGCTAACAGGGTTTTGAAACACTTCATCCTGAGTCTAATTTGCTTCTCTTATTTTAGGTCAAACTGACAGCTAATTTTTGACTGTCACTGGTTTTTTTCTTCTTACAAACATTAACATACATTGATATGATACATGATGATACATGAAGTTGACTAAGATGTGGGGCCAAGCACATTAAGCCATGTAAGTGTGTGTTCCACACATGTTGAATTAATGGGTTTCCAACAAAAAAATTGATATCGAAAAACATTTCTTTAAATAAAGAAAAATTAAAACTTAAAAAAAACCAAATCAATTTTCAATATTGAACCTTTTTTTGCAAGGCATGTTTTCAGGATACTGATGATGTTTTGTGTTTTAAAAGACAAATTTTATGTTAGCTTTTTAAAAAGATGTTTATTTTTGGCCTGTAGCTTGTAGGCTAAAGAGATTTCAGAGAGATATGTGTAGGAAGAAAGCCATTATTTATTTAATTTTTTTTTCTTTTGAAGAATGTGTACATGTTTGTCATATCTTTGAGTAAATTAATAAACAATAAATTGCAACAAATGTAAAATGACTGTAGCCTTCTTCATCCTATCTTTTAGTTCTAGACATTTTAGTGTTAAGTGTTTGAATTAGACGTCTATCAAGTTCTATCATGGCTTCTCTTCTTCTCTTTCTTTTTTAAAAAAAATCAACACATTATAGACACTCCTTCCATAGGCTCCTTTACACATGCAATTTTAATGCTACTGCATATGAGACAATTTAAAATTGCTGAGCAAACTTAAGGTAGATGATAAAATATCTCCAGGATGGATGACATTTACAATTAGAAAACAGTGAGATGCATTTTGCTATCTGGTGATTTATCTTTGCTTTTTGTTGTAGATTTACAAGATACATCTGACGTTAGATAATTATAATTTTGAATAGATGCCCTTCATTTAGAGTCTAATGTGGACATTTATTTATTAATGAGAAATTACCACTTATGGTGGTTTCATAAATAAATATGCAATTTTCTTAGAAAATCTTTCTGTTTGCAGCTTATGCTTTTCTTTTAAACTCCCATTTACTTAAAATGTGGTAGCACTTCTATAACATTTCTCATTGGATACCCCAGTATAATTTATTATTAATATTAACACTAATTCTTCATTTCTAGTTGAAAGGCTTATAATTAAATATTCTGATAATGGTATGCATTTTCCCAAGCCAGATTTTGATTTTCAATGAATTTAATTGATCCTTATCAAATTTCAATGCACTTGAAAACATCAATACTACTTGTTGATAATCCAGAGCTATTTAAAAAGTCAAATCTGTTAAAAAGAACTTTTTGTATTTATTAAAAAATAATAAAGCATTACCCAGTGCTAAATGTGATTTTCCACCTGAATTAAAAAAACTTTACAGCTTCTTCTACATGAACCAAAAATGATTGTGAAAGTAAGAAGAGCCTAATAGATGTATTAAATTAAATGCAATGTATCTTATATTTAGACTGCCACCACTAATCATAAAAGTTGATCTTGCTGAACCTGCCTTCCTCTCTAGTGTAAAAATAATTTTACCTATAGGGTCTGAACAATTTTTAAATATTGAATTTGAATGAGTAATCAGTTAAACCACAGCAATCTTTTCAATACTCTAAAAGAGGTTTCTTTTCTTAACATCATTCTTCTGTCAGAGGGAAAAGGACATTATATCTTAATGAATTTAAATTGACAATGAAAAAAACACCACAATTTCAGGTTTTGATAACTTATAACTTATTTATTAAAACAACACAAACTACAAGATTGAATGAATGATTTAAAGACCTGAAATCCAAATTTTTAAAAATATTATTAGAAGATGTCTACACAATTTGATCTGTGGACTGTGACAGCCAAGATAAGGAACAATTTGAGACAGCCTGAAACAAGTGGAATGACGAATGGTCTATTGAATTTTTGTAATACCGAAAGGCGCAGCAGAATCAGCCCATGAATATTTGAGAAACAAAAAAAATGAGGGTTTAACAAAAATGCAGACTGAAACTTGTTCTTAAATTTGGAGGGGTGGCTTTTTTTGGTAAATATTTTTTTCCTTTCCAGAGAGCACCAACACTGTTGTATTGAGTTAATATCTTATTTATATTAAAAAAAAGTATTTATTGTTAGCGTTTCTCAAAATTATTTGCCTTTTGATAGAAGTTACAAAAGAATGTAAAAAGATCAATTTTGAACTATTAGGGAACCACAACCTAGTCGAGCACATATGCAATAGTATGGTTTCTTTTAAATTGTTCAGATTATTCATAGGCTTGACTGTTTCTTTCCTCTAGAAGCTTTATCAAATTTGAATGGCTGATTCCTTTAAAATTTGGGCTTCACATTGAAAAGATATTCACAATACATGTATAATATTGGTAAAATCTCAGTAATATTTAATTATGCAATAGGAGTTAATTTAAAAAACAACTTGTGTCTTTAAGAATAAAAAATGTATCATACTTGCAACATCAAAAAATATATGTGCATTTGTGTCATCGACGACGGCTGCAGTCCTTCCCGGGCCACTTACTAGAGTTCTCCAGGCATCCATATCCTGGACCAGTCTTTCCAGCATTCCCCAAGCAGGGCAAAGTCTCTTGTGTTTATTGGTCTGCCTCTTTTCTGCTTTCCCTGAGGGTTACAATTTAATGATTGCCTTAAATTGGAGGCAGGCTTTCACAGAGTGTCGCCAATCCATCACCTCTGGAGAATCTTTTGGCTGTATGTGTTGGTATTAAAGGGAAATTGGGATAGGGTTTGGGGAGAGGTTTAAACTTGTACTTGTAAATATTTTAAAATCAATCATCACAACAATTATTATGAAAATACATACCAATTTTCTTTTTTTGTATGTAACCTTCTGTAATTTCTGTTAATTTTGACCAGTTTAATGACATTTCATCTACGTAATATTTTTTTCTCCTGTCACATTTGTGAATTTGTGATTTTCTTCTTCCTTTTTTTTCCTTCAATACTATCAATATTCAAGGAGGAAATAAAGCAAATAATCTTACACTATCATTTTTATGTTAGAAATAATTTAAAGTCCTTATTTAATAGGTGGAAAACTAAAGTAAAATGTGCAGATTTTTAAAACGAACACAACTTTAGAATGTATTATTATCATCAATGTATTTTAAAGTTAGGATTGACTAAAGTTTTTCAATTTTGCTGTGCCTCAACTTTTTAAAGTTATTGGCATTCAAGTATTATGCACTTATAAACTTACTTACCCAGGTAATTAATATTTTGTCTAAATTGTTAATTCTGAGCACTTCAAAAATAAAATTTTGCAATTAAAAATAACAACAATCACTCATAAATTAAAATGTCTGTCATTCAGCCTATGGGACATGGAGTTCTCTATTATGTCTCTTTGGCCAATAAATCTTAGTTATTAATTATTAATAGTAAATAGATAAAACAAATTAAATAATAGACTCGAATACAATTATTTTTAGTCTAAAAATCCTTTAAAAAATTCCCTGTAAATATCTTCTTTAGTTAATTATTGTTTTATTATGCAAAACATCAGTTTATGTTGTCGATAAATTTTTGTACTCATTAAAATAAATTAATTAAAAATATCAAAGTTATGTATTAAAAAAAAATCTACAGTAGATTTTTATATTGACCATTCTAAAATAAATTTCATTCCATAATTGTACGCAAGCAAATCTGAGGAGCTGAGTCAAACAATTCATTGTTAGGGAAAATGTTGGTGGGAGGAGAAAGGCATGTAAGTACATGTACTGTTGTCATTCTCTGACTTAAGAGTAAGCGGTGAGCATAGCAAGCCTTGTACTGACTGACCTTAAAGGCCTTTGAAATATACAGTAATTCTTAAAAAAATTATGGTTAGATATTCTTTTTCACTGCATAAACAACACACTTAAATTCATTAGTAAGGATGATAATTACATCTGTGATACAATTATTTAAAACATTTTTAAAAATAATTATATCCATAACAATGTGAAAACCATTTCCTCATCCCCTTGAATATCATAGCTAAAATGTCGTTAATGAATTCACCATTTATTTAGTGATTTTGTTTTTTGTTCTTAAGCAAGCAGTATTTCCTTAAAGTAAAAGGCTTATTACTTTATCATCACTTTGTATGATAACCAACCAATCTTAATCAAAACCTTTGCTTTTTAATCATATAATTATTATAATTTCATTTATGCAGCTTTTTATGTTGTATGTTGAATAAATGAGTCACAAAATGTTATAGGACTTGTTATGTGGTGTGATTGATTATTTTCATTGAAGTCCTAATTTTCTGTGGTCTACATGGTGTGGACATCTCAAAATTAAATCCTTGGTGTCTTCAAAATTTGTTTACTTCATTTTCTCAAAAAATTTACAATTCTTCTCTTTGTATAAATAACCCTTGAAAAAATAATTCACTTTGATTTAACTTAAAAAAAAACATGCCACTTATTTAATTTTAACATTAGTTGTAGAAAAAAAAGGTATTCATTGGTTGAATGTAAAAAAAACAAACAAACCCAAAGCAATGGTTTTAATTTCGGCAATACTTTTTAAAAAATCGTTCATATTGGTTTAAAATTTATTTTCTGCGGAGAAGCATTTGGAGGCTGACTGAACTTACAGTATTAGCTGCCTGCAGTGTGGTGTGGGCATTTTCTGACATAATACACCAATTAAATAGACTATGTATTTTATGTTTAATGTACGTTTAAAGCATTAGCCGCAACGTTTACTGTCGTGTTAGTTTAAAAATAAAGCTAAAATGTATTGTTTTCATTACACAATTTGTTTGCGTATTTTATATTTTATTTTAAAACTTTATCACAGTCCCATTCTGTAGGATATAGAGAACATTAAGTAATTTTTGTGTTCAGTTTTAAAATATTGTCTTGTTAAGAATATGTACTTATTTCAGTGCTGAAATTGAATGCGTATCATGTAATATCAACATTTCAAATTATAATGATCAATAAAAGAAAGAAGAAAATGGTAGTTTCTTGTGCATTGAAATTAAAAAACACAATATATAAAAATGCACCAATTAGTGCTTACTTTAAAAATTTTAATTTTATGTGACCATTGAGCAGTCATTAATTTCATTTTTAAAAAAAAAGACAATCATTATTTTTTATATTACTTCCAGTATATTGCACACAAATTGTTCTAACCATTTAAAAGTATAATTATTTGAAAACCTTTAACTTTAATTCTTTTAGGAAACAAGAGTTTTAATTATAAATTGATAAATAAGTGAATTACTTTGTGTAAGTTAGAAGTGAAAACATACTTAAGCATTTACATATATGAGCTATATTTAAATGATTTTAAGAACTATGAATAACAATTTTACGTTTTTTTTCTTCATTGATTTACCAAGTTAATGATATAATTTTTTCAACGTATATTCAACAGAACAATAAATAAAAGACACTTATAAACAAATAAGCATTAAGACTAAATAAAGTTGTATAATCTTTAATGTCATTGTCATTATGGTATAATATAATACAAGATCTTTAAAAAAATGGATAAAATTATATGACTTAACAGCTGAGTGGTTAAAAAAAACATCTTTAAAATTAGTTTTTAGATGCTAAATCTTGTTGCTAAAATTGTAGCATAGCATTAGCATTGTCTAAATAAATCTCTACAAATGACTTTGTGCTGACTGCAGCCCACTGTATATTTTTTGTAAAATCTACAGTAAGGTGATGACAATGTTAAAAAGAATAAACAAAGGAGTAACAAATGCGCTACTTATACCTATAAATAAACCTTGAGTAAAGAAATTTTGATGGTTTTGAAAACAAGGATTGCTTTCTTAATGAACTTTGGGGGTTAAATTGTTTTAAAGAAATATATTTAGGCTGTACATTTTTAAAACAATTCAAAGTTTGAAAGGTCAATTTTCATCTTGATTTTTTAACTGAACTTCTGCAAAATAATTTGTAATTTGTAAAATAACATTTACTGCTTGTTCTTTTTCAATTTTTTAAAATGATCAATATTGACTTTAAAATGTATATGATATATCCTGCAGTAATAGCAAAATATTTTTTTTAAAGGGAAAAATGTGATCATTTTGATTTGGATGACTATTTAACTGAGTGCAATATGATGAAAAATATAAATCATCATTGTTGCCAAAGTTGTTATTTTGTAGTGCAAAATAAACAAACCCTAAAAGAGGTATTACAATTTTTAATGATCAGTTCAACTGCTTTAAAACAAATCTCATTAAAAATAATACTCTATGTAAAATATCTAAAAGCATGGATACTAAGTTTATTTATCATGAAATAATATTTAAAAATCATTCAACGGTTTTGATCTTCAGCAATGTAAGTAGTCTTGAGAAATATCAATATTTCATGAATAGAAGTTCCCAATCAACAATTTTATTGTGAGCAAATAAACATTGACACTGGGAGTGATAAAATGTAAACTATGTTGATCAAAGTTGTCATAAATTTGGCATTATCAGTAAGAATTAAAAAAAAATCATGTAGAAATAATTCATACTTTTTGTCAGGATCTAGAAAAGCAGTTCATTTTACAACCACTAGTCTCGTAAAAAAATATGCTAGCATTTTTAAAAAGAATAAAAGAACTTTTGAAAAGAATTTATCTAAAGAATAAAATTTAAATTAATAAGACTTAAACCTCTATTGCTTTTTTTTTATTTTGCTGTTTTAAAAAAATGTTATTTGAGAACCTCACTGAGTGTTACTGTTCTTTGGAACAGTTTGAAAAATACAAAATTCCAAAATTAAAATCTATGATTTACCGGTTTTCTTATTTAAAAAATTTGGCTAAAAGAATTCAATTAAAATTATTAAAAAATTAAACCAAAGAGGAATTGTTTAAAATGTATCAGAGTAATGAAGAAGTCAGAAGAGCTAAGGAAGTACTTTAAAATCAAACCCACATCATTTCACACTGAGGTCAACTGAAATTATTGCACTGTCCCTCAAACAAATTGAAAGCAATGGCTAGGAAATATCAAAATAAAAATGTGAAATGGGACTTGTGTATTTTAAATGTCCTGAATTTTTTTTCATCATTTTTGAAAATGATGATTTAAACAAAGGTGAGCAAATAAAAGAAAAAAAATGATACAAAGCAATGATATATGCTAAAAACATGATCGTAAGGTGATATTTTAAAAATCTTCATGTTGTAAGCAATTAGAAATGTAAGTCAACAAACAAAAGTTTTGGTTGCCAAGATAAAATGATCAGGATGATAAAACAATGTGCATGTGGAGTCCAAAAAGCAATACTAATATTATAAATGAGATATGTATAATTAATAATAAATACAAAGAAATGAAGATTTAATAGTGAAAAGGTTGAACAAAAAATGTATAAGTATATATATATATATATATATATATATATATATATATATATATATATATATATATATATATATATATATTATATATATATATATATATATATATATATATATATATATATATATATATTCATATACAGAGATAGATATATTTGTTTTATGAGCTGTCATGATATGCCTTGTAAAGGAAATGAGTCTTGAGTGAAAAGAAAAACAAACAGAAAACTATGAAAAGCTAACAGTTCCTGATAAAATGTTATAACATATGAAAATGTAGAAAAATCCTTTGCAACATTGGACCCTGATTTTAACAGTAAAGAAATCTGGACCAGATCCTAAAAATCTAGTCAATCTATTTAAATTAAAATGTTTTCTCTAAAAGAAAATGAAAATTTTATCCTTAATATTTTCAATTATGAATAAAACTATTAAACAAAGTTATTATTTTTAATTATTCATTAAAATAAATTAGAAAGTATTTTTTTCCTATTCTTCTAATATATTTAATTATGATTTAATGAGAATTCATAAAATGATAATTTAAAATATGAATTGGCAATATAAATATATTTTATTTAGTAAAAAAAAAGATTAGTTAAAAATATTTTCTCAAACTAAGTTTAATCTGCACTGAACAATAAATTCAAAAGCTAAAAGCTGGCTTGTTAATTTTAAAACATCATTTCCATTGTATTAAAGTGTTCACTAGTTACAGTAGTTTCAATTTCAGATGTTTATAGTAATACTTAACACTTTTTTCAACAAGTTGTTTGCTAAAAAGAAATTAAGAAAAATCTAGATCTTTACTACCTGAAATGACTTTGAAATGTGGAATTAGTTTATATGATTAATTATGGTAAGTACAAATGACATAATCATAAAAATATTCAAAGTTTATGCATTAACTATAAATGAGTGAAAATAGAGAATATGATATGAAATTGTAGGAGGATTATTTATTTAAAAATTTACAAACGCTAAATGCTTACCCCCACATTTGGCTCCTGCACTAACATATGATAACACTTTCCATCTTCTTTCAGTCTAAAAGCATGTCATAAGCCCAAAGAAAAAAAAATGCAGCTTCCCTCTTCAACACTGAAGTGAAAATTTTTAACATATCTCCGAGTGTAAATAACTTAGATTTCATGCTGATATTCAGTGTTGAAGAGTTAAACATGTTTTACTCTAAAAGAAGATACAAAATATCACTGTATGAATAGTATGATCACTTGATGCATTTAAAATGAAAATTTGTATAACATTGGTTGAAAATTCATTATGTCTTTGGGGGAAACCTACATTTACCAGCGTCAACAAGTCATACTCTTTTATGATGAAATTATTCAAGTATAACCAGATGTTAAAGGGGTGAATATAAATTTTAAAGGCAATCCTAGAAATTATCTAATAGAATTTAAAGATTATTTTTATGGTAATAGATGTTGATGAGCTAATAAAGTTTGTTCCACTTATATTTATTAATATGTACATCTGCACCAATTATTTAAATTTACGTTTTCTATTAATTGTTTTTATAAAATTTTGCACTTAAAATTGTACTTTCAAATAAGATATATCCCAGTGGCTCAACATTCAAGAGGAATAAAAGCCATCATTTTGAGCAACAGGGGTATAAGACATAATAGCATTAACCATGATTAAATTCAAAACACAAGCATTTTATAATCAATGATTAATTTACAACTTTAAATTACAAACAGGAATCTAGATTCACATAGGATTACAAGAATGCTACGTAAAAATGGTATTACTATGAAAATAGTCAATTAAAATTTAGGCTTCATAGAAATAGCAATAATCATTTTTATAATTGATATCAACAATAGCCTAAAAAGATTTAAATAAAATTTTTTAAAATTAATAAAAATATTGAACCCCGCCAAAGGCATTATAAATTTGTACAAATATTATTCTGAAACTTAAGTGTATGTGATTTTTAACAGTAAAACTCTATGAATCCAGTCCTGAATATAATAAAAACATTCTTAAAGGGAATATACTATGAACAAGTAAAGAATCATTTGTAATTTTGTAAAAATAAAGAAATGAGAAATTTCAAAAGTAAAGTGGCTTGAAATTTAAAAAAAAATGAGAAAAATCGTTTAAAAAATAAGCAGAGCATGAATAATCTTAGTATACATCAGGGTAAAAGCAAATTTTCATCATAGCGTAATAAGTTCATATAGAACAAATGTATACATCATGGGAAAAAATAGCTTGCTCCACAGAGCTCTTCTTAAGTACATAAATAAATTAAATTAAATAGCCCTGTAAAAACTGTAATAATTTGGGCTTTTATTTATAAATTATTTACATACTTTGGGCATGACATTTTATTTATGAAAAAAGATTTGTAGGATATGGGAGATTAAAATGCATGACACGAAGGAGATGTTTCCAAATAAAAAAACAAAAAATAAGGTGAATTATTTAAATTAGATCTTTTTTTTTAAAAAAAAGGTGGGGTTGGCAGGGGGAGGGTGGGGGTAAAGGAGAGTTTATAAATATGAATGTTGAATTTAAAAAAAATTCAATGATAATATTACAACTTGAAATTAATTAGGCTTTTTTTTCCAGTTATATTATTGTTTATATTTTACACCTTCGAGCAATAACAGTCATTATCATCATAATTATAAATATGGAAATGTTCAATTAGATTTATCAGTAAGTCATTACTAGTTTTTATTTCTTTATTTTTGGAACATAACAGTACATCAAAATGTGAGAGATGACAGAAAGGAAACTCAATATATCAAGTTCCACAGTGATTTTTTTTTACATTACCACGACTCCCCCTTGCTATTTCAAAACTTCAAAATGCCTGGAGGAGAAACACTATCAATTTAAAATTGTACTCCATCAAAAGTTCAACAATTACTTAACTAAATTACTATAGAACTGAATACAGAAATAGTGTTTGGCCCTGTGCAGGCAAAAAGTAAGCAAAGTACTGAACAGTTAAATGGCATAATCAAATCTTCTTGCTTTGATACTATTGGTTTAAAAAATATAAGATTAAAAAAAAATTAATGCTCTAAACATCAATCTAACAACATTGAGACAGGCAAGCAAAAAATGCTTTAAAAATTTACAAAGAAGAAAAAAAAATTTGACATTTTAAAAATTAAATGAATGTTGTGGAGACAATATCCCTTATTTCTGTGCTTTGAAATTGATCAAAATGTGTTGTCATCTAATTTATTCTATTTATTTACCAACAAATTAAAAAGGAGGCATGGCAGTAAAAACTGACTAGTGGGATTCAACCAGAAAACAAATTGTGTACTTTAAAAAACTCAACCATAAAAGCAAATTGGTTTGAGTAATATAGCAAAATCGCAATTTAATTAATATCCATATTGACAAAAGTTTCCAATTGCTAGAAAATACACATTCAGTGGATTTCAATGATAAATAACTTGGAAATAAGTCCTGAAGAATGTCAATTTCAAGACAATTTCTCAATCAATGGATAGGAGGTTCTCGCTTGATAAAAATAATCATTCTACAATTATATTAAAATGATTCAACATATTTAAAGCTGTGGTTATGTGGTTCAAAAGAGATCCATAGTTCTGTGTGTAAATTTTTACATGAATAAAAAGCCTTTAAATACTGTGCATGTATTTGACTTGGGTTCTTAAAATTCATCAATTGTTGACTTTTTAAACAAACAACTAATGCCACAGATGTAATTATTTTCTCCAGCACAAAGCAGACAAAATATTCATTTTGGATCAGTCACAAAATACAGCTTATAGCATTTCATGTTTGACTCTAGTTAATACACATAGTAACAAAATAATTTAATCTCTGGACTTCTGTTTTCTTGAGGCATCACTTTATGGATTTTGTTGTTTTTAAAATAATTTTCTACCTCTATTAACAACTTGCTTTCTCTTATGCATTTAAAAATTCATCACCTGAAATGACAGAAAAAAAACAAAAATATATTATTTATAGCTTGTAGAAGAAAATAGACAATTTAAAAGAACTTTAATGAGGAAAATAAAGTAATTTAAATTTTAAAAAAATTTCAGGACAAAAAAATAATTATATACATTTAAATATTTTCATGTTATCTGTAATATAAATTAAAATATTTTTTTTCTGTTTGTCATTGAAACAACTGTTTCTTGAAAACAAATCTGCACCTTAAAATTGCAACAAAAATTCTGTTTTATTTTACAATCAACCGTTTAATTTCACTTTTAACCACATGCTTCCATTTTATTTTTATGTACACAGCTTTTTATTGTAATGAATTTTATGATACCAACAAAAATGCAGCTTTAATTTAATGTTTCAGATAGAAAAATTAAAAAAATCTTTTTTGATACCAAATTAATAATTATTTGTCAAGAACAGTTTAAAAGAAGCCACACAACTTCAAACATTAAACACTGAACAATGCCCTAAGTATAACACCATAAAAACTTCAAATGTTGATCTTAATAAATAAACTGGAAAACTGCAACAAAAACTACACAAACAAATTTTATATGCTTTAATTATAAAATTGAAATTAAAATAGGTAATTTTCCTAATGCAGCAGTTCTCCCCAAATGCAAAATGAATTCTTTATAACCGGATTATTAAAAGTTTATTTCTATTACAAAATGTTTAAAATTTTAAAACAATTTGATAATAGTATTTGTGACAAATTATAAAAACTACAACCACTTAAGAAAAAAGATGTACACAACAAATAAATATTTGAATTGATCATTTAAAAAAAAAGTACATCAAATTAAATTTTTGACTTTATAAAAAATATACTTTTTAACATCGTACATTGACAACATCTTATTATAATGAAAATCTGGTTCCAAATTAAGATGTCAAGAAACTAGAACAGAATCTGCTGTGATAACACTCAAAAGATTTGCAATAAAAATATAAATATATATATATATATATTTTGAATGTACAAATTTAAAAGATGTTATTTATCAATCAACACTAATTTTAAAGTGACATAAACCAAACAGAACATACAGTCAGTGAGCATATTGTTAACAAATTTTTTTTTAGATCGGACAGGAAGAAAAAACCCAAAACAAATTAAAATCTAAACCACTGACAATTATCTGGTTCAGTTGATCAGGCTTCATTAAAACAAAATCAAAACTTAAATTGAAAATATATGTGCAGAAATACAACAATAATAATGAAATTTGATTTGGTCTGCTGAAAATAAATTAGATAAAATAAATAAATACATTAAAAAAAATCAAGAACTTATAAGACATTTGCAGCAAGGGAATTTCTAACTCTAAATGGAAGCAACTTTCAAAGTGGGAGTAAATTTTCACAACAAGTTTTTCCAAAACGCTGTGACTAACAATCTGATTCTTCCAAGGGGAATGTTAGTGTGACCTCTTTTTATAATACCCATGCGTCTTTCGTTATTTCCTACAAATGAAATAACAAAATTGTGCTTAAATATTTTGAATAAAATCAATGCAGTAGTCTCTTATTGAGAAAATAGCAATAATAAAAAAATGACAACAAAACCCAGCCTTGAAAGTAAATTAGCTGGGATTATTTAACAAAAATAATGTATCTCTTCATTTCACTTGGATATTAACTGAAGAAGGCACTTCTCACTCTGCTGTGATAATGGAACAGTGGCTGAAATTAACAGAAAATTAAAATTATTTTGAAAAAACAAACAAACATATAATGACCCTTTTCACAAATTAAGGCTAAATAAATATCATCAATAATTTATTATAAAATAAATAATCTTTCTTAAAAATAAAGTCTGCATATACTGTTATAAAAATCGCTTTATTATTTTTTATTTTTTTTAACACCTTACAAAATTTCTAAATGAACTGATAAAATAGTTTTAAAAAATATCCAACATCATCTGTTTAAATATTAAATTAAAAAATGCAAAATAACTTCAATTATTTCAATATACTGAAGATTACTGAAATATAATTTAATACTGATCTTTTGACCTCAGAATAAAGGAACTATTATTAGTAGACACATATAGAAACCAACTACAACCAATGGACACACATTGACGTTAATGATGACAATTATCAGTCCTTATTTGTGTTATAGGGTCACAAATGTTAACACAAATTACAAAAACTTGACCTTTGCATACGTTTAAATGTAATAAACAAAAAAAGTATAAAATATCAATGAATTTATTTAAACTCCACCTTGGAAAATGTTATAATTTATAAAGCATTTTTCCACAACCCTTAAGTTTTTTTCCCTTAAAATAAATAAAAAGCATGATACAGGGTTTGAAAGTACTTTTTGTTTTTATTTTATATTTCGAAAATTCTATATTTTTATATTTATGAAAATCATATGTTAAAAGGTCAAATTTAGTAATTTTACATCTTATACAAATGGTCAAATTGCACACAAGTACAGTAAATACATAAAAATTCATAGAACTTTTGCTACCAGTGATAACATTCAAACCTTCATACAACAAAAAAAAATAATACAAAAAAAATAAAATAAACTGCATGCAAGAGATGCCAGCTTGCTTTAAAAGAAGAAAAAGAAGTACCACAATAGTCAAGTCTATTGTTAATCTGCAATAAACATGTTACAAAAGGTACAATATTGGTGCGAAGAGAATGAACATATTGAACTGTGGCAATCACTGAAGCTTAACGCAGACATTTTAGTTATAGAAAGTGTTCCACCACCATAATAATAACATTTCCTAATTCCTGGCAAAAATAAATTATTGGAAGATAAAAAAAAAGCGAAAAAGAAAGTTCTATTTTCTTATTTCTTTTGATTAGTGTAATGAGAAACAAAAATTAGGGTGGCAGTAACTAGGCTGGCTGTATGTGAAGACAATTGTGGCTTGTATTGAAAGAATTTTAAATGGTGTAATTTAAAAAAATCCACTGTTTAGCAAAATTAACCATGATTTTTCATTTTAAAAAAATGATAATCTGGTAGCAAAAGTCTATTTCATTTATAGAAAGTAAGTCCAGTATCGGAGGCTTAATTAATGTACAACTTTTCAGTTCCCTTAGTCAGTATTTTAGGTTTAAACATGAAAACATTACATTTGGACTGTACAAAGTTTATTACGGTTCAACTGTCATCCCCTTGGTGAGCATATCTGCAAAAATGGGATGAGATCTCAAAAATAACTTTACTTAGTGTGCATACAATGGGACAAAACGAAGCAGCTGCCAAAGATTAAAAAAAAAGTAAGTTAATTTACAGCCCAAAAAAGACCAAAACAATATATACATTTTTTGTATTCCTCCATCAACATTTGTTTAACAGCAAGATGATCAAAGTTAGACAACAGTTAAGTTCTGGAGCCACTTTATAAGGAGTCATCTTGGGTGTATTTTCAACTTGTCACAAAAACAAAATAAATGAATAAAACAACAAAATCCACATTAGCCTTGGTTACCAGTGATGACCAAATCAAGATACAAACTATCCAGGTGTTAGAGAAGTACCCCAAAATGCCAAGGACCAGTGAGTGTACAAAAATAATGCACAGATCACAAACATACCAACGGACCAATAAACACATTGAGAAAAAAAATGCGAAATATACATTTCTATAATAATAATAATGATAATATGTAGATCTCAAAAGCCACAATATCTCACTCTAATTTAATTTTTTTTTAAAGAAAGAAGGAATTAATGACTGTCCAATCATAGCACTGAATACGAAAAAGGTAAATGTAACAACCAACCAATCAAACCGGCCAATGAGCACACTTGTTACAAAATATAATAATGAAATAAAAAAAACACATAAAGACAAGAACGTAAACAAATTATAATATTAAAAAAATACAAACAAACTAGATCTTAAGAGCACAGGCAGATAAATATAGGGACAATGTCAAAGGTATTTTATATGTACAAATCCCGCCCACTTACACCGCATTGATGGAGGAGGAGTGGCTAAAGTTGAGTGATTGGCATGAACGCCATCCAATCACCAGCCCCCCGAAGGAACAAGGCCTGTGCAGAAGGGGCTACAGATTTGAGACAAAAAAAAAGGAGAAGAAGAAAGCGTAATTGAATTATTTGGCATTGATATTCTTAACATGGATACCTGTGGACAAATTTAATCATAGAAATGGTATGTTAAGAATGGCTGTGATATAAGAAAGAGTAATACTGCATTGATAGACGCAAAGTGAAAAGACAAAAGGTCAGTTTGGAACAAATGATTGTTATGTAATTTTTACTGAAATGTGACTCATACACACAAAATAATTCTGATGGCATACTAGCCATACACATATGGCCACTTCACTTATCCTTATTCAGGAGAGAGTATTTTTTTCTAAAACTGGCTTTATTCACCAAAAGGAAATCCTTGGTAAGTAACATGTGGAATACATATAATTATATTTTCTCAAGTTGCATGATTGCAACTGATGAGCATCAACTTCAGTTTTAGACAAATCAAACTGAACTGAAGCCTAGGTATATAAACATTAGTTGAAAGTTTTAGACCAATCAAACTGAACTGAAGCCTAGGTATATAAACATTAGTTGAAACCAAGATTCAGGTAAAGACTCTGTTTAAAAAATTGAAGCTTGTTGTTTTTACGTGTTTTTTTTTGTACAAAGCCATTATCTATAAATCCTGTTTTTATTTTATTGTACAGCCTCTTTATATTTACTATAAAATGAAAATAAATTTAACATATATGAGTAAGGAAAATGTTGAAGCTGTTTTTAAAACAGTATTAATTTAGTTATTTACAAGGCAACATAAAAAATGGCGATCTGTCATGGCCATTCTACAATGAATTTTGCCTGCTGTATTATTTAAGTATTCTAGGGGTAATTTTTATTTTAAACAATGAATTCAAATATTTTTTGCATCAATAAAATAAAACACAGCATTCCATAGTCATTTTAAAAATTAGGAAATAATTTCCACAAACTACCTAAAAAAAACCCTCACAATAAATGAGATTTTAAGCTATTTATAAAAATCTCAGTTCCTCAAAATTCAGAATAATACAATTTTTTTTTCTTTTCTGCAAAACAAAAATGCATGATTCCATCAAAGCATTTCTCCTTATATTTAAAAAAAAATTCAGATACCTACCATAGATTTTATCAGTTATATGTAGTAAACCATACAGCCTTAATATGGGCGGTTGGCATCCTTGGGGCGTTTGAGCTGCACCTTGAGACGTTTCATGCCAATTTGGAACCCGTTCATTGCCTGAATAGCAGTCTGGGCACTGGCTGGGTTGTCAAAACTTACAAATCCTGCAAAAGGAGATATTAAATTTTTTTAATTAAACTTAGAGGATGTTAGTAATCCTTTTAAAAAATAGAAAGTAATGATTTCAAAACTTTCTAAATATTTTTGAGAAGGAGCTTTAGATTTAAATTATAATTCTTGCTACTTGATGTTACTTTAAAAAAAAATTCTTTTTCATAAATTTTTATATCTTCATCCATGAAGCATTTAAACTATTATTAACGTTTAATGCCCCAAAGCGCGGTAATGCACGCCTTGTCTCTAATGCCAAAGCGCGATAATTCGCGCCTCGATAGCACTCTCTTTAGCAAGGAAATTATAGAAAGCAGAAATTCTTAATTTAGCGAGAGAAGCTTCAGTCTACTCCCCGCAATGGCGGCCGTTGACCTCGCTAGTGTTATCGCTCGATTCGCGAAGTTTATTGGTTGTTTTTACGTTGTTTTTAAAAAAAAATGTGATTTCGCTATACGTTATTGTAAAAATAATAGTATTAAACTACTGGTAAAAATAGTATTAAGCTCAACACGGTCGTTTGGATACGTAAAATAACCATTCTTATCCTAGAGGATGAAGTCAGTGTGACAAAAATAATATAAATACATTTTACGCAATTTTTAAAATTTCATAACCAGTTGATAGTAATAAACGGGAAATCCTTACGGGACTGAGGCGGAAGTTTGGCATAAACCTTCTGGGGCATTAAACGTTAATTTTTATTTTTTCATCTACTTTTGGCTTTGAACTTTCTATTTTTAGTTTCCTCTATTATGATGCACCTTTGTTTAAATATTTGGTTTGCTAAGGGATTCTCTCAAAAAAAATTATTTAAACAAATTTCAAATTGTTTTGAGGAACAAACCACAGACGGAGCTGTAATGTTTTTTCAGATAATTTCTATCATTCTTAACAACGAAAGATTTTTGTTTCATTTTTAGTACTAGCACCCAATTTACTCTACTTACCAAAGCACTTGCTCTGGTTTGTGGCTCTATCCACATAAACTTTAGCACTGATGACATTGCCGAACGGCACAAACATCTGGGCAAGCTCACCATCCCCAAACTCCTGCGGCAAGTGGTAGATGAAGAGGTTGCAGCCCTCTGGGCCTTCTTTCTGTGCAGTTGGAACCAGTGTTGTTGGCTGTGTCAGCTGCTGGAATCCACCATAGACAGCAGGGTATGCTGCTGAAACGAAAGAGACTGTTTTCAGAAACCTCATTAAAACCTTGGGCTTTAAATTTTTGAGGTAGAGCACGGAATGAAGATAGAGCAATAGAAAGTGACAAGGAAAGCCAGATGGAGCGAAAAGACAGAAAGGAAAAGAATAAAACTTAATGAATAGTAGTTCAAAACATTATTTCAAATGATGATCACCGTTTAGTAGTAAGGTAATAAAAGGTATTATTTACAAATATATCTATTTTTATCATAACCCCTATGAATTTAAAAAGTTTATTGATTCTTAAAAAGTTTAAGATGGTTTTGATTTTAAAAAAGGTAGTGTGTATGGTCTCGTATGCTTTATAATAAATCTTGTTTCTTAAAATTGAAGAATAAGAAATCATGTTTCTTAAATTAAAAGAGTTAGCATTATATTTATAGCTTTTTTATTATAATTTTAAAAAGAACGAATTTTGTTAGCAGCTTCGTTGGTCAAATTAATAAAGCGACCGACTGCTGAAATAGAGGTCTGGGGTTCGACTTTTAGTTGGGGCGTTTTTTTTTCTTTCTTTACTTTACATTTTTTAAAAACATAATTAATTTTTTTTTCATGGGTTTGTCCCTTATCTTATCTTATCTGTTTACAGACGCTCCTTCTATACAGAAGATTATTGCGTCCTACGCTTATCTATGGTTTGTGTTTAGTCCTGCATTTTTATTAGAGATTTAAATGTTGATAAAGTGTTGGTTTTCCTGGATTCTTCAGGCAACCCATTCCACGCCCGAATTCCGGACGGGAAGAAGGAAAACTTGTATGTGTTTGTTCTTGCATACGGAATAAGAAAGGTGTTTTTATCCTTATGTCTATCTGAGGGTTGTATTAAGTTATCTTTGTGTTGTATTTCTAAATTAGAATTAATTGCTTTATGTATGATTACTACTTTGCTCTTGGTTCTTCTATCCTCTAGTGTTTCAAGGTTTAATGATTTAACTAATGGTGTTACTCTTGTCAGTTTCGAATATTCTCCAGTAATGAATCTGGCAGCTCTTTTTTGAATTTGTTCTAGTTTATCAATGTTTTCTTTGGTGGATGGGTCCCATACAGAAGATGCATATTCTAGTACAGGTCTCACCAAAGTGAGGTAGGATTTTAGTTTTATATCTCTATTACATTTGTTAAAGTTCCTTTTTATTAAGCCTAATGTTTTGTTTGATTTTTTAATAACTTCATTGACATGGGGATTCCATGATAGTTTCTCATTTATTAAGACTCCTAAGTATTTTGCATCTTTAGTTTGGGTCAGTTCTTTTCCATGAATGTAATATTTTGAATTTATTTGTTTCTTTTTCTTTGTTACTCTTAACAGTTGACACTTTTCTGGGTGGAAAGACATACTCCAGTTAGTTTCCCATTTTATCAATTCATCTAAGTCTTTTTGTAAAATTTTGCTATCTTGTTCTGATTTAATTGTTCTATAGATTATACAATCATCAGCAAATAACCTAACTTTTGTACCTGTTGAGATGTTGTTGGGTAAATCATTTATATAAATTAAAAAGAGTAAGGGACCTAGCACAGTTCCTTGTGGAACTCCTGAGTTAACCTTTATTGGTGCAGATTTAGATCCATTAATTATTACAGTTTGCTCCCTGCCCAAAAGGAAGTCTTGGATCCAGTGATGTAAGGAACCTGAGATTCCAAAGTAGTTAAGTTTTTTAAGTAAACTAAGGTGGTGAACTTTGTCAAATGCTTTTGAGAAGTCTAGTAATATTGTATCTATTTGATCATTTTTGTCCAAGCCTTTTGATAGTTCATCTATTAAACCTATTAATTGAGTTTCACATGATCTGTTTTTTCTAAAGCCGTGTTGATGTGGGCATAGGGCATTATATTTGTCAAGGTGGTTAACTATTCTACTATATATTATGTGTTCTAGTAATTTACAGGTGATACTAGTAAGTGATACAGGCCTGTAATTACCAGGGTCTGATTTATCCCCTTTCTTAAAGAGTGGAGTTACGTTAGCTAATTTCCAATCCTGGGGCACTTTACCCTGGTTTAGAGAGGCTTGAAAGAGAACTACAAGGATTGGGGACAGTTCATTGCTTAGTTCTTTTAATTATCTTGCAGGCAAATCATCTGGGCCAGTAGCTTTGTCCCTGATATAATCACTATCACATTTTAAGTTTAGGAATAGTTTTTAGGGTTAGGGATAGGTTTAGTGATAGGGTTAGGGGTAGGTTTAGTGATAGGTTTTAGGGTAAGGGTAGGTTTTGTGATAGGTTTTAGGGTTAGGGGTAGGTTTAGTGATAGTTATTCCTTTCTTCATTTTTTCTCCTTGAGCATAAAATTACTTTTAAAACAGGCCAAAAATAACAACAAAAATTAATTAAAGTTAAATAATGATTGCGGCGGCGCTCTTCTGTGCATTCGAACTATTTCGACATACTTGTAGCTCTTTAATGTTAGAAACACGATTTCTTACACAAACAAGACGAGACGATACACGCTACCTTTAAAAAAAGTTAAAATATTTTTTGCATCAATTTTGTATTTGATTTTCCATTTCCTGAATGGATTTCACACAACCATGACTTTATATTTCATGTTTAAAATTCTATTCATTCAAATGGCATCGAAAATTTTCATTTTTATTGGAATAAAAGTTATTAAGTTTACAAAAAAGACTAATAAAAAATCACATTTTAGATTATTGTTGAGAAAATGGTTTGAAGGTTGCTGGAGGTGAAAAAACAACAGCTCTGCATTAAGGCAATTATTGCTGTATTATTTTCAATATCCCATAATTTTCCATATGGAATACATTAGCAGTTCTTCTACATCAAATTCCTTTTTAAGTTATTGATTTTTTTTATCTTTGAGCAGACATGAACTTTTCTGAATTTTTTCAATGCAAGTCCAATACCTTAAATAATACAAAACTCTGACCTAAATTCCAGGTAATAATTATTTACTATTTTCAAGTTGGTCTTTGATTTATTGTTCATATGGTTAGTACATTTTTATGTGTTAGTAAAATACCCCTACTGATTTTTCAGCAGATTTGTGACATTTTGTCTTTTCCGTGACACAACCTATCTGCATGAGTGGCAAGTCATTTCTTACAGCAACAATTATCACAGCAGAGCACCTGCCTCCAAGCAGCCTCCATGTCTACCGAAGTAAGACAGAGAGAACATTGAAAAATGCCTTACCAATTCCAGCATAGGATGGTATCGCAGCATATGCCTGAAGTGGGTCACCGTTCGTTACTGCTGAAACGAAGCCAAATAATGGTGCTTAACACCCATTGCAATTGATATAAATGCTAGATTGAACCTTGCCTTATTTATTTTCTATAAAGTTAAGTACAAAAAATATACCACTGATTGTTAATTCAATATATTTTGATTTAAAATTATTCAGTCGTTCATTTTGTTATAATGTAAAATAATTTGATAAAATAGTGTATAAATTGATATTTGTAAAAATTTCTTTTAATGCTTTTCATGAAATATATTTTCTTTTGATGAGACTAAATTTAAAATTATCACCTCAATCAGTCTTAATACCTTTAATTATTCATTTAAGCTTCTACCAACACTCCTTCCACCATCTTCTTTTAAGCTAATTTAACTAACTTGATTAACATCAATGTACATAATGCAGAACCTGGCAACTTCAGACCAACCTGCCAGGAATAACCCAGGCAATAACTGATCAAATAAATAACTTGATTTAGCACATTTCAGTGTATGTTTCACATGATTTAAGTTGCTTGCATCAGATAACAGCATTTATAATAAAACTATTAAATGGCATAATGTACAATCATTAGTTGAAGGCTGTGTTGCCAAATTTTCCTCCAGGTGTTGCAGTATTTCCATATTTTATGACCAGTCATTTACTTGCATGTACTTTAACTAGCTAAGCCAGTCAGCAATTGGCAGGCCCTGCATTAAGCACAGAAGAAAAAATAAAATATACATACAATACAAACCTGTGTAATGGGGAATGCCGTTGGTGTAGATCTCAGCTGTGCCGTTTGTTGGTGGCATAGGGAAGGATGCCATGGCAGTAGGTGACAACATGCTGGGTGGAGCTCCATTAATAGCTGGAGTAGGGGTACCTGAGTGGGGTGGAAAAGAGGCTATAAATCATTAATTGTAAGGGGGAAAACACATTTATAACAATCTATTATGTTGAAGTAGAGCCTAAAAGATGACCTTTGTAACCAGTTCACATTTTGTTGAAAAAAAAAGTGCACAATGATATAAATATGTTTATCTTGTTTCCATTACAAAACCTATGCAAGCAATAAAAAAAAATGCAGACATATCACAATAAGGGTTGCAAAAAGTCATTAAAAGCAAAAAAAATTTTTTTCCGCGTTATCTTTTGGCCCTGAAAGCAAAAGCAATTTAGAAAATAATGTTTTAGAATACTCTCTTATTGCTTCCTTTGTTTTAAGAAACAAAATTTATGAAATAAAGGTATTTCATTTATAAAATAGTTTAAACAGCACAATTTAGGCTAAGAACAAAAAAATATAATTAAGACCTCAGGAAAATGTGTGTTTATCCATGCCAAAATGTTCAGCCAGTTAGTTAAATAATACAATGCTAACAAATTCTAATTAAAGCTTGCTTCAAAATAAGAAAAGACAACATAAAACAAATAATAGCCAATTTGTTATACTTTGTAAACAAGTAAATATTTAACAAAGATCAAGGCAGAATAAAATCAACCAAAGCACCCCTATGTTGTTATGTCATAAAAAAATCTATGAGCACCACTCACACTAAGGAAGGGGGGGGGCATAGGGGGATTTTTCTTAATAACTCCATAAAACAATTTTATGTTTGATTGAAGAAGTATTTATCACTGTTGGTTTCAATAGTGAATGTAACACCTTTTCTGTCATGGAATGAAGTGTAAGATTTATTGTAATCAGATTTATGAGTAATACTGATAGTGTTAATGGCAGTAAGCCATCTGTTAAGGGACAAATACATGTATTGCTAATACAATACCTATCTGACATTGAAATGAGCAAGGGTTTTGATTTATTCTTAATTTTTATGAGTATTAGTTTTCAAATATCATTCTTATATATATCATCATCATCATCCGTCCCGTGACAGTTGCGGTCCTTGGGGGGAGTGCATGGTCACATCAACAAATAACGATCTCCACATTTGCCTATCTTGGCCAATAATTCACTTATATATATATATATTATACTGTAGTTTAAAAACAAACCTTGTCATTAAAGATATAAGTAGATTTTTAAAAACTTACTTTTAAACTTTAAAAATGCATAAGACTGTACTGACACATGATATTTATGGTTTGAAATACATGTATAACAATATATGAATATGTAATACATGTATAGATACTTTTGCTAAATAGATTGCTGTTTTTTAATACCTTTCTTGAGAATGAAAATGCTGCCATTTAAGTTGATTTATTAACGAAGATAGATGATGGCAAAAATTTTAAGTACTGACAAGGACTACAACTTTGTCAAACATGTAAATGAAGGAAGTTGGTTTTATTTTATGTTATTTTATTTTCCACTGTTTATTAAATAAATGGAATGGAGGTTGATATGTTTTTAAATCAAAAGTGAACTAAAAATAACATTTAAAAATTAATGTTAATATAACTAATTTATGTGGAGCTGTTAAAAACAAGGTTTTCAATATTTCATAAATGTAGAGGCATTTAAACGTATAGGGGGGCCCAAAATCTGCAAGTAGTGAAATATAAGAATTCTGGACATACACAATAAATTTAATTGAAACTTATTAATTTTATCCACTGCAGATTTAGCATCATAGCAAGGAATTAAGTGTTTAAAAATTTCTTAGGTATTTTTCCAGTGTATTTTAATTATGTTAATTTAAGTTAGGATGATTAAATCTTTTAAAACTAGCCAAAATTTTTATAAAATGGGATAAAAAGGAAATGGCAATAGTTTTAGGAGGGATTACTGAAATCATGTCAGATACATTTGAGATAAACATCTCTGTGTTAATATGAAAAAGTACCCTTCAAAATTTGGAATTTAAAGTCATAGCTCTGAGTATAATTTTTTTTTAAATGCAGAATCCGAGAGATGGGGTATGTATCCTGTATATGTTATGGGCTCATTTAACCTTTATCAGTATAATCCTAGTCAATTTTACAAAACAGTCTTTATGATTATGAATTAAATTGGATCATGTGAGACAAAACTGTAAATGTCATTATCTTGAAGGAAATTCCTAAAGCTAAGTACAAAGTAGTGCTAAATCTAACAAGAAAGCTAAGGAAGAGATCTGAAAAAAGCAATAATAAGACAAAAAAATATTTTTTTCCACATCATAGGGGCTAATTGGGACATAGGTACAGACAGGACATTTACCAGAAAAATGGTGCTCCGAACTCTTGAGTTTGTCATGTTGTCCCTCACGCCAATGGAACTGCCAAGCGTTGGCATATTCTTGAATCAATTGAAAAGACATAGTTACCATTTTGCCTTCAGAAATGTTTAAAATAACATTTGGCAGTTATTAAAAAAAACAATAACATGATTGATAAATCTGTATCTGTTTCTTTTATCTTGTGTTCCTAATGTAATTTACGTTGAAAGAATTTTTTTTTAAGTGACAAGGCCATCTGAAATTACATACATTTTTGTGTGAAAGTTTTGATCTTGATACTAGTATGGGATTGAATGCTGGAAATGAAACTAAAATGTTAAGAATCCTGTCTCATGTTATTATATTTGGGTTGCTAGTGTTGTTAGTGGATGTTTAAATTATGAATCTATTAATTTCAATTCAAGAATAGAAATGTGATATTTATAACATGCTTAAATACTATTGATGACAACAAAATAAACAATTGAACACAAATTCATGCAAAAATGTAATGACACTAAAATATATATAAATATATATATGTATTAACACTAAAAGCATGTGGGGTAGTAAGTTAATTTTGACACTTTATAAAACAAGATTCAACACTAAAAGACAACGATGAGGAAAAAAAATGCTTTAAAAAGTTTTGTAACTTAAGCAAAATAAAACGACAGATCTCTTTTTAAAATTTATTAAAGAATTTCTATTTTGGTAGATTGAAATTATTTTGTAAATTTGTTTCTTCTTCCCACTCAAACCTTTAAAAAACAACTTGGTTTTAAAATTCAATTGGTGTAAATAATATTCAAAATCAGTTTTTGTTTTTTCCTTATTCTATGCTTCCAACAAGCCATTTAAAGCAATTGAGTGGCTCCAGTGAATTGTATAAAAATTCAAAAGTCTCCAAAGAATACATGCAATCTAAAAATGTGTTAGATAACTTTTTAAAAAAACCACTTAAGAAAAAATAATTGAAAGCACTGACAAAAAAAGGGTAGCAGTTAAATTTGGATGAGGCTATTATATAGCACTAAGTACGTTTTATGAATCTAAGAAATGTTAAATAGAGGATCAAATTTAAATTGGCCTTTTACTATTAATTATGTCAATGTCAAAATGACACATTTCATTTAGAAACAAAAGTATTAAAGGCTGATATTAACTTATTATGAGTATTATAAATTGTCCAGTTCAAAATGTAACTGGTAGTTAAATTTTTAAGATGGAACATTTCTTCACATCCTGCAAAGTATTTCAAATTGAGGATCAATTAGTTGTTAGCAGAAAAATAATAACACTAAAGTTAAAACTTTCAGGATTTCAAATAATGTATGTGTTGAATTCTTGCACATTTAATGAATACTAAATTTTGTTCCAGCTTTAATTAACTGAAATGACATGTAAGGGAATACTAGCAGCCAGGAAAGCACAGAAACAAAAACAACTGTTGTTAAAATGTGTTCTCTGGCTTACCACTTCCAAGGGTTGCTGTAGTTGGTGTTATAGCTGTGGACACCAATCCGTTTGGTGCTGTAGGTAGACTGGTTAACTGTTGGACTTGAGTGGATAACATACTGACTGGGTTTGTCAAGTATGGTGTTTGAGCAGCAGCCATTATTGCTGCTTGCTGCTGCATAAGCTGCTGGGACTGTAGAGCAGCTGACTGCTTTGTGTAAACAGGCTGTAGATAAGAAGGAAAAAGAAGTTATTAGTTAGTGAAGGTGGCCTAAGAAATACAATTCATTTTATTGTTATATGATTATGAAAAGTATTCAAATAATTGTGAGAAACACCTTTATTTCTATTAATGTTGGACTTAAAACAAATAATCATATTCAAAACTATTATTTCTTCTCTAGTATTTGAATATAAAATGATAAGAATTTAAAATCAAAGACTAATTTTTTGTTTTTGAAAGTTTCAAAGCTGAAATCAAGTTGAAACAGAGGATATATGAAGTTAATTTTATTAGATGGTCAAAATTTATTTAAAACAAAAATATAACAATGAATGTATGTTGTAAAAGCCTCTTTCTTCATTAATAAAAATATAAAATAAATATTAAAGATGAAAATTGAATACAAATAGCTCATATCAAGTAGAAATACATTATCACTATACCCTAAGTTATGGGATCTTAATTTGTTACTAGAAATACTTCTTTCTAAAGGATAAGGCTTTTGGATAACACATTCTGTTCAGTATTTATCAAATTTAAGGTTCATATTTCCTTTTCTTTAAATAAGACATTAATGAAAAGAAACCACTTACATAGCAATATACAGAAATAGCAACATTGTCTACATTAAAAAAGAGTTATCTTAACATGATCTGATTACTCATACTAAACGCTTAACTTTTTGTAGCACTTACAACAATGTAATTCAAGAGAATACAATTATTTAGAAAGGGTGCATTTTCACATAAGTAGGAGGGCATGATTAATTGGATTAAAATAGATGTCGGAATAGGCAAGTGTGAATATTATTTTAAATATAAATAAACTTCGATTTTAGTTTAAAATTCTAGTAATTGAAATAAGAAAATGTCTTAATTTTTAAAGAAAGGATATTACATGTATATCAAAACACTTTGAAGTTAAAGCAATGTGGAAGCTTGTATGCTCTTCAAAAAATGTATTTTAAAAAAAAACAACATATCTAGATAAATTTAAAAAAAACATTTATTTCTTTACCAAAATAAATAATTTAATTTTAATTCCTTTTAAAATTTTATCTTAAGTTATTTAAAAAAATTATTTTGGGGAATTATTAATAAAAAGAGGAAAGAAGCAAAGTTGATTAAAATGCTGATTTTGTAGAAGTTTCATTTTTCACATTTCAATTTTATCTAATAAAAGTGAGATGGATTTGATGTGCATGTACTATTTAAAAATGATTTTTATGAAGTTTAGTATAATTTCGTTTTTTTTTATTAAAAGCAAAATATGACATTTCATGTTTATGAATATTTAACTTGCGGGGAAAAAAATATTAGCATTTAAATGTAAATGTGTGTGCAAGGGATGTGAATATTCACCTGAGGAGCCAGTGTCTCGAATGAGCCTACACGGGCGAGTTCGTATGGTGACTCCACCTATGAACAAGGAAACAATCAACGTTTGGGTTTTGGATTTTATTTGTTTTCATAACATTATTGTTAGTATAAACATGCAAAACTACTTTTGGCTCCTAATTATTTTCATAGCAATCTTCCATTAATTTAATGTCAGCATCATAATATTTTGCTACTGAAGAATACTTTCAAAGTTTTGTTATTTTGTGCACATCTTTGTCAGTAAGATTTTAAAAGTTAAAGTGTAAGCAGACAAGAGAATAGCATGGGTTTAAACAAGCACCTGCTGTATCATTAATAATAAAAGGTATTAACGTTTCATTTAATTAATGCACATAGATACAGTAAACATTAAACAAGATCAAAAGAAAATGTATCAAGGGACTTAATTTTGGATACAATTTAATTAATAAATAAAATTTAAAAAAATAATAAGATCAAGTATAAATTACAATATTGATAAAATAAAATGATTAAATAAAATAATGATTCTTTCTTCAATAATTCATTGTTAGTTTTGGAAGCATAGAAAATCTTTTTTTTCACCTTTTTAAAATGAAAATGTAATTTGCATTTGCTTTTGATTATGGGATATTATTTAATTAGATGAAGATTATTTTGTAATCCTTTACTACTGGAAAAATTGGACAAAAATATGAAGGGTTTGTGCAATGAGTGCGTGCAAAAAAAAATGATTTGACATTTAAATGATTGGATATCTTTGAAAAACAGGCATGGTTGAAAAACAGTGAAAAATTTGAGTTAAGCCTAAAATTTAAAAAACACACACACACTTGCAAAAAGGGCATGATGCCATATTTTAAAAGTTCATATATTTAGTTTTTGAATCCCATGGTATTGTTCTTTTTTAAAACTTAATGTTAAATTACACGCAATTTTGAAAACTTATTATTTTGATGCTGAGTTGTCCATCTGATCAGTATGGCTTTAGCAAACCAAATTGTAATTTATATGTTATAGCCATAAGTAAATCTTCTCCCTTGTCAATGCTGTTTATTTGCTGCATGAATGAGCACCAAAATGATAAAAATGTACTATGAAAATCACTTGTAATAATAGTAATACAGTATACTTTTAAAAATTGAAAATGCCCACATTTTTCGTTAATGCAAATTTGAATTTCAAAATATGAAAAAAAAATACACTTAATAATAATATTTTTTGTGTTCATCTGTCAAAGTAAAAGTTTCTCTTTGTCAAAGACTGAAACTGGCAATCAGAAGAGCACACATGACCTTTTATGCACTAAATAAACTTTAATTTAGTTATAACTGTAATATATTTATTAGAATATTTTCTTTACAAAATTCATTTTTTGGTTTCTTTAGAAATTAATTGTCCAAAGAAAAAGAATGTTGTTGCAATGCTTATCAATATTTATCATTACAATACTCTTGTGCACAAAAAATTCAAAATGAATACAAATAATTAGTAAAGTAAATAGTTTACTTGTATACTGTGGACTGTCATTAAGCTGTTACATTGAGTGGATAAGAAAGGGTCGCTATACATCTTTAACTTGTAGTGCAAAACATCAGAACATTGTCTAATGGATAATTTCTATGTTTTGTTTCTACAAAATCTAAAATCCCCCCCACCCCCTTCCCCCAACTTACTAATTTACGTTACATATATCATTTTTTGTTCTGAGCTCCATAAAGACAGAAAAATAACAGTACAACAGAACTGTCATTTAAGAAAAGTTAAACTTGTTATTTGACATGACCTACATCTTTAGTGTCTCAAAAATATACATCAAGTATTACTTCATTTTCTTTTAGAGGCTCAGAGATTTGTAGTTTGTTAACAGCATCATTTGTTAAAAATTAATTAACAAGTCCTCTGGAAAAATTATGCTCTATACAAATATTGGTTCCATTGAAGTTAGAGTTGTTTCTGAATTTGTTTTTGGCTTTGACTTTGATGTATTTGTATTTTTCATACTATCAGGAAAAAAATAACAAGTTTATCTAAATATGGTTTATGTTTTAATCAGCAGAATTAGTCAAACTTTGAGTAAAAAGAAGATTTTGATTTAAAAAAATATTTAAATGAAGTATTAGTTATCAAATTATTTATTATACATCAAATACAACAGCTATGAAGATTTTAAAAAAGACAATAGTAAAAAATAGATCCACAAAAATTCAAAAACTAACATTAAAAATTTATTTATAAATATGGCCATGCTTATTATTTTTGTGTGCGTTAATTTTGCTTTCTCAAAAATTTACATTTTAATATTTGAAACTTTGACAGATGCACTTTGTAACGATTTCTGACAATTTAAAAAATGCAAAAGTTTACACTCGTTTAATGACTGCAATTCTTAATGATTAGAAAAACATGAAAGAACATAAAACTGATACATGGAATAAACACTGAAAAATAATTTTATGTTAAAAAAAATTAACATAAACCCCCCCTCCCCTGCACAGTTACAAGATGTGACCAGTCATCAACAGAAGTAAGATTTCTTTAGGATCCTCACGTTTATTGGTAAAGTTTAAAAATCAAACCAACAGGAATTTATAAATAATGTATAAGAAAAAACAAAATAGTACTTTCCTGTTGACTAAAATAATTAATAATTAAAATTCGAGAACTACTAATAGAGGAAGTTGCCAAAAAAAAGTTAATTTTTTGTCTGGAACACTTCTCTTTTGTTTCACTTTGGTACAAACTATGTAACTGGTTATGAATATTATCAAAGCATTTTTTAAAAAGACCTTTTTAGTAAGGACTATTCTGTCATTAACAATTATTTGTGAAAAATTACAACTTCTTAAATAGCACACAAAATTATCTTTAATATCTATAATAGATATATGTGTTTTGTACTTGTATTAAAATATATTCTTTGTAGAGTTTTTTTAAAAGTTGTGTATTTTATCAGTACATGTAGTTGAAATAAAAGTTTTACAAGGGAGCTGCCATTCGAAGCAAAATCTTTGTTCACATTTTGATTTCCTCACCACAAGAAGTCAACTTTGATGTAAGGGATTATGAGTCCAAAGTTCTTTAAGGGGAATCAACATCTAATATGTAGTTTTATTGGAAGAGTTTTTTTGTTGCTTTTTAAAAACATTTTTTGTCAGGTCCCTAAAGTTTCCAGAAAAATGTGGAGACATTGCAACATCTTAAAGTGGCAGACAGGGTAACTCTTCTGTCTACAGCACTTAAAGTTTTTTAAAAATATTTCATTCACTAGACTATTGAGTTGTGGTCACATCAAGATTTACACTCTCTTCTTGTGTGTTACACTAGATATCAATATATTGCAAGGAAAAAGAAAAAAAAAGATAAGTAATTAAAAAATAAGCCTGGCATTTTTTAAATTGAAGTTTTGATGGGGAAACAAGAAAGAGTATTCTATAACATTTTATTATTTATGGCATAGGAAAATGTATTTTGGGAATTTTTTTTCCTTCAGAGCTCGTATTTTAATTAATACATTTTTCATGCAATTAATTGACTAACAAATTCTAAAAATATACTAATTCAATGAGGGAAGATAAGGATAGATTTTGACACTACTTTAATTTTAGATTCTTTTGAGTCTTTCTGTCTGAATGATAAGGTCAATTATCATTTGGCACATTAATAAAAAAAAATATAATTTTATTCGGTGGTATGAAATAATTTCCTATGTTTACAACAGCTCAAAATCAGAGATGGCTTATCTCCCTCTTCAAACCCCACCAGCTATTTTTAATTATTATTTTTTAATATTGCAGAGATGATAGCAGAAAGGCTTGCTTCATCATTCAAATATTTCTCTCTAATTTCCATAACACAAGAGCGCTCTCTAGAGAAAACACAACTCTGTCAACATTCAAGAATGCCAGGCTTAAATAATAACGATAAAATTATAACGATAATAATTTTGAAGAGGAAAAAAAATTGTTATGACAACCCCAAGATAAATCAACACCCGGCTAGTGATCGATTTTTCTATTCTTTCAATTAAAAGAAAATTTCTATGAATATTTATATTTACCGGAGCATAGGCCGCGCTGTAACCACTGAGGGCAAAGGGGTTGAGTAGTCCAAGGGGTCCAGCCATTTGTTGCATGCGACGAAGTTGTCTTTCCTTTTCTGTATCGGCAAACTTTACTACTAGACTGGAGGAGGCGCCCTGTTTTTTTTTGTGGGGTGGAGGGAGAATTAAAATATTAATAAAAAAATATCGGGATATAAAACAACATGACCTGATGAGGTGCCTGGAGGGCAAATGCCAAAATTAAGTGTGAAATATTAGTATGAACAGCAATTAAAAAAAATAATAATAAAATATTAAAAAAAAAGAATCTGAAAATGCTTCAATATTGTCAGTGAATATGAATGACTGTTTGGAAAAAAAAAGGGGGGGGGGCCTCTAAGGTAAACATAGAAATAACTAAGGGGAGGGTGCTCCGCAAAACGTATATTTAGGTCACACAGAGTTATACTCAACAGAGGGGCGACATTAGCAAGCACACGTCATCGGGAAGCACTAAGTGACGCTTATTTTTTCAGCTATATATTCTTTAACTTTTGCGATCTTCAGAGTTACAATCAGCAGGTGGGAATTATTAGTTTTCCCCATAGGATTTAAAATGATGTTAGAAACGTGTAATTACAAATTTATTTGGGTGACTAGAACTTGAAGCTAGTTTTCAAGGCGCTGATTCTAGTTTAAACGCACAATATACAAGATAGAGCTAATTACCGTATCAAATAATACAATATACAAGATAGCGCTGATTCTCGTAGTTAACCGGGAGACGGGACATGAAAGCCGATTCCGGAAAACTCCCGGAAAAAACGGGAGTGTTGGCAACCCTACTTTCATGTGGAAAAAGCTAGCTCTGTGATATTTAATGCTATTTAGGAGAATATCTCAAGGGGAAATAAAAGAACACGAAACACAACAAACAACTTTTAATATCTGGCAAACATAATGTATGAAGACACTAAAACGTGATTAATACGTGTAAACGTTATGTTCCCACTGGCCTGAGTATTACGTTATGTTCCCACTGGCCTGAGTATTGTTGCAATGGCTGGTACAGGCCTTGGAAAAAAGTGTCTCTATCGCTAAATAAATATATATATAAGGCAACTCCTTCTTGGTCAACCGAGTACATTAGTGTACACTGTACACCCTCATGGTGATTGTCGGTTGGCAAGACATCTGCCCACGAGTACAGTAGTGTACACCGTACACCCTAACGGCAACGGTGATTGTCGGTTAAACACACACGCTGTAAATCTGTCATGTCCTAGTGGGCGGGATTATGTCCAGCTTGGGTCAACCCACCGAGATGCCTCAGAGCTCAGGGCCCCCTTAGGGTC
The DNA here is from genome assembly GCA_944989445.1 of Ampullaceana balthica. Lineage (NCBI taxonomy): Eukaryota > Metazoa > Mollusca > Gastropoda > Lymnaeidae > Ampullaceana > Ampullaceana balthica. The sequence goes on from CALYLW010000104.1 coordinate 535,146, forward strand.
TATCGGTCTTTCATCGTGGTTTTTCTCTACGCGTGCCACACTACCCTTTGGGACCCATCGCTGGTCGCTCGAATGTAAAAAGAATTTTTGCGCCAGGTGGCGTGGGGAATATAATCGTGCTTGGTTACTGCACTTGACGAGTATTTCTGAAATTTTGCTTGCACTCAAGGCGAACGTTTGTCAAATATGGGCTGTTTTAAGTCATGGTTTTAGAAATTCTGTTAAAACTGGATTTGAATGTCAGGAATGTTAGCAATAGGCGTGTGACGCCGATGCTAGTTAGCAGGCTTCCAAAGAACAACCAAAGTTGTGCAGTACAATCTTCGGCTGCTGAGACGATGGGAAAACAACAACAAGGAAGAGTCTTGATTAGGAAATCTCCAATTTTGAATTATGAAAATTGTTCTATACACGTGTCATGGGAAACACTTGTCATGCGTCGTAACATCAGGCAAGACAAACATACTGTTGGCGCACAAGCCTTACAGAAACGACGCACCGGGTATTCCCAAAAGCGCGCATCATGGAAAAGACAAATCGTCTCATTCCCAATAAGAAGCCGGGGAAAAAATTGATTAAGGCAAAGTAATCCTTTCATTTATGCGCTGTAATTTCCCTGTGTGGATGTTTTATCAGGGAACAAAATGTAATTATCGTGGTATGTCATATTTAACATACAGTGGCAAATTATTCCTCATTATGTAGAGGTTTAAGTTAACTTAAAAAAATAATATTTTGAGAGGGACAGATAATGTAAAACAAGGACTAAAAACATGCCTTTAAATCTGAAAACAGTAAAACAGAAGAAAGGGCTACTATGGTGGATGGCAAACTTTTCAGGGCGAGTGGCACATTAGTGAGAAATGAAAATGTCGATGGGTCGCAACGAATCTAAATTCAGCATCGGTGCAAAAGTTCCACCATTAACATACATTTATTGATTTGTTAGATGTTGCTTCAGGATACGCGAGTCTCACAGGGGACCGCATGCAGCCCGCGGGCTGTGGTTTGCCAACCCCTGAAGCTACTGGCTGTGCTTCATTAAAATCTTAGAATGAGAAGACCACTTACCGACATCGTCTGGCTACCGTGCAATGCGTTGATCGCGGCGACCGCGTCTTGGTGATTGGAGAACTTCACAAACGCACAACCTGGCAACAGAAAGAAAGAAAAAAAAGGAAACATTAGCTATATTAAATCGAATGTTTATCTTTTAAAATGCTGAAATTGTGAGAAGTTAAGTCAGTCAGCTTTGATCAAAGAGAATTTTCTGATAAGAAGAAACTCGAATCCTATTAAAAGAATTAATTCGAAAAAAGTCGTAATTGGAAATTTGTTGGCGGTTAGGAGTTAGATTTGATTTAGAATAAATATATCCAATCTGAACTATTATTTAAACTTAACAAGATTTTTGGATTGTTAGCTTACTCTCCCAACCCCCACACTGGTTTCATGTATGACAATCCAATATTACATTTATTGACCTTGTTATCTGTTTATTAATAGGATCAAACCAATCGATAGGATTTTCTGGCATGTAGTTAAATTTTATCTGGGATGGGCCTGGGTGGTCAAATTATGGTGGTGGTGGGTAATTTGGAGGGGGGCCTTGAGGGTATGTTGGAGGGGGGTCGTGGGTGCTGACAGACGATGGAAGGACAAACAGTCGCAAATAATCAATTCCATCCGTTAAATTGTTAATGAGGTCACTGGCCGGAAGTCGGCTAGGGGTGGGGTTAGTGCCCAGGGAAAGGGCGATTGGCATGCACGTCTGCTAAGTGCGGTCCATGGGTGGCTAGCAATTCTATTGGCACGTCATAGGGGCGATGGTTCTCAGTGACATTGAATTATCTTTGAATTATTTTTAAAAAAAATTCCTTCGAATAAGACGACTATTGCAGATAGATCACGTTGCGCACAAAACATATTTAGAAAGAACTACTGACTATCACAAATGATACTTTTGAAATATAGTCTTCAAAGGTGGATTAAAAAACAAGGCCAGGGAAATAAAAAATACTATGAAAAACCATGCCATTTAAATTTAAGAAACATTATTTTAAAAATATTCCTTATTCATATTTCAATTTTTTTTCCGCTTAATATTTAAAGCTTAAATTTTCGGGGGAAAAAAAGTAGAAAAATTGCGACGGATAATTAAATAAGTAGTATTTTTCTAGATAATAAAATTATTATTATTGTTTTTTGCAGCTTTAAATAAAACCGGGGGGGGGGTGAGGAGGGGGAAGACCACCCCATTAGTTTGATAATAAATTAATGTAAAAAATTGTTTAAATGATTTTTCTTATTTCCCTCTCCTACTGTATCATTCATAGAAAACAATCAGGGAGTAAAAAACATAAATTTGTTTTTCCTTATAAATTTAGCGTTAAATATATTTTTTTTATTTAGTGGCGCTTTAAATATTTAATTCTTATCGGGGCCCAGTCGCCCTTTCCACAGATAAAACGCGACTCATTTCTCAGACATAAATCGCGATCAGAACACGGGGTACGTCGCACAATTATTCGAGAACCACTGCGCATAAGGCACGAGTGTTACAATAGGCCGGACAAGGGCAGCATCAAAATGCATGAATACTGCACAACAAAAAAATAGAAAATGCAAGAACATGAACTCGCACATTTCGGGTGTAATTTTTTCGTCTTCCTCTCTCATTCCCGTCGGGAGTTGCCACCCCTGGGGTTGGCTGAATGTCAACATTCGAGTCTCATCATAAGGGTTGCAGCCTCTTCATTAACCTAATTGGTTTACACTCTTTATTGCTGTGTGTGCTCTTCCTCTCTGTCCACCCAGGGGTTCTAAAATTATTTGTCTCCCGGGGCCCCCCAAACTCCCAAGAAGCCGAAAATGTCCCCATTTCTCAGAAAATACGTGAATATTTTAAAATATTATTTAAGAAACGTTTTTTAAAAAAATATTATTAAATAAAAATTCAAGAGATAATATGATGAATATAAAGTGGATAGGGTGCTTCCTTATATCTTGAGAACTCTTGCCATTCACGCATTTTACCGCCCCTTCCATCCTATCGAGAAGCTCCAATGTCATCATCATCAGCATATTTATGAATATCTGTCTAGCTAGGCGATGATATTACAATGGAAACGATAAATCGTAAAAGGAAGTGCAACGTGTAAGTGTAAGGTAGGTAGGTATTCGATTAACACAGCTCGGACGCATCGTGTAATAGTGGTAGGCATTCGATTTGCACAGATACGATGCGTCGTGTGATAGTGGAAGGTATTCGACTACAAACGCTCAGATACATAGAGTACCATGCGGTGGAAGGCGATTGAACGACACATATCAGATATATAACAATGCTCCTTGTTAGGGAGAGCTATTTCATGAATAAGCCTTGATCATCCGGGTATCTAAAACCATCAAATAAGGAAACTTAAAATTCGTGCACAAATCTAATAACGGTTGGAATTCACCAAGTAAGAATTTCAGGGGTCCAGCGGGATAATTTTTGAAGCCGGTTTTTTCATTTGGTATGAAACCGCTGTCCAAAAAAAAAGTTTTTAAAAAATAAAAAATGATTTAAGTGGGAAGATGATATTGCAAAAATATTGTGTACCTAGAAGAGCTAAGAATACAACGAGTGTGAATGTAGCCTCTATGGTGTCGTTCTCATGTTGGTGCAATCTGAGGCTAGAGGTGCTTGGTGATAGTTGTAATACAAAGGTCCATCAAGCCTGAGTCCTAGCAATATATTTTAACAAGAAGTCCAAGAGATCGACCACGTTGGACATGTGATGTGGGACCCGTTTATTGTTTTGTTGAGACCGATGTTTCCTGTAAGCTGCGCGGCCGCGCAGATATCTGACCGACGCCGCGCAGTAGTTTAGAATTACCGCGCATCAAATTTAAAAAAAAAGCACTAAATGGATGATATGTAACTTTGCACCCGAGTTTTTTTTACTTAGCACACAGACAAACGAACCTTAAATGGAACATTGCATGAGACCGGTCGCCACTTTTGGCCTAAAAGACTCACGGAAGTGTGAGTGAAACGAAATGAACGAAAGGTCGAAGGTCATGTTCGATACACAAAATGTGCGATTCACACAAATGTCAAGCATTGCGTCGCGCCTACTTTTAGGGAAAACGATCGCGGGGTCCCTCGTCGATATTAATTGATTAGTACACATGGACTCTTAGGGTAAATGCGTTGGCTTATCAGCACTCGATACGGTGTCGATAGTGTGATTGGGTGCCATAGCCGATAGCGGGTAATGGGTTTATTGTATGTGGGTGGGTTTTTTGGTGGGTTAGGAAAATGGTTTGTGGGGCCGGGGGGGGGTAATTTACAAAAGAACATGTAACAAGAACATGTAACATTTTAACCTCTAGACCTTATTGTGGAGTGGCGTTAAAAAAAAACATTGACAAAATATAATAGATATGGATTGCAAGATGTTATAGATGCTACAAGTGGGCATTTATTTAAGTTCTTTTAGGGCCATTTCATGGAAATTTATTTTGCATGGGTTTCCCCGCTAAAACCATTATTCCAAGGACACGAAGTTGGCTGTTAACAAAAAAACTAATCTGGTATCATTAATAAATATAAATATTTCAAGGCCTTACAAGTGGACAATGACAAGTGTTGTGTTCTGGAAAAAAAAAGGGGGGGGGCAATATATATAGACGACCATACTGAAAATATGTGTGTCTGGGGGACGGGTAATTTTACAACAAAGAAATGGCGAAAGACCCCGCAGTTGGCCGAAAAATTGTTAATTTCCTTATAGAAGGGGAAAAAGGTTATGGAGAGTCTCCCTCGACTATACCCCCAAGCTAAGCCACTATGAATAAAGCAAAAACGATTTTTTTAAAAAGGGCAAATAAAAACAAAAAGCAAAAGATATAAGAATAAATAGCTAAGTAGTTATAATGCATGAGGCAATCAATTTTAATTTTAACAATATAACCCAAAGGTAATCTAAAACCACCCTCAGATTGACATAAGGATTAAAAAAAACAACGCTTTTCTTATTCGGTATACAAGAACTAACACATACAAAGTCTCGTTCTTATTGTGTGATTAAACCAGGAAAATTAAACACAATATCAACAGTGAAAACTCTGATAAAATGTAAGACTACACATAGACCATGGATAAACATAGGATGCAATAATCTTCTGTATAAATAAGGAGCGTCGGTAACAGATAACATAATTTTTATTTCAATTTGGTATGTGTGCGCGTTGAGTCTATCTTCAGCAGCGTCGAAAATGCGGTGTGAACATAACGTATAGTTTCTCAAAGAAAAAATATGAAGGAAAGACAATAAAATCCAACAAAACTAAAAATGAGCAGTTGAATACATGAAATTGCCTTTTAATTAATTCTTATACCTGTCTTATGTCATGTTCAATTTGATGTCTCCATTAGCATTCATCAATAAAGAAAATCATCCATGAAAGAAATTTAGAACAATAATATGTCAGAACAGCTTAAAATGTTTTTGTGTTCTTCCCTTTGTAATGTTTCCTCCAACGTCGCAGTCCAAGGCAAATATCAAAGTATCTGCCAGGCCAATACGTGTCATCATCAGCAATTGCGAAAGTCTAAGGTTCTTCGCTCTATGTGCCCTCATATTATTTTTACTTTCTAATCAAATGATGCATTACACATTATATTACCTTAACTTTGTCAATCGGTCCATTGCATTGCCTCAAATACATATTTATTACACTGCCCGAACTATGCAAACAGCTACATTACACTGCATCATTTAGGCCCATGTGGCATTTCATTGCATCAGCTACACCGACGGCTACATTACACTGCATCATCTAGACCCATGTGGCATTTCATTGCATCAGCTACACCGACGGCTACATTACACTGCATCATTTAGGCCCATGTGGCATTTCATTGCATCAGCTACACCGACGGCTACATTACACTGCATCATCTAGACCCATGTGGCATTTCATTGCATCAGCTACACCGACGGCTACATTACACTGCATCATCTAGGCCCACGTGGCATTTCATTGCATCAGCTACACCGACGGCTACATTACACTGCATCATCTAGGCCCACGTGGCATTTCATTGCATCAGCTACACCGACGGCTACATTACACTGCATCATCTAGGCCCACGTGGCATTTCATTGCATCAGCTACACCGACGGCTACATTACACTGCATCATCTAGGCCCACGTGGCATTTCATTGCATCAGCTACACCGACGGCTACATTACACTGCATCATCTAGGCCCACGTGGCATTTCATTGCATCAGCTACACCGACGGCTACATTACACTGCATCATCTAGGCCCACGTGGCATTTCATTGCATCAGCTACACCGACGGCTACATTACACTGCATCATCTAGGCCCATGTGACATTTCATTGCATCAGCTACACCGACGGCTACATTACACTGCATCATCTAGGCCCACGTGGCATTTCATTGCATCAGCTACACCGACGGCTACATTACACTGCATCATCTAGGCCCACGTGGCATTTCATTGCATCAGCTACACCGACGGCTACATTACACTGCATCATCTAGGCCCTTGTGACATTTCATTGCATCAGCTACACCGATGGCTACATTACACTGCATCATCTAGGCCCATGTGGCATTTCATTGCATCAGCTACACCGACAGCTACGTTACATTGAATCATCCGGCCCCTTGCGGCGTCAGATTGCCTGAGCAGTGCCCCCTGTTACATTACATGGCCTCGACTACGCCATTGCCATCTTTGCAACAACAACTTAGACTGGTTCATTACATTGCATCAACTTTAACGACATTACTCTCTGTAATAGCTCCAGTTGTTGACATCAACCTTAACATCATCTCCATGGTGACGAGACGCTCATCTCGGACCGACCGCCCCCCCCACATTCATTCCCCCCCAACTCCTCATCCCATCCTCATGCCGGCCATCGCCCATACACGAGTTATCCCCCGTGAGCGAGACACACACCAATAACCATGACCATAACGCGACCGGGTTTTATGTTATCGCAAACAAAACCTTTTTCCCCCCCAATCTCGGGTGTGATAACATTATAAAATAACAAAACAAACATAAACATTGAAGTCTAGGAAGAAATTTGGCTTTCAAAGTAGCCGAGAGGTCATAAATTTACATAAGAGGGTCCGGTCGTGTTCGGGATTGGGGGGAGGGGAGGCCCTAGTGACCCAACGTCATTATGGGCTGGAAGAATAGATGAGACGACAGACGGGGATAGTTTGATGGGCATCATGATCTGTGGGGGAGTGTGGGGGGGGGGTTAGTCCCGTTTCTATGCATGTTGAGTTTTGTTTTCTATTCACGTTATGGACAGCAAGGGAGATGACGCGATCCTACAGGGATTTTGAAGGCTAATTATCCGCCCTTGATTTTTATTCACGCCCGCACCCTCCCCCCACCCCACACAAAACGGGCGACTAGCCTGGTCATGTACATTCAGCATTTGAGATAATATTTGTATGTGAGATTGTTCGGGGGGGGGATGGGTCAGCCCCGGTGTGTGTGTGTGTGTGTGTGTGTGTGTGTGTGTGAGGGCGGGGGGGGCGACAACGTCATAAATGAGGAGGAAGTGTGTAGACGTTATTTCTGTGAAGATTTTCGGTTATAAAGCATTTGGGGCGGGGGTAGGTCTCGGGGTCGAGTGTAAGAAGTGGGATAGAAGATGAAGGGTGAGATGGGCGAAAAAAATTAGCATGTGTCTGCTTGAGATGGACGCTTGGGTGTAGGGTGAGATGGACGCTTGGGTGTAGGGTGAGATGGACCCTTGGGTGTAGGGTGAGATGGACCCTTGGGTGTAGGGTGAGATGGACGCTTGGGTGTAGGGTGAGATGGACGCTTGGGTGTAGGGTGAGATGTGGCTTGGGATCTTTAGGTGGGCTGATATATCTAGTATAATAATATATAATATATAATAGTATATATAGTATATCCATCCCTATTGGACTGCTTGGATTTCACCGCAGCTAAGTGTTTTTTTATTATTATTTCGTGTTATTCGTTTCATGTGTGTACTATTTGTCCGTTGAGGAAGGCTCTTTGCCGAAACGTTCGCTGTTGTGTTACGTCTTGTCAGGCCAACTAATACCCTGTTTTTTTTATATTATAAATTTACCTATATCTAGTATAGACCGGTGCGTATTTAAAAAAACAAACTTTTCACCAAGTGACACAATAAATAAGAAAACGATATTTGAGAACAAATGTGAAAATTTAAGGAATAAGACGGAGAGGACAGAATGACAGACGGGAGGGCGAACGGGCTGACAGACCAACAGACAGATCGAACTTAACAGACGAGGCTTGGGTGGTTGGATGGATGGATGGATGGACGGAATAACGGAAGGAGGGACGGACGGAATGAAGGATGGGACAAATGGACATATTGACGGGTGGATGAATAGATGGATGCATAAATAGATATCTATAGATAGATAGATAGATAGATGGATGGATAGATAGATAGATAGATAGATAGATAGATAGATAGATAGATAGATAGATAGATAGATAGATAGATAGATAGATAGATAGATAGATAGATAGATAGGATGAAAACTAATCGCGAATCTTCTGCCAGTACCCAACTGGCTGGGGGCCAAATACATCACGTCTGATACCGTTGTCCGCCATTTTGTCCCCGTACCATCCAATCAGCGAATTGCTTATGACGAAACCGAGACACGCCAATGGGCCCGAAGCGCGTAGCTTTAGAAGAAGGGGGCTGGGGTTGGGAAGGGGGGCTTTGGGGTGGGTCGACATTGGTCTGTGGGCGGAGATGAATGCCAATTAATTGAAAGGAGACACTTCTGAGTTCCAGGGCGGCCATGAAAAAAAAATCCCTACCGAACCTTCAATACACAAAGTCACGCACACATTAACAATGCCAGATATTGGTCCAGATTGCATTGTGGAGGACATCAAAAGTCGAATAAAACAGTGAATTAGTGAGCGTCCCACCACCCCTTTCCACAAACACACACAATTTTAATTTTGTAATATATTTTCCTATCAAAAGGTCACAAAATGTTTTAATCCATCCATCCCTGTGGAGCTACAGCCCATGTAGGGCGTGGGTCCGCCTCATCACTTCCTTCCACTCAGACATAACCAAGGCTTTTCTTCTTCAACATTGGATGCCCAGTTGCTGCAACATTGGATGCCCAGTTGCTGCAACATTGGATGCCCAGTTGCTGCAACATTGGATGCCCAGTTGCTGCAACATTGGATGCCCAGTTGCTGCAACATTGGATGCCCAGTTGCTGCAACATTGGATGCCCAGTTGCTGCAACATTGGATGCCCAGTTGCTGCAACATTGGATGCCCAGTTGCTGCAACATTGGATGCCCAGTTGCTGCAACATTGGATGCCCAGTTGCTGCAGATATTTCTCGACATCATATAACCATCTAAGCCTGGGTTTTCCCTTGAGCCATTTTCCACTAGGGTTTTGGTGGTGCAAGCTCTATTCTATTCTGACATTCTCTCTGAGTGTCCTGCCCAGCGCTGTCTGCTCTTCTTAAAACTTCTCCTGCTATCGTGCCACGACCAAAGTTTAAAGTTAAGAGAAAATCATTGACCTAAAATCTAAATCCCATAATTTATTTTTGGTCCAGGAACCAAATATGTTGTTGGTTAAAACTAAGATAAATCCAAACTTACAATGTTAAGACTGGAAATTGTAGCGCTTAGCGTCAACTATTAGTCGGGTTTGTGCACTTCCATTTCTACTGAGCCAGAGAGAACATAACCACACGCATTATTTCAAAATTTTAATCAAATGTAATGCCCGGTAAACGGATATAATGCCCGGTAAACGGATATAATGCCCGGTAAACGGATATAATGCCCGGTAAACGGATATAATGCCCGGTAAACGGATATAATGCACGGTAAACGGATATAATGCCCGGTAAACGGATATAATGCCCGGTAAACGGATATAATGCCCGGTAAATGGATATAATTCCAGGTGAACAGCCATAAATACCCAGTAATCCACGGTAAAACAATATAATCCCCATAAACTGATGTAATTCCCAGTAAAGGGAAGTAAGCTGGGGCACAATGCCCAGACATGACCAACGAGGCAACCAGTGGAGAGATCAAACACTGCCGTTATAGATTTCTTAAGTAATCAAGTGATGACATCAACTCAATGGAATCGTGGAAACTGTTAGAAAACGGAGGAATTGTGGGAGAAGTAAAAGGTCATTGTAAGACGACCCATCGAAGCAAAAAATAATCATCAAAATCCTGACATGGCCTTTCAGAAATTCAGAGATAAACGAGAACAATGTGATTAATGGCAGAATTAGTGGTGAAAAGGCAGACCACGAGTGAGTAACAAATAGACTACGAGAGAGTAAAAGGCAGACCACGAGTGAGTAACAAATAGACTACGAGAGAGTAAAAGGCAGACCACGAGTGAGTAACAAATAGACTACGAGAGAGTAAAAGGCAGACCACGAGTGAGTAACAAATAGACTACGAGAGAGTAAAAGGCAGACCACGAGTGAGTAACAAATAGACTACGAGAGAGTAAAAGGCAGACCACGAGTGAGTAACAAATAGACTACGAGAGAGTAAAAGGCAGACCACGAGTGAGTAACAAATAGACTACGAGAGAGTAAAAGGCAGACCACGAGTGAGTAATAAGCAGACCTCGAATGAGTAAAATACACAATGAGTAAGACGACAGATGGGGCGGGGGGGGGGTAGACCAACAAAATATAAGAAATTGTAAAGAGAGGAAAACCGGAGCCGAGGCGGGCCATTGCCTCGGTCAGACGCCCGGCGACGTCACGCACAACCGCCATTATTCAACAGAAATCACGCGAGAGTTCATTACAAATATTACGTTGGCATTCGTGTGTGTGTGTGTGTGGGGGGGGGTGGCGGTGGCACCTGTGTAACCACGGGCGTAGCTGACACTTTTCACCCACCCCCTCGGGCCCCGGGGGTGGAGATATTTATGTGAATTACTTTCGTTATGTCTTGAACCCTTGACATGACATTTAGCTATGTAGAGTTCCACGATTTCAACACCTTCTCTACTTTACTTGAATGCGGGAGGGGGGCAAGTGGGAGAGTTTCCTTCAGAATGACTCAGAATCAACAAATTAAAAATCTGCAGAGGCAATACGTCTACGTCATTCATCAACAGGAATGGGCCATAACTGGAAGATGCTGGAGAGGCTGGCCCGGGATAGGGATGCCTGGAGGACTCTCGTAGGTGGCCCCTTGGAAGGACCGCACACGTCGACGATGATTGGCGGCTGCTCCACGTGAACGAGAAGGCTCAACAACAACAACAACGAGCAATACGATTGATGAAACATGCCTCGACTTAAATGCGACTAATAAAACAAACCCGTAAAAACAAAGTTTTTGACTATAAATCCCTTATATATGAGACATAACTAAAAGTATTGATTATGTTCAAACGCGACAAATGTTTACACACTGAATCTGTCTTAACTCCCCTTTGCTTTTAACCCGGGGTGGGGGGGGAGAGGGGAAAGGTCTTGTCACCGATCGCTGGACCGAGCTCAGCGTGACACGCAAAATGTAAACAAAAGCACCCCGGTACACCTGGTTAAAACACGAGATGTGTTCACCTATGGGTGGGGTGAAGTCAAGTGACCCGTAAAATGTAAACGATAGCGACCTCTACAAATAGTTTATATAGATAAACTAAAAATGCATTAATTTAATAACTGTACGTTCGATCGATCTGAATGTTTGATACGATGCATTGTTAGGTGACACGGGTCCGTGTGCCAAATTTAAGCTCGATGGCATGACGGGAAGTGGGTCAATTTTGACTTCTAATTTTCGCGGTGCCCAAGACAGAGAAAGACGGCGGTGAAGTTAATATAAGGGATTTAATAAAAAATGTCGAACACAGCTGCCTATTGTTGGATCCTATAATGTGAACGGTCGCTCGTCTCTCGAGTACACACACATCAGATGGACGCAATCTAATACGAGAAGAAATGAATCCTCAAACATCATCTCTCTGAACTGCACGGAAACGATATCGGACAATCAACTTGGACAAGCAGGGCTATGTTTCAGGCTGTCTCAAAAGTTAAAAAAAGACAAAAAAACGAGGACGTTATTTTTTTAAGACACGTCGTAAATGTTAACACCTACAAGATGACGTTAAAACTAAGCAGAAAACGATAGCTGACCTCACGCACCTCGTCCGGGAAGAGACGTCTTGGAGGCGATACATACAAATGTTCAAAATCTAAATTGACGGGGTAAGAAGAGCAAAGCTGTGTGGTAAAAAAAAAGGGGGGGGGGTAAGAAGAGAGCTTTGTGGTAAATGGGGTAAGAACACTTTTTTGGAAAGACATGTGTTGGAGGGGAGAGGTGGAGCCTGGAAAAAAAAACGTCTCGAGAAAAAACGCGAGGTTTGTCCTGTGTGTGTAAATGATCATAAATATTCATTGCCAGATTGCCGTGGTTGTGTGACGTTGATGGTACAGAATATGGGACATTCCATCTTTATTCATACATCGATATTTTAACAGGGCTACTTTGTATTCATAGGCAACATGGCTTCCTTCTTATATATATTTTTTTCCCTTCCTTTTTTCATATTGTCTATTTCAATAAAAATAAGAAACGAAGATAACTCAGCGAATTTCACATTTTAAAAAACCATACAGATATAAACGTTTAGAAAAAAAAAGATTTTTGCATGGACGGAGTGTGGAAAGAGGTTTAAAGAGTGAAAAAAAACTCCTCTGTGTGAGAATGTAAGAATCTGTGTAGCCAAAACTCTTCTACAGAATAAGCCTTCGATTTTATTAACCCTTGTTGCGTTTTTTCTACAAAATCATGTACAGTGGATTACTGAGACAAAAGCGCAAAATATCCACTTGACGCAATATCCAAGAATGGTTTTGTTAACGTTTCATCTTCCTTAAATTTGCACCTAATCTTGAATTCTTGACACGCTACAAAAGGTCTTCATGTCATTTGTTTAGTCTCAATTTTTGTTTAGTGTGAAAGAGGCAGACAATAATAATAACATGAAAAAGTGTTTTATCGCACTGCATCGGGTAGTGGGTAGTCGTTAAAGTCAATCTGGACACAATATTTTGGGACGATCGATTTGTCAAGCACAGCTTTAATTTCAGACCTTTGGAAATTGTTAATTACGGGATTTCATTATCGTGTGCACTAGACGGGATGGGATTTACTCAACATCTACCTCATCACGAACATACACATCAAAATGCCTTCAATAGAAACAGGGTACTTTATAGCTGGTTACCTAATTATAGCTTCAATATGAACACACGACTTTAAAAGTATTATAAACATTTTATAGTGTAATGCTAATATATATAATACAGCTATATATATATATATATATATATATATATATACTAGAATTTTATCACCCGTCAAAAATGACGGAAGTTTTCAAAAATAAATACACATCAGATTAAAATATAACGTAATACTGAACTTTCATTTATTTATTTTTTTAAAAAATTCATTTATTATCATATTAAACAATTTTATGCGGAACGTTCGAAAAGTGTTATTTTTGGTGCAGTAATTCGGTGCGGTGCTTTCTAAAATTAGTAGCACTATAAAACAAAATCGATCTCAGCTCCACCTAACATTACATTACAACCATACATACAGACAACGGGAATTATGTATATTGATATTACATATATAGTAATATACCATTATGTATATTGATATTACATATATAGTAATATACCATTATGTATATTGATATTACATATATAGTAATATACCATTATGTATATTGATATTACATATATAGTAATATACCATTATGTATATTGATATTACATATATAGTAATATACCATTATGTATATTGATATTACATATATAGTAATATACCATTATGTATATTGATATTACATATATAGTAATATACCATTATGTATATTGATATTACATATATAGTAATATACCATTATGTATATTGATATTACATATATAGTAATATACCATTATGTATATTGATATTACATATATAGTAATATACCATTATGTATATTGATATTACATATATAGTAATATACCATTATGTATATTGATATTACATATATAGTAATATACCATTATGTATATTGATATTACATATATAGTAATATACCATTATGTATATTGATATTACATATATAGTAATATACCATTATGTATATTGATATTACATATATAGTAATATACCATTATGTATATTGATATTACATATATAGTAATATACCATTATGTATATTGATATTACATATATAGTAATATACCATTATGTATATTGATATTACATATATAGTAATATACCATTATGTATATTGATATTACATATATAGTAATATACCATTATGTATATTGATATTACATATATAGTAATATACCATTATGTATATTGATATTACATATATAGTAATATACCATTATGTATATTGATATTACATATATAGTAATATACCATTATGTATATTGATATTACATATATAGTAATATACCATTATGTATATTGATATTACATATATAGTAATATACCATTATGTATATTGATATTACATATATAGTAATATACCATTATGTATATTGATATTACATATATAGTAATATACCATTATGTATATTGATATTACATATATAGTAATATACCATTATGAAAGACGAATTTTTAGCTAATAACGTCATTATATCTTTAAAATGAAAGACAAATGTATGGCTAGTAACGTCATTATGTGTTCAATATGATCAGACGACTGTATGGCTAGTAACGTCATTATGTGTTCAATATGATCAGACGACTGTATGGCTAGTAACGTCATTATGTGTTCAATATGATCAGACGACTGTATAGCTAGTAACGTCATTATGTGTTCAATATGATCAGACGACTGTATGGCTAGTAACGTCATTATGTGTTCAATATGATCAGACGACTGTATGGCTAGTAACGTCATTATGTGTTCAATATGATCAGACGACTGTATGGCTAGTAACGTCATTATGTGTTCAATATGATCAGACGACTGTATAGCTAGTAACGTCATTATGTGTTCAATATGATCAGACGACTGTATGGCTAGTAACGTCATTATGTGTTCAATATGATCAGACGACTGTATGGCTAGTAACGTCATTATGTGTTCAATATGATCAGACGACTGTATGGCTAGTAACGTCATTATGTGTTCAATATGATCAGACGACTGTATAGCTAGTAACGTCATTATGTGTTCAATATGATCAGACGACTGTATGGCTAGTAACGTCATTATGTGTTCAATATGATCAGACGACTGTATGGCTAGTAACGTCATTATGTGTTCAATATGATCAGACGACTGTATGGCTAGTAACGTCATTATGTGTTCAATATGATCAGACGACTGTATGGCTAGTAACGTCATTATGTGTTCAATATGATCAGACGACTGTATGGCTAGTAACGTCATTATGTGTTCAATATGATCAGACGACTGTATGGCTAGTAACGTCATTGTGTGTTCAATATGATCAGACGACTGTATGGCTAGTAACGTCATTATGTGTTCAATATGATCAGACGACTGTATGGCTAGTAACGTCATTATGTGTTCAATATGATCAGACGACTGTATGGCTAGTAACGTCATTATGTGTTCAATATGATCAGACGACTGTATGGCTAGTAACGTCATTATGTGTTCAATATGATCAGACGACTGTATGGCTAGTAACGTCATTATGTGTTCAATATGATCAGACGACTGTATGGCTAGTAACGTCATTATGTGTTCAATATGATCAGACGACTGTATGGCTAGTAACGTCATTATGTGTTCAATATGATCAGACGACTGTATGGCTAGTAACGTCATTATGTGTTCAATATGATCAGACGACTGTATGGCTAGTAACGTCATTATGTGTTCAATATGATCAGACGACTGTATGGCTAGTAACGTCATTATGTGTTCAATATGATCAGACGACTGTATGGCTAGTAACGTCATTATGTGTTCAATATGATCAGACGACTGTATGGCTAGTAACGTCATTATGTGTTCAATATGATCAGACGACTGTATGGCTAGTAACGTCATTATGTGTTCAATATGATCAGACGACTGTATGGCTAGTAACGTCATTATGTGTTCAATATGATCAGACGACTGTATGGCTAGTAACGTCATTATGTGTTCAATATGATCAGACGACTGTATGGCTAGTAACGTCATTATGTGTTCAATATGATCAGACGACTGTATGGCTAGTAACGTCATTATGTGTTCAATATGATCAGACGACTGTATGGCTAGTAACGTCATTATGTGTTCAATATGATCAGACGACTGTATGGCTAGTAACGTCATTATGTGTTCAATATGATCAGACGACTGTATGGCTAGTAACGTCATTATGTGTTCAATATGATCAGACGACTGTATGGCTAGTAACGTCATTATGTGTTCAATATGATCAGACGACTGTATGGCTAGTAACGTCATTATGTGTTCAATATGATCAGACGACTGTATAGCTAGTAACGTCTTCATCCTTCAATGTGAACACACGGCTTTATAGCTATCAACGTCATTATACGATCAATATGAAGAGACCGCTACTACGTCACTGTGACTTCCATCCATCACTTCTAAATGACCGCACTCTCTGTTCAAAGTCCATCACCTTTGAGTTAAAAACAAGCCCCCCTCCCCCCTCATCCACAATGGGTAAACGTTTGTCATGCTGGGCGCAGCTGATTTTTTATAGGGCCCCACGAAATGACGTGCGCCCCCCCCCGAAAATCAAAGGGCACACCGATGGAAGGGGCCCATTAGAAAAAACGGTCATTTTGCAGGCCAGAATAATCCCCCCTCCCCCACACCACGCATTTTCTCCCCGTAATGAAGATATAAGGGTATGTTTTAGTGCGGGCCCAGCATTACAGGGTTTCATGCGTCATAGAAAACAAATAACAGACAGGGGTAGACAATCACTGTTGGTCAGAGTTGTTCTTTAGTAGCCCTTGCCTTTAAGCCATACATTTTGTCCCGGGGGGGGGAGGGGGGGAGAGATTAGGAGGGGTTGCGGTTTGGGGAGGGGGGCTGAAGGTAATCAGGTTTCGTTTTCTAAACTATGGGACAGTCGATTGGATGTAGTCTCCATGGCGGCTGCAGGGATAGCGTGATGATCATCGGATGCCCCCCTCCCTCATGTTACAGAGTCATGCTCATTGGATGGGGCCCCCCACTGTTACAGACACAGTGGGGACGACATTATAGGGTAGATGGAGATCAACTATCCACTCACGGACTGATGGCTCTAAATGGCTGATGGACTCACTTTCACTGCACATTCACTGCGCACTTACGTAATTATGGGAAGTTTTTATGTTTATTTTTTATTCAAACGGATTCGAAGTTGGGGGCTCGTCAAGTAACCATCCATCCCTAAGCATGCATCCCTTTAAAAAAATCATACATTTTTTCATCTTGATTATTATTTTTATTTTCTATTTATTTATTTATTTTACAAAAAGTTGTTGATAAAATTAAACCAAATTTAAATTAGATCAATAAAATGAAATGGAAATGATGCAATTTCAGGCTGCCGTTTTTGCGCCAATGTAATTCGATTTTTACTAAGCTTAAGTTGTCATTTTAAGAGCTTTAAAATGATTCGCTTCTAAATTTGACTACTCGCGTAAACTTCAGCAAAGCTTTAAAGAAACAAACAAAATCAACAGCGTAAAAAGTAAAAATCCTACAATAAAATAAAAGGAAAAAAAAAGTTCCAGGCATTAGCTTCAGTAAGCTCTTTAACAAATGGATGGATTCATATTTGTATTTTCTTGACACTCCAACATTGTATGGTTTAAGAAATATAACGTACTTCAACACGACTGAATACATAATCTTTCAATGTGTGAAATGAACTACAACCAACAGTTATAAGAGTCTACATTAATTCCTCGCCCAATACCAAGTTAGCGTCCAAGACTCAGACAAGCCGCGGACAGCCTTGGCTATTATTAATGCTGACCATCAGACACGCCATACCATTTCCTCTGGACCATAATTATCTTGTCCGCGTCTGACATGCGTCACGAAAGGTTATTGGTGTGTGTCACGCTGAACAAATCCATGGACCGTGGATATTGACCAAGTACATTGACCAAATCTACGGTCCGTGGATATTGACCAAGTACATTGACCAAATAGGTGTACCATGGATATTGACCAAATAGATTGACCTAACACAAGGACCTTGAATATAGACCAAGTTGGTTGACCTAACACAAGGACCTTGAATATAGACCAAGTTGGTTGACCTAACACAATGACCTTGAACATAGACCAAGTTGGTTGACCTAACACAAGGACCTTGAATATAGACCAAGTACACTTCACAAATACTGGGAACATGATTATTGACCAAGTACATTGACCATAATAGTACAAGGGCCGTGATTATTGAACGAAAAGCGTTATATACACGACCTATGAACAAAGGCATAGTATGTATAAAATATACGTAAATATGACAACTTTTCAAACAATGGAATACACTAAATTTGAGGAGTTAAAATAGTAAATGTCAAACTAAGGAAACAAAAAACATTTTTTTTCAATGTAAACTTTGTTCAAGTTTTAATAAACCGTACCACACCTATAGATAGATAATCATAACCGTCCATATGTAGATTTACAACACCATACATATTACATCAGTGCAATTAACCAGAATCCATATGACAGTACAGATTTACAATACAAGCCACATTACAAACGTACAGATTTACACACAAGCCAAATGACAACCATGCAGATTTACAACACAAGCCAAATTACAAACCATGCAGATTTACAACACAAGCCAAATGACAACCATGCAGATTTACAACACAAGCCACATTACAATGGCAAAGAGACAAAATATCCACCACATTTGCTGATAACCGTTCCCAAAATCGATCAGTCATTACAGCCCCCCTCCCCCCCCTCTTTCATACCATGTTCTCAGCATCATATTTTGGTGTCCATGGAACAAACCGCAGACTTGCGCGGAAACATAAAGAAATCAAATATAACCACACCCACAAAGTCAACCACGCCCACACATCAACCGAATGTGGCCCTATATGCGGGTTTAACGGGGAGGGGGAGCAACGGAAAAAAACTGCTTGGGAGTGGGGAATGCCGGGGTGGTTATATGGAGGGACAGGCTCTCTTTTTGTAATCTGAAATCAGGCGCGCGAGAGAGATATGGTAGGCCAAACAGTCAACTCGGCGTCCACGGAAGTTGGGCCCGTTGCCAGAAAAAACTACGAATTGGTATTTGGTTTCCAGTGTGACATCACTTACAGCCAAATCCCCAATCGCTCCCCCCTCCCCCCTCTCTTACGCTTTTACCATACATAACAAGATTCGCCAGTGACAATGGGCACTTCCCCCCTTTTGTAGTTCAGAACTCACATCTTTGGATATCTGACAAACAGATACCAACTCCTTTTGACCCCCCCCCCACGCCCAACCTATCAGATCTCTCGCAAAAAAACCGAGTGGTCAATCAATCCCTCCCCCCACCCCCCCACACACAGACACAAACCATTGCTCCCACTCATAACTTTACTTTAGGTCCAGCCATTACCCATCGGCTGCGTAACAACAATCCCGACCCCCCCCCCTTGGTTCTCCCCACATCTAACCACCACTACCTCATCCACCCCTCTACGACTTCACTGACCACATCTCGTATATTCGTCCTTCAACCCGTGCCAAAAAATCTGTTTCAGATAAGCTGCTTGGGTAAGACATTTTTACAACGTCCACCCCTCCCCTCCCCCATCATTTAAACCCCAACCAGACCCGATGTCTTCTTCTTTCTTTCCAACATGTTATTTATAAGTCCATAGACGTCCACCAAGTCTTTCGTTAGTGTTTGTTGTATTTGGTGACTCGCGAAGTAACTTAAAATTCCAGAGCCGCGTTGTTCGAAATTTAATTTGTTCCTGTTCCTGGCCGTATACAAATAGAGACCAGTGGCGGAGGTGGGGACCCAGCATGGAATGTTTAAATTTTCCTTCATGGAATTCATCTTAAGAATCTCTTCCCCATCATCCGCCATTTTGTTCCTGATCAGTAACCTTCAACTACATAGACGTGTGTATGTGTGTCTTTAGATCTAAGCTAAAAGCTAATCCTAGCAAAAAACTGAAAGTAACTTTCGCATTGCTTCTGATATTTACCATTAATAATAGTATTATTGAACATTGAAGTAGCAGAAATGCGCTGGTGTGGCTAGAAAGGATAATACAAAATCAAAGATTTAAATTTATAAGCTATTAATTACTAATTTAAAAATATTAAATATTAGTCTTTTAATTCTTTGAAAAAATATAAAACAAAAATTTTCGTTTAACTCCCTTTAAAAAACTCTACCTTAAAAATTCTTCTTTAAAAAAACAACAACACATTTTACTTTATTATTGTGTCTTGTTAGTCTCCTCTTTGGTCCGTTGCCAGACATGACTAAACGTCAATATCTAGATACCACGTGATCTAAATGCCGCCCCAATCCCCCCTCCCTCACGCCGACTACGCACGCATCATTGTCACCACCACACTCACCTCATCGACGGTGACAGACAGGAGCGGCCCCTGGAAATCTCATTCAACAAGTCACGTGACTTATTGTGTTTGCGGCTTTTCTGATGTGTTAGGAGCTGCAGGGGGTGAAAACAAACCTGTGCCATATCAAAGGCATGGACATTTCGTTGTATTTTACTACCATGTTATCGAAAAGAAACGTGTTATTTAAGTGAAATCGTTATCGAACTAAAGTCGCCGAGGAATACACACAGTATCATGGCATATATGTGCATGTATTTACTCTAAGTAAACTGTTATTAGCACAGCTGAACAAGAAATTATGTTAATAGGATGATAGCCATCCAATTACTTTATGGGCGAAAAAAAGAGATTTTAAAAAATCGAATTAATCAGGTCCTCTACGCAAAAATCGATATTAAGCTATTCCGTGGAGTTCTATGGAAATCAAAATCGATTCTAAACACTTTCACTTAGCTCTATCAAAATCGATTACACATCGGGTTCTTTTGACTCTATGCTTTAATCTATCAACATATTGTGAAGAAACTGCGCTTCAAGGCGGTGAAATCTATTGTCAATGACGTCATTATGAGCACACGACTTCCGGCCTCATTTGCTACTCTCCAACCCCTGGGCGCAATAAAACGCGGAAAGGCGATAAAAATGCATTTTTAAGCACATGTTTTGACTATCTGTAAGTTTAAAAAATAATGAAAAAGGAAAATAAATTTCTTTTTAACTACACTGTAAATCGTTCAGTGATATGATATATACGGTGAATGTCTGGAGTCGTATCTTAACCCTGTAGGTCCAGACAAATGTCTCTAGGATGTCATCTTTCATTGAATGGGCGTCCGGCGACTAGTTAAACGATTGCATGGAGCCCTGGGATAGTTTCGGTGCAATATGATTTTTTATCGCTAAAAACAAAATTATTTACGAAAATTCAACGGTAACACGTTAAATCATTGTATGAATTTTTTCCCCCGTTTATTTTTCTCCTTTAAAGAGATTTCTGAAAAAGGAACAGGAAAGAAAACCTCAAAACCAGAATTCTGGCAATGTTGATCAGATGAGATGTAAGCACAAGTATCTCCCCATCCATAACACCGTATCACCCCGCCATACGCTGACGTCCACGCCAATAAAACCGCCATTTGTTTTTCTCGGGGTATAAGCCTGGAGAAGTGAAAGGGCAGGGGAAACGGGCCCAGCTCGGGGAGGGGGGCTGGGGGGAGCCCCGGGAAACGACTGCTTGTTATGCATAGAATAATTTCCACGGCCCCCTGACCGGCCGAGCCCTTACCACTCACTGTATTCGTATGTAATGATCTTTTCTGGCCTGATCGGAAGCTGGACTTTACCAGTGATTGGGAAATGGAGATTGGGGAGTTTAAAAACGGGGTTAGGGGGGGTGATTTAAGGAGGGTGAAAGCAGGGGTGTGACAAGGGTGAGCTCGAGGGAGGGGGCTAGATGGCGGTTCGGAAAGTTGAGTAAACACGTCACACGAACGTCAAACGCGCTCACGTCATTCGCGCATACAAAGACACGACCACGTCACATACGCAAATATAACCAGAAGATTTTTTCTTGGAGCTGATGGTGAAAAATACCAGAACTGGCCAAAAGTGTGGCTTAGCCAAAGGTTCAAGCATAGGAGATACCCAGCGTAACAAAAGTGAAACTATATTACAGTTCAAAGCAGATTTAATTTTTAATTTTGCATACGTGCGGCAATGGATTTGAAACCGCGAAACATAAGATGAACATAAAAGAGTAAAATAAAATACTCTGTTCAACCATAGATTTCGGAAACATAAAAAAAATCTCCACCATGAACACATGCACGGTTGAAGCACGTGCCTCTAATCAGATATCACCCCCGGACCCCACACCAACCCACCATCAATCTCCCATACGATCAACGCTTTAGTTACGCTAGGCCCGAGACCACCCCTCCCCAATCCAGAGGGTAAGACCAAACTATGACGACGTTCTGTGCTGTGCACGCTCGTCTGTCAGAGCAAGACCAAACTATAACGACGTTCTGTGCTGTGCACGCTCGTCTGTCAGAGCAAGACCAAACTATGACGACGTTCTGTGCACGCTCGTCTGTCAGAGCAAGACCAAACTATGACGACGTTCTGTGCAAGCTCGTCTGTCAGAGCAAGACCAAACTATAACGACGTTCTGTGCTGTGCACGCTCGTCTGTCAGAGCAAGACCAAACTATGACGACGTTCTGTGCAAGCTCGTCTGTCAGAGCAAGACCAAACTATGACGACGTTCTGTGCACGCTCGTCTGTCAGAGCAAGACCAAACTATGACGACGTTCTGTGCACGCTCGTCTGTCAGAGCAAGACCAAACTATGACGACGTTCTGTGCACGCTCGTCTGTCAGAGCAAGACCAAACTATGACGACGTTCTGTGCAAGCTCGTCTGTCAGAGCAAGACCAAACTATGACGACGTTCTGTGCAAGCTCGTCTGTCAGAGCAAGACCAAACTATGACGACGTTCTGTGCACGCTCGTCTGTCAGAGCAAGACCAAACTATGACGACGTTCTGTGCACGCTCGTCTGTCAGAGCAAGACCAAACTATGACGACGTTCTGTGCACGCTCGTCTGTCAGAGCAAGACCAAACTATGACGACGTTCTGTGCTGTGCACGCTCGTCTGTCAGAGCAAGACCAAACTATGACGACGTTCTGTGGTGTGTACGCTCGTCTGTGATAATTTGTTGAAGTAAATAGAAAGTTAATTTCATCGAGACACTGCTGTCGTGTTCTACTTCTGTAAATAGAATAAATCTCCAGGTGGGCTTGATAATCAGGAGACGGGAGTTACATAGGAGGAGGGCAACAGAGAGGCATGGCAGGGGAGAAGTGGAGCAACAGAGAGGCATGGCAGGGGAGAAGTGGAGCAACAGAGAGGCATGGCAGGGGAGAAGTGGAGCAACAGAGAGGCATGGCAGGGGAGGAGCAGGGCAACAGAGAGGCATGGCAGGGGAGGAGCGGGGCAACAGAGGCATGGCAGGGGAGGAGCGGGGCAACAGAGAGGCATGGCAGGGGAGGAGCGGGGCAACAGAGAGGCATGGCAGCAGAGAAACGGGGCAACAGAGAGGCATGGCAGCAGAGAAACGGGGCAACAGAGACTAACAGAGAAGAGGGGCAACAGGGAATGAGGGCAACCATAACCTGGAAGGTGGTTCAGATGGGTTCATCGAAGTGAAAACCATAGATTATAGGATTTATATGTTGTTATGATATGTTGTTATGATATGTTGTTATGATATGTTGTTATGATATGTTGTTATGATATGTTGTTATATGTTGTTATGATATGTTGTTATGATATGTTGTTATGATATGTTGTTATGATATGTTGTTATATGTTGTTATGATATGTTGTTATGATATGTTGTTATGATATGTTGTTATATGTTGTTATGATATGTTGTTATGATATGTTGTTATATGTTGTTATGATATGTTGTTATGATATGTTGTTATGATATGTTGTTATGATATGTTGTTATGATATGTTGTTATGATATGTTGTTATATGTTGTTATGATATGTTGTTATGATATGTTGTTATGATATGTTGTTATGATATGTTGTTATGATATGTTGTTATGATATGTTGTTATGATATGTTGTTATGATATGTTGTTATGATATGTTGTTATATGTTGTTATGATATGTTGTTATGATATGTTGTTATGATATGTTGTTATGATATGTTGTTATGATATGTTGTTATGATATGTTGTTATATGTTGTTATGATATGTTGTTATGATATGTTGTTATGATATGTTGTTATGATATGTTGTTATGATATGTTGTTATGATATGTTGTTATGATATGTTGTTATGATATGTTGTTATATGTTGTTATGATATGTTGTTATGATATGTTGTTATGATATTTTATTATGATATGTTGTTATTATATGTTGTTATGATATGTTGTTATGATATGTTGTTATGATATGTTGTTATGATATGATGTTATATGTTTTCCGGTTGATCCAAAAGATCCTTCAGGTATGTCATTTAATTAAACGATGGAAACACAGTACATGGAGTCATCGGGTTACACCGGTTCCGACTTAGACTTACGCTGTTTCGTTGTTACGAACGCGCCCCCATAAAAAAAAATATAGTCTTTTGTAATCGTTTATTTTAAAAAAAACTTTTTGTTTTCAGGTGGTAAGGAATTGTTTTCTCTTTTTTCTCAGTACATACGCCATTTGGTTGTTTACACCGCCCCCCTCTCTCTCTCTCGTGTTTTATCTTTTTTTTAAACCTTTTTTTTTCCATGTGATAAGGAATTGTCTTCTCTTTAAAAAATACTTTTTAAGACATTAACTGTTACATTTGTTTATAGCACTATACGTACAGTACATAGCAATATATTTTATTTCTTTTGTTATGTTCCGACGAACACTGAAATTCGGGTTACGATGCTTCTTAATGAAGGGGTCAACGTCATAACCCGCGGACCCCCTGTCAGAGAACAACATCTATGAGCATACAGCGTACAGTTTGGTTATAGTCTGCGAGACCTTCATCACCACACCAATCCTTATAGTTTATAGAAACAGTGTTGTTGTCAACAAGAAAACGGTCGTCTAAAAAAAAGTAAAGCCATCTTATCTCCCCCCCCCCACCACTATTTCCATTTTTATGCTATTGTGCTCTAGTCATTGTTACAGTCTTCAGTGGGACACAATTGGTAGCGCCGGTCGATAGGATCATGCAGTCGTGAATAATGGATGAATCACGTGACAATGTCGCCGTAGAACTTTGACTCAATTCTTTGACCTTCGCCAAGCGTCTCGCTTCTTTTACTCAGTCTAGACTACTTTCAGGTCGCAACGTCAACCCCAAGGCTAGGTTACTTTCAGGTAGCAACGTCGACCCCAAGGTTAGGCTAATCTCATGTAGTAACGTCGACCCCAAGGCTAGGCTACTTTCAAGTAGCAACGTCGACCCCCAAGTAGGGCTGTCAATATTGTTGAAAAATGCTGCCCGGGTACCCGTCCAAATTTCGAACGGGTACCCGGGTTACCCGATCGAAACATCGCATAATTTTCCCCGTCATGACCGCTATACAATGCTACCTAGCCACCTTCCATGCACCTCATTTCACACAGTAGCTACACGGCCGACGTCTTAGGGGCCGTACATAAATGACATCAAGTGATTTTGGCCGATTTTTACGTCACAGGTTGTCACAAAAACTTTAAGCACTCCAATATGACGTCACAAAGCTTTGCGGGCGCCCCTCCTCCCATAAAAACCGTACTTCCTTTTTTGAAAATGAGCATGTGTCAAATAACTTTATTGTCATTTAATTTTTTATTTAATGTGAAGTTGAACTCTAAAAATCGCTACTCACTTAAATCCATGTAAAACGTCATTAAATAAATTGTAAGCAATCAAATATTTCAGTGGAACTTTTATTTAAAGTTGCGCGTTTTGATGTGACGTCACATTTATTCTTAAACACATCCCTCCCCTTGTCACAAATGTGTGACCCCCTCCTCCCCTAGGTGCGTAACGTCATTTATGGACGGACCCTTATCCCATATTACACTGTTAGTAACTAATTTTATTGACTTTTAAAACTTACACATTTTGGTGTATTATTAAAATCAGTTTTTGGGCAACTCACACGCTGTAATGAGCACACGAAACACAATCGAATGGAGGGAGGAGGAGGGGGGTAGATAAACAACATCGACAATCGTAAACGTGTCGTAAACCCAATGTTTGGTTAATATAGACATTTAAGCCACCTTTTCACGGGTACCCGGGCGGAATTTTACTACCCGGGTAATCTCAAGGGCAACGGGTACCCGGGTCCCGGGTACCCGTTGACAGGCCTACCCCCAAGGCTAGGCTACTTTCAGGCAGCAATAATTTGCATCAAGACTGGAATACATTGATGATATCACCAAGGCTAGATAACTTCAGGTGGCAAAAACAGCATGACTACTTTCAGATAGCGTTAAAGGGGGGAAAATGGGTTTTTATTTCAGATAACAGTAGCAAACTTAGGGGAAGATATTTTCTTTTTCAGATAACAATAACACATTTAATGCAAGATTTCTTACAGGTAGCAGTAACAACATCAAAGGGCCTTCAGGCTTTTTGGGACACACAGCATGGTACTTACTATAAAAAGTCTTGAAGTCCCTATCGATTCGTAACTAACCACTTTATTCAATAAACATAACTTCTTTTAAAATGTTGGCTTTTGGGTATCCCTACACTTCATCCCCCCCACACCTAAACTAGTATTAACCCCCACCCTCTCAACGAACAGTAGCCCTCTCAACCCCTATACTTAAACGCCTGATGGTAAAAACAACTTTTTGATATCTGGAAACAATATCGTTCTCAAAATTTGCGGGCTCGGGTGTGTGTTTAAAAATTAAATCGATAATATTTGATGGCAAAGAGGAGTCATGCAGTGAGAGCAGTTGTGTCAATTTCACGGACACATTTCTTCCAATCCATCTGCTCTGTGAATCTTGTTATCCATCAGATGGTGGGATATGTATCCACTGCGCCGGTAAGGTTAATAAACAGGACCAATTTTTATGTCTGTCTATCTTGACTTGTTATTTGATTGTGTCTTGTATTATTTATTGACAGTCACATTAAATAAAAAAAATAGGAAAACAAATATATATTTTTTTAGCACAGAAGAGAAATAATTCAGGGAGAAAAAAATATTTTAAAAAATTGTCTGGACCGAAATAAGTTGGTCTGAAATCAAGCCGCGCGCGGGCATATAAAATTCCCCTTGTTGCCACACATTTTTATCATCTGATTAAAAAATAAAAGAGTTTCATCGTTATCGATATAGAGTTAGTCATCTCGTTTCCCAGCATTCCCCTTCTCCTTGTCTCGTGCAACAATGGAAATTGATTTTTTACGTGCGCCTGCAAGTGTGTATGTAAACGTGAGTTTGTCACGACCCCCGTCCCCACCCTTCTCCTGCTTTCACCCATGACCCCCACCCGCTCCCCGTCACCTACTTAACCTTTAAGAATCAGGGACGGGAACTTCAGTCCATTCTTGATACCGCAGAAAACAAAGATGGCGCCCGATGTTCCAGACGTGGTTTGAGACGGAGTAGTTTCCAGTTAAAGTCATAATCTCGGAGTCGTCGGATATGTTGGGACTCCTGCTCAGTCACCGAAAAAAAGATGACGGAATTACGAGATTAAGTCTACATTATTGTTTTAGTCTGAAAAGTTATTCAGATTAATTCAAGTGCACGTTTTGTATTGTATAGTCTTCGATCAGACGAGAAATCAACAGAAAGAGAAATAGAAAGATATAAAAACTTCCAGTGTCCCAGACAGTGTGGCTTAATCAAGGTAACACAAAAAGAAGATATCAAAAGTAAAAACAACAACAAAACAATATTTTAGATGCAAACAACATTGAAGATATGGAATCTGCGTCAATGATTTTGGGACAAGTGGCGTGAATTCAAAGTGACCAATTATAAAATAACTATTGTGTCACCCGTCAAAAATGACGGAAGTTTTCAAAATAAATACACATCAGAGTAAAAAATATCGTAATACACAACTTTCATTTATTTTATTTATTTTTATTTTAATTGATTTATTATCAAATTGAACACTTTTATGCGGAACGTTCGAAAAGTGTTATTTTTGGTGCAGCACTATAAAACAAATCGATCGCAGCGCCACCTAACAGCAATACACATTTCGCAGCGCCACCTAACAGCATTATAATTACATCCATACATACAGACAACGGGAATTATGTATATTGATGAATAGCTTTATGATTTTTTAAATTTGTGTGTGTGTTGTTTTTGGCTTTCTTGTGAAACAAGAAAAAAATGAAAGAGTCAACGTTTGATTCTATGGCTGCCATGTGTCCAACAGTTTGTCCAGAGAAGCGTTGTCTTGGTGAGCCATCGGGGACAAAAACTGGTGCGCAAATGACACGATGACAAAGTGGAACATCGCTTTGGAACGATATTTTTTGTGCGAATTCGTCGGGGTTAAAAATGCAGGCTTGACAGAGGATAAAATGTTAGCCGTGTCAGTGTGAGCAGCGTAAGACACGAATCTGTCGTAATGAAGGATTAGGTCTACGCGACGTAGTTTAGGATCGAAGGAGTTCCATTAGCGGAGAGTTTACACCCAGGGTGGCGAAGGTTACCATTTGTAAGTGTGGCGGAATATCGCACAACTGCGAAGTTTGTAGCTTTTCTTCCCCGTAGGAAAGAGGAGTAAAAAATATATCCTAACTCTAATACTTTTCGGAACCCTAAGACCAACTCTAAGCACACGCCTAGCCCCAAGCGTAATCCTAACCCTAATCCATTTACTAACCCTAATCCTAACCCTAAGCTCAATCCTAACCCTTAGGCCACTCATAACCCTAAGCCCACTCATAACCCTACGCTGAACCGCAACATTAACCTAAGCTGCGCTCATGAAAAATAATTTCGGGGTTTTTCTTTCAGGCGACCAGTTCCTAAAGGTTCAACAGATTTCTTCCCCAGATTCCAGAAAAATAGAAGATGGACACGGGTCTAATCCGATAATGGGGGCGGCCTGCTACGACACAGAGTGATTGTGTGTGTGTGTGTGGGGGGGGGTGATGAGGGACGGGCGGTATTTCTGAGGGCACAGCAAAACGGAACACATAAGATGCTGGACAGGATGTTAAAATCAATACCCTCGATGTCGTCCAATCTCCCAACAAAACACGTCATCTCTACAGGACCAGAAGGCCGCTAATGTGAGGGTCTCCTAACAAAGTACGTCATCTCTACAGGATCGCTATTAGAAGGGTGACCCAACAAAACACGTCATCTCTACACGACCAGAAGGCCGCTAATGTGAGGGTCACCTAAAAAAGTACGTCATCTCTACAGGATCGCTATTAGAAGAGTGAGAAGAGTGACCCAACAAAACACGTCATCTCTACACGACCAGAAGGCCACCAATGTAAGGGTCACCAAACAAAACACGTCATCTCTGCACGACCAGAAGGCCACCAATGTAAGGGTCACCAAACAAAACACGTCATCTCTGCACGACCAGAAGGCCACCAAAGTAAGGGTCATCAAACAAAACACGTCATCTCTGCACGACCAGAAGGCCACCAGAGTAAGGGTCATCAAACAAAACACGCCATCTCTACACGACCAGAAGGCCACCAATGTAAGGGTCACCAAACAAAACACGTCATCTCTGCACGACCAGAAGGCCACCAATGTAAGGGTCACCAAACAAAACACGTCATCTCTGCACGACCAGAAGGCCACCAAAGTAAGGGTCATCAAACGAAACACGTCATCTCTACACGACCAGAAGGCCACCAGATTAAGGGTCATCAAACAAAACACGCCATCTCTGAACGACCACAAGGCCACCAGAGTAAAAGATCACCTAACAAAACACGTCATTTCTACACGACCAGAATTTCCCAAAACAAGGATCTACCAACCAAAACACGAGTTTCTACAACAGGTCATTTCCATAGTTGTTGTTATTGATATAGAACATTTTCTAATCACTTATTCATAAGGGAAAATATAATAATCCAATATTCGTTTAAGGTAAAAAAAAACATATCTATTTAACTGTCATTTCTGGATATAGAAATTCTGACCGTGACAGTTACCCTGAGAGTGACAGTTACCCTGAGAGTGATGGCATTTCTCAAAATTATGTCCAAAAATCTTTTAGTTTACTTTACTCTAAAGTCGCTGGATTTTCTCTTGGCATTAAAAAAAATGAAGAGAATAAGAAGGAAAAAAATCATCCCTTGTTAAAGTGGGCTTGCGTCTCAAGGATAAAAAGGGACTTCAACAATAAACCCTTCATCTTTCCCCCACCTCTCCCATTAATTGGTAGGACATAACGGACTTTGGTCCCGTCAGCGTAACCCCCATCGGGGGAAGGGATGGCACAAAGTCTCTGTGGCTGTGGTGAATCTTTAACAATGTTTCCATTTCTTTAAGTCAAATACAAACTCTCAAAACCAGGGACAACGGATTAAAAAAAATAAATAAAAAAAATTAACGGATAATGATGTTGACCAATCATTAGCGGACGCATAGCGATAAGCTCCGCCCATGAACTTCCGGTTGTTTATTTTGACCAGGCAACACAAAAAAATCTTGGATGTTTCGTGTCCAGATGGCGTAATCATTAATTTGTGATACCGAAATTTTCTAATAGAATATCCAAATTATGTCTAGCGCAGTAATGCGAAAAATAATAAGATAATATTATGAGAAGTTGACAGGGGTGACCCATATAAGAGGGAAATTGAATGCCAATAGTCCATGTCCCAGAAGTTATTTTAGTAAGTCAATGCACGAGGGAAAAAAATGTTTATTGCGCGCCTATTTCGTCAAACTGTTATGTTAAAATAAGATGTTTAGTGTTATGGTAAGAGAAGGTGGGGCTAGGATCAGAAAGAACTAAACAAGAATTACGTGAGGGTGAACAATTAAAATATAATAATTAGGGTTGAAAAATGATTGGAAGTGATGAAAAGACGCACACGAAAAAAAACAAAAAACAAGCTACAACGTATGATTGTATGACTTTCATGAGACAAGGGCTATTGAAAGAGCGAAGTTGCATGAAAACAAAGTTAGAGGAGAAATATAGAAACAGAGTTTCATTGAGGCAGATGGTGATATATTGGGAGTATACCGTTACACAACGAGAATCAATTATATACAAAAATAAATGGTGAACTTACTAAGGTCAATGAATAAAACTGCGATAGAAAATGAAAGTGGCGGATAAAGACAGAGAGGGAGGGAGAGAGAGAGAGAGAGAGAGAGAGAGAGAGAGAGAGAGAGAGAGAGAGAGAGAGAGAGAGAGAGAGAGAAGACAGAGACAGACAGACAGACAAACCAACAGAGACAGACAGGGGGAGAGAGACAGAGAAAGATAGAACATTAAAGAGTGACAAAAAACATCACTTAACAAGAACTCACCTGGTTATATGATGGTTAAAGAGACTCGTTTCACGAATAAAACCAGGCCTGAAAGTCTGGATCAGGTAATAATTAGGTCGCGCACTCAAAGTGTTAATAACGCGCACTAACTGAATTAGGAACGCCTCTTTTTTTTTATTTATACGTCCAGTCGGGTGGACACCAGTGAAGGTGAAGGAACAGTTGGCCAGAAGAAAGTCGTGTGTTGGAGACTAAGGGCGATCAGACCTCTGCGGCTAAGAAGAAGATCTGCCAGGTCGTGACGTCAAATGCAGTTTGAAATTACGTCGGTGAAAATACTGGTGCCGTGCGTTTCTCTTTCTGAAGTCAACACTAAAACTGAACACAAGAGGCGACGTTGCTTTTCTGTGCTTTATCACTAATT
This sequence comes from Ampullaceana balthica, assembly GCA_944989445.1. Taxonomy (NCBI): domain Eukaryota; kingdom Metazoa; phylum Mollusca; class Gastropoda; family Lymnaeidae; genus Ampullaceana; species Ampullaceana balthica. The sequence continues at coordinate 567,215 of CALYLW010000104.1, forward strand.
GTAACTTTTTTTTTACACTCGTCTGGTCAGAGCCTAATTTATTCTATATATTATCAATACACAATTACATGATTTACACTGAAGGATGTTAATGCAATGAAATATATTTAATTTAAAACAATGATGTCGGATGCTGTTGATTCATGAGAACTAAATTATTATTTTGTTTAATTTCATATTATTTTTCAAAAATTATAATAACTCGAATAATAAGTTTCTGACTGAAACATTTCAACTTTAATCGGGAACCATTAATGAAAAAACGTAAATTGAAAAGAAAAATCATTAAGAACGGAATGAAAAACTAACATCTAAAAATAAATTTAAAAAAATCCCACAGTATATAATTTATAAAATCCCTAAAAAAAATTTAGTTTGGAAGTTTCACAACGTCGGAACAGCTAAAGTTTAAAAACAACCGACAAAATGCCTCTATATTGTGTGAAGCCAAATATAGCTATCGGGCACTGGAGATGCTGCACAGAACGGTCACAGCGCCTTTCACACACAGAGACGGTCACCTACAGCAACTACACAGAAATGGCTCCCCCCAACAGCAACAAGCGCTAGCTCCAGCGGCAGCCACCAAGTTGACGAGGAACTATAAAATGCCGCGGGCTAAAAATTTCTGCCCGCCCCCCCACCCCCAATACCCTCGTCACCGCATCGGTCTTCGGCGCATTCGTTCCAACGAGTGCTTTGCCAGCTCTTCGCGCATTCTGGAATCGTACGATGGCTGGGGCGACAAATCGATGGCACCGTGTGAGGGGGTCCCCCGCGTGTACAGTTGGGGGGATGTGGGGAGGAGAGGGGTGGACGAGCAGAAGTGAAGCAGAGATATAGATTTTTATTTCTTCTTTGAACGGATGAGACCATACAGAGTGAAAAGAGGAAAGAAAAAAAACTAGGTCGGAAGGGAGTAAATGAGTGAGGGCCGAGAGAGTTGGATCTTGGTATTGATGGAATGATGGAAGAAAGAAATGTCAACGTTTGATGACCTAATAGGGAACAACGGTTGGGGGGGGGCTGAGTTAGAGCTAGGACCGTGCGCTCTCAATCTTTGGATAACATGGAATAGACGGTGATGGAGTTTAGGTCGAGACTACTCAGCATCTTATACTTCTGATTTTTATTTAACATTGTAATGGTCTATTTATATATTATAAAAAAATAATAATAAAAGTCTTAATATAGATTCCAAAAAAACGAAAAGGTATTGTTCTTCACCGGGTGCCAAGAAGTGTTAGAAATTGAGAATCACTGAAAGCCCTACCCCGAACGGTTCTCTCATAAGAACCGGATGACTCAATGATTGGTCGTTCAAACTGATTTTTTTTTAAAGGTGTGCGTTTATGCTGCTGAAAAGGAGGGGGGGAGAGGGAGTAGGGTACTGTGAGAATTGGTTGATAGTCCTTTACCACCCCCTTCATCCACCCCCCCCCCATCCGTTATCGGGTACTGAGGATCGTTGGTGATAAACCTCTTGTGTGTCACAGCACGAGTCATGCAGGCCGCTCTGAGCCACGCTGATGACTTGATGTGCACGGCACAGTACCCCCCCCCTTTTTTTTTCTTCTTCTCCTTGTTCTCATTGAGGTCAATAGTTTTTTTTAATACAATATTCCCCCCTCTCTCCCACATCACCCCGCACCTACCCCACACCTCCCCAGTCCGCCATCCCTGGAGCGCATCGGGACACGTCAATATTACTGCAGTACTGACGCATTGTGATGGGGCCTGTGATCTGGAATCGCCCGGGCAGCGGTTCTCCTGTTGTTATATTTTAAAACATAATAATAAATATCGTGTCCGCTTATAGAAACGGTGTAAACAACTTGAGCCAATGCTCTTACATTAATTACAACATGGAAAGCTGAGGGATAAACTTGACGTGCCCTTATTTCCGACAGAGAAATCAACTATGGACGCATGTATCCAATACATGCTGTACAATTAATGAGTTATGGGGGCCGTAAACATGAACCCTCCTCAGACATCACTCTGATTGATCGACTGTTTTTAGAACAATGCTGCCAATAATATATACGGTATTTCAGATATTAAAAAAATCCCAACTGAACGAATAGTTGTATAGACAGTTTACGTACATTTCATCAAATTTAAGTCACTTTCACGACACAAACAAACGAGACGGACATTCGAACACTTGGCTTAATCCCACCGCTCGTCCCCATTCTATTTTCCCAACACGAACTCAGAAAAATGATGGAAGAACTAATAGATTAAAATCTCCCCCCGTTTTTTTTTGGGTGGGGGTGGGAGTGTTGAAGCAAAAGGGGTAAAGGAAACCCCCCCAAAATATCATTCCAAACAATAATCTCTGTGTTGTGGAGAAGGGTAGACACAAACAACCACAATTCTATGTGGCGGACAGGGATAGGAAGCCCCTCCAACATCCATAACATCCACCCAACATTCTATGTGGCGGACAGGGATAGGAAGCCCCTCCAACATCCATAACATCCACCCAACATTCTATGTGGCGGACAGGGATAGGAAGCCCCTCCAACATCCATAACATCCACCCAACATTCTATGTCCTAAAGAAGCTACCTGCCTGACACTGGGGTCCTTTGTGAGTCATAACGTCGTGTCTCACGGGTCCAAATCGATCATCGAATGACGCGACCTCCCCCCCCCACCTCCACCACGTAAGTGCAATCGATTAATGAATCAACTACGGGTCAGTGAGTAGGTCAGGGGTGACCACAAAAAAACATACGGTGGTTTGTGGCAGCGGTGACGAGGGACTTGGCCTTGACCTTATCACGGCGGATCAACTGCTCATCAGAGTGTCGTGTGGGTAGAGACAGGGGCGTATCTAACTCGTCGGTCGTGTTGGGAATGACGGGTAGTGGGCGAACCTTGGCCTGTAGTTAGTTCACACACCATTGACATATGTATAACATTAACTTAGCTGTTAAAATAATTTTAGCTGATTTTTTATTAAGCTCTGATACAATTTTCGGTCTGTTTGGTGAACAAAACCACGGGCATTTTGGTACAAGGTCCAAAGGTTACTTTTGTCGGCGACCGTTCTCGGGAGAAGAACTTCTCGTTCGCCGCTAAGCCCGATAGTACCTTTGTGGAAGGACAATCCATTAGGACCTCTGGTTCGTTGCTAAGCCCGATAGTACCTTTATGGAAGGACAATCTATTAGGACCTCTGGTTCGTCGCTAAGACCGATAGTACCTTTATGGAAGGACAATCCATTAGGGTCTCTGGTTTGTCGCTAAGCCCGATAGTACCTTTGTGGAAGGACAATCCATTAGGACCTCTGGTTCGTTGCTAAGCCCGATAGTACCTTTATGGAAGGACAATCTATTAGGACATCTGGTTCGTCGCTAAGCCCGATAGTACCTTTATGGAAGGACAATCCATTAGGGTCTCTGGTTTGTCGCTAAGCCCGATAGTACCTTTGTGGAAGGACAATCCATTAGGACCTCTGGTTTGTCGCTAAGCCCGATAGTACCTTTGTGGTAGGATAAACCATTATCAGGGCAAACAAATAGTCGCACTTCATCCTGAAATGCCATCTGTTTATCCCCCCCCACCTCCCTCCATAACACACACTCACACACACACACTCACTCACACACACACACGCACGCACACACAAATCACTCCTGATGATAAGGACATCAATTCCTGGGAAGCTATGAATATTTGACTGACTAACGGTCCAGAAGACGGGGCCCCGGCTCGGGCCCGACCTAAGTGACGGCTCTGGTCGGCAGATAAGGAAATTAACACAAACTGCGTTATCGTGTTGAGATAATGGGGCGAGCTGGTCTCAGGGCGGTCAGTGGTCATCACTTGGCGATCTGGCGGGTATCGAAGTCATTTAGTGCCATGATATATAACATGGCAGTATGCTGCCGCACAATAACCAGACATATATCCAACAAACCCTTTTTTTGTGTCATGAAGTAAGTGTGATAACGCAACCAAAAAACCATAGCTGTATCTATATCAAAATTTTGTTTTCGTTAAATATTTAGCAATACAAATAGCATACGTGTCTACCTCTCATATATATACAATATACATATATATTTCTCACTCTATATAAAAACTTTTTGTTTCATGAAATAAAATCATATCTACATCTATATCTATATCTACATCTATATCTATATCTATATCTATATCTACATCTATATCTACATCTACATCTATATCTACATCTACATCTACATCTATATCTATATCTATATCTATATCTATATCTACATCACTATTTATCTCTCTGTCAAAATCCTCTTCTTTCATGGAACACGACATAGTTGGCTATAGCAATCATCAATGGTTTGATATCTGCTGTATTTTCGTGAACAAATTGCGGTTTGCCAGAAATCGTAATTTAAAAAAAAATTAAATATGAATAACCTGTGAGAAAATTAAGCTATTAAAATATAAACATTAAGTTAAAATAATTTTAACGAAGAAAAAAAACGACGAGAGAAGTAAATAATGAAATTGATGTTTTAAAATAGTGGGTTGTGGCTTAGAATGTTGATGTTCTTGATGGACTCTGTTTCGTTTAGAGCACAGGTGGGTAAACTATGGCCCGCGGGCCGCATGCGGCCCGCTGCGGAGGTTTTTGCTGCCTGCGATAATATTGAAAAAATCCATAAATTTATATTAAAGATTGATGTTTTTACTTGAATCGAGGCTAGCTCTTCGTTAGGTGCGGCCTCTTGAAGTTTCATTTCTTACTAATGCGGCCCTCGCCATAAAAAGTTTGCCCACCCCTGGTTTAGAGTTTAGAGACTTGATAAAAACTTTGCCATTTATTCCTGAACATCTCGGCTCACACAAACACACAAAAAACGCGAGTTAATTGCAGGGTTATAATAAAAAAGAATAATTTAAAAAAATTGTTGGCTCAAGCGAACACGAGAAGTAATGGATTGTAGGATTATTGGGGTTTGGGGTAAAGGTATATTGTCCATAAAGTTATTCTCATGAATATCTTAACAACAAAAAGACAATACTTGCAAAAATAAATGCTTAGTGATTACATCTAAACCTTTATTTCACCCTGCCCTTCCCCTACTTTTTTTTATCTTCATCACACCTTCAGGAACAATAACGGCTCTAAAAAAAGTAATTCTTTAACCTCGACTCATAAACCTCTCTGCTCCCCCCCTCCCAATGAACGACACGATATTCATTTTTTGTGTTTAAATATGACGTTGACGAACCAATCATCGACTCACCTGAACACACCTCTCCTCCCCCCTCCCTTCCACACACCCAGTCCCTTTGAAGAGTTCGATCCGCGGCTCACCTCGCCGTTCAAATACCTGGCCCTGCTCGACACGACAGCAGGTAAGGGGGATCCCGGCAGGTGTTTTATTAAATCCACCTCCTTCTCTGCGACACAAAGAAACGACGGGACGCCAGCGGTTCTCACATGGATGCTACGTGCACCGGGGTCGTGTGCCGTCTTCATTCAGATGAAAGAGTTGAAGTGACATGTACTCATCGTTGAGAAATTGATATGGAAAAGTATTTAGCTTTTTTCTGAATGTCAAATTTAGAAATGTTCAGGAACCTATGTACTACTTTGAAGGCGTCAGAGTTGCAGGTTCAGTTGTTAAAAAGTTCAAATGACGTAAAATCTCAGATCTTGACTTGGAGGGTCGGTTAATAAATCAGGTGACATTGAAAGTTTCATGGCTTGCACGTTTTAACTTATCTAAAAGGTGGTTTCCGTTATTTTTGTTTGAAATGCCCATTGTGAGAGAGAGAGAGAGGGAGAGAGAGAGAGAGAGGGAGAGAGAGAGAGAGGGAGGGAGAGAGAGAGAGAGAGAGAGAGACAGAGAGAGAGAATGAGATCAAGACAGAAGAGATACACGAACAATGGGAGATGGTTTGAGCTGGAAATCTGTCATATTTGCTAGCATCCTTTTGGCATAACGTCTGAGGTGGTTCCAAAGTGGCACCGTAACACATTCGGCCTGAAGGGCGATCATAATTTTTTTTAACCCACCACAAATTTCTACATGTTTTTTTCCGCTTGGAATTGTGTATGTATGCTATTTTCGCCGTCGATAGAATAAGTCACCACGAAATTTAGTCTAGGGCTGCTACAAAGGAGATTAATAAGCACAGCGCAGATCGATATTTCGTCTGGGCAAAGAACTCCTATTCTTTAATAACTCTGTTTACACCAGTTATTACATCGGGGCAATTAAAAATTGTAGAAAGGGAAAGCAGGACAATTATAGCATCAGACGGGTGACAGATCTACACACACACACGCACAGATGAAGTAGACGCTAACGTAGATATCTGAAACAAAACGGGATGGGCGATAAAAGAAAACGAATATTTACGTGCTTAAAGAAAACATATTCTCAAATTCAAATGGTAATTACTTCTTAAATGACATGAAAAAGAAAGGAATTTTTATTCGAAAATTGTCAGTTAAAAACTGACAAGAGAGCAGTGTATTAAACAAAAAACAGAAAAAAAGAGGAGTCAAAACGCATGCGCAGTTTGTAGCTCGTGTGACACAGGAAGGACTAAGTCCTCAAGGGAGGGTCAGGTTGAATTAATGCTCATATGCCAGGTGGTCGCCCGGAGAGGTAACAATGGAAGTAAGGCGGGTGAATGACGTCATAGCTCGAATTACATTTTGAATAAGAGCGAATTGCGGGTCAGTTAAATGAAGAGGCTAAATAAACGAGGCTAAATAAACGAGGCTAAATAAACGAAGAGGCTAAATAAACGAAGAGGCTAAATAAACGAAGAGGCTAAATAAACGAAGAGGCTAAATAAACGAGGCTAAATAAACGAGGCTAAATAAACGAGGCTAAATAAACGAAGTCACACAATTGTAGTAAACAATGGCGCCGAAGACTGAGGTGGGCGTGCGATAAACGACAGGCAACGAAAATAAAAGTGTGGATGGAAGTGCGTAGTTCCCATATGGCATATTGAACAAGTTAAGGGGGTGCTCGGATAGGTGTGTGTGCAACAGATGAAAAGCCGTGATTAGTGGGAGTCAATGACGTCACGGCCACACGTTCCAGGCGGAGGGTTGCATGTGGTGACCACTAATTGTACATCAGGGACACACTGACTTTTGATTTTGTTTGATGTTTTTAGTTATCAAATATATCACCCCAGATTCGGCACAATATTTCCATGTGAAAGAAAGGCTTCACTCGTGACACGCGACGAGCGAGTCATTCCCTTGACAGTTGGCTATTGGCGTGAGGAAACTTTTCATTATTAACTGTGACGATGACACGGCAAGATTTATATATTTTAATTAGGGCTGTACCGGATTCAAATTTTTTAATCCGGCCGCATTTGGCCGGATTTATCGATTTGTAAAAATGGTCGGATTTTGGATTTACCGGAGCAATTATATATATTTTATGGCTCTACAGGCCATCTGGATTTGGCCGAATTTCTGAAGTAAAATTCTGCCGGAGCCGGATTTGTAAGAATGACCAGGTTTCGGATTTCCCGGAGCCGAAATTCGGTACACCCCTAATTTGAGTGCAATTATTTACTATACATATAAACAGACAGTCACATCTCGTATTAAAGCGAATACTTAATCATATGAGAAAAAAAAACAACAACATGGATTTATATAATAAAAATATATAGAAGACCAATAATTTGTCTTTAGGGTTGAAACCGCAAGAATAACTTTCATCTGTATGATGCATGTTTCAGTGAACATGTATTTTCGGACACGCCATGAAGACTGATTAGGGCTGATTAGGCTAAACGTCTGAGGAGACAAGCATTCGCCTAGACCTGGAAGGCGAACCAGATAGAGTGGTGCTCAGCTCTACTTGGAACCGTTTAAAAGAACCATTATACAATTTTAAAAAAAAATCACGCCACATTTATTGATTAGTCTTAAGGCCACGTCACGATACAGTACAGCCCCCTCGGGGCAGTGTGACGACAAAGGTAACGGGAGGTGTGCTGGTGAGGGGCGGGATGGTGTGAGTCAGGTGGAGGGGGATGGGGGTGCGGGTTAGACGGGGGTGTTGAGGGGGCGAAGTGTGGGGAGACAGGGTGTTCGGGAGACAGGGTGTTCGGGAGACAGGGAGTTCGGGAGACAGGGTGTTCGGGAGACAGGGTGTTCGGGAGACAGGGTATTCTGGAGACAGGGTGTTCGGGAGATATGGTGTTCAGGAGATAGGGTGTTCGGGAGATAGGGTGTTCGGGAGATAGGGTGTTCGAGAGACAGGGTGTTCGGGAGACAGGGTGCCTGGCAGACAGAGTGCCAGTTGAACAGGGTGCCTGGCAGACAGGGTGCCTGTCAGACAGGGTGCCTGTCAGAAATGGTGCCTGACAGACAGGATGCCCAGCAGACAGGGTAGCCGATGAACAGGGTGCCTGGCAGACAGGGTGTTCGGTAGACAGGGTACCCGATGAACAGTGTGCCTGGAAGACAGGGTGTTCGTGAGACAGGGTGCATGACAGACAGGGTGCATGACAGACAGGGTGCCTGGCAGACAGGGTGGTCTGTAGATAGGGTGCCCAGGAGATAGGGTACCCGGTAGTAAAGGAATTGTGTCTGTTTATCCGTCTGTAAAAATTTCCAAACAAATATACAAAGAAGTATTCATTTGAATTAAAACGTTCATGTTATATAATGTTTTCTTTCCACTTAATAGAAATGGGGAAAAGGGGGAAAAAAAAGGGGGGGGCAAATCCTAATATTTGTGATCGAAGAATGAATACAGTCTTAATACGGAGATTATTAGTTTATACAAGGATTCCTAGTTAATATAGTTATTTCTAGTTTATACCGGGATCACTTGTTTATATAGTCATTTCTAGTTTATACTGGGATCACTTGTTTATATAGTCATTTCTAGTTTATACTGGGATCACTTGTTTATATAGTAATTTCTAGTTTATACTGGGATCACTTGTTTATATAGTCATTTCTAGCTTATACCGGGATCACTTATTTATATAGTCATTTCTAGTTTATACTGGGATCACTTGTTTATATAGTCATTCCTAGTTTATACCGGGATCCCTTGTTTATATAGTCATTTCTAGTTTATACTTTGATCCCTCGTTTATAAAGTTATTCCTAGTTTAATACAAGAATTCCTAGTTTATGTGAAGCGTGGCCCGGGGGCTCAAGACAGTGGTACAATTATACATCTAACTTTGGCGTGACGTCACATGGGAACTAAAGACGACAAAGACGGGTGGAGAAAAATCGATTCCAACAAAATCGAACAGTTCGGTCCATGGCCTGATGCTGGTGGTACTATTTTAATTGCAGGGATTCTCGTTTTAGCTAGTCCATGCCCTTGGACAGTAGTTTTTTTTTAATACAAGGATTCCTTCTATATGTGGTTGAAAACCTGTTGCAGATGTTACGGTGTTAAAGTACAAATTACAAAATACCAACTGATTGCAACAACAACAACAAATTATTTTTTTAATGAAAGCTATTCAACAAATTAAAAGAAACAAAATGGCTACATTTTCGGATAGGGGCCGTCCATAAAGTACGTCACGCTCCAGAGGGGGGAGGGGTTTTTAGAAAGTGTGACAATTTGTGACAGGGGGGAGGGGGGTGTCCGGCCATGTGTGACATCACGCTGTTTTATATTAAATTTTGATTATTTAGATTTTTGTTCGAAAGTGTGACGTACTTTAAGTCCGAGATGTATGAAATTTTGTGACAGGGGGAGGGGGGAGTTAAAAATGGTCAAAAATAGCGTGACGTACTTTATGGACGGCCCCATAGTGTTTACACAATCAAAGCAAGGGGTATTATCTTCACTCAGGAAAAAGCCTGTCCACCTTTCAAAAACGAACTAAAATCATCGGACCATTTCCTTTTCTTGTGTTTCACCATTACAGCGTATTTGCTGAGTTTTTATATTTCAAGTATTTAGAAGAATGGTTGTGTTATATTTAAAAATATCGTGTAAATGACATAAAAGCTGGCGAAACGTAAAACAAAAGCTGCTATTAAAAATGAAATAGTGGGCGTAAAAAACAAAACAAAACAACGATGGTATAACGTCAACAGAGCTTCATCTCTTTACTCAACCAAGTACTTGAAATAGTTCATCTACTCATAGTGACATACAAGTGATTGTCTTTGATAGCTATACTCACACCGACTTAACTGCTCGAAATAATTACTTGATGTAACACAGTGTATGTTTTATAAACAAAAATTTCCCTTAAAATTGCGTATGCTCATAGACATTAAAAAAAACACGAACCTCCGGGAAATACGTTGCCAGTTTGCCACGTCGTTTTTTAAATCTTGTTCAGAAAAGCCAAAACTGCGGAGTGTGAAGAAGAAGCAAGAAATTTCCGGAAATTAACAGATTCGAATAACATTCGAGACGTGCCGAAGAGTTCTGCTACCCGGAGAGTTGGGGGGAAACATTGAAATCCAAAGACAGACATTTAGGGAGTTTAATTATATTTGAGATGTCTCACTTTCAACACCAGTAAAATAGTTACCGTGGGGTTAGTGTTGGAGGATACGAGTGTTGATTTAAGGGTGGGGTGAGGGGGGGGGGACAGTTCGCTTCTTCTAGGGGTAGCAAATCCTCATTTAATCGGATTAAGAGCGGTAATAATTGGAACACGAGACATGGGCCGAGGGCTTGCGTTAAATCTCGCCAGTCGATACGACTTTTTGGGGGGGGGGCCCAAGGGGGAGGGGGCGGGAGGAGGACGAAATGGGTCAGTGTGGAGGGGGGGTAGATGAGATGGAGAACTTAAAATCAATGGAGATAATGAATGGACACGAACCAAATAACCGGTGAAATGGATTGGCTGTTGGGGGGAGGGGGAGGGTGGAGGGTCCTTAAAAAAAAGAATATGTGCCAAATTTAATCTCTGAAAAACACCTGGCAATCCTTTGTGATACCCTTTGTGATACACTTTGTGATAGACTTTGTGATACACTACGTGATACACTTTGGTAAACATCTGAAAAAACTTCCAACGCGTAGATAAAAGATTACTTGCGGATGATCCAATCTCAAATTTACATCTTTTAAAACAAGAATTACTTTACAGATTTAAGAATTTAAGATATGATTTAAAAGAAAAAACGAAACAAAACAAATCAACTTCTTCCTTTTTATATTTCTAAACAATCAATGTCTTTTCTAATTTCTCAGAACAAACACAATTATAGCTCGGGAGAAACATAAAAAAAATTCACATTATCTTAACGATTATCTGCCTTTCGTTTTTTTAAAAAATGTCTTTTTTTTCCAACAGTGGAATCAAGAAATAAACAACAGATATGATCATTAAGATAAAATAAAAACAACGAAATTCTTACAGTTCTTCCCGTCGCGTGCTTCCAATCACAATGGTCCGGGCATCTGCGTGGCACGAGAACTCCAAACCTGGGGACTCTGGCCTCACAGAGCAGCAGTTCTTTCCCCTATCACCCACAGCGCCCCCCACCCCCAATGGACTCACGTATTTCGTTTCAGCAACTGGCTCCGAGGTTGAACACAAATCGCCCCTCGTTTTTTTGCACATGGGTGGTGTGTGTGTGTGTGGGGGGGATACATGAAATAAGGTTTGTGGGGGAGGGGGGGGAACGTGAGTTGACGAGTGTGTTGGTCTGTTCGGAGCTAGGACAGAGGGCAGTGGACATGGCTCCCAGTAGAGAGATTTTTTTAGAGTCGATATCGAAGGCACCAGGTGCAACATATCTTCGTTATGTTTTTTCCCGTTAGATGTTCTTTCTTTTTGAAGGTGTCTGACGGCGATGAGGCAGTAGATATTATTACAGCGTGTCGGGCCGTAGATATTATTACAGCGTGTCGGGCCGTAGATATTATTACAGCGTGTCGGGCCGTAGATATTATTACAGCGTGTCGGGCCGTAGATATTATTACAGCGTGTCGGGCCGTAGATATTATTACAGCGTGTCGGGCCGTAGATATTATTACAGCGTGTCGGGCCGTAGATATTATTACAGCGTGTCGGGCCGTAGATATCATTACAGCGTGTCGGGCCATGGTTGACGTGCATGTTTAAAAAAACAACAACAGTTGTGCTCCTTGAAAAAACGGTTGATCGGATACTTATTAGTTGACCACCACACATACAATCTCGGCTGGGGTACAGGGAGCACCGGGTTCGAATCTCCTTGAAGGCAGGAGCCTGTTCCCGTGGCTAAGAGCGTCCCTAAGTCCACCAAACTACGAATGGCTACCTGATATTAATTGGGGCAAAGTAAAGGCGGCTGGGCATTGTGCTAGCCTTACTCGTAAGCCGTTAGAAACTTGTATACGGTGTTTCACTTGCCCCATACGCCAGCATGGTCATGGTCTGAAAGGGGAACTTGACACATCCAAACAACCCAAGATAGCACATGCTAAAAATTAGAAAGTGCATAAGTATTGATATCTGAAAAAATTAACTCGCATACAACCGGTGACGTGCCATTTATTAATCCCAACATAAATTTAACAAAAGGTTAGATAAAGACTCTGGTTTGTAATTTCTGATTCAGGCAACTCAGTCCAAGCATCTATCGGATTTACAAATATATCAATTGTGACATTGGTAATTTGGGGTCTTTACAAACAGATAATTGCTGTTTGATCCCGGCTAATGCGGCTATGATGACCCCCGTTCTTTGATTTGATGAGATGGAAAATCTGACACATTTGATCAATAACACATGAGAGTTTAATCCCTTCTTCTGTCCAGGATTTTGCATCCTCCTTCCGATCCCACGAGTTAACGAAAATAAACTAATAAAACAAACCCGTAAAAACAAAGTTTTTGACTATAAATCCCTTATATATGAGACATAACTAACAGTATTGATTATTTTCAAACATTTACAGACTGAATCTGTCTTAACACAAGTTTGCTTCATAACCCTAGGGGGGGAGGGGTGGGTGGGAGGGGGAGAGGGGAAAAGTCTGGTCACCGATTCGCTTGACCGAGCTCAGAGTGACACTTCAAATGTAAACAAAAGCGCACCGTCGTTTCGTTGGGTCGCCTCAATGCTCAAACTTTCACGTGGCAAAAAAAACAATAACAAATCGTGAATTTAAATTACATACCTCATATAAGGATAAACTAAAAATGCATTAATTTAATTACGGTACGTTCGATCGATCTGAAATTTTGATACGATGCATTGTTAGGTAAGACGGGTCCGTGTGCCAAATTTCAGTTCGATCGGATCATGGAAAGTGGGTCATTTTTTACTTCTGTTTTTCCGCCCGCCCGCCGAGCCCAAGACAGAGAGAGAGAGACAGAGACGGCGGTGAAGTTAATATAAGGGATTTAAAAATAGAACCCAAGTCATGCTATTGTAACGAGTGACGTCAAGAGTTTGTGGTTCACGTGATTGTTGGTTACAGTAGGCCTCAGGGCCACGAACTGGATTTACAGAATGATTGCTGCGATGAACACAAGAGGTCGCCTTTGTTCGATTTTTGGTTGATTTCATTCAATAGTTATAATAACCTGATGTATTTACCACAACGAATTTCATAAAGGTAAGTTGTTATAGGTCAGGTGTGGGAAATGATTCGTGCCCTGGGGCAACATGATCTAAAGTGGTCGGCGCAGGGCCGATTGTCAAAAACACACAGTATTAATAAATAGTTAATCTTAGCAGCTACCAAGCAGAAAAATTAAAATAATGAATTTACAATTATAACCATGTTTTAATAAGTTATATAAACATTTTACACAATATAAGGAAATTATTTTGAGGAAATAGGATGTAAAACATTAATTAAAGTATTCTTAGGGACATATAAAAGTGTCTGAAGGGCCGCATGTTGCCCGCGTGCCTTAGTTTGTACACCCCTTTTCTTTCCTTGGCTTTTTAAATAAAGAACATTCAGAAAGTTGCTCTCTCATTCTCACCTCCACTATGTTATATACCAGTCGGAGATTTCGATAATGACACATGTGACATTATATTTTGATACAAAGACGCATGTGCCGGTATTTCATAGTAACCGAGCGACAGATTGCAACTAAAGGAAGTGATGTAAAATGAAAACGAGAACCAGAGCAAGGTGCTAAGAGCACGTCAGCCGCAATGGCAGCAGCTTCCCTTGCAGGCGGTTATCTCCCGTTTACTTACTGCCCCCAGTTGACGGGTGAGTGAATCGATGTCAGGTGTTCGGTCTTTGTGACAGTCGGGTACATTGAGCCGGTCTTGACAGCCAGATGATCGATACGTGTTTTGCGGTAATCGGGCCATTTCTCTCAATTTACTAACATTTCGGGGGGAAATCGGTGGTCTAATTTTTTTTTCTTCTCGCGATGAAATACAAGAAACGAGAATTTAGAAAATTGGGGATGGGTAGAGAGAAAGAGAAATAGCGGCGTAGGAGGGATGGGAATCATTTGGAAAATTCTTAACGGCTTGAAGTGAAACCATTGGAACTCGATAAGTTCGGTTGATCAAAATGAACTAAATTGTGTACATTCTCTTGTTCGGTGGAACACTGTAACAGGCTCTTATAACCTGTCTTATTGTTTCATCGACAAGCCTCATGAGGCGTTTAGGTCCATAAGGAACGCCATCTAAAGAACTTACAAGTTCGAACCTGTAAAAACCCCGATACATCGCACGGCATTAGGCCAACAGGTGCGCAACCATACCGCGCATTTCGGAACCTGGGTTTAGTTCTAGTGTTTAAGCCGTGAAATTAGCTGTGTATTGGACGATGGTCAGTTCTCGACTGAGTGCTATTGGGCAGTTTCCACAAGAGGTCGCTTTTGCTCGGTCTGTAGAGCTTTTTGTCCCTTTCGCCTTCAGCCAAGCCTTCTAGCCCAACCCTGTAGCTATAAAACTACCAGTTGAGTCGATGGGAAATCGGCAAGGGGCTAGCGGTCGGCAAGGGGATAGTGGTCCCTCTCTTTGGCTAACAAGTCATGCTCCACAAACTCCGCGTTAGTCGTGATTAGCTGCAGGACTACTCTGCCACAATGTGCTTTGTTGTTACCCACTGACTCCAGAATGGCATTGACTGTCTTTGACTCGAGTGAGAATCGAAAAAATTAGAGCATGTGATGAAAAGGGAAGTAACTTTGCTAGGCATCGGCGTACATCTTTCAGACCCCTATGGGTCGCTACCAGCTCACCATCGGGACTGGTCCGAACCACTCCATAGGGGCAGACAATTCTACAGTTTCTAGCCCACCCAACAAAAAGGTGGAGGGTATTCAGTTAATCCAGAGTAACAGCCCCTAGAGCCGTCCGTCGCTCTAGACTGTGACCACGCCGTGTCCGGTTATCGGGTCCCAGGGCGTGTCCTATTGCAATGCCCACATTTGAACACTCCGTGGAAGTTAAGATAAGGAAGGACTTATCAGGCTTAACAATCTGAACCATTAGAACGATCAAAGGAAAGGTTAAAACAGGAGATATAAGAATGTAAAAGAAAGTGTATGCATTTTGAGAAACCGAAGAATTATGACATCTTTGAAATATTAATATGTATTTATAAAAGTGATTACTCCATATCATCAATCTGCAGCCAGAAAGTTAGCTCATAAATGCTACTTATATTCTCTTTAGTTAATAGAAACAGTTATGAAAACATGAAATTAAGTCGAATTTGATAGCAATTTTTTAATTAAATTGTTTCATTTGATTTGATTAAATGATGCGGAAATTAATTTTTAAAAATACTTTCATTCATCGAAATCAAAATTGTTCAAAAACTATCTATCACGTGTGAAAAATAATGTGGGTACTACTTATCATCAAAATGCATACTCATAGAATGAAATTAAGAAATCTTTCAAAATTTAATTTTCTGTGAATTTTTAAAGTAATTAAAGAAAACAAATTTTATCATACAACACGGCCTGTTACTTGCGGCCAAAGATACCCAGAGATCGATAAAAAATCTCCCTCAGTTCCCGGCGTTAGACTGATCACTAACAAACGTTTTCACTTCACAAGCAGAGTCTCCGTGGCTCAACCAAAAGATCTGATCAATACCATAAAGCCCTGGGTTGGACTTTCCGGAACTTACAAATTAAAAATGAAAGACCGGGTCAAGGGAGAGAAATGAAAATTCTGTTAGAGATGGTTTGTTATAAACTAAAGCAGGAGTCCTAGAGTTCTGGCCCGTGGGCTGCTCCGGCCAGCAAGCGGACTTTGCACTCGATCAGCTTGACTAAAGTCCGTTAAAGCAGCAGGGATAAGATTGGACCAGGGCAGTGAACATTGCTTTAGTTTGAATATTTTCATCTTCGCATTTTCAATTCTTATTTATTGGATAGTTTTTTAGTGGTTGGTTATAGTAGAGAGGTATAATAGTGTCAGCTATTTATGTCAAATGATAGATGATAATGTGGAAAGCCCTTTTGGTATCAAAAAGCTTTTAGAGTTTTTTTTTCTATCAATTGAAAAAAAAACCATTTGAAAATCCCACAAAACCTCTCTTCGAATTCCGCCTATGTTCGAAGTGCGATGTTTCATATCACCCCTAACACACGAGCCGAGCAGCACATTCCACGGTTCGTTACCTTCTACGTCAACAAGGCAAATTACAGTCTTGTGACGCCAGTGTCAGTCTCTTTATGGTTATTGTGGCCTGTACTTTAAAGCCAGAGAGGCGACTCAGTGGCAGTGGTCATAATAGGCGGCTAATTGAACTCTGGACGAGTGTCTGTCAATGGAAGACAGATGACTTCGACAGCGTTAACTGATGTCATGAAACTGTTTTCCTGTCCAGTTTCCCCCCATTTAACGCCCTTGTTCGCAGATTTATGATTTTTTTTTATACTGGAAACAAGTAAATGGTATGACTCAATTGATAAGTTTTTAACGAAGAATGCTGCGAAACTCTCTTCATGCTCTTGGAATAGGTATGTAGCAAACTCATTTGATATTTTTTAAATAAATATGAAGCGAAGCGCATTTGATATTTTCCATGTTCTTGAAGTAAGATTTCACAATCCATTAATTTAAAGAAAAAAAAATCACGTGATCCAGATGCCAATGCAGATCCACCAATGAAGAAATCTTCACGTCTGCAAACTAACTCCACACGAGGCCACAGTTAATCCCCCACACCAAAATAAAATAAAATCACACCTCATCTCCACTCCCCCGCCCCAAAAACACCACGCCACATCAGCTCCCAACATCCCGACTAATCTGGAAACAATTTTCGGAAACATTCAATACATATAAATCAGCCAAGCCAACCAAGGCCTCGAGACGTGGCTGCCAATCACAAATTATGTCAGACCTCCTTCCCCGGCACCCCCTACTCCCCCCCTATCCTTCCCAGCGCCCTCCTGACCGATCACAGATGATTACCAAAAGGGCCGCATCTATCATCCACTGGCCATGACGCCCCTCTTGTGATTAATCAATCGAAGGGATATTTTTTTTTGCAATGCTCTATTTTTGTGTTTGCTTTCGCACAGTGTCTCTCAGTAGAAGACAACATCGGACCAAAAGACCAGATGAAAATCAATGAAGTTATGCAGAGGCGGCTCCTCAATGAGGGGCAATACGGCTTAGCCACCTCCCGAATTGGGGAAACTTTTATCTAAAAAAAATATTTAAAAAAATTAACAAACTGCGTGACCTGTGTAGATGGTCAGACTTTAATATTATATGTAGATACCTTATTTACCATCCGTTATTTTTACAATTGGCGACGATTCTCTCACGTCGGCGAAACATTTCCGAACATCGTTGGCGATTTAATTGGTTCTTACGGGATGCTAATTTTGAAGCTCAGCCTGAGTTGTGAAGTGCTGGACTATTCCAAAACATGATACGTGTCTTTTTGGGGAAACTTGGGTCGGGGCGCGGGACGGGACATATAAGCCGTATCACAAGCAGGACGACTGGCAACATATGTGGGTGGCCCCAGATAGCTGGACGTCGGCAGATGTCCACTGTGACGTGTTGGCCTGGCATCGTGACCAGGAGAAAAGAAAGTCATTCATTCAGCCGTGTGCACATTAAAAAAAATCGTATAAACAAGAGTTCAAATTCTTTCCAAATAACATTAACAAAATTACTATTTTCTATAACTAATCGATCTTTTACCACTTATTAAGAACGCAAAGACTTCACGCATGACTAGTTTCATTGTTACTGAGAGCTAGCTAACAACCTTCAAGTTATTTTTCAATCGAACACTGAACAAGAAACATCGCAGGATTCAATTTAGAGAAAAACTATAAAAATATTTTCATCACCCCGCGGTGTTTGTCAACTAACTCCCCCTTGCTCACCTTTCACCTTAACCCAAATAAGTCAGCTGGTGAATTGAACACCGGTAAGTTCCCCCGGATTAATGAATTGTGTCAGGTTAGGGATATTGGTCTCTTGTTTCACACTCGGAGCCTTGCGATGAATTCAAAGAGACCTCGGTCAGCCACAACGGTTCGTTTCGTCGCCATGTCGTATTATTCACATTGTCGTTTTTTTATTACATTGCCGCTTAGTCACCTTGTCGTTTTATCTCCTGTCGTTTTGTGTGGTTACCAACCACAACATGTCTCAAGAAATGAATTTCTGATCTGCAACAGCCAAATCAACTTTTACAATGAGGCAGGAAACTATTTGAAAAAAATTAATTAATTAATTAATCTACCAACTGTCGATCGCATTGATCGGCCCAAACTTGACGTTGTATTCCCAAGATTCATACACTGTCGATTTTATCAGTCTTAAGCTTTCGAGTTTATTCTTAAACTTCTCACCAAATGTCTTAAGGCTTTTCATTAAATATTTTGTTACCTTGATCAAATCCTAAACCACATTTGATCTGTCTTAGAAGAACTTCCTCCCCATTTTAATATCTGCCAAATCTTCTCACGTATTTAAAAGTTGTAAAGAATAATTGATGTTCGCTCATGTAAAAACACGTATTGTAATTTATTTAAGCAAACAACAATTTTCATCATCAGCCGTCGATTCATCAAACAATCTAAGCTGCTACATCCCTCCCCACCCCCTTTCCCATCCCATCCTTACTTGATAAAATCATCGTAAACAATTATTTGGATCAATTTATTTTTTTACAATTTTTTTTTAACCGTCTTCCCATTTTTTTCCCCAAATCTAGCAACAAACCTCCTCCCTTTCCGCCTTCCCGACTTCCGTCTTTCCGAACTTCCGGTGTTCAGTCCCTTTCAATGTTCCAGTTTAATTTTCACTCCATCCCATTTTTCTTCCCCAAGGACCAGCAACTTCGTTCTGAAACATTTGGCTATTTCGGTATTCCTTAACGAGGGTCCCTTACTTAGCAATTAAAATGACCCCTTACTTAGCAATTAAAATGGCCCCTTACTTTAGCACTTAAAATGGGCACCATACTGTGCCAATTGTTAAACTTGTGTTTTAATATTTGTTTTCACCATACGGATTTTATCATACTTTTAAAGTCTCAGTAAAATAATTTTACTTTGACGCTGTATAAAACAATGTCCTAATAGAACCCAGAAGTCGCTTTATGAAGTAGTAAGTCCAGTATACGACATCTGTTCAAAAAGATCATTCTATTGACAACAAAAAAAAGTATTCTATATATACTTCTTTATGTGTGTATAACAATAAGTATTACCATGATGTCTTTATTCCAGAAACATTTTTTCCCCTTTCCTCCAAGTTTAGACTGAGATGTTACACACAGAGGACACGAACACTGAATACAGTTTAACCATCCACTCTATCTATACAGTTTAACCATCCACTCTATCTATACAGTTTAACCATCCACTCTATACAGTTTAACAATCCACTCTATCTATACAGTTTAACCATCCACTCTATCTATACAGTTTAACCATCCACTCTATCTATACAGTTTAACCATCCACTCTATCTATACAGTTTAACCATCCACTCTATCTATACAGTTTAACCATCCACTCTATCTATACAGTTTAACCATCCACTCTATCTATACAGTTTAACCATCCACTCTATCTATACAGTTTAACCATCCACTCTATCTATACAGTTTAACCATCCACTCCACCTCATGTGGACGTTGTTACATCTGAACATGACTCAAGTTTAGTACGTTTATATGTGTGTGTGCACGTCACTAATGTACATTAAATCTCAAGCGATGCGAAAACAAAATTCTAAAAAAAAACCACGATATCAGTCACAGAAATGTTCACTTCTCTCTTTGTTGTCATGTTTGTTTTCACATTCCCTCTTTTTATTTCAGTCTGTCAAAATTGTTGCACCTGTCCAAAGATACGCCTATACACCACACCCATGGGTGGGATTTATGGTCATCTCAACTCCGCCTTTCACCCGTAGGTTCCACCCAGGAATCGTGTTTGTCCAGTGATCGACCTTGGCGAGAAATCTCATCAGCAACCAGTGGATTCAGTGTGTGATTGTGAACATGACGCAGTTTATGAATGTTTTGAAATGTGTTTAATGGGGTGGGCGGTGGTTGTTGTCTAAAGTTAACACATTGTCCCAGATT
This sequence comes from Ampullaceana balthica, assembly GCA_944989445.1. Lineage (NCBI taxonomy): Eukaryota > Metazoa > Mollusca > Gastropoda > Lymnaeidae > Ampullaceana > Ampullaceana balthica. Next base: position 587,699 of record CALYLW010000104.1, read on the forward strand.
CTTGCGAAGCAAAATGAGAAATGAAAGTGGGCGTCAAATGCTATTTATAGTCATGATCGCCAAAAAATGTCTAGTCTATGTAACAACTACATTCAGTACAGTCTAGTCTATGTAACAACTACATTCAGTACAGTCTAGTCTATGTAACAACTACATTCAGTACAGTCTAGTCTATATAATAAATAAATTCAGTACAGAAACCGTGGGCTGCATTCTTCCGTTCAAATATTGGTAAGAATAAAAAAAAAGTTATTTTTTTAAACATTTAAGTGCACTTCTTAAATAAAATCGAGAATTTGAAATGATCCGATGACTAGTTCACATTTTAATTAAAATAAAAAAATCAACAGTCTAAAATGCCACGATGCACTTTATAAAGTTCTTAAATGTACGATAACATCAGGAATCCATTAGGAAACGATATTAAATTTCCCGGTTTTGAAAATACAGCTATCAATTTCTTGAAATGAAGAGTACGATTTAAAAAAATAAAACCCACAACAACAACAACAAAACAAACAATTTGTAGGTTCCACGGAACGTAATGTTGCTGTTGTAGAGCGAGTAACGTATGCGACGTCCGTTGGAAGAGCGTTTCTTGGAACGATGCTACGTCCATTTCAGGTTCGCGTAATATTTTGGTTACGTCGTGTTTATTAAGCTGCACACCGCAGTCCAAACCCAGGGTTTGGGTCAAGGTGACCCATCTCACCTGTACGGTCCCAAGTCACCTTGTCCACCGGCATGTCGTGCGTCACCTGCACAGGGAGAAGAGCAGAACCCCCCCCCCTCCCCCTTGCATTGCGCCCACCACCCTTCAAAGACGTAATAGAAGGTGGACACTTCATTCCGGAAACTCATATTAATATCGGATATAAAAGACAGATTTTGGACAAAGATATTCCCTCACTTGAGAGCCTCGGGAGATCCCTTCTCGACGGCTTGCCGAGGGCATCATTCTGTCTTGGCTTTCCTAACTTGGCTCGTGTCAACAAATATCAATAATTTTTGTATTTTCTCACAATCAACAATTGCGCTCCTGTGACCTAGATATCCAAATATATTCACCACAAATACCCTATAAACCACTAACCACTGTCTTCTGGTTTTTTTTTCTTTGGTTTAAATTTCTATATTTCAAATATGTTTTTCTCTATTCCCCCAAAACCACTGTGTCAGCTACACATTGCGTCACGGGGGCAGTGTCGCAGCAGACGACCATTAAAGCCGGTCGTAACGAGATAACTCATGGCGGTGTGCACGGCGCATCAAAGCGCGGATTAGTGGAAGAAAGAAGCCGAATCCACCGCCAACACGCGATACTTGGAACTAAAAAAAATAAATAAATCGATTCCGTCAAGAGTTCCAGAACCATCCTCGCATCGCAGACACCCGTTACTCATACACCTTCCACCCCTACCACTACCACTGTCCCGGAGAATCGACTTTCCCGTGCAATCAATGTTACCGTTTTATTAAAATACAAACAAGGGAGAACAGTGCTTTGTGGGGCATTTACAAAGTGGAGAAAATGAAAAAAAAGGGGGGGGGCGGGTGGTAAGGATATTGTTCATACGTGAGGCCTTTGAGGGAAATAAAACAAACCCGTAAAAACAAAGTTTTTGACTATAAATCCCTTATATATGAGACATAATTAACAGTATTGATTATTTTCAAACATTTACAGACTGAATCTGTCTTAACACAAGTTTGCTTCATAACCCTAGGGAGGGAGGGGTGGGGGGGAGGGGTGGGTGGGAGGGGGAGAGGGGAAAAGTCTGGTCACCGATTCGCTTGACCGAGCTCAGAGTGACACGTAAAATGTAAACAAAAGCGTACCGTCGTTTCGTTGGGTCGCCTCAATGCTCAAACTTTCACGTGGCAAAAAAACAATAACAAATCGTGAATTTAAATTACATACCTCATATAAGGATAAACTAAAAATGCATTAATTTAATTACGGTACGTTCGATCGATCTGAAATTTTGATACGATGCATTGTTAGGTAAGACGGGTCCGTGTGCCAAATTTCAGTTCGATCGGATCATTGGAAGTGGGTCATTTTCGACTTTTGTTTTTCCGCCCGCCGAGCCCATGAGATGATGAGAGAGAGACAGAGAGAGACGGCCGCGAAGTTAATATAAGGGATTTAAAAAGGGAATACATTTTTCGAGAAAAGGAATAGCGCGCCAAGTAACGAACGCGACGTGATGTGTTCACGGAGTTGAGCGGTTAAGAGAACAGTTACTTAGGAATTTCACTGAGAAAAAATAAATCGTACCTTCAATTTGACATATCATGTCTTGTCTATATATAGACATCAAATTTCTATTTTAAAAGTTTCCAATAAAATTATACCGTATGGCTGGATGAATTTGAGTTTGCGACCTTTCAATTATTTTGTTGTTGTTGTCGTTGTGTTAGACAACGGTATCGTTACTGTTAACATTGAAGGCGTCAGGTAAGAAACGAAGGATGTGATCATGGTCAGAACAATAATGACGTCACCTAAGTGCAGAGAAAGCCAAAGCAGCAAAACACTTTGTGCGAGACAGTTGGGCCAGTCACCAAATCCCGGATGCAGATTTAGTTATAAAAACTGGAGCAGGGGGCACTTCTGGTCGCAAGGGACTCGTGGGCTTGGATAAGGGGGTGGGGGTGGGTTAGGAGAAATGGGACAGTTACCACCAAAAAATGACGCTCTTCTGTAGCATTTCTATTGGCGTAACTGGAGCACAAACTTGGGACAATAATTTTAATAATAGGCGCGGCGTTTAAATTTTGGTAAGACAGATTAGGCCGCCACTGGCTCCGCCCACTTGATTGGTCAAGTAACAAGGGTTCTCGTGTTTCTATAGCACAGTGAGTTCAGTTAGGATTATTTGAATAAAAATAGGTTTTATATGGTTTTGAGGGGAAATTTTTTAGTTCAATTTGTAAAAAATGCATTCTCCTCTAAATCGTGGCATCATAATCAATGTTCCCTGATAGGTTCTTTGATCCGTGTGAAAAGTAGAAAAACAACAACAACAAAAACAACAACAAAAACAACAACAAAAAAAAATAAATAAAAAAAAACAACTCGTGTGCTAGAGTTGGATGGCACCCATTTTTTGGGGGGTAAATTTTTTTAACCAAATTTGCTGCGCGGTAATTCTAAACTGCTGCGCGGTGTCGGTCAGTTATCTGCGCGGCCGCGCAGCTTAAAAGGCTGGATCATGATCCAATCCAAGTTTGTTCAGACAAACAGTGACATGAAAGCGGAAATGATATGCATCAACACATTCCCCTATCTTTATGTTTTCCCCTGTACGTGATAGTATGCCACAGATATGTTAGTATTTTGTCAAGGTGTTGATGGTGTTACACGTCACAGATTGGGTCAGCATTCGGACGGCAAAGCGTATGCATTCATAAAAGGTGTTCGCGACCTCCATCCAATCCGATGCATCTTGGTGGCGGAATGACTGAACTCCTCAATCCACTGCCATGTTGACACGTCATATCAACGACAACTGACGTTTTGTTTCCAAATTTAGACGCGCTCATCTTGCACTCCGAAAGCTTCCACCCCTTGGATTGTACGGGAATTCAAAGAATAGACTCTACTTCCCAAGCCCCGTTATCTTCTGTTTTATCCTCAAATCTAAATCACATACACTCCCCCCTCCCCACTTAAAAAAAAAGTCAATTCCCTCACATCTTCTCCCCTACCCATTTTTTCCTATCTAAAACCTCGCTTTGTGTGAAGAAATGTCAATTGTTCCTGTTGTATTTTCTTCCACGTTTTTCATATCCCCCACCCTTTTCCACCCCTTTCACATCGCCCGTCCCTAGTCATCCCAGTTCCCGCCTTCACTCAAGATATCGATCACCCTCTCGTCTGCTCGCGGGGCTGCCATCACGGGCGTCTCATATCAATTTGTGGATGCATTGAGTTTACAGGTCGCTTCAAAAGAATGTCCGTCCACTCTTACAATAAGGCTGGCGTGTATAAAAGAAAGACCTCCATTCGTTACATCAAGTCTGGCATAAATAAAAGAATATCATCCCTGCGTTATAAAGGATGTCCTATATAAAGACATTTTATCCCTATGTTATAATAATGCTGCCCCAAATAAAGGAATGACGTCACTATGTTACAATAATGCTGCCCCATATAAAGGAATGACGTCACTATGTTACAATAATCCTGCCCCAAATAAAGGAATGACGTCACTATGTTACAATAATCCTGCCCCATATAAAGGAATGACGTCACTATGTTACAATAATCCTGCCCCAAATAAAGGAATGACGTCACTATGTTACAATAATCCTGCCCCAAATAAAGGAATGACGTCACTATGTTACAATAATCCTGCCCCAAATAAAGGAATGACGTCACTATGTTACAATAATCCTGCCCCATATAAAGAAATGACGTCCATATGTTACAATAATCCTGCCCCATATAAAGGAATGACGTCACTATGTTACAATAATCCTGCCCCATATAAAGGAATGACGTCACTATGTTACAATAATCCTGCCCCATATAAAGGAATGACATTGCCAGATGACAATAATGATGTGTTCTCTAATGAGTTTTTATCTCCTCACTCCACTACTTTTTTTCAATTCCTCAAATTAAAATCTTTCTTGAAAGTATAGAAAAGACATAGGCAGGACAAGCCAAGGAAAGGAGTGACGTAAGAACAAATGGAGAAAGATAGAAATTAGACAGAAAGAACGGAAGGAAAAATATCCTTGTATTGTTTGTTAACTATCCCTCCTCCCCCCTCCCTCCCCTTTTCTTCTAGCCTCGGCTTCTGTCCCAACAGCATCAAGGTTGATATTTTTAATGTATAACAATATAAGGCAATTTTACGATGGCTTAAGGCACGGATAGCCAGTTTCTTCCCCTATGTTCAGAATTACCCCCCCCTACCCCAGTTTCTACTCTCGCGTCAATCGATGCAGCCCCGAGGGCACGAAGGAAATCTTAGACTCTGGGCGCGCGCCGAGACAGAACAATCGATAACTCTGGAATAGGCTGGCGGGGTCAGATTCATGCGGGGGTCAGGGGTCACTGGGGTTGTCTTGTCCGTACACGGATGAGAACGGTTTTTGGGGCGGTCAGCCTCTAAGACGGACACATAGGGGAAATATATGTGTGTTGGGGGCGGATGGTGTTAAGGTATGAGTAGATGAAGGTTTTGATTGACAGGTCATTGGCTGCGGTGGACCCAATGACCCTTAGATATGGAAGAGGCACAACAGGTGGAATGAGAATAAAATTCCTATAGAACAATGATGACCTGGTTTTTTTATTTTTAAAAATAGTCTTAAAATGTTCAAATAATTTTTTTAAATATATATTTCAGACAAGCGCTGGGACGTGTTTGCCCAGAATGAAAGTGTTCAGCGTGTGCACGGATAAAATTAAGATATCGTCTAAGTGGGGATAAGAGGGAAGAAGCGAAACAAATGCCCGCGCTTCTAGTTCCAAGCACTTAAGTTAACTCGATTCTAGCAGCTTGGATTGTAGAGATGATTTGACGTTTGATTTCAATGGCACCCATGCCCAGTCAGACCTCACCCCCCCCCCAAACCGGCTCTTAAAACATTTTTGGACAGTTGTCTGCCCTACTGGTGTTTTACATACAACTTGGAGTTTGGGAGAATTCAGACATCAAAATAATTTTGGCGTAAGCCTTCAATTAAATTTTTAGTAAAATTGAAATAAAATCCTCTGAAACTCTTTCAGAAATGCCGCCTTGGAGCTATCGATGCGTTAATACTCGCTAATCCTCAAATTTAAGATTTTAGCTCCGTGGCTTGGACTTTACGAAACAAATCTTTTGAATTTTGTTATTAAATTTGTTTTTTAAAAAGTGCTGATGGAAAGAAGGTGTTAACAAGCAAACAACCGTCTGGGTGCGGTTGAAAGTGGGGGGGGGGAGAGGGGGCCAGAAATAACAAAAAAATCACAAAAGCAAATGCATCGGCATCTGGCGTCCGACGGTGGATCTCATGGTATTGGCGTCCGACGGTGGATCTCATGGTATTGGCGTCCGACGGTGGATCTCATGGTATTGGCGTCCGACGGTGGATATAATGGTATTGGCCTCCGACGGTGGATATAATGGTATTGGCGTCCGACGCTGGATATAATGGTATTGGCGTCCGACGGTGGATCTCATGGTATTGGCGTCCGACGGTGGATCTCATGGAAAAAAATAATAACTAACGCCATTATTTATTTTTGTTACACATTTCGCGCCTCAAATAACCCCATCCTAAAGGGGTTGTGAAGACTCGATAGTTTGACGTCACGAGTTCCGAGCCGGACCCAGTCTCAAAGGGAATGGCAACGACTATGTGTTGTCTGTTGTAGAAATAATTGGTCGAATCTATAAATATCTTCATACACCAAAGAGCTGCCCGTTCAAGAGTCGACTCTTAGACACCCACCATTAATTTTTTTCGTTAGTCCGCTAAAGTTAAAGGACAGTCCTATAATGATAATATACATAAGGAGTCCAGTATTTGCGCGCTGCAACAAAGCAGTGGGCTCCTGAAAATCCCAACACAGGAAATTAAAACAAAACATTGTAGAAGAGCATAAACAGCGTCGGGCAGGCTATGAATATTTTGTAATGTGTATGTACGTGCGTGTGTGAGTGAGAAAGAGAGAGTGAGAAAAGGGGTTATAGATTTTTTCTCTGGGTCATACAGTATACCGAGTCTATTTAAAAAAAAGAAATATGGCCATGTGTGATCTCAACATAGATATAAGGACCACAAGTCAATAATGGCAGTGTAGCAACTTTCTGGTTGGGGCAATTAAGCAAAGTTTGAGAACCACTTGGTCAGGGTGGGAAAAGTGCCAACAAGTTTATTGATGGTTGGGGGGGGGAGGAAGGGGAAAGCCTCTGATTTCGCTGTAACATAGCGAGGGGGCAAGTTACATACATGGCCGGGTTGTATTATATTTACCAACGATGTATGTAGTCGTGAGAGACGGCACTTTTGTATAACGTAGAACAGGGAGATTTTTGGTTGAATGCAGAAGGGCTTTCTTAGAGGAAATGGGGTGGTAAAAATATAGGAGATTCTAGGGTGGAACTAGACTTAGCTACGGTTTTTGTGTTACAAATAATACATCTTTCGAGCAATGATAGTAAATGAATTGATTCGTCTAACAGAGGTCCCTACGAAGCACACCCATCTATTAGTACTGAAATTTAGTACTGGCATTTGCACATTCTGGCTATTCGAGTTATGGAAAAGCCAACTACTGACAGCTGTCAGTGGAAACGCCACACTATTGACAGATGTCAGTGGAAACGCCAAACTATTGACAGCTGTCAGTGGAAACACCAAACTATTGACAGCTATCAGTGGAAACATCAAACTATTGACAGCTGTCAGTGGAAACACCAAACTATTGACAGATGTCATTGTATCAACCAATTATTCGTCGTTAAAAACAAAACGAAACGACACTGGTCCAAAGTGCAAAGAACTAAGTCAAGTTGTCTTCTAGGGTGACAGTCAAGATTGCCAAGTCCAGTCCACTGGAACTTTACCTCCCCTTCCCCCCCAGTCTGTTGAGGCATGTCATCACCAGAGGGCGTGAAAAGCACTTCACGTCTGCTCAGCATGACGCCAGAGGTGGTATTGGTTAAAGCAAGATTAATTAAAGAGGGGGGGGGATCTAGAGGCGAGAAAAGGGGTGAGGGTGGGGGAGTGGCTTAGCTTGTCCATGGTGGAACTTTTCCAGAATTTTTCCGAAGAAGTGGGGATACAAAATTTTTAATGAAAATGGATGTCAGGTGGAAAAAAAAAGCAGGGGAAGAACTACAAACTGATTGAAAGCTTATAGAAGGGTTTCGTGTAGCGTCTGAAGAGTGTTTTTTTTGGTCCTCTTTAAAGACGGTCTCAAACATCAGAGCTCTGTCGAGCATGCTGGACTCGCCTAGAAAAAAGCGCTAAAAGAAACCACCATCGTCACGAAGTTTGAAAGAAGATAATGGAGACGCTAATTGTTGTGACAATGTCCGGTCGTTTCAAATAGAACTATGCCAGAATAGAGTTTCAAGATTTATTGCTGGAGAATATTCCCAATTAGTATGAGCAGCGTCTTTAGCTGAATCGTTAAGCTTAGAAACGCAAGAGGATTGGAGAACAAAGTCGGATAGAACAATAGTTAAAGACAATAAAGCCTAACTTGGATATACAACAAAACAATAACCTAATACAATTATTCAGATAGACATTTCTTTTTGCATGTTCAAGAGCAAACATAGAACAAAACCTCAAATATAGAACAAAACCTCAAACATAGAACAAAACCTCAAACATGGAACAAAACCTCAAACATAGAACAAAACCTCCTTCTTCGTCCAGGCTGACTTTCTGGGTTGGAATGAGTTTCCTTGAACAAATTAGGAAAACTACCGCAGCATCAACATCTATAACTCTAACAAAAGTGCAGTATTAGATAGAAAACACGAATAAGCGCAGCACGCAATAATCTTCTGTATACGAGTGTATGTAATATGTAAGATTCGACAAGATAAACCAGTTTAAAATTGACTAGAATCAGTCTGCGAATGTTAATCTACACTTTGGTATCAATTGATTTCATATCTCTGCAAATAAATTATCAATTTTTTAAAATTAATCTTGAGGCTAAATTTCTTGTTTAAACTTGGAAACTTTTTTTTTAGAATGTTGGGCGTGGTTTATGCAGTGGCCAACGGGAGAGGGCAAGGCAGGGGGTGGGGCTGTATTACAACGAGCCAATGGGTGAGGGGGGAAAGTTGAATAGCGGGGAAGGGGTGGCCATAATACATTTAATTGACATTTTTATTTGTGGGGTATGCAAATTGAAGGAATATTTGTCACGTGGGACTAATAAATGTCCCAGGGACATTAAGGGTTAATTTATGCATTAAATATGAGGTTAACTAATTAGAGGTTATCTTGACACAGAGAAGTAAGGATTGGGGAAGGAGTGGGGAAGGTGGGTCAAGGACGAAATAAATAACACGGATATCTTTTTCTCTTGAGTAAACAGAATACCCCAAATAAAAGAAAACCGACCCAAATTAATAAAAATCCTCTTAATTAAAGCAAACAGCCACTCATAAACAAAACATTCGATGAAAAGAAAACAACAACACAAAAACTGATCAAAATGTGAAAAATAAATACGCAAAATCTAAAAAGGAAAAAAAAAGCGCCCCCAAAAACATGATTGTAGATAACACCCCTTAGGAACTCAACATCCCTAATAAATAAATGAATCTAAATGAACAAAACAACTCCCTGAATGAACGAAGGAACAAAAAAAAACCCCATATATATATATATATATATCATATATATATATAGAATTTTAATTAATTTAATAAAAATCCACAAAATGAGGGGGAAAAGTCTTATTGTACAAAACTCCCCTAATGAACGTAACTGGAAAACATAAAAACTTTAACCAACAACCCCCCCTCTTCCCAACTCTGCTGGGGGGGGGGAATTAATAAAACGATAAATGAACAAGATAAAAAAATCACTCACCTTTACTGTTGCCACTCTGGTCCCTCAGGATCGTGCACTCCTCGATGGTGCCGTAGGAGTGAAAGAGTTGTCGAACGTCTTCTTCTGTCTGGGATTTGTTGAGCATGCCCACGAATAGTTTACGGTCTTCTGTTGGTTGACAGGGAAAAGGCAGACCGTTAGTTTTGTTATATTTTTATATCCCTTTGTTGGCGGTAGAAACAAGAACATCGACAAACAATCAAGCTAATTGGATTAAAATGTTACGTTATAATAATTCACAACGCAAAAATAGGAAAATAATTGTAATGAATTAAATTGATTTGTGTGACATTTAGAAAAAATGAATGGGACAATAAACGTGTCTGGGATTTTTTTAAATTGTATGTAGCGCAAGTTTTGTGGTCTCACCACACATAACGTTATATATTATGTTTGATTGAAGTTGTGTACCCCACACAATGTCTCACCACACATAACGTTATATATTATGTTTGATTAAAGATGTGTACCCCACACAATGTCTCACCACACATAACGTTATATATTATGTTTGATTAAAGTTGTGTACCCCACACATAACGTTATATATTATGTTTGATTAAAGTTGTGTACCCCACACAATTAAACAAAGAATGGGAAACTTGTTGACTACATGGACTGAATAAGGACTTTATATTAATATTTTAATTCATTTGTGAAAATAGTAAATTGGTAAAATGTTGAAGATAAAATAAGATAGGAAAAAAAAAGCAAAGAGTAAAGATGGTTGAACAGAGTCTGAGATGGCAAATATGGAATAGAGATGGAATAGACGTTGTTGGGAACATTGCTTGATTGGCTATCTAAACGAGAGCGAGAAGAGGCAGTCAATATTGTATTGGGAGACCGTAATTATTTGCCCACGCAAACCACGTCACTCAAAGACGTGAATCAACGGGCAAAGGGACGCAACTAGATAAATTGTCAGGTCTTGTAATAAATGAGTTGTCTGGATTTTTATTACCAGTATTATTATTTGTCTTTTTTGTGACAAGAGACCTTGCTAGAATCACGTGGAGCTCGTGGCTGGATTGACACTTTCGTGTGAGTGTGTGTGTGTGTGTGTGTGTGTGTGTGTGTGTGTGTGTGTGAGCGTTGATGAAAGAAATAATCCTGATATTTTATTCAGAGAGCAAACCGAAAAAGGACAACTTTGGGATGTCTGGAAATTGTAACTGCTAATCAAAGAGACTGTACAGGGACACATCATCACACTCGCTCGACGGAATATTTGCAAGATCAGTCTTAGGTTCCGAAAGTGGCTCGAGGGCTGTATACACAATTTGAAGCTTTCGACATTTCCATCGCTGATGTAAGATGTTAGACTTAAGTTTGACATCCGGGCCTTAAAGGGTTAAAGGGAAGTTACGCAGTGTTTGCGTTTGTGCGAGGTTGGGATTAATTAAATAAAAATTCATATATATTTATTTGGAATATTACAACCAATATTTAGTTCGTCTACTCAACAATTCGTTACGGACGCATTAATTCACTAATTATATTGCCGTAATTTGGATTTGATTAATTTGCATGATGGTTTTGACTTGAATTAACTAATCATTTATCGAAGAGGACAATCTGTTGTTTTAAAAAAAAATGTGAAAACGTTACATGAAGAATAATTGATCTGAAAATTAAACTTCATTTTATCAGCCCGCTCACCAGGTCTCGTTTGCTGAAACGTTCATGCCTCGCGGGTAACAAAATATCATTAAGAACTACTAAGATTTTTACAATTTTCAATTTAATGATGATTTCTGGCGTGTTCTTTCAATTTGTAATCACCTCGTATGGTGTCGGGTGTCTACAAAAATTACTTGATTATTGTTAGTTAAAGCAATCAGTGGAGAAGGAAAATACAAACAAAAAGAATAGAAATTTTTTTTTATAAAAAACGAACATGTGTCATGTATAAATGTTTGTTGACCGATGTTGAGTGATAAAAAAAACAAAAAAAACAACAACAAAAAACACACAAAGTTCCGGGAAATTCCATAACATTTCAGGGTCGAGCGATGCCGTGTCACAACATGACGTCACTAATGTGGGCAGGAAATAAACTCGTAAACATCTTTATTCCTAAAGTGCATTACCCCCATGAACCCGTGCCCGCCCCTACACCCAACACACTGGTGATTTTCTCGGGTAGTGATTTGAACGAACGCCTCATGGAAGCAGCTTAGAGCTCGCTCCATAGTACGTGAGGGCAAGCGGCCCAGAATTTAACAACGGCCTCACGGGCTTTACACTCGGTAACCTTTGACCTCGTACCGCCTTAAAATGCGCCCATGAATCTCAACCAGGAAAGTAGAACACTATGTAGTTTTTCTTTCAGTAAGTTTAATTATTGGCCACTTTTCCCTCTAAGGTTCGTTGCTCTATGTGCAAAGTGACAAACTCTTGTGCAAAGTTGCACAGCATTCATTTTTTATTTACAATGTTACTCCCCACAAACACAGTCACTATATTATCCTTACCAAAACTTTCTGCGCGGTAGTTCGTGGCCTTGGTCAGATATCCGCGACTGCACAGCCGCGCAGCTCTAACGGAACATTGATAATGGCCTTGATTTTGTATGGTTTATAAACACATTCGTTACGAATAATAGCAGTCATTATTATTTAATACAATTTTATATAATATGTCCATATGTTCAGTAGATTTCTTTGGTTTGGGAAATTGAAAGTAAATGTTTAGAAAACCATATTAAATTAACTGAAGTAATTCAGGAGCATTGAAAAAAAAAGAGAAAAAAAGAGATAATTATGACGTCATGTGACAATTTTTTGTTTATTCCATCCTCCTCCCCCCTATTCCCCCTTTTTTGTAAGTAGGCCGATATTAATTGTCATCTGGTCACGTGCCCCCATGTTGATAAACTGACATTTATCAGTGTCAGGTCCGCGAAGGGCGGTGTTACGAGGAGTTGTTGGGAGGGGTGGGGTGGGGGCTGGGTGCCATGTGACTGACATCAATCACGATGATATTTAATCCAACTAACACATCTCTCAACCCCCCCCTCCCCCCCCCCAAATTATTTTTATGCTCTCTGAAAGATCATTCGTTGTTGAGCCTAACTACCCAATAATGCAGTCAGATTCAATGTAGTTGCCTGTTTGTTTGTTTGTTGTTTTTTTTGCCGCTGTTTACATAATTTAATATGACAATGTTTATAAGGAGCGAGTCCTCAGTTTACAAGTGGAAATAGCTTTAAAAGATTTGCTTACTGAACATTTTTCCGCAGGTGCTCAATTTCGCTGACAAAATCAGACAAAAAAGTTTACCAAATAACCAACTAAAGGGACATAACACGGATTGAAGTCCGTTAACTAGTGACATCTGGGGTGGGTTTTTTTTTCTTTTTTTCCTTCTTTTTTTTTCTCCCCTTTTCCAAAATGCCTTACTGATTCTTTCTCCATTTGTGCAATATAATGAATAATAAAAAAAAACACTTTTAAAATCCATCTATCGGCTTTAGATCATTCTACACAAATCCCCCCCCCCACCAAATTAAGCTAATTGACAACCAGGGGGGAGTAAATCTTGAGAGATCTGGACTACACAGGGGGAGGTAATTAGAAAGGAGACGCAAGTCATCCTGTCATTGATTTTTTTACTGGGTTTCTCTCCCTTTGGCCACCATTTTTTTCTTCTTTATTTTTTAAAATTAATATTTCATTTTTATTTATTCATTTATGTTTTTTTGTCACTTATGGATTTTAAAACGAGAGAACGAACAGAGCAAGAAATTAAAAATAATAAATATTTTGAATAAAGAAACATTACCAACAACGAAACAACATGTTATCACAACGTTAACACATTAAAAAAAATCCATCAACTAATTAATATCTCGGGCGACGATTTTTCTTGTAATTTCTTGCAGTTTTTTTGTTTTTGTGTTAATGTTAGGAGCAAATATGCAAGGGGCTTCCATTGTGTTAGGATGAGATCTAACAGAATTAACGAGGATTTAAATATGACATCTAACACATCGGTAGGATTAGCATCGCTATGTCTTGTTAGCACAAGGTAACGGTTTAATTTATTTTCTTTTTAAAATCAATATTATGAAGAAGAAAAAACAACCAAAAAAAAACAACAACAAACAAACAAAAGAAAACAAACAACAACCAAAAAGCCACACAAAAAATAATAATAAAAAAAATAAAAAAGAATAACCCAACTTTTTATGCTTTTAGTATATTTTCACTCTGTCCTCTATTCTTTCTTCTGTCCATCTTTTTGATCATCTGTTTCTTCGTTCGGCCAACCAATTTCATTTTTTTTAAGCCTGAAGTCTGACCAGACCACAAACATTAAATATGTCTTCACCTTTATTTCCTCTCCTGGTCTGTAATCATACTTACACCCCCCATCCCCGACTATCTCTCTCTCTCTCTCCCACCATCTCACACAATTCTTAAGCCACTTTCTCTCCCCTCCCCACTGCTATATAGCCTGTCCTTCCCACAGACTCAACACTGTTTGTTTGTTTGTTTGAAAGGTCAGGGTCGATTGTGGTTGAGGCAACAAATGTGCCTTCTTGTTTTAAATGCTCCTTGGGGGGAATTGCGTGGCTTTAGGGGATTGATTAGTTGTGTGTGGGGTGTGTGGTTGTGTTGGGTTGTGTGGGATTGTGTGGCTATTGGGGATTGATTGGTTGTGTGTGTGGGGGTGTGGTTGTGGGTGATTGTATGGCTGTGTGATTGGTGTGGTTATGGATGAATTCATTAAATTGGTAAATATTTGAGCGGCTAAAAAGGAGATTTTTGTTTTATATCTCTGTATATAAAATGGAGTAGTTCGTACACCCAGACAACAGAACACCGTGTTGCTGTGTGTTATGGTGGTTAATTGAAAAGTTACTGAGAAAATAAGGCGAAATCTGCGGCTTTTAAAATCCCTTAGATTAACTTCACCGTCTTGTCGTCGTGGTTGGTCCAGCGGAAGAACAAAAGTCAAAAATGACCCACTTCCGGTGATGCTAGCGAGCAGAAAATTTGCACATAGACTTTTGTCACCTAACAATGCGTTGTATAAAAATTTAACAGCGATCGAATGTACCGTAATTAAATTTATGCATTTTTAGATTATCTCTATGTATCTCTCTGTCACTTGTCTAGCGTCTGCTATGGATGACCTCCACGGGTCACTGGAGTTTAACTCCAGCCCTCGAGATGTCACAGGGGTCTGTCACGCTGTGCGCGTTATATTGAACATAATCAACACTTTTAGTTATGTCTCATCTCTCGGAAGGGGTTGGCCTTTACGGGGCCCGGGAGATAAGTAGGGTTGCGGAAGTGGCTGCGACCTGAAACTGACTAACCCCGGCGAAATCGCCAAGCATACGCACTGGAACCCTCCGGACAACCGGGGGGTGGGGCATGGCCTCACCGAGAGGCCCGGTGCTGGGTGTGGGAGCAGACCCATACCCAACAGTGCCCGGCTAGGAACGCCGAAGACAGGAAGACCCTCTGGGCAAGGGGCGGAACGCACTCGGACCGTCCTCAATGGGTTGAAGATTTCTGCCTACCCCCCTCTCTATTCTATGGTTCATATATCGAAAAAAGCAGGTCCCGGAATGGACCTTCTAAACCCCTTCTCGGCGGATGGTGGTACGTCGGGTCGGTTGGCTACCCCCCCCTCTTAGAGGCATGGTGACGAACGACAGGCCATGTCCAAGCGGTCAATCGGTGACTGGCCGTCCTTGTATGGGTGCGAAGGGCCATCCTGAACAAGCCCTGGTAGTTTTACAGTTGAATGTCTGTGGCATAAGGCAAAAGGCACACGAAGTAACCAAAATACTCCACGAACGGAAAGTGGATGTGGCACTGTTCCAAGAAACGCTCCTCAAGGGGAAGCCGTTCCATATCACTGGTTACTCGCTATACCATTGCAAGTGTGACCGGCGATGTCGAGGTCTTGCCACAGCGGTCCGGAATGATTTAACGATGGAGCTGCTCGAAGTTAAGTGTTACAGCAACACTGATACTCTCACCGTGAGAGTTTTCAAAGGCGACGTTGGCTTTACAATCACGAACGTCTATAATACGCCCAGAAACCCTATCGCACTTCCAGTTGGGGAAGATGTCATTTTTGGCAAAACGATAATAGCAGGAGACTTTAATGCACAGTCTCCTGACTGGGGCTATGCTGAACGGAACGCGTCAGGCCGCTACATCGAGGATGTCTGTATTAATACGAATCTCATCAGGCTACAGAATGCAGACAGTGAACCAACACTACTGCACACGGGGCACAGCACGGAGTCCCGCCCAGATCTAACGCTTATTTCCGCTGACCTAGAGTCGAAGCATAGACTGGAAGTATTAAAGGAAGTAGGTAGCGATCACTTACCAATTCTGATTGAATTTGGACTTGGTGCAGGCAAACCTCGATTTGAAAGAAGGCATTGGCAGTTCCGTAAAGCCGATTGGCGGAAGTACGAGGCCGAGAGCGAGACCAAGCTCGCTCTGCTGGATGTTGCAGGAGACAACATGGATGCCACCTACAGGCAGTTTATTGACACAATCCTCGGGATTGCGAGGCGAACGATCCCAAGGACGAACGGGAAACAGAAGTTCAGACCTTACTGGGACAAGAGTCTGGCAGAATTGGTGAAACAAAGAGCAAAAGCACGGAAAAAGGCAGCCAGGCTGAAGACGCCCGAAGCTCGTAGGGCGTACAACAGACTGACGGCTGAAGTCCGGGCCGCTGTCGACAAAGCGAAGAAGGCGAAATGGGTAAATACGTGCGAAAAACTCGACCTCGTAGACGGAAGAAAAGTTTGGCGGCTCTTGGATGCATTATCTGGCGCAGGGAAGACAAAGAATTCCAACCCTTTGACGACACCAAAGGGCCAAAGGGCTAGTGAAGTTAAGCGCGCATGAGTGCTAAACAAACACTTTGCCCAGGTTAACAAAAAAGGCGCCAGATCTGATTTTAGCCGAACAATCGACCGAATGCGCAAAGAGGGCTCAAGGAGACAAAGTAAGGGCCCTCAACTAGAGGTTTTCGCGGCCCCCTTCACAATGACAGAGTTGCAAACCGCACTCAACAAGTGCCAGGCTGGCAAAGCACCAGGACCAGATAAAGTTCACAATGAAATGCTCAAACATCTGGGCAAGACAGGCCGAATGAAACTGCTGGGTTTCATAAATAGAACTTGGACAACAGGCACGCTGCCGAAGCTGTGGAAAAAGGCCACAATAACCCCAATTCCCAAAGAGGGGAAACCAGGCGAACACCCGTCCAGTTACCGGCCAATTTCCCTCACGTCGTGTGTGGGGAAGGTAGCTGAACGGTTAGTGAACGCACGACTCTACTGGTTCCTCGAACAGTCCAAATGCATTCCAATGACTCAGGGTGGGTTCCGAAAGGGACGCCAACCGATGGACCAGGCTCTCCGACTAATTCAGACAATCACGAATGAACTCCAGTCGAGGAATCACACCGTTGCGGTGTTCTTCGATCTAAAGCAGGCATACGACAAGGTGTGGCGTGGAGGGCTACTTTATAAGTTGCAGCAGTTAGGTGTCACTGCGAACATGTACAGTTGGATAAAATCGTTCCTTACGGACAGAACGATCAAGACCCGAGTGGGGGAGTCATTATCCAACGAAGATCGTCTGGAGGACGGACTCCCACAGGGGTCCGCCCTTAGTTGTACATTGTTCTTAGCCTACGTCCACGACCTACAAGGTATTCTGGGGTCACAGAATGCCATGTTTGCTGATGATCTGGCTATATGGAGTTCCGGAAAGGACGTTGCAACCCTGCAGAACAGGCTGCAGGAAGATCTGAATCGAATCGAAGACTACGCCAACCGTTGGCGCCTAGTAGTCAATACGGAGAAAACGGTCCATTCCATTTTCACAAATGGACGGAATGCACTGAAGCATGAGGTGGTGCTTCAGATATGTGGGAAAAGATTGAATTGGGATCGGACACCAACGTACTTGGGAATCAAACTGGACCAGAAGGTCCAGCTACATAACCATGTGCGTGAATTGTGTGCCAAAGCCACAGCTAAACTGTCCCTGGTGAAGAAACTGGCTAGCACTAGCTGGGGTGCGGATGCAAGACTACTGAGAGCTCTCTATCTCGGTAGTGTGAGGGGTGCTATTGATTACAGCCTCCCGGTCCAGGCCTTTGCGAGCCGTACGGCTCTAGAGGGTCTGGACCGCATACAAAACCAAGCTCTACGGTTTGTATGCGGGGCGTTACGTACGACACCCACAGCCGCTGTAGAAATTATGTCTAACGTAGAACCCCTGGCGATAAGGCGAGAAAAGGCAATCATGACTACGGTGGAACGATACCGTAGGTTGGAGCATGACGAACCCTGCTTTCAATTACAAGACCGATGGGTAAAGAGGACCCGACTGAAAAGACCATCCTTCATGGATACGGTCTACGAACTAGAAGACTCAGTCCCCATACCCAAGCACAGGGAACGCATGCGACTGGTCCCTGCTCGAGGACCACATGAAAGCCCAGACTTGCCTGAACTACGTTTGACACTGGCAAATACAGCGGTGACGAAAGCCAGTCCCGTCGAGCTCCAGCGAGACGAGACTCTGAAGACAATCGAAGCTTATGGCGATAGTGTGGTAAAAGTCTTTACGGACGGCTCGCGTTTCAAGGATGGAAGAAGTGGATACGGAGTGCTAATTCAATACCCTCAACCTGGACCTGACAGTATCGAACTGTCAGGGCCGTGCGGATCCGCATACAGTAGTCACGACGCCGAACTGGAGGCGATTTGCAAGGGTTTGAAGGAAGTGCGCCGACGTCTAGCAAGAAGAAAGGTTTTCCCGACCGTCGTAGTTTTCACCGACTCACGGTTTTCGCTCGAGACCGTGGGTCGATCCTCTCTGGAGACGAAAACGGTCAGTGTCATTTTGGAAACAGTAGGTGAAATCCTAGCACGAGGCGGAAAAGTAGTCCTTCAGTACATCACTGGGCACAGTGGCGAGCCTCATTCAGACAGGGTCGATGAGTTAGCGAGAGAAGGTTCAGCTCAGCCCCAACCCGATCGCCCGATGACCCAGCTGGGGGTCAGATCGTGGCTTAAGGACCATTTCCGAGAGAAATGGCTTCAGGGCTGGGCTTCTGGAAGCACGGCCAGAAAAGTATTCCAGTACATGCCGCGACCGAGCAAAAGCGATTCCTGGTGGAAAATTGGACGTAGCAATCAGACGCTCATAACTAGAATGAGAACTGAGCATTGTCCCACACGAAGCTACCTGTACAAGTTTAACACCAGAAGGGAACTGGCCTGTCGGCTGTGCGGCCACCCAGAAGAGACGGTGGCCCACGTACTGGAAGAGTGCCCCGGGCTGTGCGGGGATTTGGAAGGTGAAGTAACGGTACCTGCAGAGGGTTACCTCTACGGCGATGCCCGCTTGATGAGGCTCGCTTGCGATAAAATGAACCGGGTCTTAAGAGCCTAGCGGCTCGACCCAAAAGAGAATGAACATTCACCAGTTATGTCTCATATATAAGGGATTTATAGTCAAAAACTTATGTTTTTACGGGTTGTTTAATTATGTTCTGAGGTCCTCGTGCTGTCATACAAGTTTTGAGAGCCTCTGTGAGTGGAAGATGGAAAGCAAAACTATTTAATCCACGCATCTGCTGCTCATTTAACAGTATAATTATAGGTAAGATGATAAGCTGACGGTAGCATTGTCAAAGTAACTTCCCGAGGCAAAGCGAAACATATCGGACCATGATACTATTCCCGACATTATAGGGGTAAACCAATGGTTTTAAGTTATGCCTCAGTTTTAAACACACACACTCACAAAATAATTGTTTTTTATTAAAAAAAATAAAAGACAAAAATTATTAACTAATTACTTTAAATTTAAAATATCTCCCTTCCCCCATTTGTTGTTTGAATTTATGTTTAGCACACTGCTGAAATTTGGGTTTTATCATGCTTGGAATTATATACGCTATACATTTCTGAAAATGATTAACTTTTTTTAAAATTGAAATAACTGCTTTTCCTTCACATATCCTGCAGAGAACAACAATCGTCGGGTGTGTTGTTTTTTTTACGGTGGATTGGGGGGGGGTCGAAGTAGGGAGGCAAGGGTGCGGTAGAGGCGCTTTTAGCGTAAGTCACGTCAAGCATGACTGAAACAAAACACCTCCTCCAGGTACCCAGGGCGCACGTTCATTGTTAACACGGGCGGGAGGGGCCGGTCGATAGTTGATAAGAGCTTTTTAATAAAATTATAAATTAGGTCAAGACTAGAACATTGTAAGGTGGTTTAAAAGGGGGGGGGGAATTCAGGTAACTGTGGATTTAGGTGCATATGATGGTAATGGTGTGGACGAAGGGCGGATGATGTGGTTGTGGGGTTTTGAAAGAAAAAGGAGGGGGTGGTGGGGTTGAGGTGGTAAAAAATCGATAGAGATGATTGGAGAAATGATGGTGAAGTTTTGGATCAATACAGGTAATACTTGTAGTTGTTGGATCAATACAGGTAATACTTGTAGTTGTTGGATCAATACAGGTAATACTTGTAGTTGTGGTATAAACGAAAAAGTCTTCAAAGTTTTCCTTTGATGAAAAATCTTAAATTACTGGTAAATTTCAAGAATATTTTAGATACGCCCAATCATCAATCATTTACGGCATCTTACATTTTCAGTTTATGTGGATGTAGTCAAGTATTTTAATTAACATATATTGTAAGACACCAAGCAAAGCCATGTAACATGTAAATACCTTGCAGTGCTCTGTAACACAAATTTCAATGCAATGTAACACACCTTGCCATGCCATTTAACACACCCTGCCATGCCATTTAACACACCCTGCCATGCCATTTAACACACCCTGCCATGCCATTTAACACACCCTGCCATGCCATTTAACACACCCTGCCATGCCATTTAACACACCCTGCCATGCCATTTAACACACCCTGCCATGCCATTTAACACACCCTGCCATGCCATTTAACACACCCTGCCATGCCATTTAACACACCCTGTCATGCCATTTAACACACCCTGCCATGCCATTTAACACACCCTGCCATGCCATTTAACACACCCTGCCATGCCATTTAACACACCCTGCCATGCCATTTAACACACCCTGCGATTCAGGTAATACAAACAGCTTCAACGTTCGCGTGTCAGGCTGTTATAACTGCAGACGTACAGGTGAGCACATGGCACGGCACCGCGCCTAAGAGGTGAAGGTCGCCAGGTGGTAACCGAGTAGCTTTTACTTTTAGCCTACTATGAATGAACATCTCTCTCCCCTCTCTATCTTTCTCTCTACACTAACCAACCCAAACATGTGGAAACCACCCTAAGGATCATTTAAAACATTTGACAAAATATATATATTTTTGTCTGTAACGACGTGTTTAATCCAGTCAACACTCATGTAACGGCGTGTTTATTCCAATAAACGTTCTTATAACGGCGTGTTTAGTCCAATAAACGTACTTATAACGGCGTGTTTAGTCCAATAAACGTTCTTATAACGGCGTGTTTAGTCCAATAAACGTACTTATAACGGCGTGTTTAGTCCAATAACCGTTCTTATAACGTCGTGCTTAATCCAGTAAACATTCTTGTAAAGTCGTGTTTAATCCAGTAAACATTCTTTTAATGGCGCGCTTCAGGCACTTAATCAAGTTAACATTCTGTAGCATGCATAAGAACACATTATAACGCGAATGGGCCCTCGGCAGCTGGGGTTCGAGGCAAACTTCACCTTTTGGGGGCCCTCCCGTCCGACGTGAGTGGCTGGCGGAACAAAGGAGATTTCGATGAGTGATGTTTGCCATGTTTACTTTGCCCGCAGAGAAGGTGATGCGATCGTTGGAAACAATGGCGCGTACCTTCGAACTTCAAAGGCAGGTTTTTGACACGTTAACTAACGTCCAGGTGGGGCTTGATGGGTGTGACTTACTGGAGGTCAGTGCCAAAAAGTCTCAAAGCCAGGACAAATCATGTAATCCCATGATGCCCAAAGTTAAAGCCTGTATAAACTTAGCATATTTCTGATGTGGTTCTGTGTTAACGGCGTCTTGTGTTCGTGATTAGGAATAAGGCGAGGATGAGATTAATCTTTAGTGATGAGGAACGACATCACGTTGCATGTTATCGTCAAGTTTGATTTCCATAATGTGTGAATGTGAGCAAGGTGTGTACATTCATATTTTTGGCACACCGTGTTGTTTATAGAATAAAAAATGGGGGAAAGATAATCAGTTAATTACTCACCAAGTTGAAAACTAAGCCCATTACATTACACACCAAGGCCCTAACTCACAACGTTACACACTAAGCCATAACTCACAGCGTTACACACCAAGCCATAACTCACAACGTTACACACCAAGCCATAACTCACATCGTTACACACCAAGCCATAACTCACATCGTTACACACCAAGCCCCTAACAACGTTACACACCAAGCCATAACTCACAGCGTTACACACCAAGGCCCTACCTCACAGCGTTACACGCCAAGCCATAACACACAGCGTTACACACCAAGCCATAACTCACAACGTTACACACCAAGCCATAACTCACATCGTTACACACCAAGCCCCTAACAGCGTTACACACCAAGCCATAACTCACATCGTTACACACCAAGCCATAACTCACAATGTTACACACCAAGGCCCTAACTCACAGCGTTACACATCAAGCCATAACTCACAGCGTTATACACCAAGCCATAACTCGCAGCGATACACACCAAGGCCCTAACTGACAACGTTACACACCAAGCCATAACTCACAGCGTTACACATCAAGCCATAACTCACAACGTTATACATCAAGCCGTAACTCACAGCGTTACACACCTAGCCATAACTCAAACGTTACACATCAAGCCATAATTCACAACGTTACACATCAAGCCATAACTCACAGCGTTACACACCTAGCCATAACTGAAACGTTACACATCAAGCCATAACTCACAGCGTTACACACCTAGACATAACTCAAACGTTACACACCAAGAAATAACTCACAGCGTTACACACCAAGCCATAACTCACGTTACACACCAAGCCATAACTCACAACGTTACACACCAAGCCATAACTCACAACGTTACAAACCAAGCCCCAAACAACATTACACACCAAGCCCCTAACAACGTTACACACTAAGCCCCTAACAACGTTACACACCAAGCCCATTCAAATCGCTCAGAGATTCCTTATCCCGACAGAACACGCCATCTCGACCTTGTAGACCTCATTTGATCCAACTTCCCGTATCATCATTATGCTTCCGGTTCTTTTGTGTCCACACAGGATGCGGCAGACGCCTTATTAAATTTTCTAGTCATTCCAGAATCCATTTATAAATACAATAAGCCGGTCGTATCCTAGCAACGGAAAGCGGAGAAAGGAAGCAGTAAAAAGGGGTGGGGGTGTGGTGGGCGGGTAGGGTGTTGCCGTAGAAACATCACTTTATTTATGGGAAGTTTCCAACGGCAGTGATAGCATACGTAGTTTTTTTTAAAAACAAAAGAAAATTGGATCCGATACAAATCTGAAAATTGTTATTAAGCTTAAAGATATTAAATTTTTTAACGTCACGAAATACACTTGAATTTAATAAATAGTTTGATCTTTAAAAAAAAATGAACATAAGTTTAAATGTGTGGCTATAAAAATTAGTGTATAATCAAAATGGAATAAAAGAGAAATGCCATTAAATGATGTTTTGAAATAGTTCTTTAACAAGCTCGCTATGACTAGAGAAAGCAAGGAGGAGGACAAAGGAATTTGGTGTTTAAGAGGCCCCGTGATGGGGGAGGAAGGACATTGGGCGGCCATGCCGGCTAATCAATATTGATTCCAAGGAAGACAATTTACTGGCCCTTATTTTGTGGGCTTCAAAAAAAGAAAAAAAAAGAAGAAAAAAATCTTTGGTGCGCAGTGTGGCCAGTTACGTTGTGTGAAAGACTATATGCTAAATGATTACGAATCCCATTTTATAAATTATTCAACTGAGGACAGGCTTGCAATCTTGTGGATTAAACAAATAAAATAAAAACTTTCTTTATAACGTTTTGTCGATCAAAATTTAATGTTGTGATTATGACTTGATTATTTCCCAGTTATTTCAATCGTATTCTACCCCTGAGATGCAAGAAGATGAACAAGTTAGAAGAGGGCTCCCTAAAATAGCTGAACAGCCGCAGACAATGGAAGACGGCATGATGCGCCCCTTCAGACACGTCCCCAAACATTTTATAAAATAAAATGTCTCCGTACTCCCGAAGTCTGGAACAAAGGGCGGTAATCGCGCAGTGACTCAAGTTACGTCACGACGTGCCGTGGGGAAAAAAATGACTACGAAGCCAGAATTGTACAGAGCGCGTTTCGGAATTAGATGACAATTTCAATGTTTGATTATTACAGACATTGTTTTCCCCTTCCTATTTTTTTATTCACCAAGAGGGCGGGGCCGGATTTAGACTTGATGGGGCACTACGCTATTTGAGATATGGGGACCCTCTTAAGATCCAGATATTCTATGTCAGTGCCATATATATATATATATATATATATATATATATATATTATATATATATATATATATATATATATATATATATATATATATATATATATATATAATAAAAACAGCACCTTTAATTTGGATCGCCAATCTCATTTTTTATTGTAGAGTAAGCTTGTCTGTCAGAATTCCAATTTTTATTATACAATGTCTTTAGTGAAACCCCGCCCCTTTCATTGGGACCCGCCCATCCTACTTGTAACTGTGGAAATACTTTGACGTGCAGAACGATGTCTTTTAAAACAGAACAGGTTTCTGGCAAAGAACTTCCACTTCCAGCATGCTCACATTAAAATTCCGTTAAATAAATGCCACCGGCAGCTTAGACTTTAAGTGGCTTTGTTCTGGGCTTCCCCTGGCGGCATGACGTCACAAATCCCAGTGACCAACCCACCTCCCCCCATAACCCAACCCCATTAGACCCCGCAAACAAATCCTTTTCTGGAAACCACATTTTTTCCCCTTCCTTGCGGCCATCATTAACTCACAATTTTTTTAAACAAAATTTGGACCCACTTTAAAAAAAAACAACGGCTGCAACCTAAAAAAAAAGTTATTTTAAAAACTGCAGAAATGATGCTATGTTCCAGTTCCCTGCTATGTTCCAGTTCTGTCATCGCAAGCAAAGCCGAACTTTCACTGGCTGAGGAGGATGCCTTGTCGCGTTAAATCCGGTGGAAAGCAAACCAGGTCATCAGCGTACCATCTCTTTGTGTCCGATGTCTTGATTTCGCTGTCAACGCGTGGCCAATGGCATTGATTTTTTTTTACTAAGGTTTCGAATAGGCCACCATGATTGTATCAAATGGAACAATTATCGCGAGGAAGGTTGGGGGGGGGGAGAAGAGGAGCACGGGGAGATGTGGCGGAGGGAGGAGGGAGGCTGCTGGTGGTGGGGGTGATGTGCACACGTGGGTTGTAAGGTCAGCCCTGGTTAGGGCGCTGAGACGGTGGCAGCAGGCCTTGATGGACAGTTGTTGAAGAGTTTTGGAAAGAAATTCTCAAAGTCTTCAGAGAGGACTTCTTTTAAGAACGTTGAAGTTTTGTCAGGACACTATTATAATTCGGGAAGACATTGAACTCTAATTAAATTAAAAATCTGATGGGGGATCGGAATCCGGAACGAAAATACATTTCGGGTGGACATTTAAAGAGTAAGATGATTTGGCATTTGGCTTTATTATTGTTGGGTTATTGCGTAGTAATTGCGTCATCGCTGGTGGCTTATGTTCATATCTGGACTTTGTGATAAGTGGGGGGGTGTAGGGTGGTGCACGCAAAAAACAACGAAGTAAAATCCAATCTCTATAAGATCAACACCAACAATTATTATGTTTCTGCAATCACGATCCACGAATCTGGTCAGTGTGCCACAGTGGAAGCTTCCAGTCAGAGGCGTCACTAGGGGTTTAAGGGGGGTGCGGACCTCACCGGGTGACACCATCACAAGTGGTGGCACCAAAGGGTAAAATTCATAAGTTCCGTTTGCACTGGCCGGAGGAGGTCTATGGTGTAAGTTGTGAGGGGGTGACACTATGACCTACCGCAATGGGTGACACTATGACCTACCGCAATGGGTGACACTATGACCTACCGCAATGGGTGACACCAACCCTTGTAAAAACTCTGCTTCCAGCGGAACCATCACATGCGATTGCCACTTGGACTCAGTGGGGTTCCCGTCGGGTTGGGGACTAGACCACACGATTGCGAGAACCGCCGTACTTTGGATCAAGACATTGCCTGAAGTTGCTGCTGACGATACCAGCGACCGCTTCTCGGGCGCCTGCCATTACCCCGACAGGTGTAAATAAACAACACGTGTTTGCGGGGAGGGGAAAATGTGGGGCGATGGGGGGCATGTTTACCAACAAACCTCAAGCGTAAGCATCGGGGGAGGGAAATGTTAAAAAAAAACACAATAAAAAATGAGTCCCTGTAGGTTTCCCTTCTATTAAAAAAATGAATAACTCCTAAATTTTTTTTAAAAAATTGGGATTATCTTTCCCTGTTATCCCCCATTTAATTGCTGCCAATATCCTCCAATCGCTGGGTAACACAGAGATGTATTTGTTGCCATACAACAAACAATGTGGTAAACGATATGGTGTTCGTGTGCAGATGTTCAGCACTTGATATACTTGTCGCAAGATATTTAGTCTCCCGCACATTATGTTTTCAATAACATCCTTACAAAGGAGAGAAACGTGATAGCGACGTATGAAAAGTCCAGTAGACTTCACGGGCCGATTTCACAGTGAGCTAACCTACAACGAGGGCCGCTTTAACTTTTAAGTTAAACTTTCGCAGGCCGATTTGACGCTGAGTTAACGAACAAGGGACGGTTTAACTTAAAGCTAAACTTTCACAAGCCAATTTCTCTGTGAGCTAACCAACAAGGGCCGGTTTAACTTTAAGCTAAACTTTCGCAGGCCGATTTCTCGGTGAGCTAACCAACAAAGGGCCGGTTTAACTTAAACTTAAAGCTTAACTTTCACGCTGTTCCCATTAATCTTTAAACAAACACAGACGTAATCGTATTCTGGTTTTTTTTTAAATCTGGTCTTAAAACACTTGACGAAATCCCTTAAAATAAACGCACACCAAACAAATTTGATGTTTGTTTATCTCTGTTTGCAAGACTTCGCTTGCCTTAACAGTTGAATTCGTTTTCTTGTGTTGTGCTTTTGAGATGGATTAACATTTTATGTCATAAATAAAAAAATTGTGTAATAAATTTTTTTATTTATTAATATTATTATTGATTATTATTATTTTTATTTTTTTTAGAACGACGTACTTTTTAAATAGTTCAATTGATAAAAATCGTCAGTTTCTGCCGTTTAATGACCAAATTACTGTATCCTTTTATAAAAGTCGCACCCGCTATTTTTTCTTTTTAAAGCCATAGAGTCTCACTATGACATGCCTGACTAACAAAGACCACGACGATGGTTTCAATGACTTTCAACAAACTAATCATCGGAAATTTTGATCACCTAGGATTATGGTTGCTGGGGTAACCAGACAAAACGACAAGTGACGAAACGACACGGTTACAAAACGACAAGCGACAAAATGACATGGTGACAAAAATAGGTCAAAATGGAACAACGAAAAAAAAAGGCCCATGATTTTGACTGAAGAGTGTTTTTAGTTTTGGCCGCTGAGCCATTGACACCCTTAGTCTGACACCCTTAGTCTGACAACCTTAGCCTATGTTCAAAGTGACCTAGTCACGGGTACTTCATAAGGGGGTTCTACAGTTATCTACGTTGTTTCTATGAGACCTTGTCGTTTTGTCAACCTTGTCGTTCATTGTCGTTTTGTCACGTGTCTTTTTGTCATGCAACCAACCGGTTGCTGGTGCCGGATATACTCGGGGTAATTGCCGGAGTTTGTGGGATCTTGGGGGGAACACGTTTGTGCTTCGGTGATGGTAAAGGGTGTCATATTATACAAACGAATGTACTGCTTAAGTCCGTGTGAAATTGCTCTTTTGTGTTGACAGCCCAGGGGAGACCATTTGACGCCCAGGAGTTATCCTCCCCTGCTAAGCCGTCACGCTTGTAAGACGATTTGTTTTTCTTTAAGATGATAAAAAAGGAGATGCCGCTACCGGGTGGGTAACTTGACGAGGGACCTCACCCTGTCAACAAATGGCAACACAATTGGATCATCACTTCATTTCTGGTTTTCTCGCAAAAAAAAAGTATCCATAATATACAAATATTAGTACCACATATTCAAAAACAACATTTGTAACAATTCAGTTTCTTCCAAATTTCTTAGTTTATTTTCCCATGAAAAATACTGGACGACTAGTTAGGTAGGAATAATAATGACCAGTCAATCAGACACAATGGAAGTTAATTGTAGGTATAGATACCAAGTACGAGGCAATCAAAGTAAGTGATTGTGTCACGGCAACCCCGTACACCCTCCCGCCTCTCTGCTCAATTATTCAGGTAATCGTGGCATTCATGGTGTCTTAGTGAGAGACCGGACGATTACGGTGGGGAAATTGTCTGGTGACGATCTGGGGAAATTACAGTTAATTGTATCTTTAAGGTAATGGGTTGAGCTACCAGTAACATTTGCGGGAAAATGGCTACCTTGGCAAATTAGAAAATGGGTGTATCATGAACTATTTTTTTAGAGTGAATTAATCGTGTTTGTCGATTTTAAATGTAAAAAAAGGATGATAGTCGATTCTCAATTGAAGAATTGTGATTGTCGATTCTCAATCGAAGAATTGTGATAGTGGATTCTCAATGTTAGAATAGTGGCAGTCGATTTTAAATGTGAGAATTGCTTTTAGTAGATTTCAAATTTCTCTGAAATTTTCAGCTGTTTTACTCTCTCTACCAATCTACAGGAAATAACACAAACAACCGTTTCACGAAATCACAAAACTAGGAATGTAATCCTAACTTTAAACTAACGAGAATGTGAGTATTTAAGATAAATATTTATTGTTTACTGATCTAGGGATATGAAGATCTGCGCAGGATACGACCCAGAGTCTGCGGCGCGGCAGCTATATGAGTTTGATTTACGGCTGATGCCACGTCGTTGACATTTGGACAAGACATTTCACGGCGGCCGTGACCTTTCAGATCGCTGCCTGATCCGCCGGAGGAGCGGCCCCCGTCGGTCAGTGTTTATTATTTACTGTGATCAGTGGTAACATCGGTAGGTACGACCAACGGAAACCAATGTATAAATCTTGTAAACATAGCTGCTAGCTAGTCCGGTAGACACGGTTGTGACACTGAGCGGAATAAAACAAACACAAAAACGACCAATTAACGGCAACAAATGATATACCAATCAGAAATAGGTCCTTACACCAATGGACGATGGTCCGTGGGGGGAGGGGGTGGGGGTGTTAAGGGTTGGGTGGGGGTGGGGTCAAGAAATGATATACCCGATAGAGACGCCTTCGAAGTGAGATGGAGTTCTAATCAGTGGCGGATTAAAAAAGCTGATTGTGCTAAAGCCAGGGGCCCCCAATGATTTAAGGGCCCCAAACTTTATTTCATTTTAAAATAACGGTGGTTTGACCTGGCTCCAGGTGGAATTGCAGCCAGGGGCCCCGTGCAATCTTAATCCGCCTCTGGTTCTGATGATGTATTGATGTCGTTTTGTAGCTCCTGTTCACTATATATATATATACAAGGCGCTAACGTCGCTTTGTACACTTCATGTTTATGTGATGAAACGCGCGCTTGGTTGACAGCCGACAACATCCACAATCGTCAACATAATTCCGCAACGAGTATGTATGCTACGTCATGGAAGAAACAAAATGGTTGAAAGTTGATGAACAGCCAGTGTGAAGTGTATTGTGTACTTTCAATGTCAACTCAAGTGTGCAGTAGATGGCAGTAGTTTCAGCATATGGTTGTTGTAGCGCAAGATGGCAGTAGTTCTGAAATGTGGTTGTTGAAGCGCAAGATGGCAGTAGTTCTGAAATGTGGTTGTTGAAGCGCAAGATGGCAGTAGTTCTGAAATGTGGTTGTTGAAGCGCAAGATGGCAGTAGTTCTGAAATGTGGTTGTTGAAGCGGAAGATGGCAGTAGTTCTGAAATGTGGTTGTTGAAGCGCAAGATGGCAGTAGTTCTGAAATGTGGTTGTTGAAGCGCAAGATGGCAGTAGTTATGAAATGTGGTTGTTGAAGCGCAAGATGGCAGTAGTTCTGAAATGTGGTTGTTGTAGCGGCGTATGGCAGGCGGTCGTCGAGGTCTACCAACAGAAGCACGAGAGATGTATGTGTGTGGCACGGCCAACTACCGTCAGAAGGTAATCCTGTGGCCGAGGTTACGGCGAGGGCAGATAGACGATGCTGAGTGTTTGGGTCACCTGAGGAACTCATCCGGGGTCTAAAGTGGGTAACAGGGCGGTTCACTCTGCGAGACAAGTAGCAGAAGATAAAGTCGGTTTGGAGACTAAAGGGAGGCGATTAGTGTAAAGGGTGGAAGCCTCCTGCAGTATTTATGGTGTTGGGGGGGAGGGAGGGGGGAGGGAGGGGGGAGGGAGGGGGTGAGCGTCTCGTTTGTTTCCCCGGAGGAATTCTGGGAATGACGACAATCAATGGAAGACATTGCGCGATGGATGGGGCGGGGGGGGGGAGATTAATGCCCCATGTTTTAGTCAGCTTGTCTTTATGTAATTTCCGTGATGGAAAGATTGTTCCCTGGCTCCCACGGAACTAAAGTGCAAAGCTTTGTTTTCTCACCTACGTCAACACGCCGATGTGTGAACCCTTCATTATTGTTTGTTTTAAATAAATTTAATTTAAAAAAAATACTTTTAGCTTTTAATTAAGAAAAGTTTAGGGGTGTGTCGCTCGTTAGGCGAATATTCCAACAAAGGAAGTTGTGTTTCCTTTTAAAATGTATGCAATATTTTACATTTTATTTATTGATTATTATTATAAATATTATTATTATTATAATAATTATAAAGACTATGATGCAAGGCACGGTCCAGGGAGGAGGAAGGAAAAGAGGCAGGCAAAGGAACAAATGGGAAGACGATATCAAGGAGTGGACCGGCCTGTCATTCAGCGACTCTCAAAAGGCAGCACAGGACCGGGACAAATGGCGTGAGGTAGTGTGCAGTTCACGATGGTGCCCCAACGACGGGTTAAGGGATAGTTCAAGTTCAATTATTATTATTATTATTTGTATTATTTGTATTATTATTATTATTGTGTTTATAGAAATGCTTACAAAATAGTTATAAAAAACTTTCAATCATATATTTTTTTAAGCCTAAACATTTATTGTAGCCTATTCTGTTATGCATTAACCACGACTTGAAGCGAGTATTAACGGAGATGGAGTGGGTGAGGTTAGTATGCTCAAGGAAATTTTAAACATGGAAGTGCATAGGCATCGGTGCCAGCTTGTGACTACTTTCGACCTAAGCACGACCCAGTGAGAATGTGTGAGTGTGCGCTTACACAGAGAGTTGAAGCTATATTCCGTATTTCCAGAATGTATAGCGGGTTACACTTGTTGCCATGTGTGACTAATGATTTTCAGCTATCCTGGTTGCTGTACATATTAAATATATTTAGACAGGGTTAAATAGAGTAATGTAGACAGCTAAGGCCGTATCTCTGCTGGTACCGTTAAGTTAATGAGGAGCTTGGGGGCCCGGGGGGGGGGAGTCTGGTTTCCTATAAGATATCAATTTTGTTACTTGGTTGGGCCCCCCCCCCTCGTCTTCAAGGAATTAGGGCGGGAAAGAACAATGATAACATTGTCGGCGTTGTTGGAGGGCTGCTGTAGATCCGTGTGAGGTGTGCGTTGTGCAGGGATTCTCGTGTATTTAAAGTAAGAAGGGGTGCTAATAAGTGTGGCAGGGGAGCTAACAAAACTCAAATAAGGGTACCCGGTATTGAAAAATGTTGCACACAGCAGAAGTACAGCTAAAAGTAGTATAACATAGATCCTGTTGTACACAGTAGTACCGCTAACAGTAGTATAACACAGATCCTGTTGTACACAGTAGTGCAGCTAACCGTAGTATAACATAAATCCTGTTTTACACAGTAGTACAGCTAACAGTAGTATAACATAGATCCTGTTGTACACAGTAGTACAGCTAACAATAGTATAACATAGATCCTGTTGTACACAGTAGTACAGCTAACAGTAGTATAACATAAATGCTGTTGTACACAGTAGTACAGCTAACAGTAGTATAACATAGATCCTGTTGTACACAGTAGTACAGCTAACAGTAGTATAACATAGATCCTGTTGTACACAGTAGTACAGCTAACAGTAGTATAACATAGATCCTGTTGTACACAGTAGTACAGCTAACAGTAGTATAACATAGATCCTGTTGTACACAGTAGTACAGCTAACAGTAGTATAACATAGATCCTGTTGTACACAGTAGTACAGCTAACAGTAGTATAACATAGATCCTGTTGTACACAGAAGTACAGCTAACAGTAGTATAACATAGATCCTGTTGTACACAGTAGTACAGCTAACAGTAGTATAACATAGATCCTGTTGTACACAGTAGTACAGCTAACAGTAGTATAACATATATCCTGTTGTACACAGTAGTACAGCTAACAGTAGTATAACATAGATCCTGTTGTACACAGTAGTACAGCCAACAGTAGTATAACATAGATCCTGTTGTACACAGTAGTACAGCTAACAATAGTATAACATAGATCCTGTTGTACACAGTAGTACAGCTAACAGTAGTATAACATAGATCCTGTTGTACACAGTAGTACAGCTAACAGTAGTATAACATAGATCCTGTTGTACACAGTAGTACAGCTAACAGTAGTATAGCATACATCCTGTTGTACACAGTAGTACAGCTAACAGTAGTATAACATAGATCCTGTTGTACACAGTAGTACAGCTAACAGTAGTATAACATAGATCCTGTTGTACACAGTAGTACAGCTAACAGTAGTATAACATAGATCCTGTTGTACACAGTAGTACAGCTAACAGTAGTATAACATAGATCCTGTTGTACACAGAAGTACAGCTAAAAGTAGTATAGCATACATCCTGTTGTACACAGAAGTACAGCTAACAATAGTATAACATAGATCCTGTTGTACACAGTAGTACAGCTAACAGTAGTATAGCATACATCCTGTTGTACACAGTAGTACAGCTAACAGTAGTATAACATAGATCCTGTTGTACACAGTAGTACAGCTAACAGTAGTATAGCATACATCCTGTTGTACACAGATATACAGCTAAAAGTAGTATAGCATACATCCTGTTGTACACAGAAGTACAGCTAAAAGTAGTATAGCATACATCCTGTTGTACACAGAAGTACAGCTAACAGTAGTATAGCATACATCCTGTTGTACACAGAAGTACAGCTAAAAGTAGTATAGCATACATCCTGTTGTACACAGAAGTACAGCTAACAGTAGTATAGCATACATCCTGTTGTACACAGTAGTACAGCTAAAAGTAGTATAACATAGATCCTGTTGTACACAGTAGTACAGCTAACAGTAGTATAGCATACATCCTGTTGTACACAGTAGTACAGCTAACAGTAGTATAACATAGATCCTGTTGTACACAGAAGTACAGCTAACAGTAGTATAACATAGATCCTGTTGTACACAGAAGTACAGCTAACAGTAGTATAGCATACATCCTGTTGTACACAGAAGTACAGCTAACAGTAGTATAACATAGATCATGTTGTACACAGTAGTACAGCTAACAGTAGTATAACATAGATCCTGTTGTACACAGAAGTACAGCTAACAGTAGTATAACATAGATCCTGTTGAGGGTTGGGGCGGCCTCTAAGACTACCAACAACATGCAATAAAAAAGAACAACAGATAACCGTCAAACGTAAATAATAATCTAAGACAACTTATGTCAGCGGTCTGAACATGACTGCCAAAGATGACCCGAGTCGGACGGAAGACCTCCGCCGCTGCTTCTACCTATGCCAACGCCCCTGCATATCTATCTTTTCTCAAACGGTGACAACAAAGTGTTAAATGACAAGAATTTCAAAACGCGATTAGCAGTTAATTGAAATGCGCATCACTTCACCATTTGCACATTTAAATAGATATCTTCACCGCTTGGCCAATGCTGGATTAGCAATATTAATATCAATCAGCAATCATAACTTTTTGATTGTGATTACAATTAAGCGGAATTTGTTGACACCTTACCGAAGCCTTAGCTTTAATTGCGTGAGATCAAAATGGTTACGAATGTTATCGAGATGAGACACGGGAAGTGTACGCTTAAAGTTAAGACGGTCCGAGGAGTGTGAAGACCACGTCATGGTGCTGACGGAGGCTTGGTGCCTAATCAGAGAGAGAGAGAGAGAGAGAGAGAGAGAGAGAGAGAGAGAGAGAGAGAGAGATAGAGAGATAGATAGAGAGAGAAAGAGAGAGAGAGATAGAGAGATATAGAGAGAGATAGAGAGAGAGATAGAGAGAGAGATAGAGAGAGAGATAGAGAGAGAGAGAGAGAGATAGAGATAGAGATAGAGAGAGAGAGAGAGAGAGAGAGATAGAGAGAGGAGACCTGTTCTAAGATATCAGCTGTGGGGGCGGCATCACAGCTTGTAGTATCCGGGTGTTTCTCGGTTGAGTTTAAACACTGCACGTGTGTGTGTGTGTGTGTGTGTGTGTGTGTGTGTGTGTGTGTGTGTGTGTGTGTGTGTGTGACCCCTTCTGTGGACGATTGAGAGGCGAGCAGTGAGCAGTGGGGGCAAGAGCCGGTGTGTGTCGATGCCTGATCCCCATGCCAAAAGCACACGAGCACATCTGAGTTTGTCTCGCGAGGGCGGTACTCGAGTACGTTTAAGTTTAAGATTAGACATGAAAGGGGGGGGGGCTATTTTTGTAAAACATCTTGAAAATCAGCGGGTCCCCAACCTCTAATTTTAAAGCACACCGAAAGATACTTACCAAAAATTAGTGTTGTGTTGGGTATTTTCCAATTTTAGATTTCATTTTTATTTATCTTAGGTAAGGGCTCGTCTTAAAATTAACTCTTGGCTAAAATCGACATAAATCAATTTAAGCGGACACCTGACGCTGAGAATTTGAGACCCACTTCAATTAAGATTAAGCACATCCCTGAAAGTTAAGACGAAATCCTAAGCTAGGACATAATGTAAGTAGAATGATTCATTTAAATAAATCAAATACAATTTAAAGATTATTCTGTCTTTTTCGCTGAGACACTGTTAAGATGATGGCTACTATTTTTACCCCGGAAATTCTCAAAATGTTAACTAAGATTGCAAGTAAACTGCGTGGCGTGCTTACAGTAGTGCACTTCACCTATAATAAACTCATCCGACGCCGTGTTAAGCTAAAAATAATGATCTTGCACATGTTAAGGGGTCAGTTGTTTGGACCACGGTGATGGCTGTGAAAGGTGTGAGGTAGAAAAGAGTGTGCTCAACTTGTTCACTCAACAGGCAAGGTGTTGAGTCCAGGTGTTAGCAGTGCCAGGTTTACATATAAACTAAACTACACAAAAGCTATAGCTTAGGGCCCCCACATTCTTGGGGGCTCCACACAAATATTGTCCGAATGAGCGATTGTGATACTTGGCACTGACATGTCATAGAATACCTGGATTTATAAGAGCCCCATACCTCCAATAGCTGAGGGCCTTGTCAAGTCTAAATCCGGTACTGGGTGGTAGGGTCAAGTTCTTGAATTGGTTCAAACATATCTAGTTTATGCGGGGCAACTTTTATTACCTGTTAATCGTAAAAATATGTTTTAAATGTTTCAACAATAAAACTGACTTCAGTGGTATGAATTTCTCGCTGAGCGTGTTTTAGTGGCAAGCCTATGTACAATACGTGCCAGTATTTAAAAAAAAGTGATTGCTTTTGGCTGCGTCATTTACTTGAGTTTAAATCGATTGCCTTAACTTTGAAAAACAAATAATTCGGTTAATTAGATTCTAAAAAATAAAATAAGATTTGAAATAATTTTTCTTTTTTTAAATTCCTTTCTTTCCGACTTGAAAATCGACATGTGCCGTTAAACAAGGTGTTAGGTGAGTGTCGTGGTTATGTAAGATATGTCATGGTATGACAGGTGTCATCTTAGTGTCATGGCGAGTGGTCAGATGTGTCATAGAAGATGCCAAATGTCGTGTAAATATTAGGTTTCGAGAAGTGTCACGGTAATGACATCAATGCCGCCATGTTGTCATATGACGGTGTCATTAAAAGCGCGGACATGTCATTTAAGTGTCACTATAGAGCTGATGAAACATTTTCAAACCTTGTCATTTTCTGACGCCATAATGAAACAAATATTAATAACGGAAATTGAGTTCCAGTTTGCTTTGCCATTGACAATTTTTATCAGGACGGAATTGGGCGCGATGCGGTTGGCAAACTTAAAACACAGTTAATTAGAACTCAGAAGTTGACATACTCTACATTCTTATTTAAAAAAACCCACTTAATATACAAGTGCCTGAAAAATATATCTGAGAAATGTTTGCTTGTATGGAAAGTTAGATTCTGGCACTTGTAATATGCATTTCAGAAGTCTGAAGAAGGTATAACACTAAAGAATGTGGACGAGCAGGTGAGAAAGCAGAGGTCTGCACGTGTCTGTACATGGGATGTGACACTGTGTCAAGGTGGGAAGAAAACGGTGGAGTGGAGGGAGGTATATGTTAATAATAATTAAAAAAAAGCGAAAACGTCCATGTCCTGAGGAGAAGTTTTTATGTCTGAAATCTACCTATGTGGTCGCTTCTCGTGTATTTATCAGATATGCTGTTGTATAAATAGCCGGGTAAATTTAAGAGCACAGCTGGTAGGGAAGGATGGATGTGTATATATTTAACAAGATCTGTATGAACAATGAAGAAAAGACATGTTGATGATAATAATAATA
Organism: Ampullaceana balthica; assembly: GCA_944989445.1. NCBI lineage: Eukaryota > Metazoa > Mollusca > Gastropoda > Lymnaeidae > Ampullaceana > Ampullaceana balthica. Next base: position 624,319 of record CALYLW010000104.1, read on the forward strand.
AAATATAATAAAGTATTGATAGGTTGGCGTGTGAGGATCTCACTTTTCAACATTTAGCATCGCGATGAGTCATTTGGGGAGATAGTTTGATAAATGATGAAACTAAAAAAATACAACAATCGTCTGGGGAACGCATCACTCGTCTCAGTGCTCTAATCCAGTGCTTCTCAAAGTGGTGGCCCGCGGACCGGTGCCGGTCCTTGGGCCATCCAATGCCGGTCCGCAGAAGTTACTAAGAAAGGACGGTTCACTACCACGTCAGTACTGGGGGAAAAGTTCACCGGTCCCTGGTGCAATGGAAAAAATTCCTGCCGGTCCGCAATACTAAAAAGTTTGAGAAGCACTGCTCTAATCTACAAAGAATTTTTTTTTAATTGGGAAACATCCACAACGAAATACGATATGGCGACTGCAGTTTTTTTAAAGTTTCCGTGTGGGTATCTTCAATAAACACAAACGGCCAGCTGCAGACCGGAGCAATAGAATTTAATTTAATCCATTTCATGGAGTATGGGGCCGATTATCACTAATTCAGTTTTATTTTAAAATAAAGGGACTTCGGCTTTTAAAAAAATTCCTTCTTTTTTTTGAAGATCAACAAGAGGGGTAAATCATAGAAGCATACGATATTTTTGAAAATAGACACCGCAATTAAACCGGAAGTTCAGTCGAGAGCCTCTGGGGGAAAGTTGTGAAGAAGCACTCGAAGCCAGATGATATCCTTCAACTACGTAACATGTAACTAATGGCCCTGGCCGTAAAAAATGAAAATAAATATCAACAAAGGGAGGTAAGAACAGACAAGGGGGATGTAAGCTCATGACATGAAACACATGCGCCGGAGAAACACGCCGGGTAAGTTCAAGGAGTCTCTCCCACAGGAGTAACATTAATATTTGCTTATATTAGCGGAGCAGACTTTCAAGGACCTTATCAAAATTTACTATTTTATATAAAACATAATAAAGAAAAAGGAAAACGGTGTAAAGGCGTGTCCGCACGAAAGCAGTCCTCATAAGCCATGTGGGAGGGTCGGGATTACTGGGTTAAAATATTGCAAGAAATTGTTTGAAACTTTTTACGAGGTATTAATCTATGCAGGAATATCCTATAGTATAGTCAAAGTGAACAGAAGTTACACTTGCTTGGATCTATCTAGTCTACGTCCTTTCATAAGATGATAATATGTATGAATTGAATTATTGAAAAGGCTTTGCGATCCCGAATCTGCAGGAGTGAAAAATGTCTCCGACTCTGAAGTCTGTAGACAAGCGTAGAGTCTTATGGAAGGGGGGCTATGACCCCATTAAGGTCTATTAAAAAGAGGGGTAAACAACGAGACAAGAACATCAGGTGCTGGTTAGAGTCAGGCGAGGGGTTAGCCTCGTGTTTCTTGTAAAACTTGGCACGAGCCAGGGAGTAGGAGAAGTTTGGGGGTGAGGGAGGCGTTAGGGTCTTTGAGAAGGGAGGATGGGGAGAAGACGGAGGTGTTAGGGTCTTTGAGAATGGGAGGATGGGGGGTGAGGGAGGCGTTAGGGTCTTTGAGAAGGGAGGATGGGGAGAAGACGGAGGTGTTAGGGTCTTTGAGAATGGGAGGATGTGGAGAAGACGGAGGTGTTAGGGTCTTTGAGAATGGGAGGATGTGGAGAAGACGGAGGTGTTAGGGTCTTTGAGAATGGGAGGATGTGGAGAAGACGGAGGTGTTAGGGTCTTTGAGAAGGAAGCTTCGGGGTGAGGGAAATATTAGGGTCTTTGAGAATGGGAGGATGGGGAGAAAACGGAGGTGTTCGGGTCTTTGAGAATGGGTGGAAGGGTTGGGGATGTGAGTGGGGAGGGGCTGCACAAGTTTCGAACGAACGCTGCATGGTTACTTTCATTGTTCCTGGATATTAACTCCATGTGACATATAAATCCATCCACAATGGCAGATAAAAGTGATAAAATAACAGCCGATAGATAAAGTTTATTCTTAGCGACGTGAAGAAATGGCTGACAAGTGCTTATGTTGAAGTTTGCCAGGGGCACGGGAGTGGAAGGGGTGAGGTGTGTGCTTTAATTATTTTATCATTGAAAATAAATTTATTCGGATAAAAAAAATATATATATATATTAAAGTTAGCATCGGAAATGAGGAGTAAAAATGTTCATATTATTTTCTCAGGATTTTGTGTGCACCCCCCCCCCTTTTCCTCACTTTTTTAATAACTACTTTCATTTTAAAAAAAACACGTTCCACTGTAAATCTCCCAAGGCTTTTTCTTTAAATCCTAAATTCTTCATGGCTGAAAAAAAGCCACCATTTAAGGAATGAATGTCATGAAAGTAAAATGATTTAATCAAAGAAAAGCTCAAGTTTATTTAGGGGCTGGTATTGTTTCTTGTAATCAATTAATGTTACAGATAAAATGTAATTTTTTTCTAGTCAGTGGCGAGGACAGTTAAGATAATCTTGAAAGCGGTTCAGGGGGACTGTGACATGACTCTCCTGTGGTTAAAACGTGTATATTTAAAAGTCAAAACAATCAGCAACGAAGCAAATAAAAAAAGGGCACCACGAACATCAACACCATTGCTAGAAACAAATGTGGCTTTTAATCATTGTTATTATTTTAGAACTAATGCCAAGAAGGTTATAAAACAACGTATCTTCGGATACTTCAAACGATTGATAGGAACCGCCTGGTAGTAGACATCTTTTGGAGAATCTGGCGGAACGTGAGGTCAAAGGCCGAGGGTTGAAAGGTTGGCTTGTATGAGAGATAAGAAGTGTGAACAACGTGTGGTTGGATGGGGTTAGAGTGAGTGCAGTGGGTAACTCAAATATGCGGGCAGGAAAGTGGGGGGGGGATCACAGAACGGAAACTGATCAAACTCCGATGACCCGGGTAATTTTGTAGGCAGTGTGATCTCTGGCCTGTGGTTAAAGACTGTGATCTTTGGCCTGTGGTTAAAGACTGTGATCTCTGGCCTGCGGTTAAAGACTGTGATCTTTGGCCTGTGGTTAAAGACTGTGATCTTTGGCCTGCGGTTAAAGACTGTGATCTTTGGCCTGTGGTTAAAGACTGTGATCTTTGTCCTGCTGTTAAAGGCCCGGCTTCGTGCTATTCACCACATCGCCTTTGCGGCGACCGAAATCTTAAACAATGGACGTCACATTGAGCTGAAGTGTTTTTGAAGATTTGGGGAATTTAAAATAAACAACAAACAATTTCTACCCCATTAATTTTCAAAGGAGAAATTCATCAACATAGTTTAATTTTATATTCAAGTTCATGTCTTAGAAAGTCTGCCACGCAAAACAGAGAAAAAAGGATGGTAGTGGGCGGGGGACAACAGGATGAAATCTGGTTGTCATAGATATGATAAAACTGTCTGGACCTTGAGACAGAGAACCTACAAAAACTTTCAGAATCAGCTAAAGAGACACACGGAAGTGGTACACTCATCAACGTTAAAATGTATAGTGGTATCTGAATCCAATGCATTTGACAATCTGAATTGAGAACATACAATAGATATTGATGGCTGCCGCAAGGTTTCTTAAAAAGTAGGATGAATCTATATTTAGAACCCATCACCCAATGAAATCACACGAGAAGAGTTGATGACAAACGTTAACGAAATTTCAGTAAAGATCTCTTAGAAAAAGTATCTCTTTTCGAAGTGCACGGCATTGAGCAAGGAAACAAAGATAAGTTTTCTAAAATTAACTTCGGTCCAATCCAGTGCTTTTCAGGTGCACACCGAGATGCAAGACTGAAGACCTATATATAGCCCCCCCCCCTCTCTTACTTAATAACTCGAAGTCTATCCATTCTGGCGGAGAAACGAAAATATGCAACAAGTTTATCTGATAAATCTCGAAATTGAGTGTGCGCGTCGTCTTTGGGAAGGTGAGGCTCTGGTCTAGCTCCTGTTAGCAGGTTAGACAACTCTAAATACTTGCTCCAGTCAAATTTAAGGTAAGACAACTCTCTATGGTATAAAGGCTCGAGTCCAAATTAAGGTAACCCCTGTTAACAATGCCCAACCAAACCAACAGACCCCCCCCCAAATATCCCCAAAACTCTACTCTCAAAACAAATGTTCTGGAAGTGTTTTGCACGGGAAATTTAAAGTGGCACTCAAATCCAAGTTCTCGAAAAGAGCTTAGTAAACGACATTTATCCCCTTGTAACATTTTCTTATTTAAATCTAACTAATCACTGTCATCGGCGGCACCCCTGAAAACAAAACGACAACACCTGGACAGGTACATCTTATTAGCATTATCAAGATTTTTTTAAAAAAGGAAGTTTGTTATTGTATTTCAAACTTTATTATTTACCTGTCATCTTAAAACGACGTATCCCACAAGTTGAAAAGCCGTGTTCAGGTAAATAAGTAAAGAATGATGACGACCCCTCTAAGGATTTGAAAGTAAGCCAAGATACGCCTATAATTTGAGAAGAATAATTAATGTAACGTCCTGGTCACAGTTCAGATAAATTAGAGCAGGCTAAGACCCATGCCACTGCGAAATAATTCGTCGGTCCATGGATGGTTCAGAACTCTGTTCCAGGTAAAAACGATACCTGGTGTGTCTCTTTGGGTTCACCGACAAAACGGCCCCGGACTAATAGATGGACTAAAAGTAAAATGTCCAATCAAATATTGAATTCGTATTTTTACTCACCTATTGAGTGTCAGGTTTTGCTAATAATAATGACATCACAATAGTGATTTTAATAGCCTTTACGCGAAATGGTACAAATCGCGGCTGTTTGTTGACAAGAAACAATATAATAACATCACAAGATATAATTTTACACTTTTACCACTTTATTTAAGACTAAGTGGTGAAAAAGTTGACAAAAGCTTGAAATGAAATAAAAATTAATGTTTTTGTAGAAAAATGTTAATTTGTCCTGGGCCGTTTTGACGGGTCACCGTTTCTTTGTTAAACTGAAATGTGTGTGTGGAATGGTGTATAGTTCGTATTCAGGCCTGGGCCTGGTCTATTATCTATATTAAATACTCGAAGACATATTTTATTAATATCGTGGGGATAGAAATTCATAATAATAATACTAAAACTGAAACAAGAAGAATTTAATCTCTAAAAAAAAATGTTTGATTCAGGCCAACTTAGCCTACACATTTTAAAAGGAAGCACATAAGTGCGGACGTAGGTCTAAATAAGGGCTGGTCCAATATTTTGTGTACTCTGCTTACCTAGTGCATCGTCAACGAGATTTTTTCTGTTGTCCCTGGCACTTCCGTAAAACTTAGTTTTCAACATGTCTCTCAAACTTCTTTGAAACTCTCGGAACAAATCAAAACACGATGCGAAAACTGGGTTTATCCGAACGTGTTCCCGACGTGCGTGATGCGAACCAACAACACACGGTGCAAACCAAGCCAAGAGCACACGGTGCGTCACGAACACTTGGCTGGATGTTATAAACGTTCAGCACTTGAACAATTTCAGGGATTTTGGCAACATACAAAATCCGATTGAGTGTATGCGAGATTTCATAGAAATAAAACGTAGACTAGATATCCACAACCAGAGGCTTTATCCACAAGTTTTCTTTTAAGGTATCCAAGAAGAACGATCAGCTGTAGACTTGGATAAGAAACTAGCAGGTGCGAACGGATTAATCCCGAGGTTCTGAAACTCAAAACTAGGTCGCGTTCTTTCCCAGGTTTGAAGTCGGACAACACAGCCGGACATAGCACATGCCACAGACCAGCCCTAAAGCGGTCAAGCGTGAATAGGTTCGTTATCGGCCCAGCTGGTCTCGCACTGCCCCCACCCACCCCACCCCACCAAACACACTGAACTGACCCTTGGGTGACCAGGTCCAGGCCCCGGTGTGCCGCTCGGACAAAAGACCCGAACACACAATAACAACCTAGCCAGATACTACGTTTTTGTCAAAACTGGTTGTCGTTTATGTAAAGTGAGATGAATGATAATATAGGCTGGATGGGAAGTCATTGGTAACACAAAGTTTCTAGCAAGAGTTAGTCCGGAGTTTCTTGTTCCGGTCACCACCTTATTCTTATATCTTACAGTAACTAGCAACCAGTGAAAAATAGCGTTTGTGTTTAAAAAAATATATAATTATTTTTAAAAAAATGTTTCATTTAAAAAAATGTCAAATGGGCAGCACGGAATCCTTTCCAGGCGACTCTAAAAGTATGTATAGATGCCTTTAGCGTAGACCTGGTCATTTAAGATAAAGGTTCACTAATATAAAATACCCGTTACTTAAATAAAACTGGTCGGTGCACAGTTGCACAGCATGTGAGTTTGTATTATATTCATAGGCTAAACTCCCTCATCAACCGTCGCCCCTCCGACCAATGTACACACACAACACTCACTTTTCTCTCACCTGTCAACACCCTCTCCCAAGACCGACCATGGCATCGAGACTTACTTGTTCAATGTTTTAGATTAAAGACACGGATGTCTGAATCGTTAGATTAAGACTGTGGTTAAGGGAAACATTCAGTAGACATACTACAATGGTTACAGGCATAGGGTCTAAACTTGTGAAATGTCATTATACATTTTGTAAACAAACAAGGATGAAAGAGTGGTATATCGGTCAGACATATGGACCGAAGAGTTGTATACTCCTATGGCCCAGACATATGGACCGAAGAGTTGTATACTCCTATGGCCCAGACATATGGACCGAAGAGTTGTATACTCCTATGGCCCAGACATATGGACCGAAAAGTTGGACATAATCCAGACGGACGACCTACTTAGCAAAACACACCTTACGATAATTACGTAACATGTATGTGCTTTTTGGTGCTTGTTGTTTTTAAAAAAATTAAAAGCGTTTAATTAGCAGATCATGAACTGTTCAACCAAAGACCCGCCCAGGTATTAAAGCTGGGCGAAGATGTAAAGGAATAACACAGTTTGACAAGGATTATATCCTAAAGAAAATAAACATCTTCCTTCTTTCACGACATTTCGACGTAAAGCGCCGCCTTTTATCCGTCCATGTCAAAAACACGATAGCTATAGTCTGTATTTTCGTTTTGGACTAATTGTTTCCATAGTTGTCTGCGGCGCGCCAGCATCAACAACACCGACCTCGGCATCACTGGACAAGTATTCCAATTCCGGTGTCTGGGTTTCAGTGTTCGAATATTGTTAATCACTGAGAAAACTCATCTCCACAATTTTTGGAATTTTGCCATGAGACACATAGTTAACGTGCCTCACTAACAAACTCAACGCTTAATTGTTTTTTGAAAAATAAAGATATCATAATATATATGTTTTATGGACATAACGAAAGACAAGAGGAATTTCGTAACAGTCAGTGAACTCAGGGATGTCTGGAATTTTTTTAATTAAGTTGGTAGAGGTACTAAACACAAAACAACAACCTAATCATTAAAGGAGTCTGTTAGAGTCGGGTAGACGTTACAGGCACGCAAGATTTTATGATGGTTTCATCCGAGAGTTAGAAAGTTGCGACTCGACTCCGACGATTAGCAAGATCGCGGAGCTACGGAATTCGCGAGCCCGTGCGATTATACGACTTTCAGTGTACAACGGCTCACAACAGAGTGTCGGGCCAATGCTCACCAGCACCTTCTCTACACACGGTCTAGGACCAAACCAAGCAGTAGAGCGATTAATCTGTTATAAGACATTGGGCACTAGTTGGTGTGAAACATGCCTTTCATTTATACAGTATTTTGAAAGGGCATTTCATTAAATATTGACAATTGACACCACCATCTATCCCTGACAAACATCACAAAACAACATTTAAATGCAGGTATGCAGTAATAATTTTAAATCTACAAGTTATAATTAGGTACAAAACATCACTCTTCCTACGACGACCTCGCTTTCTCCTCGACGTTTTCACCCCCAATCACCTACATTAGCCTACACCTGATAGTAGGAGTAGGAGGAATGAAGTCCTGGAATAGTTAGGATCCATTGACCCGCATCACGGTCACTCCAGGGTGACCTCTCACTTTCACCACAGTCAAGATTTCGTTTAACAAACCAACTACGCACAGGGTGTGTGTGTCGGTGTAATGTGTTCGTGTCACGGGATCTGCAATAGAAATGTCCGACCTTCACTTTGTGAGGCTGGTTGTGCGAATGTGTTACTTTTTGGAATTAAATAATATTAAAATGAACAGGGGCATTTATTCAATTTAAGTGTAAGCCATCTTGGGCTTTCAGACAATATTTGGTGCTTGGGAGTGGGGAAAAGGGGGGTGGGGGGAGTGGGGGAAAAGGGGGTGGGGGGAGTGGGGAAAAGGGGGGGGGAGGTAAATTAATTGAGATATGACCGCTTTATTTAATATGACCGCTTTATTTAATATGACCGCTTTATTTAATATGACCGCTTTATTTAATAAACACAACACGTGCTATTTTCCTTCATTTTGGAGATAAAAGTAATCGGGACGAAGAACTGATTTCTGAGATCCTTTAGAGATAGTTGATAACACCGCGGTGTTCGTAAATTGTGCTGAAAGTGAAAGCGAATCATGATTTTACATGTTGAACCGGGAAAGTAAGAGTAAGAGTTAAGAATAAACTGAGTCCGAAGCTTCGATTGATTTTCGACGCGTGCCCTTCCACCAGGCCTGAAAGTCTGGTACTAGGAAGCCAACATTGGAAGAGTCTAACCTCGACGCCGCCTCACACAGTTATTGTTACCGGTGCTAGGGGGTTGCTGCTGCTACTAGTTTTACTCTATTTGTTTGGCATCGTTAAAGACTATAAATTACGGTATTGTCTATCTGAATCAACTTATCTCACCCAACATCACAGTATCATCTTTTATTTATAAGATTCGCCAGCGGTGGCCTCGGTTGACCAAGAGTGACTACACTGGATCCTGTAGCGTTGTTGGGAGATATGTGAGGTTTGACATGCGATGAGGTGTGAGATTTTATGGGAGGTTTTGTGTTTGGGATGGAGGTCTGTGAGGGGGTGTGAGGGAGAGGTATGGGATAGGCATAGGTGTGAGGGAAATGTAAGATAGGGAGGCTGTGAGAAGGGATATGGGGAAGGAGGTGTGAGATAGGGAGGTGTGTGAGAGGGGATACGGGGAAGGAGATGTGAGATAGGGAGGTGTGTGGGAGAAGGGGTGTTAGGGAGGTGTTGTGGTAGGATGGAGCAGGTGTGAGTGATGGAGTGCTCAGGTCGGGTCGCAAGGACGTGGTATGGAGATAATCGTTGCTGTGCTTGGTCCTGTCTATAGTATTGGTAGAGTTGTCTAATGACGAGCAGGTCAGAATACGAAAAAATAATATTACATTAACACATTGTTACAGAAAGTGACAGCCAGATAAATTAAAGAAATAGACATTTTAAATAAGAGAGCGTAGTTTTCCTACAAGAGTACTAAATTATCTTGGCACGACCAGGCACTCAAGCCAGTGTCTCTCGGTAACGAGGCGACTCATCACATTGACCTATCGCATGGTCAGATTTCTGATTTGGAAGATCTCTCATTTCCTCCCGTGGCCCGGAGCAACGAGCGACTCCTGGAGGATTATTAGAAGTCCGTGGAAATGTCGAGGGCATTAATAATATGAGACACTATGGATGTACCAGGAAAATGGGGCGTGGGGGTGGGTAGATCAATGGAAAAGACGTGTTATTCATACAGGCTTAAAGACCTTACACATAATTTACACCGCACTTCAATCATCTCAAGTTAATGAACTGAAATATGATTCCTGGTTTAAAGGCTCTTAGTTGGAAAATATGGAGGAAAAAAAAGACACGACAGGACATTACGTACTGTGAGGTGGCGCATCACGATTTAGTCATAGCTTAACAATCGCATTTCGCAGTTGAAGTCATGCGTTCGTTGACATAAGGGCAGAATGTTCTGGATATGAGAGCTAATAAAATACGAGATACTTTAGACTTCAACTTGAACTGGAAGCTTATTAACAAAATACATTTAGACAATGACTATACAAAAACACAAATTTTCTCCTTATGTTGTATCACTAACGTGAATCGAATATTATGCGAAATCCAAGGATTCGAATTACCGCAATTTCGCATGCGCTTTCCAAGCGTTACATAATAGATTTGGTGATTTGTTGCCTCTGTTGAAATCCGCCAAGGAGCGTTAACACTGGACAAGTGTTGCAAGAACGCAAGAAATCATATTTTATTTCAAAAAAAAATACATTGTCATGCGTTCCGGTGAAAACTTGAAGCGTGAGGTTTGGTTGTTTACCACCTATACGCCACAATCGCATCCCTGCACGCATCGGGGATAGCTAAAGCTCGGTACATGCAACGGCCGAAGTGTTATATCCGTGCTCGAGTCTTCCGGTTTGATTGAATGCAGAGCCTTCCTTCTCCTGGAGGATTGGCATCCATCAATCCAGCATCGAGTCCCACAATGCCTGGCTGTTGTTAAGGTTGCTTTGTTTTATTATGAAATATCTTTCAATCTATTGATTTGACAACATGAGCAATGAGACAAAGAGAGTAGAGAGTATGCAGAAATCTATTTTTGAGGAGATGGTCGAGCATCTGTTGGCCGAATGCCCAAAGGTTGTCGGGGACCTGGACAGGTCAGTTCCAACAAATGTGGATAATTATTTTTACGGCGATGCCTGCTTGACAATGAGCCGGGTCATAAGAGCGTAAGCTCGACCCCACAAGACAATGACATGTATTTAATTGTTTGACACGACTTGAAATGGTCAATGAACTCCTGTCAGCCAGCAAGTGTCTACAGACCCGCTTGGCTCTCAGAAACTCGTGCTAAATGTCTCTTATGGCATAATGATCTTGCGTTTGACCTCAAACAACAAAGTTCTGCTCCGCCACCCTGTAATTAAGTTTCCAGCTATTTCTCACCGTACTCACCATCGTCTCACCCGCCGCCATAGTGTATTTACAAACAGAGCAGCCTACCTGCTCTCAAAATTTTAAACAGACCGCTTACAGCGCCACCTGAAGATGTAAAGGGGAACATCACACAGTTATCTCCCTCAAATCTCTTGCACCATCGAGTGCAGCCCCTTTTCAATTTCTACTTGGACGTCGGTGCGATGGTTCGGGTTCGTTATCAGAATGAGCTATTAATAAATCTACCACATTTTTAAAACATTCTGTGCTTTCCCTGCCTTAGCGGTCTATAAATTCCACATTAGTGTCTTCATATTTCATATGTGATGTCGTCTAGATTTAGACGAGTTCAATTTACGACCAAGGAGATAAGATATTCATAAAAATTACAATTTTATTAAGATTTAGTACAAGATAAATGTATAATCGTGATTTAATTGAGGAACATTACAACGAAAAAGGAAACAATGGTACAATATCAGTCGAAAAAAAAAGGAAAAAAAAAGGAAAAAAAATAGCTTCTTAGATGACCTAAATAATATAGATGACGAGATATCCGATTTCTGTGTAAACATGGCGTTGCGAGGTCAATGTTTATTGTTTGATTGGGGTTATATCATCTTATACGTTCAATGTTAAAGGGGCGGTAATAATGATATACTGTGAAGCCATTTTATTCCTCAATCGTCAGATTTCAAGCACCATTTGCTCCAAATATAATCGTGTCTGCTTGGAAGATCTCGTCACGTGCGAGAGATGGTTCAAAGCGTTCAAGAGGCGTTTGTATCAGTGCAGCTAAGGCGCACGCACGCATGCCGATGCTCAGTGTCTCTCCTCGAAGGTTCATTGGTCCGTATGTAAAATAACAAAATCAAGTGATAAGTTGCGTCGTTTGTGCACAATTTTACGACCCGCAGAACACAGTTATCGTGTTGTCTTATCAAAATTTGTTGCGCGGCGTCGGTCAGATATCTACGCGACCAGGGAGCATACCTGATAAAGTGTTCAAAACTGGATGTCCCTGGATAGGTACGAGGTGAAAAGCGAGCCATTCTTCAATTCAGCGCCAATGCCTTGTGTTGAATACACTACTGCTGTCCCCAGTTGTTGGACAAGAAATGCCCAGCTTCTCAGAGCGGGCGGTCTGGCGAGAACTCGCGCTAAAAAAGAACAATCCAAACAAAAAAACTCGGCTTCCCATGGTGTGTTGGAGAACGGGAAGGGTTGAGGGTTGGGTGAACATGCTGAGTAGTGTGTTTGAATATTAACCACACAACAGAAAACACATGCCTCTTTGAAATTCCACCAGAAAAACACTCAACGCTCGTACGCTATGCATGTCATTGGTCCCCAACCGCAGCTAAAGACAGTTATAGTACCCGCGTGTCAAATTGAGTCGTAACATTCATTCGACGTGCCACGGTCACATTTAGGCTTCAATTTACCAACTTAGTCTAAGTTGCACTTTTGGTATTTATAATTAGGATTCGGCGAGATCGCGCCAAGTGTGACACGCGTGTCGTAGGTGGCGGAAGCCTGCTACGTAAAACGAAAATGATGATATGATTACATGAGATGGTTTAGAGGTAAACACTTCTTGTAGCTACGCTATGTTAATTTACGGTTCTATGCTGCTTTGATGTTGTGCGTGTTGAGCTTGAGGATCATAATCAAAAGAAAAAATGTCTTGCGAATCTGAAGCCTGCGGTTACCCAACATTTAGGTAGAGCTGAAAACCAAAGCAATATAAAACCCTGCAGTGATACAGTGCCCACACCTGGTGTACCATTAAACGTATGAGGGAATATATTAACAATGCCATGAATCGGAGCTATAATGTGATGTAGCATACACATAATGAAGAAAAAAAAAGATGCAGTATCTGAAAACTTCCACCAAACAATGACAAAATGTGATCCATAATATAATATGAACACTGCCATAAAACAATGCCAAAATGTGATCCATAATATAATATGAACACTGCCATAAAACAATGCCAAAATGTGATCCATAATATAATATGAACACTGCCATAAAACAATGCCAAAATGGGATGCATGTTATGAACGCTGCCATAAAACAATTGATCATCGAAAGTGACGCATCTGTTGAAAATCCTGACGCACAATATTAAGACCATCTGGAAGGGTATGGTACATCTTTCTACAATTAATACTTTAACCAAAAAAATAATAATAAATAAATAAAAACATCTTTTTTTTTAAAAAATCTTAGCCCATTAACTATTTTTTAAATGAAAATAATTATTCTCGGTCTTAAATCATCCTGATTTCTAGAAGAAACGAACCAATTATCTCGGGGGCCCAATTATAAACCTCAAACTAACAAAGAGTTAGCTCCCTCTCATCAGGAGTAACCGGCCCTTCCTCCTTTCCATTCCACTCCCCTGACCAGACAGCCTTCCCGTCAGGTGTGGAGGAAGATAAAGCACACAGACGAGCACAAAGAGGTTGTAAAATATCCACACGCTATCTACCTGTTGAGTTGCGATACTCTATACCAGCATGTTTTGGGCGCAGTGGTTCTCAATTCAGGTTCTTTGAGTTGTGATACCCTAACCCAGCACGTATTGGACGCAGTGGTTCTCAATTCAGGTTCTTTGAGTTGTGATACCCTAACCCAGCACGTATTGGGCGCAGTGGTTCTCAATTCAGGTTCTTTGAGTTGTGATTCCATAACCCAGCACGTATTGGGCACAGTTGTTCCTAATTCAGGTTCTTTCACCCCGTGTGGAAAGTGGGGAACTGGTTGGGAGTGAAACTAACCTACCTCTATGCTAATGCTATAATGACTTAATCCTTAGTTTCATTCTCTACATACCTCACTACTTGTACACCCGGGAACAGAAGAGTGTCACCAAGGGTTACAAGGTTATGTTACAAACATAAATTAATGGGATATGAAATACAAGGCCAACATAAGAACCTTTCAGTTTCTTCGTGGTCTTCAGAATGAAAAATATAACCATTCACTCGGAAAGTTAGAAACTGGAACCATATCGGATCATTCGCTAATACGATGGAGTTCATAGAAAAACTAAATCGCTAGTAATTGTTGAATTGAGCTGCAGGAAAATTTCCGTGGTAGTGAAATGAAAAAAAGTTTCGAAAAGAATCAATAATAGTTGTTAGGGATGTAACGCCGGTAGTTTATACCACTCTAGACAGTTTGAATAACGCGTCTTCCTTAATATTATTGCTGCCGATGATGAACTGTCTTGATAAACTATGGATTTAGTAATTTTAAGTAAAAAAGTTTCCCTTTCAGACACTGGCCTATGGGGCAAGTGAAGCAGCGTTAACAAGTTTGTAGCCACGGCATACGAGGGGGATTGTACCCACTAGGAGCTGGGTGGACTCAGGGATGCCCTTGGCCACTCTCGGTACACCAGCTGCGCCCCTATTTAGTAATTTGGTCTTTTGTATTTTCTGTAAAGTTTCAATTTATCCTCACGGTCTCAGCTTCTTTTCTATAATTATATTACCCGAAAAATGTCAATGATGATAAATCCAAAGAGTTGTGATTTAAAAAAAAATTGTAAAAACTTAAACTTAACATGTAATTTGTATTATACATTCTCTTCTTCTAATGCTAATGGAAGTATCGATTCATTTTGTTTTTTCAGTGTTATCAATGTAGTATTGGGACAGTATCGTTTTATCGTGCTGGCGGTATCGTTTTAATCCGATGACAGTATCGTTTAGCTCCAATGGCGGCATCGTTGCATTTCTCCTTCAGCTCCGATTTTGGGAGCGCGATACCCGATGCATAGTCTCGCAACACACGACGATGGCGCTTTGTGAGATAGTCAGAAATAAGCACATCTTCTGGTCACCGGTAGAAATAAGCACATCTTCTGGTCACCGGTAGAAATAAGCACATCTTCTCGTCACCGGTAGAAATAAGCACATCTTCTGGTCACCGGTAGAAATAAGCACATCTTCTCGTCACCGGTAAAAATAAGCACATCTTCTGGTCACCGGCCGACAGCGCTTTCAATTCTGTTGTTACAAGTAGCTTTATTTGGAATCATAAGACGACATTACAGTGTGTATGTTCCTCCTTATTTCTGTTGATTATTTTCGACATCTTCAGAGTTATTTTTATCTTTATAACTTACACACATAACTAAAGACAACACCCTCCCTCACATGAACACACACACACACACACATGAACTCTCACACACGCGCGCAAACATACATACACACACATGCTCTTCTCCCTGCATCCATAAACACTGATAGTGAGACGGCAAAGTGAAACTCGGGGTGTCGTAAAATTGTTCATATTCTAGGAGTCCTCCTGTTCATAAAACACGCCGCCCTGCCTGCTGGAGATAACAACAAGAACAAGGTCTTCGCTTTGATAGAGTCCGCCCCCTACCCCCACGTGACGCACTTCATCCACAAGATACGTCTTCCTGATCCTGTGGTCACATGCGTATATAATGTCGGACTTATTTTATGATCACACAGTAGCAAAACTAAATACACCAGTGGTTGTATATATGTATTTATATATTTATATAAGGACGTTTGCATGTCGATCGATATTAACAATAGATCATAATCGCTAGAACTTATTGTACATGTGAGCAGGGCCGTCTTAACGCAGAGGCCTGTAGGGCATTTGCCTGTCGGCCCACGAGCATAGGGGCCACATGGGAATATGTTTATTTATATATAGTATGTATATTAATTTTTGTTATTCCTGTTTGGGGGGGGGGCTCACTTTTTCTTTGCCCAGGGGCCCAACACCATTTCTTTTCCCGGGGGCCCAAAATGGTCTAAAGACGGATCTGCATGTGAGCACTGAAATAGAACATGATTTCTTTTTTTTTCTCCTTACACAAATAAGCAGGGGGAGACAAATATCTTTTTATAATAAGCAAGAGGAGACAGATATATTTTCTAATAACCAAGAGGAAAGGAAACAAATACACTTTCGTAAAAGCAAGCGGAGACAAATGTATTTTGGTAACGAAATATAAGTTGTAAACCCCCCCCCCTCCAACACACACACACACACACGCGCGCCACCTTTTTCAAGTTCAGTGTCCACCAATCTAAAATAGGTCTAGGGAGTGTGTTTGGGGGCGGGGGGGGGGCTCCAGTCATTTAAATAAAGTTTTTTGTTTGTCTGTGTGTCAGACACAGCGCCCTCGGTACGTCGAGGGTGCTGAAAATAGAAGGGTCACGCCAAAAATACGTGCAGAAGAATGCACGAGACAAGTCTTCGTACTTGAGGGAGAAGAAATCTTTCCTGCAGTTTAAAAAAAAAGAGGTAGGTGCGGTAGACGGAGAACAATCATGGAATGATGCTTGGAGTGCGGGTGGGGTATGGAGGAGTAAAAGAATAAGGGAATGATGGTGTGGGCCAGGTTCGTAGTTAAGAGTTTGTATTTAAATGTGTTATGAAACTATTATTGGAAATATCAGAAACCATGAGCCATGAGAAAGTTACTTCAAATTTTAACTAGGACTTACGTTTGCTTGGTTCGCATGTCAAACAAATAAGGAAATAAATATAATTAAATGTTATTCAGCACCGGAAAATTATTTTTAAAACGTTTCAAGGGTAATAAAAATTAAATGTATTATAGCTAAAAAATGTATATCCATAAGCTTAGGACGCATTGATACTCAGTATAGAAGGAGCGTCTGTAGCAGATAAGAAAAAAAAACTGAAAAAGAACTTCCCTTGGCACATTTCACTCACACTCCGGGCGTCCAAACGTGACATGACATTTAATATCCAGTAATTAATAGCGAGTTTCGTGACTCCCCCCCCAGCTTACTAGTATGTTTAAATGTGGGCTTCGTTAGTTCTGTGATCTCTACCCAGTTGAGACCATCGCTTCCAGTGTTGTTAAAAAATGGTTCTGTTGGAGCGCTCCAACACAACTGATTTCAGTTTCTAGAGGACGCATTTGTTTGATTATAACAACGATCAGTTAGAACAACGTTTGGTTGTCGGTAAAATGGATGGTTACGGCTTTAAAGCTTATAAATAAGTGTACGACGAAATAATCTTCAGTATAGAAGGAGCATCCGTAACGTATACGTTAAAAGAGACTCCTTTCAACTTCTACTAAAATTAGGGTAAAAAATAATTTCCCCGCACATTACAGTTGTCATTACGTCACGTGACTGAAATGGGCGCTGCGATACGCACGCGTGCAAGCCGCAGTGAAAGCATTACAGTTAAATAAAGAATGCTATCGACGTCTACATAAAAATGACGATAAAATAGTTTTATTGTATAATGAAACCTAGAAATATTAGAAATTGTTTACTAACAGCCTTTACAGTTTCTCAATCTTTCAATTTCTGAACGCTCATGGGAAGAAATTTATTTTATAAATAATGAAAACGAAACAACGATCGATAAGAAGATTACCTACATACCTTATGGAAATCCCAAAATTCTCTTGTGTTTTTACTTAACACCAACGCGACGAACCGGCGGAACCCAATATCAGAAACGAAAGCGAAAGGAAATGACTCTCATCAGCTTGAGAGACGGGAATTCCCGACATGCACCGGAAGTACCGGATGAGTGCCACGAGGCAGCCCATTCTTTGGGGTAGGTAGAGTGGTATGGAACCTCTTTCTTCTTTGCCATATGGTGCCGCGCCGTGCGTCTCACCCAGTTATCCCCACCCCCGCACAACAGGAAGACAGCTAATAAATAAGCCGTTTTGTTAAGAAGCCAATTTCTGGTGTATTGTGAAGAGCTGCCTCTGGTTAACTCGTTTTTCGTAGCGTTTAGAAATAACTAGAGTTCAATGTCAAGTAGTTACACAGTTCAAATGTTGCGCTAAATATTGGGATGTACCGGATTTCGGCTCCGGCTCCAGCAAATCCGGAATCCGGCCATTTTTTACGAATCAGTCTCAGGCTCCGGCTGGATTTCGCTTAATAAATCTTGCCCCGGCCGGATTTAGACAAATTAAATCCGGTACAACCCTAGTGAAACGTTACTTGGTGTTTTTTTTATTTTTTGGATAAAAGATGAAATGTTACCCATACAAATATTTTATTATGCACAAGACGATTAAGTACTAGGGCGAAAAAAAAGAAGAATAAACAAACCTTTCTAAAGATAATTAGTTTAAATGTGGAGTTGTCTGAGAACTTAGGGTGGGTGGATGACGTAATTAAAGGCAGGAGTTTGGATGGCAGACGAAATGGAACTGTTTCAATAAAATATTGATAAATACATCATCCTAATTGACTGAATTGGTTATTTTCTCATCCAGCCCAAAAGACCATAACACATGGAAGAAAGGCGCCTTACGTTTTGTCCTCCAGCCCAAAAGACCATAACACATGGAAGAAAGGCGCCTTACATTTTGTCCTCCAGCCCAAAAGACCATAACACATGGAAGAAAGACGCCTTACGTTTTGTCCTTCAGCCCAAATCTCGTGGAAGAAAGATGCCTTGCCTTACGTTTTGTGTGTGACGAAATGGCGAATGTACGAGTTCAATATGGGTGCCAGACTTAAAAGCTTAAAAGCAGAAAGGAGGTCTCGATATGGACTTATTCCTGCACACTCACAAGAAATTTTACCGTAACAAAAAACGCACAAGGCTTCGTGCCTGGCTATGCAATCTATAATTGTTATCAAATTCATTTAAAAAGTCCAACATTTTTTTTCTCTTGGTTTTGTTCTCATTATTTTCAACGCACAGAAATATTTATATCTTATCTTATCTATAACAAACTTTAAATTTAACCACCGTACCTTTATTCAGCTAGGGTCAACAACTCGTGGATGATGATTAATCTTTTAAAGTGGCATTTGAAATGACTTCAGTAAATCAAAATTCTCTTTGTTTGTTTAACGAATTGAATTACACGTCAAATGTTCGTCTTTTCCTAATATAATAGAATTGATTCTTTTCTTCTCCTACTGTCTTTCAACTGGTTGGCTAGCAAGATGAGAAGAGTTTAAACACAACACCTTGTATCACTTACCCGAAGAGAGGAATGACGTCACTGTAACAGAGAATACGGGATTGGTATGGACAAAAACAAAAAGTCGGTGGCGAAGTGGGGTTGGGGGAGGAGGGGGAGATATTCTGGCAGGACGATATCAGTGATACTTCCTTAAGTTCAAAAATTCTTTTGACGTTTTTTTTTATGTGTATGTGTGAGGTTTTCAGAAGGGCGGTTATTAAAAAAAAAGTTTCCTTAAGCACTCATCATGACATATTCTGTATATCACCTGCGGCCATCAGGCCAAACATCATGACATCTTTACATCACCTGCGGCCCTCAGAAAGCAATGGCAAAACCAAGAAAAACAACATAACAAAAGGACGAACATCGATTAAGGGATTATTTATCATTATCCAGCGAAAAGATTGCGCCATTTTCTGACCTCGCATCAACACAGCCACTTTACCCTGTTCTATTTTTGGCCCGCGTCTAAATCTAAACCCATTCTCCGCCAATGTTTGCCGATATTTATTCCTAGAAAATTGCGTCGTAGCACAGTAAGACTCACCGATCAAAACATCTTAGGTCTGATGTGGTCGAAACTGAAGCAGATTATGATGGGAACTAACATCAGTCCGGACCTAATACTTTCAACAGCTAATTACACATTTTCAATCAAGATTTTATTTTCTATAGGTAGATAGAAACGCCGTATATCATTCTGCAATGTGACTATTTTTAGACGATTATTGTCAAAACATGTTTTCTCAGCATAAATATAGAAGTACACAACACGATTTCAAAATTTATATTATAATTTATAATTCAGCTGTAATCAAGACTTTGTCTTCCATTTCCTACAAACTGACACAAATTGAAGAAGCTAGAGCCAAAAGTACTCATGTCACCTAATACGCATTTTGAGATAATTAAGTTTTGATTTATTCTTTTGTCTTCGAGGATAGCATTTTAATTGTTTAGGCTGTCAAAAAAATTGGACCTAGTTACATTGTATTGTTTTCAAATTTATACAGTATTCTGGACTAAACCAGATGTTAAAGATGAATTTTTTATTTTTTTTTATTAAATTTTAATCTGACAAAAATTTGAATTAGTACTTGTAATGCTATGGTCTTCAACTGATCTAGAATGAAAAAAAATCTTTTAAGATAAGCCCTAACAATCCCTTGATATTTGATTTGATTAATTTATATAGAATACCACTGGATACATTTATTATTAGGTTTCCGTCAAAAATTGACAAGGCCTATGCCTATACTCATTATCTTCAATACCATAAATATTGCACGTTTGAAGCATTCATTACTTTCTACTTTCCAAATTTTGACCTGCCATCTTTCTTTCCTCGGAAAATGAAGCCACTTCCCTATGTTTCTCCCAAGCCGCTGTTATTTCCCCCACCGTATCATTTTCTTTGTCCTTTAGCCGTGTCATCATCCCTTTGTTTCTCACGTTAATTCATCTAATGCTCTGCTTGTTGTCACATCGTGGCAGGGTTGAAAGCAACAAAGATAAACACCTTTACCGTACAGTCGTCGATTCCTTCCCCAACCGACGTGGCACGGCACAAGGGACCCCCGTGTTCTGGAACTATCGATTCTCCTAAGCCTGGACTAGCGCCTATCGATTAGCTGCGGCGGTGTGTAATCCGGAGGCTGAACTTAAAATACTGTTTGGAGGGGAGGGGTGGGTGGGTTGGTGTGTGCGTGGAGGGGGGGGGTGATTTCGTCAGGGTGAAAACAGGTCTTCGCTATTTTCCGCCATCTGAGCAAGGAGCACTTATACCCTTGGCCACCCTAATGACAGCTTTCTTAGAGTCAATGATATGAAATGTGTATCTAAGAAAATGGAATCGAAGAGAAGAGAAGCTTTAAAAAAAAAGACCGGAGAACAAACAAAATCATTATCCTCGCTGAGTGTTTTTTCTGCGGCTTGTTGATCACTGCAAATAGAGGGCCTCAGCCTCTGACATTTTGCCTGTAGGGAATAAAGAGTATGAGGCTGGGAATAGTCTGTTAGATTATTTGATATACAAGAAACTCCCCAAACATTAAAAGGTGTAGCACATAGTATAGACGCATTTGTGACTTGACTTCATCCGCATACTAAAAAAAAATAGTTATGCCCAAAAAAAAACACCCAACAAAAACAACAACACCATTTCATAATTTGATTGTTCATGAATATGAGTGGTGGGACTTTCGAGAAGTGGACACTATACCTGAGAATGAATTTAGTGGCGAGGGAAGAGATAAATCAAACAATTTCTCGACAAACTTAGGCTGCTGAGATGGTTAGACGGCGTAGAGATTGGTAGGCGGTGTAGAGATGGGTAGGCGGTGTAGAGATGGGTAGGCGGTGTAGAGATGGGTAGGTGGTGTAGAGATGGGTAGGCGGTGTAGAGATGGGTAGGCGGTGTAGAGATGGGTAGGCGGTGTAGAGATGGGTAGGCGGTGTAGAGATGGGTAGGCGGTGTAGAGATGGGTAGGCGGTGTAGAGAAAGATCTACAGCTTCTGTAAATCCAAGCATGGACAAGAATGGCGTTGGTTATGTCTTGAATCGAAGCTGGGGCAGGCCAAAACCATACACTCGGACAGTAGCACCACAAAGATGTATGGATGGAATCAATTTCTAGATGCTTCCGTGAGTAACATAAAGTTGCGAAATGTCCCGAGAAGTATAGAATGGTAAGGTTGTCTGTAATAAAAAAAAACGTAAAAAAAACAAGCTCTATCTCAAAAAATAGCATGATACATAGGAATAAATAAAATAATCTAAAAAATCAATAATTTAATTACGGTACATGCGATCGATCTGAAATTTTCATACATTGTTTTTATCATCGGTACGAAACTGCCTGCAAAATTTCAGCTCGCTATCTTGCGAGCAAGTGGGTTAAAAATCGATCAAAAGTTTTGGCGACAAGGTCGGTCGGTCGGACGGTCGGTCGGTCGGTCGGTCGGCCGCAGACACCACGAGTTAATATAAAGGATTTAAAAAAAGAGTTTTACTTTTATGTAAAAAAAGTGTTTTACTTTACATGCGATTTGTACTGCTTAAAACACGTATCAATTATCCATCATGAATTATAATTATGATCCCAACTCAGCATCATATCTTGAGGTCTCCGTATGGTCAAAATTCACACGACATGTTGACCGGTGAATTAGTCAATTATTTTGTCCACAACAAAGAGGACCACAACAAAGAGGACCACAACATCGTGTACATTTTCTGACATGACATGACAAGCGGCGCCGGTTGGGAAAGCGCATGAACCAGGTTCAATAATAACAGGTGTGTCCCGTGGCGTTTGGCGCTAAATCCATCAAGTCACACGTCAATTAGTCACATGGTAAACAGTGTTCGATCGGTGGAACGGGGCCTTAAAGGATGTAATTTTGTACCATAAAGCTGTCCAGGCGTATCAGAAGAAAAAAAAAGGAACCGACTATCGATCTGTTTCAATGTTTAAAGAGATGGCAGGTAAGACAGATGATGCCAGATTCAGAGAACCCCATATTCAGAGAACCCTACATTCAGAGAAACCTATATTCAGAGAACCCTACATTCAGAGAACCCTACATTCAGAGAACCCTATATTCAGAGAACCCTACATTCAGAGATCCCTGGATGCAGAGATCCCCATAAGCAGAGATACCAAAATATCGAAATCCCCAGATCCAGACATCCCAAGATGCGGATATCCCCACATTCAGTCCTTTCACCCATGGCCTCTAAATTCCCCAATACATGTTCAGTGAGTCAATGAAGCTAGCCCAAAGTTTTAACAAAGCTTTAATAACGCCTTCAGCTTCATCCCACTCAGCTAATGGCTCGAGGTCACGTGTCTACACGTTCAAAGTTAAGAGAAATCCAATCAACTTAAATAACCGCCATGTTCGTGTCAGCAGTGACATCTTTCTGGTTGGTTATAGATTCCCTCCCGTCTCCTCTCATTACGGCCCCTTTGGTGACAAGGTCCATGACAGGCAACACGAACAAACCAGTGATCATTCCGTGACCACGCAGGGCGCTATCTCAAGTGGGCCAGATTCAGGCAACGCGTCACTGATCCAATGGCCGTGGAGGCTCATCACGGATTCACACGTCACGGTGATTTATCTGGAGCACGCGACGGCGCTTGTGTGACGCCACTGCAGGTTTAGAACTCTGTGACTGATTTCGGAGCAAGGGGTTACTGGGGGGGGGGTGATCGTGAAAATCTCAGATGAGGGTCTGAGGGATGCAGCGAGTCTTTCACGGAAGAGTGTCCGTATTTTGAGATTCACTATATGCAGAGCGTTAGCGGTTATAATCCTCGCAAAAGTACGCCATTGGGCTGAAGGAGCTGCATTTACATTGTTTTCAAACTGTTCAAGGGGCTGACAGAAGCCTTGATTGATCAATATTGAATATGTTGAACAATTTGCCGTTGAACATTTTGCCGATGAAGGTTTTTTCCGTTGAACGTTTAAATTTTAGACTTTGGTTTAAGTGGGTGAATTTTCAATTGAAAAGTGTGTGTATGTGGGGGGGGGGCATGGTTTATTCTTAATAGCGTTTATGTCGTCAAACACTTAATATGGATCTGACACTAACGAACAAGGATCAGGAAGGAATTATATATTTTGTGTCGGACGCTTGAATAGGTGTCAGAAGGTAGATACTATCTGGGTAACAGCTGTGCCCTAATTAAGGTATTGTTTAAAATACAGGCTGTTTAATTGGTGTCAGAAGGTAAATAATATCTGGGTAACAGCTGTGTCCTAATTAGTGGTATTATTTAAAATACAGGCTGTTTAACCACATATACATTTATACATATCAGATATTCATTTTAAAAAAAAGATTAATTAAAAACCGATAATTATTTAAATAATTAAGAATGAACAGTAGCTGCAAAAACACGATTTTAATATTTGCTTCCTGTTTTTTTCGGGAAGAGTATTTTCATTGAAAAAAAAGAAAGAATATCGTTGTAGGTCAATGAATTATGTTCATTCTAACAACGAGGAAGAACCAACCTCTGGGTTTCATTGTTAAGCACAGAACAGAACAAGAAATCAATGTCGATAGATAAAGAAATGAGCGCCAAATTTATCAACTAAGTGGCTCGAGTCGACCAGCTGTCACATATTATAGGTGTAAACAGAGACAAAGGGAATAGAAACGTAGACCACAAGGACAATGGTCATGAGGCTTAAGGAGGTGAGGTGTGAGGGCCAGGGAAGAAGATGTGACAGCTTGGACGGTCCGTGCGGTGGTGGTGTTATTTGTAAGAATAAGAGGTTGTTGTCGGCAGATGGTGACCTTTCAGGTGGGTTGACCGACTTAGGGAACTGCCCTTGTGACGCTGTTAAAATAATGGTGTTACTAGATAAGTATTACAATTACTTATACACACTTATTATTTTTGTTGTTGTTTTGTTGTTGTTGCAATTGTAACATATAATCCGTTACCTCTTATCAACCCAGATAACTTGTTAATTAACAAAAATTACACACTAAAATTTTGTAAACTTTCTGAAAGAATAACCAAACATTATTGTCGTTAACTATCGAATCAATTTTTACCACTTCAGATATATATATATATATGGTTTGAGTGCCTTTCTTTTTCGTACACCTCCCCTCCCCAATCTCTATCAAATATAGAAATTTAGAGAACCATAAATCATAAATAGATCTCCCATATGCTTAAAGTAAAACATAATTATTAAATGTAAACCTTGTGTGTTCATTCTGACAGAGCTGTAATAAATCCGCAACTCAAACGAACTCAATATTACTTTTAAAAATACTGAAACCATGAAGACTTTCACTCAATTCTTTATAGGCGGGAACCAACATTTAAAATAGTGTCGGACGATTTCAATTAGAGTAAGAGTGTATTGCTTCTAGTCATTAATGCGACCTTCCTTTTATGGTCCTTTTAGTATTTATAGGTCTTCTATTTGTCTAAATTCGTTAAGTTCTCATTGTTTAGGTGTACAGTTAGCCTTACACAAACCTTCGGATAAAATGAACAAACTTAACAAAAATTAAACATATCTGTCTTTGCTGGTGTGAAACAGTCTCAGAACACAGGTCGTTAGAGTGGAGGTTAGATTGATGGAAAGCTGTCATTGATCTTGGCGAGACCGAGTCAGTTGACCAGGTCAAAGTTTAAATAGACTGGCAGCCGGCTGCGACGAATTTCGCGACACAAGAATGCGATAAAAGACCTGGTCATGTTTAACAGAGTTATGGGTGGGGGCTTTTAAGGTTCAATTCGGTGTGTGTAGGGGTGGGGGCGACAGTGTGAAACAAAGTCTTAGCAGGTAACATTGCCGGGTTATGGCTAGGGGTCAAAGACGAGAAAGTGTCAAAGTAAAAGTAAGGATTAAAGATGACTCTGTGTCCGTATGGGACAAAAATGACGCCGCCTAAACGGAAAGGCAAGAGTAAAAGGTGACGCCACCTGAGTGCAAAGGTAAGAATCAAAGATTACGCCTGAGTGGAAAGGCAAGAGTCACATATGACGCCGCCTGCGTGGAAAGGTAAGAGTCACATATGACGCCGTCAGAGTACAAAGATGACAGTCATAGATGACGCTGTAAAAAAACTGAAATCCAGCGACCAGACTTCAAAAGTTTATTTAAATATGTGACAGCCTCTTCCAAACATGTCATTTAAACCCAACAAATAACCATGAACACGGTCTTGGGAAAAAGACCTCAAAGCCATTCAGCATAGATACACATTGTCTAGTTGTCAGGTGTGGCTTGTCTTGGGACAGCGTGGGAGATGAAGGAAGGGAGGTCGCTTACATCCGCTGATCAAGTCAGTCATAGGACAAAAGTTCCAAGAAGAACATAAATATAGGAAGTCAACGAAGCATTATGTGAGAGAAAAAAAACTCACTTCAATAAATTATTAGTCTTTTTAAAAATTTTTTTTTAGGAGCACTGTAGATCATGCTGTTGAAATATGACAAGATAATGTAACAAAGGAAGAAATGGATGAGCTCCACTGACGTGTATTGTGGAGCTATCAACTAGTATCATCCAATGTCAATGACTTATCTCTCAAACCGTTAGTTTATGAGGTGTGTCAATGAAATCAGCGGCGTTTCCTTTCTTTTATTATTTCATCCATAATCATGTCACAGATATTTATGGGCTGGGGCTTAAATGTGTGCCATCGATTTTTCACCGTTTAAAATCGCATCTAGATACCGGTCAATCTCATAAATAAATGGTTTTGACACTCCTACTCGGAACTCTCCACGCCAAGCGAGAGTCTGCCAGCGATGGAAAAGATTCGCGGATTACGTAGCCATAAAATGTCAACAAAAAAAGTGATTTGAATTACAAATGAAATGAATGTTCATTGTTTCGCTTTGTTTTTGTTTATTTGTTTGTTTTTGGCGCCTTACATATTTCTATACGAACTTATCTTCTCCGTGACGTATTTAGTTTTGTGATAATTTCCCTCCTTTAGAACAATCTCAGTTACGGAGTGCATACAAGATGTCACGGCTTCGGGCAGGTCACTTCCTGGTTTCAATATCTGCCCCCGACAGGTCACACGGTGGTCGAAAGAAAGAAATAAATGTAAAAATATGATTTTTAAAAACTACGTTTTTATAAGTGGACTAAAAAGAAGAAATTAATTTAAAACTTCTAAGTTCAAATACATTCATTTAATATGACTAAAAACGTGGGGCGGGCGCTTATGAGGCTTAACACATGCAGTTCACTCATTCTCTCACTTATAGATCTCTCTTTTGCCTTCTAAATTATAAATCTTTAATTTTTATACCAAACGTTTATACCCCACGTTTTTAGTCATAATAAATGAAAGTACTTGAACTTAGAAGTTTTAAATTATTTTCATCTTTTTAGTCCACTTATAAAAACGTTGTTTTTAAAAATAATATTTGTACGTCTATTTATTTTACTCTTTTTAGTCTATGGGTAAAATGATAGAGTATATATTACTTTTATTGTACATAAGAAAATTCATTACATACAAAATTGCCTACCTGGTTTCCATATTTTATGGATTGTCAGGTCTAACCGCATGGAGGTGAGGCATTTTAGACCCAACACAAACAAACACAAACATATGGACAAACACCAACGCTTATCAACTGAAAACACTACACTAATTCATATTCAGACTGCTTTCTTATTCAATTTTCTTCAATGATTTAACTCCCCTTTTAAAAATATTTTTTTACTTCTATTTATTTTACCAAACACCTCATAAGCGCCGCCCAACGAGAGGTCCCGGGGTTACCTGAGTAGGCACGTGAAAAAAATAGCAGACGGATAATACATTGACTTATATATAGATAAACTAAAAAGTTCAATAATTTAATAACGGTACATTCGATCGATCTGAAATTTTGATAAAATGCATTGTCATCCAAGATCAATCTGTGGTAAAATTTTGAGCTCTCTAGGACCATCAGAAGTGGTTTAATTTTACGTTAGCAGATTTGAAAGATTTTGGACAGACAAACAGTGCCACAGGAACGAAAGCGAGTTAATAAAACGTGGTTAAAATAAGGACAAGACGGAATGGCAAACATACTAACAGCATGACCATAACTATCACCTAGATGACCTAGAAGAAGCTTTGAGAAACAATGCACCAGCACTACACAACATGCTTTACTATTAAAGTCACAACGGATTTTCAAAAAAAAACCAGCTGAATAAAAATTTTATTATCTTAAATCTGGGCCAGGGTACTTTAATAATGCCGCAGGAATAATGCACTATGGAAAATCACAGCTGTTAGAGTGGATGGTGTCCACAAACTTCTCTGGTTCGTTACGTGACCCACGCTTACACCTGAACCCACAAACACGAATATAAAATGACGTGACCCCAGGGCGCCCTGCTCACCCCGCCCCCACTCAAAAATAATTTAAAAAATTTATGTTTCTTGTTGTTCTGCACGCGCCGACTTATAAATGAGAAATAAACGGGGCTGGGTGCGCACCGCACCGTCAAGTGGCGCGTGGCGCAATCGCGGATTGGTTGCGTCTGATTTACTACAGCGGTTCTAACATTAATTTCCCAACCCCAATTTTCTGCTTTTTAAAAATAATATTTAAAAAAAATTATAATTAATTGGATTTCAAGTTCATGAATTATAAGCTTGTTATATTGTGCATTAAGTCAATTGTTTTATTTTTGAAAACATATGCCTGGTATCTTTCCGTCTACAAGAGACGATAGATATATCTTAGCAGATTGGAGCTATTACTGAGGCTGATGAGAATCCTCCATTGGCAGTCTCTTTTGCATGTCACACACACGAATGCGGGACATAAAGCGTTAAAAAAATAACTCCATCAAATTTTGTCATACAAATATGGCAAACGACACCTTTAAAAAATCAGTTGCAAGACGAATCAATGGAACTTTTTTTATATGAAGTCCTAATTTCAACAGGCGGTAACCACGTAAAAACAGACAAGGACTAGGAATACTGCGCCAGATATTGAAGTGATCCGTTCTTGACATATCTCTTATGTAGACTCTACTTAACATAATATTCAGGAGTAGGACGCGGCAGATGGTCGATTGTAATCGCTTATTATTTATTATAAAATATTAATAAACCGTAACGGCCGTGCTTGCGTTGTTGAGCGGGGTAGTGGTGGTGCAGAGGTTACGGCGGCAGGCCGCGGTGGCTCCCTTCCTACCTGGTGACAAGGATTGGAGGTTCATCATAAAGAGCTCCAGTCCCTGGGCAGCAGATGTTTAAGGCTTTAGTTAGGGTCGTTGAATAATGAGATAAGTGCCCGCCAGAGCGACAAAGAGACGGTTTGTGTGTGTGTGTGTGTGTGTTAGAGTTAGAGGGACTGCCCCTGCTCCAGTGCATACCAATGTCTACATGTGGATGGGAAACTGGCGGTGTTAATAGGGGGGAGGCGGTGCATACCTCTGGAAATCACCATTTGAATTTGCCTCGAAAAGGGCTGGTGATAAGTTCTTAAGTTCAGGAAAATGAAAGGATGTATTGTATGTTGTTTAGTGACGCCTAGCCTGGCCTATACATAACCTGTTTAAATAACATATTTTATTTATCTAAAAGCCTGATTGCAGACTCGCCCATATTTTGTACTGTATGTTGCCTTATGGATGTGTGGAGGAGAGAGATAAATATGGCAATGCTGTGACCTCACAGAAAGTTTGGGGGTGGGGGAGATGGAGCAGACTAGACTTTGCTGTAATCGGGATTAAAACAAGACTTGTCGGCCTGACGATCACACGGCCAAATGAGTCAAAGCAAGAGTTGTAAGCATGGCCTTGGGGTAGCCACACGGGAGGCACGTGTTGTAAAAGGAGGCTTTATTAACTGGCCGGATTACGTGGGATTATCGCCGACACGCGGATTGCGTGCCACCTGAGTTGGGTCTGACCTAAGTTTGACCCAATTACGCCAGTGACTGCAGACCTGTCAGGCAGAAAGAAAGGAAAAAGGGGCGGGGGGGGGGAGAACGCAGGGTAATGTCCAGACTGACGCTCATTTTGACCGCTCACCCAACCATTTTTACGTCACTACAGACCATTATAGGGCCAACATTTAGAGCTCCACATACCACATAGATTGAATGAATTGAATCCATCAATTTTGTATGTAGAGATATCTAATGTAAAGTTTTAAAAGCGCTTTTTACTAGATTAGACTAAGGAACAGAAAGACAAATATTTTGCCTTAAAATCCTTAAGCCTTAAGTAAAACAGCAACATTTCTTTGGTAACTTATGGAAGGAAAACGACTTAAGAAATTTTCATTTCATAAAGGGAACGAGGGAGGGGGCAATATAAGAGGATGGGCAATATAAGAAAAGATGCAATATAAAATTAGGGCCAATATAAAGAGGGGCAGATAAAATTGGGGCCAATACAAGAGGAGGTACAATGTAAGACCAAGTCGTAAATCGGTTGGGTGGAGTAAATATTTCATGTGAAAAGACAGTTTACTAAGGTTAGCGGAACAAAAGAACAGAAGTGCCCCCAGACTCAATTTTAAGCAGACTTCTTAGTCTGTCAGTAGGGCTTGTCTGTCAGTAGGGCTTGTCTGTCAGTAGGGCTTGTCTGTCAGTAGGATTTGTCTGTCAGTAGGGCTTGTCTGTCAGTAGGGCTTGTCTGTCAGTAGGGCTTGTCTGTCAGTAGGGCTTGTCTGTCAGTAGGGCTGGTCTTCATACAGAAACTAAGAACTCCGATTTTAATTTGTTTTTTTTAATTATTGAAAATTTTTAATATATAATTATTGATTCTTTTTTCTGTTGCCCCGTTGCTTTAAATCTTTCTCTACATCTCTACATCATCTATCTCTACCTAAACCTAGGCCTACACTTTCGCCGTTTTGTTCTGGGGTTTTGGTGGTGCGCTTTCTTTGTTCCCTTGTCATTTGTCATTCTTTCTAAGCGTCCTGCCCATGCCGGTCTAGGTCTGCCTTTTTTTTTCATGTCTGCTAGTATCATAGAATATCATGATATATACCATATGATGGAATATGGGACATACAAATATTTGACATCACCCTGCTGCCTCCCATCCTAAAAAAACAAAAAGTCTTATTCAACTGGGTGGTGATGTTGTTTTATTGGTGTTTAAACACAGAGAAAAAAAGAAAAAAAGACGTAAGAGCACATTTCTGGCAGACACAGACAAACACCGCAGTGTGTTCACGAACGAGTCGTTCGGTACGAATATACGGGCGCATCATCTTGCCTCGAGCCAAACCGTTTATCGTACACACACACAAGCACACCGTGGACCGAACAAAGACAGGACCACCCCCCCCCCAAACCTCAGGTGGTACAAGTCCAATGTGTCAGTTCTCAACACGAATCCAAACAAATGCCTTAACTGTGGACCTGGACCAAGTGACGTCTCTGACAGGAAGTCAGCTGACTTGTCCCGTTAACGGAATACATCGAACATCAGATGTGTGTGGAACATAAACCCTAGCTTCCCTCCCCCAACACTTACAAAACAATCAAATAAATAAAAAAAACCACAATTTTAAAAAAGTATTATTTTTAAATAAAGGGTGCTGGTAAAATATCTAGTATACATAATTTACTTGTATGCTCATGGCAATACGGTTCAGTCATTACTTATATCGTTCCTTATAACCGTTATAACCACATTCTTTAACCAAGCTGAACGTTTAGGTGTGTTATTCAGCCCAGTGTTGTCTCTAATGTGTCGTAGACTTTTGAACGGGGTCTTTTCGTTGGAGTCCCTTTGGGCTTTGGGTACATGAACTATTCAATAGTAAATGTATATTTATATGCAATAGTCTATCGCATATAAATGGAAACAGCGTCAGATCACGGCAACGGTGAATGGCATTGTCAATATACATTCCTTGAATAGCATTGTCACTATAGATGCTCGGAAGTAAATTGTCGATTTATATGGTTCAAATGACATTGTCTTTATCTATACAATCTCCAAAATACATTTATCACTATAAATTCTAACTGTAATAATGGAGCAAATGACCTAAACGAGAAAAAGGAAAATCTTATCTTGGAAAGTGAAATTTAAAAAAAATCAGTTTGATTAAATAATATGTATATGACTATGTGCAAAGATGGCTTGCGTAGAATAAACGTAACTTTGTAGCGAGTGGTTAGCGGAACACGGAACCAACTCACACATTCTGGAAATATCGTAATCTCCTGAGAGACCCCCCCCCCGACCCCCGTGCCCCAACTCTTTTTCACCACTCCGACCCTGCTGTAGTCGACGGCCCTCAAATATTTACAGACTGGCCCCCCGACGTCCCAGCGGCAAACAAAAACGAAGAAATAACATGTTTCACTGGAAGTTTGTTACGGTGTGGGTCACATGGATGAGGGGAGAGGGGAGCAAATTGTGTTTAAATAGGATTGGAGAGGGGGGATCCGGGCAGCTGAATCTGTTGCGTGGTGCTCAAATGGAAATTGGGTCATTTGGTTACATGTCCGTAAGGTCGGTGGACTGTGCCTGGACATTTTTTGATGTTGGTGGAAGTGTCCAAGAATTCTGACGATACTTGTGAGGAGAAAAGTAAAGGCAGAGAGAGAGTCATTCATCTCCATAATATCCCCACATTGACAGTGTCACACCTTCACCTCAATAATATCCCCACATTGACAGTGTCACACCTTCACCTCAATAATATCCCCGCATTGACAGTGTCACACCTTCACCTCAATAATATCCCCACATTGACAGTGTCACACCTTCACCTCAATAATATCCCCACATTGACAGAGTCACCCGATCACCTCAATAATATCCCCACATTGACAGCGTCACACCTTATATCTCCTCAGGGTCACACCCCCACCCCCCCAGACACAATGTGATCCATAGACCTGGCGCCTTACACTTACATTCCTCAGACCCACGACCTTCAACCCGGAAGCCAGAGAAAAAACCGTGTCAACGATCATTCACACGACGCCACCTCACCCCATTCACACCCGATCCTCCGCTAGACTTAACACACCTTCCCTTACGACCGTGGTTTCTAGTCAGAAGAAAACAATAAAGGATAGTGACAAAGGGTTGGTGTTCAAAGTTGTCAGGACAATGGCAAATTAAGACTTTGTGGGTGTTCAAAGTTGTCAGGACAATGGCAAATTAAGACTTTGTGGGTGTTCAAAGTTGTCAGGACAATGACAAATTAAGACTTTGTGGGTGTTCAAAGTTGTCAGGACAATGGCAAATTAAGACTTTGTGGGTGTTCAAAGTTGTCAGGACAATGACAAATTAAGACTTTGTGGGTGTTCAATGTTGTTGAAAAAAAACGTGAATTGAACATTTTAAAATAATTTCCCGGTAGTGTGAGGTAAACAATAGAAGAATGAAAACAATTAATTTCAGCGTTATAAAAGTGAGCCAACACAATTCATCATGAAACTATTCAAGAAAAATTGCAAAAGAAATGTTCAGAGGGTAAATGTGTTGTGTATGTAACTTTGTGACGTGGCAAAGCCCAGTGTATCGAATGTATGTCGTTACAATTCAACATTTGATACAGAGACGAGAATAGTGCATTAAACTCAGAAGTTAAGAATAAAGGACACGATTAAATGTCTTCTGAGCTGGTAGCTGCTACTGTATTGACTGTAGACTGTAGGTACTTTGGTGGAACACTTCTTCAAGGCACAAGATCGTCTACATGATGCGATGTCAATAATTCTATTGATTACATTAACTGACACATGAAATTCACTGACACCCGCAGAGGACATTGAATGACACCCGCAGATGACACACTCAATGACACCCTCTGCGCGTCTATGATATTCACATTGATGACTCTGTTGTTACCGGTAAAAATCATCATTCACCGCTAAAGAATGTCCTTTCGTGTCGGGGGCTGGGGGGAGGAGAGAGAGACATAAACCGTGTCACTGAGAGAGCCAGTACCTCGTCTCCAACACCTCAGACGGCCTTGACCTTGTTGCTAAGACCGAATTGGAGCTCGCCACCCAGAGCCCGCGGTTTCTACAACAAAAGAATTTGTTCCTAAAGGCATGGAGCGGAGATAAGATGGATTGTACTATGGTGTCTACAGGTAGCCGTGTAGCCGAAAGGTAAGCAAGTATACAGGTAGCCGTGTAGCCGAAAGGTAGCCACGTAGTACGTAGCCGAAAGGTAAGCAAGTATACAGGTAGCCAGGGTAATCTACAGGTAGCCAGGTAGAGGAATATCAATGTTTTCTATTGAATTATAATGGGGACATTTGTAATATGTATCTTTTTTTTTAAAATACAGTTACTTCTCTTTTATTTTACAATACAGACGCTCATTCTATACAAAAGACAGATGCCGCGTCATATGTTTGTTTATCTATAGTTAACGTCTAGTCTTGCAATTTTAATACAGTTTAGAATTTTGAATTTGTGTTAGAAGTCCTGGGTTATTTAGACAATTAGATATATCAAATATGTGTCATGCAAACAGGGTGTGTATGAGCCTGACAATACGTCACAATACATAGAAGGTTTCGGCAAACACCCTCCTTCAACGTTAAAATGGACAAAAACTATAAAACTTAGCTGCGGTGAAATCCAGAGCCAAAGAGGGCAATGATTTGGGCAACCCATTCTAGGCACGAATGCCAAACCTAAAGAAGGATGATTTCCACGTATTTTTCTTACAAATGGAACTGGAATGTCTATATGAGTGTTGTATTTAGAAATTAATTATTGAAGCGTTCCGTAGTGGTGGGCGGGGGTAGGAAGACCCCGGGGATCCAGCGCGGAAGTGATCGCGTATAAAATGTTAAAATCTTGCGCAATCATTAGGGCAGGGCCTGAGAATTAAATCTCGTCCCTTCTCTCGTGGTCAGAACTGACTGACGCCTAATGGAAGCGCGTGCGTAACGCATCCCTGGCAGCCTTCCTTCGCTCTTTGACAGGTCCGTGCTAACCGCTAATGCCGCTATCTCTCCTCCCATCCCCCCACCTCCCTCACACCCCAGTCCGTCGCCCTCCCCTCTCGAAGACGTATACATCATAGTTAAAGTTTTGTTGAAGGAAAGAGAAAAGTAAGAGAAAAAAAAAGAAAAACCTCAGGGTTCACCCACAGGCCTTCCTCTATTTATACCCACGACCTCCCCCACCCCCCGGACCAAACTTTCCAGAAGCAGGCGTAGAGCCACATGGCTTAGGGAAAAAAGAGGTGTGTGTGGGGGGGATAAAGAAATTTCATGATTTGAAAAGGAGGGGTGCTGGTGTAGTGTGTGAGATGGGGGAGTGACTAGCGGTGCCTGGGGGAGCATTCCGGCCATTAAAATGAACTTTTTTTTTCTTTTTCTTTTTTAGAACTTCAGGCGGAAAAAAAATCACCGGAGCAGCTGTTTTGTATTTGTCTCAATGGCGCGGAGAGAAAGAAAGTTAAGAACCGAAGGAATGAATGGACAAAAGGACATTGAACTAAGTGGACAAGCCTAACAAGTGATTATTTTAGAAATATATAATAACTAGGAAGTCCATTGTGACAAACAGAGAAGAGGGGGGGCACATAGCAGAGGCGTAGCTTGGATATTTTACACACGGGGACAAACTATAATATCGGGTCATCCTCTGTTAAATAATATCGTCCCCACCCTTGTTAACATATAACAATGTCAGAAGCCTCACGTTTTGCGTTCTCGTACCTTGTGACATATGTACCCATATGCCATCTATCGCTTAGTCCCTGACAGAGAAAGAGGGGGGAGGAGAGTGACAGGGGCAGAGGGCTGTAGAGAAGCGGGCGCCCAAAAATGTTTGACATTATGATAAAATTAACATTGGGTTGGAATCAATATCTCTTCGTTACACTCCCCCACCCCCCTTTCCCACTCGCCTATCAGATTAAAATCGCCTTTGAATATGGTTTAATGAGCTTGGTTACCTAAAATAGAAACATGAATAAAGAGGGTCGATGGTACCAATCCCCAAAACACCCACACACATGCGCCGCCCTTACCGTTCTCCACTCATCCGTCTTCCTCAAGGGATTACTCCCCCCCCCCTTTCCCCCCTCCCACACAAGATCCAGCAGTAACTAACACAGTAGCACCGCAAGGAAGAGTAGCCGGTCTTCTTTGTCTTTGTGTGTGTGTGTGTGTAAAAAAGCCCCCCCCCCGGTTGCTATGGCATTTTAACACCTCGGTCCTTAAACTTTAACCATTTCATACTGTTAGATATTAACTTAACGCCATTTCAAAGTTATGGAAATTAAATTGTTTTATTTTAGACTCATGTGTGTAATCGACTCTAACATCAGCCGATCAAAGATCGAATCCGATGATTGAAACTATTAAAGTTTCAACTGAGATTCGATGTCTGACTAAAACGATCGATTATTTGATTTTTAAACTATGATTACGAGGAATACGAGACAAGTGTAAAAAATAAACATGGGAAATATGAGTACAGTAATGTCAAAGGGAAAAGAGTAATCCCGAGGTAAATTATGAATTTAGAAAATATTCAATCTTTTGGGGATTATTTAAAAAACCTTCTATTTAAAAAAATTCTTATCATTTGTGACATTTTAAATGGCATTTTCTATAACTTTTCTAAAATTCATTTCTATTGTAAGTATAAAGGAAGTTGAATTTTTTTTAAAAGTAATTTTAAATCATTGCATCTACACATAAATCGATTACGTCATCTTGTTTTTGACATAAGCTCCAAACAAAATATAAAAAAACACACTTGGCAAGTGACTTGCGGAATGGGAAATAAAGTGTGTTTTTTTTAAACAGAGCATCTTCTCCAAGGTTCGGTGTCAAGAAAGCCATCAGACATGTACAAAGTAGTACACACGAATATTGTAGGTGTACGCTTTATTGTGCCTAACAAACCGTTGACCCGTGACATTAACGACCAGATTAGTCTATAAAAAAAGACAAAAGACAAAGGTTTACATCGTAGATGTAGACCGCAGCAATACCACACGGTACAAAAACAATAGCCTCTGGCCATTGCCATCACAGATCGATACACCGACAAGAGTGATGGATGCCTGGTCTTGAAACGGGCAAACGAAAAGGGGCGGGAAAAAAGCGATAAATTCTATACGATACTAATCGGAGGTGGGCGGGGCTTTTCAATGTTTGTATATAAAATTGTATATAACATTGTATATAACATTACCAATATGCGATATTGGTTGCGACCCCGAAATTGACACAGACTCCGTAGTAAAAAGCCATGAACCATTTTCTTATTGCTAATATCCACTATAGTGTATAGGGCTTTCTTCCAACCAATTTAGCAATCAATGGTTCTTTAAGACTTACAACAAGTAACTACTTAAGCTCTCTTTCTAACAACTAGACAATGGCTTTTATAATGTTTATATTTTGCTCATAAGTGAACAATCACTTTGTAAGGTTTTTTCATATAATTCCAATACATTTGCAATAGGTTTGTAATGTTTATGTATTTCCAATACGTTGGCAATCGCTTTATGATGTTTTAATCAATAAATGTTCAACATCATTCCGCCACCTTGGCATCCTGAAGGTAGAGGTGTTCGATGGATGTGTTTTATCCACAATCCACTCGATGTTTGACGTTCTATATCCATGTCAGCAAGATTGAAATAGTCGGTCCAGTACCATCGTGTTGTACTACAAGCAACAAGTCTAATCAACAACAAAAATCTTTGCACAGCTTGGATTGCGCGGCTTAGAGAATCGATAAGTGCAGCTTCGATCTATTTATGAACAGAGCGACTGTTTTGTTTTGTCAGAGTTTTAATATGAACATGGTCCATGGTGATAGTGCAAGATATGATTTCAATGTTTGGACCACATGGTCAGCTATGAGTTGAATGCAAAAGTATTGTCACATGATTTTAATTAAAAAAAATAATTATTGTGCCATATAAAGAACCAGTGGCCATTCCATGGAGCTCGATTAAATGTTCAGTCTATGAACGTCCCGAGGCGACCCCCACCCACCCTCCCCTAAAGAGATAAAGACGAGGAAAAAAAAACTCCCCGCCAGGACCGTGGCCTATATTAGGGAGGTATCAATGAAAGGTTTAGAAATGTACAGCACATTCCTAGACAAAGGAGGAGGAAAAAGAAGAAACCCCAAAACGAACCGAACCCCGGCACTAAAAAAAAAGTAAAATAAAAATATAACAAGAAGAAAAGGTAAATACTTACAGCATACAAATTGCATGTTTCTTATGTTCATACTGCAGGGCAAGTGAAAGTGTGTTTTGATATCTCATCTGTAAAGGGGGAGGGGAGAGGGGGAGGGAGGTGTGGGTGTGTGATGATGAGAAGATTGTGTGTGTGTGGGGGGGGGTGGATACTAGGGGTCTCCCCTTAGTGTCGTGGGTTCATCTTTTCTACTTCATTGAGGAATATTTTAGACAAAGAAAAGACAACACATATAATAAATTAAAGTTTGGGTGCAAGGGTTGAATATTGATGGTCTCTAATGTACATGGCACATGGTCCCGGAGGCAAGTGTGTTTGGGTGATTCTTGATATTTAAACATTTATCAATTTTAAATGGTTACCTTTGGCCTTGGGCGTGTGATAGGTGTTTGCGTTCATGTGTGTGCTTTGATGTTAGATGTGATAAATTCCTACAACAAGCTCAGCTATTTGAATATGATTATGTTCTTAGTACGGAATATGTGTTGTAGTTTTTAGTAGAAGAATCGTACAAAATGGTTTGGAGAATAGTACAGAAGGCTACAAGAATTTATACAGTGACAGTTTGATAGTAGAATCGTACAGAAAAATACAATAATTACACAGTGACAATTTGATGAGATTGGTAGCAGATTGCACAGAAGGGCGAGTGACATTTGGTCGTTTTTGCATCCTTACAATTCAATTTTATCTACCATCTGAATTAGGCTTTTTAGGCTGGTAAAGAAAACTTCATCAAAAGAAATTGATTTTAAAAAAGTTGATAAATCAATAAAACTGTCCTTACCTCCACCAACTGTCATGGTTGATTGATCACAGTTCCAGAAGTTGACCAGCAAAAACAGAGCCACGAAATAAAATCACCGATTCCAACCAAATACTTTTTAAAAAACAATACAATTCTCTTGAAATTTTTTGCTTCGTTTGTGTCTCTGTGCTCCTTGGCTTGTTACAACTATATGGGCGTAGTGTGTAGCTGAGTGTATCCCTAAAGGCTGGATGAAAACAACAAGCTTGGCGTTGCTCACCCGAGAGTTCCTTCCAAGCTTCACAGCTCACCACACGTGAGATTTTGAATATGTACTGAGACTGAGGCGAGTGCTGGCGAAATTTGAGCCTAGCGGAAATATCCGTTGATAATAAGGGCGGCAATTTTTTATATATTTTTTTCTTTATAGGGAAAAGGATATTCGGATACGGACGTTATACTTATAGTAAGAGAAATCTTGAAGCATTAAGCTAAAATTTTAAAGTTGAAGGCAGACCCTTATGACATCAAATAGTTGTGATTAATATCCTAAGTTCTGCAAGTTAATAAATAATTTATAAAAATTAACTTTATATGAGATCTATCTTTCTTTACTACTACGATATAACTTTTGAACGTAGCCTAGACGTAGCCTAGACGTAGCCTAGGTATTTTGACACATCTAAGTATCTTAGTATCTAGTTACGTATAGCATGACAACATAAAAGTTATGCATGTTATTTCCAAGGCATGGAATTATTAAATTAGTTATTAAAAATACAACAGTGAACAGCAGTTAAATTACAATACACGTTTACAACATCGCCATACACACAGGTCACGGGTCAGTTAACACACAACCCTACATCAAGTAACATCATCATCGGGGTAAACAAATGAACACAAAATCTGCAGATAATATTGTTGACGATGCACTGTTAACTAGCAGTGTCAACAGATCTCAGATGGAGGAAAATTTCAAAACCCGCCTAAAAACCCCTTTAAAAAAATACGCGCGTTGTTTAACAAAAAAAAACAACAAAAAACACACAAACCTTTACTAACCGTAGACAAAACTTATGTCCGGTGTGTTACAGGCGATAGTATTGTATACAAGAACTTAAACAAAACTTAGCTCTGGAAATAAGTGAAACAACTTAAAATAAACAACAGAAAACACAGCGAGACGACAGCGAGCGGACTGGACAACGGCAAAACAAGCGCACTGCACGCATCCACCACATCAACACACACCACACCACAGTACCGACGCCAAGGACCACCGATCTCCCCCCTCCCCTTTCCCTCGCTCACCAGTACAAGGCTATCGTGGGGGGGGAAAAAATTAAAAAAATTCCGCTCTTCTTTCTTTATTCTGTTCATCTCCAAACCCCCCCCCCTCTTCCACCCTCCCTCTTTCCTTCCGTCGATATTTTTATTCTTTTCTTTCTCTCCCTATCACCGACCCGCCCGCCTTACTTCAACGGCTCGCGCACGGACCCCCCCCCCAATCTTTTGATTCACGATACGCTACTACAAGGAGAAG
The DNA here is from genome assembly GCA_944989445.1 of Ampullaceana balthica. Lineage (NCBI taxonomy): Eukaryota > Metazoa > Mollusca > Gastropoda > Lymnaeidae > Ampullaceana > Ampullaceana balthica. Next base: position 664,164 of record CALYLW010000104.1, read on the forward strand.
GGTATGTCGGTGGAGTGGGTCTGTGGTGCCTGGAGACGTTGCGTCCATTGTGATTCCCCCTTAAACTTAAATGTAGAACGGAGAAAGAAAATCACGAAAGTTAACACAAAGTTTTTAAAACAGTTCCGCCAAAAAAATTAGAAAGACGTCAGACTTTATCCACATACTACATAATCTGGTTTTTAGTTGTTTTTTTTTCATTCTTCCAGTTGGTCGTGTGAAGTCTTGCTATGAGTCGGAAAAAACTGAATTCAAACATTTACTGTATTTTCTATAAATGTACGAATTAAAAAAAAAGATTTTATAGATACATCCAGATTTGAGTGAGTTTACCTATTTGCTAAACAAGGTATAGCTTAGGACCCCCGCCTTCTTGAGGGCCCGCCGTATTTTTTTTCTTCATATCTGCTTATCTGGCATTGACAGAATATGTAGACTTCATAAGTCCATATCAATATCTCAAATTGGTCAAATAGCTTAGGGCACCATCACGTCTAAGTCCGGCCCTGGATTTGTCTTTCTTGTCAAACATGTGCATGTCATAAAGACACCCATGTAACCTGCTGCATATGTGCCAGCTGAAATAAAATTTTAACTACAGAACACGCTCAGGGGGGGGGGTTATCGGGTAACAGACTATTTGAGAACCGCTGGCGCAGGGGATCGCGTCGATCCTACCCCTCGTCTCCCGCCCGCCAACCAGCCGCGTGTTGGTCTTCGATTAATATTCAAGGCTGGCCATGCGGAGTTTGTGGGGGTCGTTGCTCTGTTCGCTCCTGGTGTCTCCATTGGACACCTTCTGCCTGGGAACTCGGCTCCTTTCTTTGGGCGCTCTCTTTTCTTCCCCCCTCCCCCTCCCGTCTCCACGTGTCTTTCTCCCATCCTCTCTCTCTCTCTCTCTCTCTCTCTCTCTCCCCACGACTATCTCCTCTTCTCCCCATCCCGTCTCCACGTGTCTGTCTCCCACCCTCTCTCTCCCCACAACTATCTCCTCTTCTCCCCATCCCGTCTCCACGTGTCTTTCTCCGACCCTCCCTCTCTTTCTCTACCCACGACTATCTCCTCTTCGTCCGATCCACTCCCCAAATCGCTCGTTCTTCGATATTTCACTACTCCCTCTTAAACCATACCTTCCTTCAGTAATTTCTTTACTTAAGACATTTCCCTCTTCCTTTCTGTCCACCCGCCTGTCTCTTTCTCCCTTTTGTGGATGTCCACTCTCCCTCCCTTATTCCCCCAATGCCTTCCTATCTCTCCCAATCTCTCTTCCTTCTCCCATTACTCTTCACTTGTCTCCCCAATTCTTTTTAACTCCCTTATATATTTAATTTTCTTTTTCCCCATCTCTCATTTTCACAAGCAACCTCCCTCCTCCGTCGTTGCTCCACGTTTTGCTCGCCATCGCTCTCATCGCTAATGTACAATTTAATTTTGTTAAAGAGGCATCAACAGCCGCTGGACACGTTGCAGGCCTTAGCTTGGCTCAACAGCAGGCTCCCGAGGCTTCACTCAAACTAAAGTTTAGCACATCAGATTACCTCTGAGGCTTCACTAAAGTTTAGCACATCAGATGACCTCTGAGGCTTCACTAAAGTTTAGCACATCAGATGACCTCTGAGGCTTCACTAAAGTTTAGCACATCAGATGACCTCTGAGGCTTCACTAAAGTTTAGCACATCAGATGACCTCTGAGGCTTCACTAAAGTTTAGCACATCAGATGACCTCTGAGGCTTCACTAAAGTTTAGCACAGCAGCAGGCCTAGGAGAGCAGCACAGCAGTGTGCTCTGAATGATGTGCCTACGACATGAATGAGTGACTGAGGCTCGACCCTAGCTAAACTCAACTCTGAAAACATGCCATTAACTTTAACGTGTCTAAATTCTGTGGGTCACATAAACAACTGGCTCCAGTTCAAAATCAGTTCAATGTCTCTATCTTTAAAAAATATGTATTTCTACAGAGGAAGAGCGTGTCTGAACGTTGATCAATTGTCCAGTTCCTTATCAAAACTTTTGCTCATGTGACCATTTGTTTAAAAGACCTTTTGTTTACTTGACCATTTGTTTATCAGACCATTCGCTTATTATTGGACCATTTGATTTTAACGGGCAGAGTTGGTTGGCTGAGAGGATCTCTTTCAAGAAGAAATCTTTTCGTTTTAGAAGACGTTTCGCAACACTGTTGGACATATTTAAAGCCGCGGCGAGAAGTGGTAAAATAAGTTTATTGGATTAAAAGAAAATCATTAAAAAAAATATAACGGGCGCTGTGATTGACAGCATCGTAAGGTAAGAACGGCGCCGCTGCCTAGCAACGTGGCGCGGCCTTAACGACAAGGTGACACTAAGCAACGAAACAACGTTTTGACAGGGATGGCATTTCTTAGCGAGATAGGCTTAGCAGAAGTGTTGGTAAGAAGGTGAATTATTTATTTGTTTTGTGAAATACAGCGGAAAGTGACAATATAGGGACAAATATTAATTAAAAAAAGACAAAGCCTATATTTTAAGGTAAAGACTGATGGAAGAAAGAGGGACAGAAGTGGGAGAGAGGAATAAAGAGGGAGAAAAGGATAGATAAAAAAGGAGACGGAGAGAGAGAGAGAGAGAGAGAGAGAGAAGAGAGAAAAGAGAGAGAGACGACAATAATAGAGAGATATAAAGAAGGGTACGATCTAATTTTGAATTTTTAAAATTTCTCTAAGAAACAACATATTGTTTAAGTGCTTTTCGAAGAAAAAAAAATCAATTAAAAAGATTAAAATGTTTAGATTTCTTCACAAATGTTCCAGAAGTTACTTCACACTCCAAGTGTCAAATCCATTACACTTGACATAATCCACAAACATAAACGATGGCCACAAGTGAAACTTCCGTCTAACTAAAGCCATCCGACCAGACACACGCTCACGTTACGATATTGTTAAGACAGCCATTTGATGACTATGCGCGCCGATTTAACTCAGTTAACACAGACCCAGAAGATTCATTATCTATTCTAATATAGGAAAACCAGTTACGAAGCCCGCAAAAGAGGGATTTTAGAAGAAATTAAAAAAAAATGTTTTTGAAAAGACGAGCGTATCAGCAAAATGCCTTAATTTGATTGGGAAACGGCGATAAATAGAAAGTTAATCAGATGAAACAGAAACAGATTGAAGCCATAGCGATAAATGTGGTCACATCCTACAAAAAAATATAATTAAAATTCAAGGGTTTAGCTAAATTACGAATCTAATATTTAAAAAAAAAGGATTTAACTTTGTTTAAAATAAGTATTTATATACCCCCACCCCCCTCCAAACCACGATTTTTAAAGTTTTATATAAATTATCCCTTATAATTTATTGACATTCTACAAATATAATATTAACTTTTTATAAATAATAAAAAGAAAACCACGTACCAAAATTTAGTTTTAAATTAATCTCTAATCAGTAAAAGATAATTGGCAGTACGTGTAATAAATTTACACTGATCTTTTAACAGAAAAAAAAACAATAAAAAACAAAACATGCAGAATAAATGGATACATAATATCTCTTAATTTAATAAACGCAACGAACAACGCAAAACTGTTTTAATGGGCTTTTAACAAATTAATTTTGTTTACTTTTCACCGTCTATTTTAAGACTATAATCTCATATGGGAAAGGTGTTGAACCCTTTTAATGCCCTAAAAACTAAAATACACACACACAAGCAACAATAAGAAAAAAACGACACACACACAAAAAACAACAACAAAGAAAACAAATTAAAAAAAACAACTAATTTTTATAATTCACAAACCATTCCACCTCTTTCTTTTCTTGTCCCAATCTCTAAGAGTCCCAATCTCTAAGAGTCCCAATCTCTAAGAGTCCCAATCTCTAAGAGTCCCAATCTCTAAGTGTCCCAATCTCTAAGAGTCCCAATCTCTAAGTGTCCCAATCTGTAAGAGTCAATTAAAATCGCTTGGAAACGAACAGAGTGGATACAGGGCAGGGTAAACACATAATGGACGTAATTTTGAAGCACAAAATGTTTGTGGAAGGGGAGGGATGAGATAAAATTGTAGTCTGTTCTGGAAACTTGGAGGGAGAAAGGAAAGCAAAAAAATTAAGAAGAGGTTCAATCGGAATAGAGCCAGACATTTTTTTAAATATGTTAAGAACAATTGAGGACGAGAAATGAAATTTTAGTAAGAGAGTGAGACGGAGAGGGGAACTATATGAGAGATCAAAAGTTAAAGAAAGAGAGAGGAAGAAAATGAGAGAGTGTGTGTGAGAGAGAGAGAGAGAGAGAGAGAGAGAGAGAGAGAAAGAGAGAGAGAGAGAGAGAGAGAATGAGAGAGAGAGAGAGAGAGAGAGAGAGAGAGAGAGAGAGAGAGAGAGAGAGAGAGAGAATGAAATCGTTCAAGTTCAACAAACGTAGAGACTAACATCATATATATATACATCTTAAATTATTAGACATAAAAACAAATTATTTGACCCCCGCCCCAAAAAAAAACGAAAATGAAAACCTTTATTTGAACGGGTTTCATATTTAAAAAAAAACACCTTTCTTTTTATGATTTTTAAAAACTGTTCTTTAAAAATTGAATAATTTTTCCATGCTGTAGTTTTTGAGGAAACGATAAAGCATCAAGTAATTCCCTTTTACAGCTGGCTTTAATTGGGACTGAAATATTGCGAATGAACCAATTGTCAACCAACAGTTTTATACGAATCTAGACTTGATTCGCCACAACTTACGTTTGGAATATACCGTACTTTATCCAAAAAGTGATTTGACGTTTCGAACACGTACAGTGCTGCCACTAATGTTCCCAGAAATCCACTAGAAATTGGACTAAAAAATATGCCCATTAAACAATAAATCAATAATTTACACACACAGGCACACACGCACACACACACACACACACACACACACACACACACACACACACACACACACACACACACACACACACACACACACACACACACACACAACACACACATATATGCATACACACAAAGGACGCAAAAGTTGACAAGTCAAATAGTTGATTTGTCACAAAGTTGTCATGTTACGCAATGTTCCCTTTAAGGTTCGTTGGCCCGCGTGCAAAGTAAAAAAAAACCAACTCGCGTGGATCTTTCCACAGCGTCCATTTTTGTGTGCAATATTTCACAAAATTTGCTGCGCGGTAATTCTTAACTACTGCGCGGCGTCTGTCAGATATCTGCACGGCCGCGCTGCCGCGTAGCTTAAAGGGAACATTGGTACATGCAGCCTCTTGCAAAACAATATTTGGAGTAACAAATGATCAGGAAGCGTGGAAGATAATTTTTGTTTTGTTGTTGTTGAAGCGACGATGACAAGGAAACGTCGAGTACAAATTTAATCTCATCTTGACTGAGACAACTATTTTTCCAACAATGACAGATTGACTTTTTGTGTGTGTATGGCTTTGGCACTGTGGTGGATAAGGGTGGGGCTAGAATTCTGGTAGTTGGACTCGGGATCACAGTTATGATGGATTGAATTTGTGTTGCTATTTTTTTTTAATGGACAAGATCTCATTTGTGATAGAGGTGATGATAGAAAGATTGTTGATCTGCTATTTTTTTTTGTCTGCAGGATATGATAGACAGACCCTTTGAAATAGCGGATATGACATGTTCGCTTATCTTGAAAGTTGTCTTTTATCAAATACCGGAGAGGATTCGAGGTAACAGTTGTATTAGATGGACTTTAAAAAAAACCTGATGATTGTAGCGCCCACCCTTAGAAAACGGCGCCCCAGCCGGCCGCTACGAACGTGAAAGGAAAGTCATTAAAAACGAATTTCAATGACATCATCTAGTTGTTTTAAAAACTAAGATAATCAAAAGTTGCTATCGTGAGATAATATGGCGTTGAGGTTAAACCTAGATGAGTTGTATTATTGTTGTATTATTGTTGTATTATTTTTGTATTATTGTTGTATTATGTTGTATCATTGTTGTATCATTGTTGTATTATTGTTGTATTATTGTTGCATTATTGTTGGATCATTGTTGTATTATTGTTGTATCATTGTTGTATTATAGTATCGTGAGCAGAAATCTCAACATTTGTATTAGAGGTGCTGGGCTTGAAACAGTGGTTTGGTGACGGAATTTACGTGACAATAATAATAATAATAATTATTATTATTATTATTATTATTATTATAATGATATGGAAGGTAAAAAATATCTCTTATCCCCGAGAATTGTTTCACCACGGGTAAATTATTATAAACTAGTGTATTACCCGTAAAAAATCACGGAAGTTTTCAAAATAATTACATTTCAGCTGAAATCTATTTATTTTGAAAAAAATACACATCAGAATAAACAATAATGTAATACAGAACTTTCATTTATTTTATTTATTTTTATTTTATTCATTTATTTTCATATTGAACAATTTTATGTGGAACGTTCCAAAAAAGTTCTTTTTGGTGCAGTAATTTGGTGCGCTGCTTTCTAAAATTAGTAGCGTCACGGACGGGACGGAAGTAGGGGACGGACGGACAGGACATACATTGCAAATTATGTAATATTGATAAGTTACACTGTGGGTTATGCTATAGTGAAAGGTTGCGTCAAGTAAACAAAGACAAGCTGAATTTCAAAAATGAATGTGTGAGATACAAACTGATGTGTTCATAAGAGCCAACCAGAAGTACATTCTTAGCTGTGGTGTTTAAGGTGACAAGTTTTTTAAATTAAAATGTTACAAAAAGAAATATTTATAGTGACTTACATTTCACCCTTTACGAGCGATTAAAGATTTGCCATAAAATTGGCATGGCTGTTGTTAGTAAGACTTGACTCCGGTGAACAGGAGAACATTGCAACAAACCTTGTGTTTGAAATAGAAAAACTGACCAAGTCTATATATAGCACAAGTCCAACAGGTGAGTCTGGGAATTCTCGGACCTGTTGGACGTACACCGTCCGCATCCCCGCCCCTTTTTTCCCCCAAGCATGTTCCCCTATTGCTATAACCCATAAAAAAAATATACTGGAGTTACATCGCTTTTCACATCATTCAAGCATAGCCTTCATATGCCTTCATATGCCCTTCGCCCTCAAACGCCACACACTTCAGATGTCGTCTTGTAACATAAAATGAAGAAGAGAGAGAGAGAGAGGGAGAGAGAGAGAGAGAGAGAGATAGAGAGACAGAGAAAGAGAGAGAGAGAGAGCTACGAAGAGAAAGATGGGGAAAGGAAAAAAAAACCCAACCAAGCCAGCATCTCATCAATCAATATCTTCCAGGCCAGCGGTGAAATATAAGAGTTAAAAAAAAGGATCTTGTCATAGTAAGTTTCCTATTTAACGCAAGGAGGAGAAATGACATCAAGTAGAACAAAATCGTTACAAAAAAAAAGCTGGTGTTAAGTAGACCGAGTTTTTGGTTTATGTTTGGCCGGGTGAAATTAAAATTAAAAGGAAAGGATGTTAAAAAGGGTTGAGGGGTGGGGGATAGAATAAAAATAATTTCCAAATATTTCACTAAATTTCAACATATATTTTGTTCTTCCTTTTAGTCCTTGAGTCGCTACGTCACAGGTTCCAATTCTGTCTTTCGAAAGCATACAATCGGGTCTTTGAAAATAATTCAAACTTGTTATTATTATTATTATTTTTTAAACATTTCCCCACGATATGAAAAAGTTGAAGCCCCTCTAAACCTTGTGCAATGAAGGGCACCAGTTCCTCTTCGATAACACACTCGAATCATCAATTAAGCCTCTAACTAGTCGTTAGACATTTGCAGAGTCCAACAAAAGGTGGCCACGTACTAAGCGTAAAACAGCTTCAAACGTTTCGGAAGAATTCGGGTTTTTTCGGCCCCTCCTTTACTTATATATCCCCATTATATCTCATATGTCCAACGGTGATTTACAGAAACTATTGCAGAACGTAATTAGAAGAGAAGTAAAGGAGTAAAATAAAACAAGAAATTTAAAACTGTATTTGCTTGACAGAAATTTTTAAATCTTGAAATATATTGCAGGGGAAGAAAATTTTAATTTTAGAAATATATTTCAGTGGAGGAAAGTTATAATTTTATAAATAAATTGCAGTGGAAAAAAATTTTAAAACTTAAAAGTATATTGCGGTGAATTTTAGAATTATATTGCAGTGAAAAAAATGATATGCTACATAATATGTGGCAGTGATTTGTTTTATTTCTAAACATGTATTGCAGCGAAATAAAATTTAATTCTAGAAATGAATTGAAAGAAATATTTCAATCTGGATATATATTGCAGTGAAAGAGATTTTTTAAATTCTATAAATATATTGTAGTGATTGAAAACTAGAACTTTAATGTTTGGAAAATGTTGAAATGTAAAACCAAGTGCTATCAAATACATTGATTCAATGGCACTACATTGGTTTATGTGTGATTTCGATACGATTTATTGATACAGGGGTTGAAAATAGAAGCACACACTCTCCAGCACCACGCTCTGTGATGTTATTTATCAATAATTCTTTACAAATTAACGCCTGTTTGTACCATTCAACGAACAGTCTTAACGCACACATTTTATACACATCTGTAGATATACGCCCATAATCATAAATTTGCTGCGCATGTCATATGCCTGGAAGGATTGAAATTTAAGCCGTAATCCAAACCCTCAACACGGCGTAACACCCCCCTCACCTCCCAACAGCCCAACTCCCTTATTTCATCCCCAATCGTTCCCGTTACCATGACGACGTGTACAGTTTCAAGAGGACGGGAGGAAACTCTACCGAATGGAAGCTAGACAAGGGAGCAAACGACGTTATTATAATCAATGATTGGAGAGGTAGTTTTCTATCTTTGAAAAAAAAATGTTTGAAAATTTATTTTTCAAAGTTGTCGCAAGCGATCGAAAGTGTCTCAAGTGTCTTTGAAATGTGTCACATGTAAGTGCGCCCATCTTTGTGTCTTTGAAATGTGTCACATGTCAGTGCGCCCATCTTTGTGTCTTTGAAATGTGTCACATGTCAGTGCGCCCATCTTTGTGTCTTTGAAATGTGTCACATGTCAGTGCGCCCATCTTTGTGTCTTTGAAATGTGTCACATGTCAGTGCGCCCATCTTTGTGTCTTTGAAATGTGTCACATGTAAGTGCGCCCATCTTTGTGTCTTTGAAATGTGTCACATGTCAGTGCGCCCATCTTTGTGTCTTTGAAATGTGTCACATGTAAGTGCGCCCATCTTTGTGTCTTTGAAATGTGTCACATGTCAGTGCGCCCATCTTTGTGTCTTTGAAATGTGTCACATGTCAGCGCGCCCATCTTTGTGTCTTTGAAATGTGTCACATGTCAGTGCGCCCATCTTTGTGTCTTTGAAATGTGTCACATGTCAGTGCGCCCATCTTTGTGTCTTTGAAATGTGTCACATGTCAGTGCGCCCATCTTTGTGTCTTTGAAATGTGTCACATATCAGTGCGCCCATCTTTGTGTCTTTGAAATGTGTCACATGTCAGTGCGCCCATCTTTGTGTCTTTGAAATGTGTCACATGTCAGTGCGCCCATCTTTGTGTCTTTGAAATGTGTCACATGTCAGTGCGCCCATCTTTGTGTCTTTGAAATGTGTCACATGTAAGAGCGCCCATCTTTGTGTCTTTGAAATGTGTCACATGTCAGTGCGCCCATCTTTGTGTCTTTGAAATGTGTCACATGTAAGTGCGCCCATCTTTGTGTCTTTGAAATGTGTCACATGTCAATGCGCCCATCTTTGTGTCTTTGAAATGTGTCACATGTCAGTGCGCCCATCTTTGTGTCTTTGAAATGTGTCACATGTCAGTGCGCCCATCTTTGTGTCTTTGAAATGTGTCACATGTCAGTGCGCCCATCTTTGTGTCTTTGAAATGTGTCACATGTCAGTGCGCCCATCTTTGTGTCTTTGAAATGTGTCACATGTCAGTGCGCCCATCTTTGTGTCTTTGAAATGTGTCACATGTCAGTGCGCCCATCTTTGTGTCTTTGAAATGTGTCACATGTCAGTGCGCCCATCTTTGTGTCTTTGAAATGTGTCACATGTAAGTGCGCCCATCTTTGTGTCTTTGAAATGTGTCACATGTCAGTGCGCCCATCTTTGTGTCTTTGAAATGTGTCACATGTCAGTGCGCCCATCTTTGTGTCTTTGAAATGTGTCACTTGTCAGTGCGCCCATCTTTGTGTCTTTGAAATGTGTCACATGTCAGTGCGCCCATCTTTGTGTCTTTGAAATGTGTCACATGTCAGTGCGCCCATCTTTGTGTCTTTGAAATGTGTCACATGTCAGTGCGCCCATCTTTGTGTCTTTGAAATGTGTCACATGTCAGTGCGCCCATCTTTGTGTCTTTGAAATGTGTCACATGTCAGTGCGCCCATCTTTGTGTCTTTGAAATGTGTCACATGTCAGTGCGCCCATCTTTGTGTCTTTGAAATGTGTCACATGTAAGTGCGCCCATCTTTGTGTCTTTGAAATGTGTCACATGTCAGTGCGCCCATCTTTGTGTCTTTGAAATGTGTCACATGTAAGTGCGCCCATCTTTGTGTCTTTGAAATGTGTCACATGTCAATGCGCCCATCTTTGTGTCTTTGAAATGTGTCACATGTCAGTGCGCCCATCTTTGTGTCTTTGAAATGTGTCACATGTCAGTGCGCCCATCTTTGTGTCTTTGAAATGTGTCACATGTCAGTGCGCCCATCTTTGTGTCTTTGAAATGTGTCACATGTCATGCGCCCATCTTTGTGTCTTTGAAATGTGTCACATGTCAGTGCGCCCATCTTTGTGTCTTTGAAATGTGTCACATGTCAGTGCGCCCATCTTTGTGTCTTTGAAATGTGTCACATGTCAGTGCGCCCATCTTTGTGTCTTTGAAATGTGTCACATGTCAGTGCGCCCATCTTTGTGTCTTTGAAATGTGTCACATGTCAGTGCGCCCATCTTTGTGTCTTTGAAATGTGTTACATGTCAGTGCGCCCATCTATGTGTCTTTGAAATGTGTCACATGTAAGTGCGCCCATCTTTGTGTCTTTGAAATGTGTCACATGTCAGTGCGCCCATCTATGTGTCTTTGAAATGTGTCACATATAAGTGCGCCCATCTTTGTGTCTTTGAAATGTGTCACATGTAAGTGCGCCCATCTTTGTGTCTTTGAAATGTGTCACATTTGTTTGGGGTAAAAAGTGGTCATATAATGCTGTCTTAAAGAATAAGAACGTCATATTGAAATATATAATTTGTAAGATACAATTTAAACCTACATCGAGGGGTGTTTATTAAAAAATATCAAATCATAGAACAACGGTTTTACGCAGCGCAAGACAATCCAAAAATTAAAAAAATTGTAGTTATGTTTCGTAAAATATGTTTAATATAATGTGCACCGATCAGGAATATGTTTATAAAAAGTATTGTCAATAAAATACGCACCGAATCGCGCAACAGGAAATTATTAAAAAGGTCGTTCAATATAATACGCACCGCGACACTATCTCAAAAATTAACATGATACATAGAGATAAATAAAATAATCTAAAAATTCAAAAATTTAATTATAGTAAATTCGATCGATCTGAAATTTTGACACATCGTTTTTATCATCGGCACGAGTTTGCCCCCAAAATTTCAGCTCGCTAGCATACGAGGAAGTTGGTTAAAAATCGATTCAAAGTTTTTTCGGCACGCAAGGCCGCAACCAAACAGACGCCACGAGTTAAAGGATTTAATAAAAACAACCCGTAAAAAACCAAGTTTTTGACTATAAATCCTTTACGTATGAGACGTAACTAAAAGAATGTTCATTATAACACGCAGCGCAAGACCATCCAAAAATACAAAATTGCAGTTGTGTCGTAAAACGTGTTTAATATAATGCGCACCGATCAGGAATAGGTTTATAAAAAGTGTTGTCAGTAAAATACGCACCTTATTGCGCGACAGAAAGGTTGTTCAATATAATACGCACCGCGACGCTCTATCTCAAAAAATAGCATGATACATAGGAATAAATAAAATAATCTAAAAAATCAATAATTTAATTACGGTACATGCGATCGATCTGAAATTTTGATACATTGTTTTTATCATCGGTACGAAACTGCCTGCAAAATTTCAGCTCGCTATCTTGCGAGCAAGTGGGTTATAAATCGATCAAACGTTTTTGCGACAAGCAAGCAAGGTCGGCCGCAGACACCACGAGTTAATATAAAGGATTTAAAAACAGCACACATGAGACGTGGTTTATTTAAAAAATAATTGTATACTGATTATCACTCGCAAACATTAATAACCCACTTCAACAATCAGATTTCTAGTTTAATGTCTTCATTTACCATTCCTTATCTTTCTGTGTTTTAAATTTATGAATTTTCAAAATTATTTTTTAAAATAATTTCAACTGTTTTAGAACAACTATTTTTTTACCAAAAGAAAGGGAAGACATATGATGAGACGAACTTCTGTTAAACTGTATTTATGTGAAACAAACTATTACTAACTGTGAGAGTTGACATACTGCAAGACAGGCAGCAGTGAGAATTAACAATCACAACATCTCTCACATACATTATACCTGAGTTTACATCACAACGTGTCTCACATACATTATACCTGAGTTTACATCACAACGTGTCTCACATACATTATACCTGAGTTTACATCACAGCGTGTCTCACATACATTATACCTGAGTTTACATCACAACGTGTCTCACATACATTATACCTGAGTTTACATCACAACGGCTCTCACATACATTATACCTGAGTTTACATCACAACGGCTCTCACATACATTAAGCTGAGTTTACATCACAACATCTCTCACATACATTATACCTGAGTTTACATCACAACGGCTCTCACATACATTATACCTGAGTTTATATAATTTTTTCCACAATACATAACAGCTGAGAATATTAAAAAATGTTTAATATACATTATACCTGCTTCGCTTTTTAAAAACGTTCTTGATTTTAAGAAAACCTTGAAGACAATAAACATAAAGGGAAAAGAAATCTATAAAAGGGGAAGCTGTTTAAAAAATGGATACAAAGTTTTTTCGGCAAACAAACAATCAAGCAGACGCCACGAATTAATATAAAGGATTAATAAGTTATAGAAATATACAAATATAACAGATTAATTAATTAAGTAACAATTAATTTTTTAAACTGTAATTTTTTAAAGATATGTAAACTATAAAATGTTTTTATTTATTGTAAAATATATGTATGTTTAAATTTTAAGAGTGCACATCGATGATCCCTCTCATTGTTTTATTTAATTCAAGTGGCAGGCCACCTGAAATCGTTCCCCACATTTTGGGATATAATGTCAATAAATTAATTGCAAACATTCATTGACTCCTGTTTACACGGAGTCTAATAAGTACTTGTGATCCTAGTTCAGGCTATATATAGATGAATATAGTTCTTAAACTTTGTTCACTTAGTGTGATAACAAAATGTGCCTATGAACATTTGCACTTTGTTCACATAAATTCATATTTTCTTCTAAGTTTAGGATTCTCTAGTGTAACTAAGATGTACACCATGGTATTTGATGCGTGACAAGAGTGTTATGCATGACTTCAAATTTTGCGCCAGTGTTGCACCAAAAAGCACTGGTACTGACATAACTAATATGACGTTATGAATGAAACAAAACTAATTGCTTAGATAAATAAAATTTGTTTAAATTAAAAAAAAACAACAACAACAAAAACACATTTTGAAATGTAATTTACAATCCTGTGAACCATGGTTTACAAATTTCATGTTTTAGGAATACTTTATTTGTCTCTAACTTTTAAATTTAAACATAAACATTGGGTTCCAATACACAATCCTTTATAATAAATAATAATTACTTCAAAATATTGAAACTGTAAAGTAATTTCATTTGCTTTAAATTTAACTGAATGTCACAATTTTTAAGAGGGCGAACATGATACAGCATGTACAGGGAATAAAAGGAGATTTATTTTTTTTCAAGTGCACGCCACTTGACTTCGATCCCTACAATTAGGGATACAATGTCAATGAATTCCTAGTTAACACCTACTTTAAATCAGTACGTTAATGTCCCTTGTTAACGTTATTTATATGTTTAAGATATACCATGAACCAGTAAATAGACAGTAAAATGTATTATATAGTGCATCTATGACTTGCCTTTTTTATTCACAAAACTACATAGTTTCTGTTAATTTTATGAGTATATAGCCTTAATTAAATATTCATCACGGCCATTTGTGCGCGACAACAATATTAATATGTTCTAACAGGCACCGTAATTATACTTTAATTGATAAAACGTAAATATTAATTTTTGTTTAAAAAATGTTTTAGTTCTCATTATTCGTGTTTTATTCTATTATAATTATTAGATAAATGAATATTGAAATTTAGGAAATTCCTATGTTTTTAAATATATTTGGACATTCTTGAACTCAAATTCCATTGGCTGAAGTGAGTAAATAATGTTATTATAACAGGTGTCGCATTTTTTCATCAGTTTTAGGTGAATACAATAACAAGAACAGAGGGCAACTTATATTTTAATAAAATTGACAATATAAGAGCCAACACAAAAACAAGTTAAAAGTAATATTTTGTGTATGTATACGTCATTTTGTCCCAATTTTACTACATGACGTTTTTTTTCATTTAAAAAAATTAAAACAGAAAAGTCATATCTAAAATACGACGCTGAGATTCAATATCATGTAGACTGAAGACAATATATTATAGAACAGAATTTCAACATTAAAAAAACTTGTAACGTTTTGGAGTGAGATAGGACTTCTTGTTCTATGTATATACAATTTATTTGTTTCATTACATTTTTATTTAACGACGATACTTTTCATGACTAGGACTCATTCAAAAGACTGTGTGAGATGACTGCAAAGGAAACGAGAGATATCAGGACATGTGGGATAGCAGTCAGATGAACTTGGAAAGTATTGAGAAGACTCACGTACGATTTATGGAATGAGTACAATAACTAGATAAAATCCGGGAAAGAATAAAGACATACAGTAAAAAAAAATGTTTTAATATATTTAGCTTGGCTAATCAATTGCACATGTTTCGGGGACATTTTTGTTGTTGTAATGTTCATTATAAAATTATAAATGATTTCCTAATATTGCTTTTTTTCAACTCATTTTTCTGTTGTTAAATGTTCTTTAGATTAGTAATCAGATAATTATTTCTTAACTTTAAATTTATATAGAAAGTCTGTTATATAATGTCTACAGTGGGCACTCTATCAGTTGTACCATAATTCTAAAAACATATTAGTTAAGTCTGTTATATAATGTCTACAGTGGGCACTCTATCATTAGTACCATAATTCTAAAAACATATTAGTTAAGTCTGTTATATAATGTCTACAGTGGGCACTCTATCATTAGTACCATAATTCTAAAAACATATTAGTTAAGTCTGTTATATAATGTCTACAGTGGGCACTCTATCATTAGTACCATAATTCTAAAAACATATTAGTTAAGTCTGTAATATAATGTCTACAGTGGGCACTCTATCATTAGTACCATAATTCTAAAAACATATTAGTTAAGTCTGTTATATAATGTCTACAGTGGGCACTCTATCATTAGTACCATAATTCTAAAAACATATTAGTTAAATCTGTTATATAATGTCTACAGTGGGCACTCTATCATTAGTAGCATAATTCTAAAAACATATTAGTTAAGTCTGTTATATAATATCTACAATGGCCACTCTATCATTAGTACCATAATTCTAAAAACATATTAGTTAAGTCTGTTATATAATATCTACAGTGGGCACTCTATCATTATTACTATAATTCTAAAAACATATTAGTTAAGTCTGTTATATAATATCTACAGTGGGCACTCTATCATTATTACTATAATTCTAAAAACATATTAGTTAAGTCTGTTATATAATATCTACAGTGGGCACTCTATCATTAGTACCATAATTCTAAAAACATATTAGTTAAGTTTGTTATATAATGTCTACAATGGGCACTCTATCATTAGTACGATAATTCTAAAACCATATTAGTTAAGTCTGTATTTTTGAGGAAGTGATCTTGTGACATTTTAAGTTTTTTTCTTCTTTGATCAAGTCCTGTTTTATAGTCGAATTCGAAGTTATTTGATAATCATAAAATTAGTTTTAAATATTTTGCGATGCAAAACATTATGTGATTTTGGTTTTTACTTTGAAGTTACTAAAGTTTAAAAACATATGAATTCAAAAGTATAATTGACTTTGGACATTAACTTGGTGTGGTTTGAGTTTGTGAATACGACTACTAGGAGTGGGAGAAATCTAGCAAAACATTGACATTGTATCTCTAATTTTAGAGATCGAAATTAAGTGGCGTGGACTTAGAAAATATAAATTTAGACTTCGGCATAAAACGGATATTATTTGTCGTTGAAACAATGAGACAAAAGAATA
Organism: Ampullaceana balthica; assembly: GCA_944989445.1. Classification (NCBI taxonomy): domain Eukaryota; kingdom Metazoa; phylum Mollusca; class Gastropoda; family Lymnaeidae; genus Ampullaceana; species Ampullaceana balthica. Next base: position 680,641 of record CALYLW010000104.1, read on the forward strand.
CAATAAATTAAATATATTAATTGCACAGTCTCCATTATTTGAAAAAAACCCATTATAATTTAAAATAGTCATTTGAATTCTTTAGTTTTTAAATACAATTTTGAGCTGTACAATTTGAAAACTTTAAGTAACACAATTAAATATTATTTTGTCTCATTTAAAATTATATAACATGTATATTAAAAAAATATATTATACAAAACAAATAGGTTTACTTTTTATTACCAAATAAACTTTTCTTAAGAAATAGGCTACATCAGTATCGGTGCTGTGTCGTGAGCACATTGTCGATAAATATAAATTTAATGCACGTGTAAAGTGATAAAAAAAGGTAATTTAAATTTAATGTATGTGTCTTGCTTTTAGAGATTAGAAATGTTTTTTTATCCTTTATTCATACGATCAAAATGCGTTGATAGGTATACCAAGTCGTTGTCTACAAAGACCTTCTATTTCTCTAAACTCTAAGCCAGATGTGGCTCTATTGATGGCTGCATCAGGCTCTCAGACAAATGTTCAGTTATTAAAAAAATAAACAACAAGACAACGTTTATTTATACTCCTTTGATCTACATATTATTTACATATTTAAAAAACCCGTAAAAAACAAGTTTTTGACTATAAATCCTTTATGTACGAGACATAACTAAAAGAATGTTCATTATAATACGCAGCGCAAGACAATCCAAAAATACAAAATTGTAGTTATGTCTCGTAAAACCTGTTTGATATAATGAGCACCGATCAGGAATATGTTTATAAAAAGTATTGTCAATAAAATACGCACCGAATCGCGCAACAGGAAAATATTAAAAAGGTCATTCAATTTAATACGCACCGCAAATTAACATGATACATAGAGAAAAATAAAATAATCTAAACATTTAATAATTTAACTATAGTACATTCGATCGATCTGAAATTTTGATACATCGTTTTTATCAACTGCACGAGTCTGTCTGGAAAATTACAGCTCGCTAGCATACGAGGAAGTTTTTTTTGGCACGCAAGGCCGCAAGCAAACAGACGCCACGAGTTAATATAAAGGATTTAAAAAAAACTATTTTGCCCAAGGTTAGAAACGCCGCCCCTGGTTAAAATCGATGGAGCCGGGGCGTCTGTATTTTTAGGAAAACCATAATTTTCAATCAGACACCTGAGCTTCGCGTCACTTCCTCCCCATATGTTTAGCTGTTTCCCGGGTGACAACAGCTATAGACTCACAACGCCTCCTGGTGGTGACCTTTGAACTCCAACTCAGTTAGAGCCCAATGTTTTCACGACCACTCCGATATTTCCCAACACATAATACTCGTAGTTTGGATACATGGGCGCATCCGGTCGATATACTTTTAGATATGTTATCCCCCCTCCCCCCCCTTCTTTTTATTCCAACACGACTCTTCTGTATTCTTTTTCCTTTCAATTTTAAATGTTTATTTTACTTCGCGGAGGGAGATGATGTTCCGTTTGTAAAGACTCCCAAGCGAACCCTCCGCGTTATCAAAGCGCCAACTGAAGCAAATTAAGCAATGCGTTGTAGCCATCTTATAACATGAATGATTAATTAAACTGTGATTGGAGGCCGATCGGCTTAACTCAGGCCAGTTTTAGCGATGGTGTATGGCCAGGGAAAAAAATATTTGATTTTGGTTTGGGTTGGTAGTGGTGCATGGTGGTGGTGGTGGTGGAGGTGGTGGAGAGATTCAATATATTGTATGTTTAAAAGAAGTCAAGATGAAAGGGACTCTTAAAGACTTTATAACCTTAAAAAAATTTCCAAGAGGTCTCAAGTCTCAGCTAATACTAATTTCATGGTCGCATCATAATCTTCTTGCTTATTGACGTGCATGGGACTTGATATATTCTTTCCATCTGACACACGATTCGATTTGCTGTTCAACGAAAACTAGAATCATTTCACTTTAACACAATGCTGTTTGAATGGTTGTTAAAACAATGATGGGTTTGTGAAATTTTCGAATACGCTAATCACACAAACAACGCATCGGTCAGTCGAACATGAAATACATTTTGACCCTCTCTGATAGGGCCCTAAAGCCCTTGTATTTCAACCTCCCCGCCCCTGCTTTCCGGGAGACGTAGTCTACAACTTATTCTATAAAACATTTAAACGTTGACCCTGTCCGCCTGCTCGCGACATATGACTACGAACGACGACACGATATTTAGAACTAAATAAAGTAATGGGGGTGAGACTGCAATCAGGCTTTTAAAAAGGTAAATGCATAAAATAAAAACAGGGTATTAGTAGGCCTGACAGGACGTAACACAACAGCGAACGTTTCGGCAAAGAGCCTTCTTCAACGGACAAATAGTACACAAATGAAACGAATAAAACGAAATAATAGAAAAAAACACTTAGCTGCGGTGAAATCCAAGTAGTCCAGTAGAGATAAAGCAAGGAGAGAAAAGTAAGAGCTTAAATAGGAAAGGAAAGGGTGGGTGTGGCCAATCAATCAGCTTGTCAGTGCGAACACAACGTTGATCCCATGTGGTGTAAGAGTCCCATATTCATGGATTAGTCTATTCTCCAGACTGACCCGGCCGGGTGTGTTTGTACAAGAAACCAAGGCGGTGACAGACATGTCATCGACGCCCATGTGGTCCCGTCCATTGAAGTGTCGGGAGACAGGACACTGTTTGTCTTGTTTAATGGCACGTACATGTTCCGCGATACGGCAAGAGAGTAACCTCCCCGTTTCACCAATGTACTTCAAAGGACAGCGCTGACACACAATGGTGTAGACCACATTGCGGCTAGTGCAAAGATAGCCATTCCTAATCTTGAATGTCCCCTTAGGGAAGACAATCTGGTCCGTCTGGGTAACAAAGTGACATGTCTTGCAGCGATTACGACCACATGGCTTAGTGCCCAGATGGGAGGACGGAATAAGCAGACGGCTACGAACCAATAGGTCTCGCAGATTTTTGTCCCTCCTGAATACAATGAGGGGTGGGGTGGAAAATATGTTGTTTGTCTCAGGGTCCGCGAGGAGGATGGTGTGGTTTTTCACAAATATTTCCTTTGCTCTGATGTTGTGGGGATGGTATGTGAGCACCAATTTGCTCCTTTCATTACTATCACTGGAGCGTGATACAAAGGCGTCGGCACGAGTGAAGTTTTTAACTCGCTGAAGTGCAGATTGAAGTATAGCTTCAGGGTAAGACCTTTGTCTAAAAAACTCCACCATTTCCAACGCCTTTTCCAAAAAGTCCTCATTAGATTGACACAGCCTACGGAGGCGAAGGAGTTGTGAAAATGGAATAGAATCCTTACAGGATTTGGGATGAGACGAGGGATAGAGTAGGTAAGAGTGACTGTCCGTAGGTTTGAAATAGGCCGAAGTGAGGAGGCGGTTCTTCTGGAGAGTTACAGTAATGTCCAGGAAATTAACCGATAGTTCGGAAATCGTGTGAGTGAACTTAATGGAGGGGTGAAAAGAATCAACAAAGTTGATGAACGTGTCAAGTTCACTCCTCTCCATATGAGTGACCCCAATGCCGTCATCAATGTATCTTTTATAAAATTCGGGGAGGCGACCAGTGTATTCTTGTTCCACTCTGTGCTCGAAATGGCCCATGAACAAGCATGCATAGCTGGGTCCCATTTTAGTCCCCATGGCGACCCCACTGATTTGGTCAAAGAACTGGCCATTGAACTCAAACGAGTTGAGGGTTAAGACCAATTCCGCCAAGCGTAGTAAGGCATGTGTAGGTATATTGGGGTGAGGTTGTCTGTCCAAAAAGTATTGTACAGCCAGAAGGCCATCGTTGTGGGGAATGGATGTATAGAGGGAACATACATCAAGGAGGAACAGATAGTTCTTTACGTTTGGATTGATGCTCAGAGAGTCGAATGTCCGTAAGGCATGGTTGGTGTCTTTAATGTACGTAGGCAGGGATGCCACTATCGGTTGGAAGACACTATCCAAGAATTCAGAAATGTGTTCTGTTGGACAAGAACATGCAGAGACAATAGGTCTACCAGGGTTACCATCCTTGTGAATTTTAGGAAGGAGATAAAAGGATGGCTTGCCCAGGTCACTGTCAAAAATGTGCATCCTGGACGCTGATTGAGGTAGAGCGCATTCTGTTATCAACTCATCGATGGTCATCATGAAAAACAACACGGTGGTTAAAAAGACCATCGATGAGTTGATAACAGAATGCGCTCTACCTCAATCAGCGTCCAGGATGCACATTTTTGACAGTGACCTGGGCAAGCCATCCTTTTATCTCCTTCCTAAAATTCACAAGGATGGTAACCCTGGTAGACCTATTGTCTCTGCATGTTCTTGTCCAACAGAACACATTTCTGAATTCTTGGATAGTGTCTTCCAACCGATAGTGGCATCCCTCCCTACGTACATTAAGGACACCAACCATGCCTTACGGACATTCGACTCTCTGAGCATCAATCCAAACGTAAAGAACTATCTGTTCCTCCTTGATGTATGTTCCCTCTATACATCCATTCCCCACAACGATGGCCTTCTGGCTGTACAATACTTTTTGGACAGACAACCTCACCCCAATATACCTACACATGCCTTACTACGCTTGGCGGAATTGGTCTTAACCCTCAACTCGTTTGAGTTCAATGGCCAGTTCTTTGACCAAATCAGTGGGGTCGCCATGGGGACTAAAATGGGACCCAGCTATGCATGCTTGTTCATGGGCCATTTCGAGCACAGAGTGGAACAAGAATACACTGGTCGCCTCCCCGAATTTTATAAAAGATACATTGATGACGGCATTGGGGTCACTCATATGGAGAGGAGTGAACTTGACACGTTCATCAACTTTGTTGATTCTTTTCACCCCTCCATTAAGTTCACTCACACGATTTCCGAACTATCGGTTAATTTCCTGGACATTACTGTAACTCTCCAGAAGAACCGCCTCCTCACTTCGGCCTATTTCAAACCTACGGACAGTCACTCTTACCTACTCTATCCCTCGTCTCATCCCAAATCCTGTAAGGATTCTATTCCATTTTCACAACTCCTTCGCCTCCGTAGGCTGTGTCAATCTAATGAGGACTTTTTGGAAAAGGCGTTGGAAATGGTGGAGTTTTTTAGACAAAGGTCTTACCCTGAAGCTATACTTCAATCTGCACTTCAGCGAGTTAAAAACTTCACTCGTGCCGACGCCTTTGTATCACGCTCCAGTGATAGTAATGAAAGGAGCAAATTGGTGCTCACATACCATCCCCACAACATCAGAGCAAAGGAAATATTTGTGAAAAACCGCACCATCCTCCTCGCGGACCCTGAGACAAACAACATATTTTCCACCCCACCCCTCATTGTATTCAGGAGGGACAAAAATCTGCGAGACCTATTGGTTCGTAGCCGTCTGCTTATTCCGTCCTCCCATCTGGGCACTAAGCCATGTGGTCGTAATCGCTGCAAGACATGTCACTTTGTTACCCAGACGGACCAGATTGTCTTCCCTAAGGGGACATTCAAGATTAGGAATGGCTATCTTTGCACTAGCCGCAATGTGGTCTACACCATTGTGTGTCAGCGCTGTCCTTTGAAGTACATTGGTGAAACGGGGAGGTTACTCTCTTGCCGTATCGCGGAACATGTACGTGCCATTAAACAAGACAAACAGTGTCCTGTCTCCCGACACTTCAATGGACGGGACCACATGGGCGTCGATGACATGTCTGTCACCGCCTTGGTTTCTTGTACAAACACACCCGGCCGGGTCAGTCTGGAGAATAGACTAATCCATGAATATGGGACTCTTACACCACATGGGATCAACGTTGTGTTCGCACTGACAAGCTGATTGATTGGCCACACCCACCCTTTCCTTTCCTATTTAAGCTCTTACTTTTCTCTCCTTGCTTTATCTCTACTGGACTACTTGGATTTCACCGCAGCTAAGTGTTTTTTTCTATTATTTCGTTTTATTCGTTTCATTTGTGTACTATTTGTCCGTTGAAGAAGGCTCTTTGCCGAAACGTTCGCTGTTGTGTTACGTCCTGTCAGGCCTACTAATACCCTGTTTTTATTTTATGCATTTACCATTTAGAACTAACATGACACGGTACACTGCCACTACAGTTAGACATTGTCAACAGTCTTTGTCGCTTCGGTTGGCCTGTTGTCTCGAGATCGGTCAAAGGGAACTAACTAGGATCACGCGACAGAGAGGGCGCAATAGAGATTAGCCATAATAATCGCCGGACCAATAATCGACCATATGGCCCGCGAACTCACCTATGAACGCCACAACAAGCACCCCCCCCCTTATCCTATTTTTTTCCACATGACGGGACGGTCTATTTTCCTAGCAAATTCATTATAATTATAGTCCATACAGTTTTAGTATTTTTTTTATAACATGTTAATTTGGAGGTAAATTTCTTAGCGCCGTTGTGTAGAGTCACTTCCTAATGGCTATGGAGTCAGATTATGAGAGACTCAGGTGAGTATGAATTCAGATGAGTTTTGGCTCAGGTGAGTATGAATCGAGATGAGTATAAATTCAGGTGAGTATGGAATCAGGTGAGTATGAATTCAGTTGAGTTTGGCCTCAGGTAAGTATGGGCTCAGGTGAGTTTGGCCTCAGGTGAGTATGGCCTCAGGTGAGTATGAATTCAGGTGAGTATGGACTCAGGTTAGTATGGCCTCAGGTGAGTATGAATTCAGGTCAGTATGGCCTCAGGTGAGTTTTAATTCAGGTGACTATTAATTCAGGTGAGTATGGCTTAGGTGAGTATGGCCTCAGGTGAGTTTTAATTCAGGTGAGTATTAATTCAGGTGAGTTTGGCCTCAGGTAAGTATGGCCTCAGGTGAGTATGAACTCTGGTGAGTTTGGCCTCAGGTGGGTGTGGGCTCAGGTGAGTATTAATTCAGGTAAGTATGGTCTCTGGTGAGTATTGCCTCAGGTGAGTATGAATTCAGGTAAGTTTGGCCTCAAGTGAGTATTAATTCAGGTGAGTATTAATTCAGATGAGAATGACCTCTAGTGAGTATGGCCTCAGGTGAGTTTGGCCTCAGGTGAGTATGAATTCAGGTGAGTATGGCCTCAGGTGAGTATGGCCTCAGGTGAGTATGGCCTCAGGTGAGTATGGCCTCAGGTGATTATGGCCTCAGGTGAGTATGGCCTCAGGTGAGTATGGCCTCAGGTGAGTATGGCCTCAGGTGAGTATGGCCTCAGGTGAGTATGGCCTCAGGTGAGTATGGCCTCAGGTGAGTATAGCCTCAGGTGAGTATGGCCTCAGGTGAGTATGGCCACAGGTGTGTTTGGCCTCAGGTGTGTTTGGCCTCAGGTGTGTTTGGCCTCAGGTGAGTATTGAGTCAGTATTAAGTCGATGTAGTACAGTGACAAGCTTGGTGAATGAGCTTCGAAGAGCTATGTGGCATAGAGAGAGAAAGAGAGATATAGAGAATGAGAGGAAAAGCGAGCAAGAGAGAGAGAGAAAGAGAAAGAGATATAAAGAGAAAGAGTGGGAAAGCGAGCAAGAGAGAGAGAGAGAGAGAGAGAGAGAGAGAGAGAGAGAGAGAGAGAAGGCAAATAAACAAAAGGACTTATTAAGCTGGCTAAACATGAATCATTTAATGAAGTCAATCCACCTGAACGGTGTGACAGTCACAAAACGACCTTTGAACTCACGAGGTTCAACAGCCTCCAGCCTACCAACTGCCACTCGCCCCCCCCCAGCCCCACCCCAACAGCCAGTTAACGGCCCTGACTGACGACAATGAGGCCCCAGGGCGGGAAGCCCCAATCAGTATACAGCTATATGCAAAATGGGACACTCCGGTCGAGACGAACTCTTTTGTTGAGTGGTGACAAACATCACAACCAGATTACTGTTAATCCAAATGCAGCGGTTCTAGCACGAGTTGAATTTCAGGGTCCTACGGCTTACTGAAGATGTATTTGTTAAATGCAATTTTAGAATCGATTGTTTTATTTTTTTCAACGCAAATTCTTCTGTTCACTTAATGGAACTGCAAATCAAGACAAAATGAAAATCTCCATCTCCTTTTCACTTGAATGATTTCTTGGTTTGTGTAGGGGGGGGGGAGGTGGGGCGGGGTGAGGGTATGTCATTCTTTATAATTTGACTTTTACAACACATTCGTTAAATTAAAAATAATGCACACCTGGAATATCAAACAAAGAATTAGAAAGGAATATACGTGTCTTATAACTAAGACAGGGGTCGGAAAACTTTTTGTCTGAGAGAGCCATAAACACCACATATTTTGAAAAGTAATTTTGTGAGAGCAATACATTATGCTTAAAACTAAAAATTCAAGTAAATTTATGCATTTTTGTACCACTGAAAGTACAATAATTATATCTATGAATTCTTTAAAATAAAATGGTTATGCTGTTGTTTTTTTCATATGCAACTAATATGTAGATCAAAGGAATCTGAATAAACATTTAAAAAAAAATAATCGAACATTTGTCTGAGAGCCAGATCCAGCCATCAATGGAGCCACATCCTGCTCGCGAGCCATGGTTTCCGATCCCTGAACTAAGAGGTATATGTAGTGCGACTAGAAGACATGAGTCATTAACTGTCAAAGATTCATGTATACGCGTATTTTCTACTTTCGTGACATGAATTATAGCCATACGCTATAGCTAACGAGAAAGAAATTATATTTGTATAGCTTATATAATGGCATAAACTACGGCTCATAAATTCCAGAAATGCCGCTCACCCAACAATCTTACTAGTCCCATCCTTCATATTTTCTTACAGGCTCGTGTGTCGTTTAAATATATCTACGACACGTATTACATAAACTCACATACACCTGTACCCCCCCCCCACCCACAAGCAATTAAAAGTGCACGTTTTCTGGTTTCGGGCTTACCAGGTTCCATGACTCATCGGTTTGGGAGCCCCTGTTCTATTTCATACAAAGGGGGGTCATTCTAAATATAGCACCGCTCCCAGTCTATCCCCCGCTCTCTCTCTCTCTCTCTCTCTCAACCCTACTCCCCTCACCACACACACGACAAAGTTTCTATTCCCGCCTGTATGAAGGCGACCCTTAAATATGTCGGGGCGGGTGGGCGAGTTGGGGGGGAGGGGGGATTTTTCTTTCTCACGCTCTTAATCAGTAGAGCGCGCCTGGCGCGTGCCGATTTCTTTGTGTACGCATGCGCGACCCTCGGCACGCGACGATACGACTGTCACCTGCTTCCTGCCCCCGTGACGTCACAAAAAGGAAGGCGCCGAAGGCGAATATATTATTTTTGTCAAACACAGGCGAACACAGACCCAAAGAAACGAAAACACAGACACACGTACACACCAGCACATATCCACAGTTGTTGCTCAGAAAGAACGTGTTGTTTTATCACCTTTGGATTGAAGCAAGTTTTCGTTTAACTGAATATTTTCGACAACACACAAACGTTACTATGTACACAGAAACAAACGTTACTATGTACACAGAAACAAACGTTACAATGTACACACAAAAAACGTTACAGTGTAAAGACATGCAAACGGTACAATGTACACACATACAAACTTTACAATGTACTCACAAACAAACTTTACACTGTACACACACGAATAAAATAGAACACCGCCTCAATAATTTTAAGGTTAAATTACGTAGTATTATTGAAAAGCCCTGGTTTCAAGATAATATTATCAGATAAGAGAAGTTGCCAAGAGAATATAATCATACAAGAGTGGTTGCCAAGAGAATATAATCATACAAGAGTGGTTGCCAAGAGAATATAATCATACAAGAGTGGTTGCCAAGAGAATATAATCATACAAGGATGTTTGTTGGAGCAGAAGGAATGGACTCTGTCGTCCTCTCAAGACTTCATTAAAGCTGAATCAGTGAAGGGGTGGGGGTGGGGGTGGGGAGGGCGGTGGGGAGGGCGGTGGGAGTTGGGGTGCTGGTGGTGTGTGGGGTGGCGTGTGTTAGGGGTGGGGTTGTTTTTAGGGGCGCCCTGCGTGTTGTTAAGTCTGGGTGGGAGCGAGGGCACGTGGTACTTAAAGGATTAGGGGAGGGACGGGGGAGGAGTCTTTTGAGTCCAAAGTGGTGTGTTCATGGCTTTAATTGGGGCGTGTTAGAAGTGGGGGGGGGGTTTGGGAGTTTGCCGAGACAAAAAAAGAAAGTTGAACGACTGGCATTAATTTCAGGTGTACTTGAACTTGAACTTGGGGAATATGTTGGTAAACAGAACATGAGACAGAAGGAAAAAAAAGGGGGTTGGGGTGGTGGGGGGCTGATTCAATAAATAAACACGAGAGTCAAATAGATAATGACGATAATTTTTAAAAATAAATTGCCAAGAATGAATTTTGTTGAATTTTTATTTAGAGACTTTATTGGCAGATGAATTGAAGTTCAGTGTTAAGTTAATTATAGATTGCTACATGAGTTGTGCTTTTGAAATATAAGGAGGGTAGTCTTAAGTTAAATGTGGTCAGGGTGAGAGAAAAAAAAACTTGAGAGTGGCAGAGGGATAATGGGAGAGAGAAAGACAACGAAATAAGTGATGGGCCGATTAATCGTAAAAAAATAATTTAATCGTTAAAATTTTTAAACGATTAATCGAGAAATTAATCGTTAATTTCTGCAGCCCTAGTTAAAAGTTAGAACTGCACTTGCATAAACATAAGATGAGAATAGACGCCAAGTATCAGCGCGCCTTGGGGCTTTAATCTATAATCAACGCGTGGAACATGTTACCTTAGTCAAAGGGACCTAACTAAAACATTATACCAAGTCGTCTGTGTGTAAGAGAAATACATTGAATAGGTCTTCAGGTCAGTGTGTACAGTGGAAAAGGAGTATGAGTATGACTTACGGAGAAATGGAGGGAGAGAAGATGGAGGGGGGTAAAAGGAGGTGAGGAGGAATATTAAGATGGATCTAAAGCTAACGAAGGAGGAACAGAGGGAGTTGACATAATTATGGAGGTACGATGTGTGTTGAAAAAACATTGGACATAGTCATGAGGGAGTTAAAGACAGTTGTTGGGATGAAGATAACTAGGGAGGTAAATAGGTAGTTAAGATAGAGTTAGATATGTAGTCAAGAGGGATTTACAGATATAATAAAGAGGGAGGTAAAGATGTAGTAAGGAGGGAGTTAAAGAGGTAGTAAAGAGAAAGCTAAAGAGGGCGCTAAGAGCTAGTTTAGAGGGAGATAAAGAGGAAGAGAAGAGGGAGTTAAAGAGGGAGTTAAAGAGGTAGTCAAGTGTGAGGTAAAGAGGAAGTAAAGAGATAGTAAAGACGTTGTAAAGAGGGGCGGCCTAGGACATTGGTCAGCATGCTGTCATCTGCACATATACCGATACCAACCGACTGGGCATAGTGCAGTGTTCATTGCAAAAATCTAAATTATCAACTAAGAAAGCAATCAAAACGTCATCTCCTATTTCCTACTACTCAACATTTCCAATTAACAGTCTTGGGCGCTAGAGCAATATAAACAAGAGCTAACACCCCCCTCCGCCTTTCACGCGGGCCAACCCTCAATATTCCCCTTTAAGTTAATTAAAAATATAGTACTTGATCTTAAACAAAACAATTAAACAGAATCGATCCAAACAAAAATGTACCATCGTTTGAACTTAACACACACTCATACACGCTCAAACAGCTTTAACATCGCGGCGGGCAATTAAAGCAGCGGGTCGATACTGGAACACGGGTCGATACCGATTCAATACTTAAAAGCCGTGATGGATGGATGGACAGAGCGGAGGTGCTGGTTTTTATCAGGTCTGCACTCTCGGAATCGTACATCAGATATCGATCGGTCCAGTTCACAGTGGGTGTTGTTAAAACCGTTCGATATTTGAAACAGGTCATACTCACTATATACACTGAGTGGGACTAAATACACTGGATGGGTCGATATACACTGGATGGCACGATATACACTGGATGGGACTATATACACTGGATGGGACTATATACACTGAGTGGGACTATATACACTGAGTGGGACTATATACACTGAGTGGGACTAAATACACTGGATGGGACTATATACACTGGATGGCACGATATACACTGAGTGGGACTAAATACACTGGATGGGTCGATATACACTGGATGGGACTATATACACTGAGTGGGACTAAATACACTGGATGGGACTATATACACTGGATGGAACTAAATACACTGGATGGGACTATATACACTGAGTGGGACTAAATACACTGGATGGGACGATATACACTGGATGGGACTATATACACTGGATGGGACTATATACACTGGATGGGACTAAATACACTGGATGGGACGATATACACTGAGTGGGACTAAATACACTGGATGGGTCGATATACACTGGATGGGACTATATACACTGAGTGGGACTAAATACACTGGATGGGTCGATATACACTGGATGGGACTATATACACTGAGTGGGACTAAATACACTGGATGGGACTATATACACTGGATGGAACTAAATACACTGGATGGGACTATATACACTGAGTGGGACTATATACACTGGATGGGACTATATACACTGGATGGGACGATATACACTGGATGGGACTAAATACACTGCATGGGACTATATACACTGGATGGGTAGAGGAGATCACCCTTGCTAAGCTGCAAGTTGAGGACTTGTTGCGTTTCAGATTTTCGTATTGTCTTATCTTTTTACCTTGCGTATCACAGGTATTACTCCTTCTATACAGCGGATTATTGCGGCCTACGCTTATCCAAGGTTTACATCTAGTCTTGAATTTTTATTGGTGTTTTAAATGTTGAAAGTGTGTGGGTTTTCATGGGTTTCCTCAGGCAACCCATTTCACGCCCAAAGTCTAGTTCCCCAGGCAACCCATTCCACGCCCAAAGTCTAGTTCCTCAGGCAACCCATTCCACGCCCAAAGTCTAGTTCCTCAGGCAACCCATTCCACGCCCAAAGTCTAGTTCCTCAGGCAACCCATTCCACGCCCAAAGTCTATTTCCTCAGGCAACCCATCCCACGCACAAAGTCTAGTTCCTCAGGCAACCCATTCCACGCCCAAAGTCTAGTTCCTCAGGCAACCCATTCCACGCCCAAAGTCTAGTTCCTCAGGCAACCCATTCCACGCCATAAGTCTAGTTCCTCAGGCAACCCATTCCACGCCCAAAGTCTAGTTCCTCAGGCAACCCATTCCACGCCCAAAATCTAGACATGTTCTTACATATTAAACAAGAAAATTCATTTCATTGCTTTGTCTATCTCAGGATTGTATTGGATTATTATTGTGTTGTATTTCCCGATTGTTGTCGAAATAATATTTTATAAGATCATTGAATGTCCCTGTCCACTTTCCCCCTGGTACAAGCGTGGAAACAGGAGAGCCATGGGCTGGTCTGATTGGAAGTGTTTGGTTTCATCGGGCCAGTGTTGATAATAACGGCTTTCAACGTTTTTTTTTATAAAAAAAAATCCTCGCAAAGAAACAAAAAAGCTCAGAGATGCACAACGCAGATCCTCGTATAGACCAAGTTTTATAATCAAATAAAGTTGAAAATGTGCCGACTGTATTAATCACGATTAAACAAAATTTTAGTTTTGAAATCGTAGATTTCTCCCCCCCCCCACACACACAAATTGACGTGCCTCTCCTCCAGTAAGCTCTAATTTTGAGATATACATCGCAGTAAAATTAGGACGTGAGTGAACTCAAATGTCGTTCTACCCAATACACAAAAGTTACCACCCCCACAAAAATTTTAAAAAAAAATAAAATAAAATTAAAAAAAACAAAAAACAAACAACAACACCGACGTGACTGCACAGTTTCGGCCAACACTTCCAGTGGTCACAGTTTCGGCCAACACTTCCAGTGGTCACAGTTTCGGCCAACACTTCCAGTGGTCACAGTTTCGGCCAACACTTCCAGTGGTCACAGTTTCGGCCAACACTTCCAGTGGTCACAGTTTCGGCCAACACTTCCAGTGGTCACAGTTTCGGCCAACACTTCCAGTGGTCACAGTTTCGGCCAACACTTCCAGTGGTCACAGTTTCGGCCAGCACTTCCAGTGGTCACAGTTTCGGCCAACACTTCCAGTGGTCACAGTTTCGGCCAACACTTCCAGTGGTCACAGTTTCGGCCAACACTTCCAGTGGTCACAGTTTCGGCCAACACTTCCAGTGGTCACAGTTTCGGCCAACACTTCCAGTGGTCACAGTTTCGGCCAACACTTCCAGTGGTCACAGTTTCGGCCAACACTTCCAGTGGTCACAGTTTCGGCCAACACTTCCAGTGGTCACAGTTTCGGCCAACACTTCCAGTGGTCACAGTTTCGGCCAACACTTCCAGTGGTCACAGTTTCGGCCAACACTTCCAGTGGTCACAGTTTCGGCCAACACTTCCAGTGGTCACAGTTTCGGCCAACACTTCCAGTGGTCACAGTTTCGGCCAACACTTCCGGTGGTTACAGAAGAGGCTAAGAATCTTTCACAAACGCCAGATCTTCAATGAACAATACAATCATAAATAGTATGTTCATTGTACTGATGGAAGGCGTTAGCCGAAACCTTTACTGTTGTATGAGTTAAATAATAAAGTTTAAATGTATTGTTTTCATCACGCTATTTCTTTGCGTATTTTGTATTTAATCAAATATAGATCACCTGCAACAGACTTCAGCAATAATTTACTTTAGAAGTAAGTCTTCGGTTTTCACTGTGCAAATAGTTGTGTTGGAAAAAAAAATTACGTGTAGGTTGCGTTAGACGATTCACTAGGGTTAGGGGGTCGACATTGTTTTTCTTTTTAAAAAAAAGGATGGCGCGAGAGCGAAATATTTCTTAGATTCGTTTTTCTTTCGCACTAGTTTCCATTGATGGCGATAGCGATATATTACATAAAGGTTGATAAATATGCATAGAATAAATCTAAATGAAGCCGCAGACAGTATTAAAGTATTAATATGATTTGAACAGTTGATCAGCAGAAAATCAGGGGCTGGATTTGGCGAGGCTCAAATAGCTAGGTACCAGATTACATAATCAACCATCGCAACCACTCCCGGGCGCGGATTAATACATGGCACCGGGGGATTAAGAAGGACTAGACCCCATTTCCCACCCCTTACCCTTCTTTCAAACCGTAAACTCTTCTGGAACACAATTCACGGAGATTTGTTTAAGGCAAGTTCGATAACCTGTTCTACCCCAGCCCCCCCCCATCCCCAAGGAAAGCCTCCCACTCGCCGCTTATCGATCCCACCACGTCACTACACACTCTGCCACCCTACAACACTCCCTCTATACGCACTCACTTTCCCAACACACACACACCCTCCCTACACACACACACACTCTCTCTCTCCTTATACGCCCTCCTTCCCTACACAATCCCATCCCTACACTCTCCAATCCCTTCACTCTCCACTGCCTACACTCTTCAGTCCCTATACACTCCCTCTCCCTACACAAACTCCTCCCTCATTACACACTCCCCGTCTCTGCATACCCCCCCCTTTCCTATACTAATCACCACTATGTTATTAAGTAATATCAACTTTCTCGAGGGACTTAATGTTCCCTAACGTCTAACGCCAACAATACACCCAGCACGAGGTAGGGAGTTATTAATTCATTACGCCCTCCATTATGCGGGCTTCCATAAAAGATGCTTAAAAAACGGGAACCATTTAAAAACCACGCGCGCTTCGTCCAAGAAAAGAAACAGAAGCTTCGTGTAGAGAGAATCGATTTTTCTCAGAGAGACGCATTCCTCAAGTCGTCGGCGAGTGGATGAACGAGGGACATATCTCCTGGAGAGAGACAGAGCAAATGGGGCATCATCTTCTTCTTAAGCAGTCCGTCCATTGTGGTGCCACCCTTCTACTCGCACCCCCCCCCCATCAACGCCGGGTCCATGCAGTCATGTCCAAATCATTTTATTGCTCTAATCATTACGTATAGTGTCACGCGCCGGCAATTCTTCTGTGAGCTGTAAATGGTTTGTCTTGTTGTAAGTTTCTCTTCTTTGTGATTTGCTGGTTGTTATGTTTATGGTTTGTTTTGTTTGTGATTTGTCTTGTTGCTGGTTTGTCATGTTTGTGGTTTGTCTTTCTGCTGGTTTGTCTCGTTGGCAGTTTCTCGCTTGAGAGAAGTGAAATCAAAGGTTGCAATAAGTGTGTAAAGTAAATATTTCTATTATTGTTAGGGAGCGATTACTGGAATGAACGGACTAAATTTTTATAATGTTCACGTTTATTGTCATTTGGCACCAAAAATCACGCGCTTGCTGATGACAAGAGCGGCCGGGTATATTTACAGTTTTAATAAAATATCTATATTTGTGTCAATTGACAACTAGGAGATTGAGTGTTACGGCACCATTTTTTCAAAGCCTATTTAAAAGCTGAAACTACAAGAAAAAAAGTTGCCAGTACGAGTAAGAAATTCGCAACAACATGAAAGAAATTCGCAACAACAAGTAAGAAATTCGCAACAACAAGTAAGAAATTCGCAACAACAAGAAAGAAATTCGCAAAAACAAGTAAGAAATTCGGAACTACAAGTAAGAAATTCGCAACAACATGAAAGAAATTCGCAACAACAAGTAAGAAATTCGCAACAACAAGAAAGAAATTCGCAAAAACAAGTAAGAAATTCGCAACTACAAGTAAGAAATTCGCAACAACAAGTAAGAAATTCGCAACAGCAAGTAAGAAATTAGCAACAACAAGTAAGAAATTCGCAACAACAAGTAAGAAATTTGCAATAACAAATAAGAGAGCAGTGACTACAATAAGAAAGACCCATCAAACTAACATCCAGTATACGTGTAAGGTCATAGGTCACTCTATATTAGTTAACTAAAAATAATGTTAAGGTAAAGGAAAACAATTCAACACATTTTAATTATTTAATTTATAACAAAAGTCGTTGCGTCCGAAACAGGACTCGTGGTTTGACTTGTATATCAGATTATCCATGAATGTCGTAGAAGCTAACTTCTGTATGCGTATGGGACCTTCATAATGTATTTATCCTCAAACGGCCAAGACATTTGAGTGTGTACACGTGACCTCAAAAATCCCATTATCCAGTTTTAGCACCGCACCCCCCCACCCCCACCCATCTAAAGTGCTAAGCCATTTTCCCGTCGCTACCTTCAAGCTCTTTCCTCTCTTCTCGTTAGATGTCCGTTAACATTCATTACCCTCAAGTGCTCTTACCGGGACTTACCCGAGATTAATTAACACAATGTGCTGACCCTTGACCCCAACGAAGCCTGCAGAAATCTCGGAGGCGAAAGAGTGCGAAAACTTTACAGCATTGACCAGACTGGGCCCACAGGTAAAAGTGGCAGCATTGACCAGACTGGGCCCACAGGTAAAAGTGGCAGCATTGACCAGACTGGCCCCACAGGTAAAGGTGGCAGCATTGACCAGACTGGGCCCACAGGTAAAAGTGGCAGCATTGACCAGACTGGGCCCACAGGTAAAAGCGGCAGCATTGACTCCAGAGTCTTAAAAATTTGTAATGATATGTTGTTGTTCAGCTCTCTTGCGAATAGCAATGTGTGCAAAAATTACTTCTGAAACGATGACCTTATCGATTAGGTGCGAAAAATTACTTCTGAAACTATGACCTTATCGATTAGGTGCTCAAAATTACTTCTGAAGCTATGACCTTATCGATTAGTTGCTCAAATTTACTTCTGAAACGATGACCTTATCGATTAGGTGCTCAAATTTACTTCTGAAACGATGACCTTATCGATTAGGTGTTCCAAATTACTTCTGAAGCTATGACCTTATCGATTAGGTGCTCAAAATTACTTCTAAAGCTATGACCTTATCGATTAGGTGCTCAAAATTACTTCTGAAGCTATGACCTTATCGATTAGGTGTTCCAAATTACTTCTGAAGCTATGACCTTATCGATTAGGTGTTCCAAATTACTTCTGAAGCTATGACCTTATCGATTAGGTGTTCCAAATTACTTCTGAAGCTATGACCTTATCGATTAGGTGTTCCAAATTACTTCTGAAGCTATGACCTTATCGATTAGGTGTTCCAAATTACTTCTGAAGCTATGACCTTATCGATTAGGTGTTTCAAATTACTTCTGAAGCTATGACCTTATCGATTAGGTGTTCCAAATTACTTCTGAAGCTATGACCTTATCGATTAGGTGTTCCAAATTACTTCTGAAGCTACGACTTTATCAAATATACGTCTGCATAAAACACTATAGACCAACGGATTTTCATATTTTATTAAAAATTTGCTTGAAATTGCTTGGATGTTAGTTAGATAATTGCCTTGGACGACTATTAATACAATGGTTGTTAATCGTATAATTAAAATTAATCTACAGAGGAAATGTTGCTTACGAATTTTCATGCAACTTTTACGGCAAAGAAAACAAAACAACAAAGAAATTTCTACGTAAAAGAAAACAAAAGCACAGAAAGCAAAGTCCAAAATAAATTTAAACGGTGAATGCTTCAGGTAAATAAGAATCTTTCTATTGTCTGTTTCCGATCGCCCGATTCCGTAGCGTAATCAAAACTCCTATCAGATTTAAAACAAACGTGATCTTGAATGCGGTATCGGTTTGCTCCTTCATAAGATTCGACTATTTTCATTTCCTTTCTGGGCCCCGATCCGCCATAGTCGATCGTCTGACATCTCGAGATTATAATTATAGATAATGTTACAAGCGATTCGATAAGCTCGTTGGCTTGGGGAAGGCCTCTGAAACTAACGAAAATGAAGATAATTGCAGCGGACAGGGAATGTCGGAGAAATAAAATTTAATTAATTCTGTGGTTAAATCCAGTCAACCTACAAAGACCGGGTGCCTGTGGGGTGGTGGGGGTGGAATCGGTGGCGTACACATAGGTAGGGATGCTGGGACGTGGGTTCATGAAATGCGGCGTGTAGGTTTTGAGTTGAAGCGTGTCGATTTCTGCACGGGAGTGGTTCACGTGTAGCAGAGTGCGCCCTGCTCCGCAGCGCCAAACTGAAGCCGAGAATTAAAGTAGGTTGACACTGAACTCCACATTATGAGGACCTCGACTATTACTAGAGCAGTACAGTTTAATAAAAAATCATGAAACACGCCTTCACCCCCCTCCTTCCCCTGTTTACTTTTGGTTGCATCATCATCACGTTTCTGTTGCCGCACATTTAATCCTTGTTTGGCCACAAGATGCAATGAAACGGGTTAAACAGCTCGAACAGAGGTGCGAAACTTGTAGGCTTCGGTTTAGTGGGTTCGCAATAACCAACAGCGTAGGACGCAATAATCTTCTGGATAGAAGGAGCTTCTGTAACAGATAAGAATATAATTCCTCTTTCTCTGGGACTTTTTAAAATTCCTTGCGTATGTTTTGACTCCATGCGATCCACAGTATCAACGAATTTCTCTTTAACATCTTATTTGGGCATAATTTCTAGTTTGTGCCACTAGGGGTAAAAACAGATTCAAATGACAACGTTAATGATAAAACAATATTTGATAGAAGAGTGTACTGTAAAGAGAAATGTTTGCCAAACGCTTGTGTCTAATTACGGACCATTTAACGGTAACGCATCTATCTCTTTGAACACCAGTTCACGAGGGAGATAAAAAAAAAGAGGGGGTTGGTGGTGGGGGAGGGGGGGCGCTTTACAGTCATATAGCGCTTTAAGTTAAGACAGGAAAGGGCAACAAACCACGAAAGGAGAGATTAGTCATTGATAATAAGTAGCTAATGATTAGTTCTGATCTCCCCTGGCGGCCGGGTTGAAATGGAATTAGTTAGCGAATTCAAGGCATTGTTCTACAATCATTATAGACAGGTCTCGTTTAGCAGATCTCATTTTCTTGTGTATAGGTAGTGGCGTAGCCTTGGGTAAGTGGCGCCCCGGGAGGGACGAGAATATTACTCGGCGTTGGGCCCAAAACACCATCTCTCTCTCTCTCTCTCTCTTTCTATACCCATCTTACCCTCTTTCTTACTATCTTCTTCACTCAAGATATCGTTAGATATCATTTTCGACATCTCTCTTTTCTCTCTCCTACCCCAATGAAGTAGTTTTTGTTTGTTTTAGATTTTCAAAAGTAATCAGAAAATTTGATATCACTGAAACATGGTCTCCCGCTAACGGCTGAGCCAGCGGTTTCCAACATTTTTGGGTGGCGACCCCCTTTTATAAAAGCCATAGGAACCGCGACCCCAATGAAATTTTAAAAAGTCATTTTCAATAGTGCTTTTATAAAATAGTGCAAATTTGCATTACAGTTGGCGAACCCGAGAAAAACCGTCGCGATTCCCTTGAGGGTCGTGACCCACAGGTTGGGAACCGCTGGGCTGAGCCTTTGGGTAGAAACAACAATCACTGGACATCACCATTGTTATAGCTGTAATATTCATTTGTACGGCAGACGTAAACCAGATGGCAGCTCTTGCAGTAAAGACAACGAAGCTTCTTGTATTACACGCATTAAACTAAATTTCATGTTTCTTCTTAGATCGATTTCAGATCTTTAGAAATATCGTGATGATATGAAATTCCATTGTAAAATACCAGCTTAGTGTCCCAAGTATATTTATTACGTGAATATTTAGTACCAGAAATAGATAGTAATTTCAATTTAACAATTTTTAATAAACAGATTTTTTAAAATTACATAAAAATTTAACCAAAAAAAAACTATTAAAAAGAAATTCCTGAGATAATACGATTTATATATGTGTATATTATATGTAAACTTTTTTAAAATTTACATTTTCATAAAAAAATGCTAACTCTAAAAGATTTCGAAAATGAGAAGTAAAATAAAATAAAAAAATTAATTAACAATCGAAGCCTTGATGTTTAAATTAATGTTTTTAAAACATGTAGAAAGTAGGTACTCCCTGCTCTAAAGTGTTTTAATTTTGCATGTGTACTTCCAGCTGAGATAAATAATGGCTGACTTCAAAACACCCCTCCCCTTTCACCTCCTCCCCGTGTTCTCTACAAGGGTCACCCACACATCTCGACATCTACCCCAGTCATTCATTATAGTTGAAAACAATTCGTTAGAGCGTGAGTGTAACCTTGTTTGTCTGTCTGTGCGTGTGGGAAAAGGGGGGGGGTGCTTTAAAAAAATTATGACATCATTCAGCAACTGATTTGTTTCTTTGTTATGTTTCTTAAACGAAATCTAAAATGTTCATTATTTTCTAACACATTGTGTCGCCCGAAAGTCTTGCTTGTGTTTTCTATATAATCAACTGAAACTATCAACGTTTCGATCATTCTCACTGTTGTATATGTTAAGAGTTTTGGGATGTTTCTGTTAAGAGGGATACTTCAATGGTCGCAAGAGCCAATCGATGAATGTTTCAGGAACTGTTAAAGCTTATCTGATCCAAGGACTGCACAATACAACATCCGAGCTCGACAGCAGCGTTCTTCATTCCCTTCAAAAACCACATTCACTTCTATTTTATCACTAGGCTATTACATACATCTATTTCCTATACAAAAAATCTTAATACACATTCTACCATCTCATGCTGTGTCCCTCATAAAACAAGAGCTACTCCATTGGTTAAAGCAAGGTAGCAGAGGCGTAACAACGACTTGGCATCGGGGTAGTTGCCAAGGGCGCCGAGGGCTAATTCTTCAATAATCAATTTGTTCTGTATAATCTAGCATTTTCCCTATTTCTCAAGGGCGCCATAATTGAAGTAGCCGAGGGCGCGGAAAATCGAGTTACGCTTCTGCAAGGTAGTCATTATACATAAGCCATTTAAGTCTTGGAAAAAGAACACGAAGATAAACTGGTACTTATAAAAACACTCAAACGGACATAAGGTTAAAAGCAAACACATAAAAAGTTCTAGTTTTCCTGTTTGGAATTCAGACGTAAAAATGGATCGCAGATCAAATCAGGACGACCAACACAATATCAACTTTTTAAAAGCTCAACTAAAAATGCAAGACTAGACATGAGCCATATATCAGCGTTGGACGCAATAATCTTCTGTAAAGCAGTGGAGTCTGTAATGAATAAGATAAGACAAGATCACCTCCAGTTCTAGTACCCAATAAGATGTACTGTAAATTGTTTGCTCAATGGTTCAGATCTCAGCCGAGAATATCAACCCCATCCCCCCCCCCGCCACCACCAACGGATTCCAATCACGCACTAAGTCTCACGGCAAACACTCCGCGTTATTTATACCCAGTGGACGCCAGGGGGGCAATCTATCTAAGACCAGCTTAGGTCACGCGGTGGTCAAATATTGATGACCACACAACGCCTTACTCGGCCCGTAACGGAGACAGTGGTTCGTGTGATCGGTCGATCTGGTTTAAGCTTATCATAAATAGTATTAGGTTTAGTATCATAAATAGTATTAGGTTTAGTATCAAAAACAGTGCTAGGTTTAGTATCATAAACAGGGGTAAGTTTAGTATCATAA
Organism: Ampullaceana balthica; assembly: GCA_944989445.1. Lineage (NCBI taxonomy): Eukaryota > Metazoa > Mollusca > Gastropoda > Lymnaeidae > Ampullaceana > Ampullaceana balthica. The sequence continues at coordinate 703,078 of CALYLW010000104.1, forward strand.
ACAGGGGTAAGTTTAGTATCATAAACAGTGGTAAGTTTAGTATCATAAACATGGGCAAGTTTAGTATTATACATACAGATATCTATCCAAGGCCGCGCAGTAGTTTAGAATAACCTTGCAGCAAATTTTGATAAGGATTATATATTATGTGTTTGTGAGGTGTAACATTTTGCAATAAAAATGGCTGCTGTGCAACTTTGCATACGAGTTTATTATTTTTCACACGTAAAAAAAGAACCTTATAGGGATCATTGATGTGTAGGTATAATTTTCAAACCGAATAGCTACCAAATAAATACTATGTTGAATGACGTAGTTTTATTATGTACTAGGGGCAAGTACCCGGCTTCTCCCGGGTTTAACAACAACAGCAACAACAACAAAAACAACAACAGCAACAACGACAAAAACAACAACAGAAACAGCAACAGCAACAAAACAACAAAAACAAAACAACAACAAAAACAACAAAATCAACAACAAAATCAACAACAAAACAACAACAAAACAACAACTACAACAACAACAGCAACAACAACATAGCAACAACAACAAAACAACAACTACAACAGCAACAACAACAAAGCAACAACAACATGAAGGAAATTGACGTCGCAGGGCAAGGGATGTGGACAACAACAACAACAGCAAAAACAACACAAAAGCAACAACAGCAACAACAGCAACAACAACAAAAACAACACAAAAGCAACAACAGCAACAACAACAGCAACAACAACAAAAACAACAACAGCAACAACAACAAAAACAAAACAACAGCAAAAACATCAACAACAAAACAATAACAAAGCAACAACAAAACAACAACAAAACAACAACTACAACAACAACAGCAACAACAACAAAGCAACAACAACAAAACAACAACAAAAGCAACAACAACAAAGCAACAACAACAAAAAAATTATTTTATGGCGATAATCGCCTTCTTGTTAATCTCGACACCAAAATGTTTATTAATTTGCGTCATTATTTTACGTCTTAATTTTCAATAATTTTTATTTTATATAGCTCATATAGGGAAAAACTACATTTTGGGCCCCCGGGCCCCAGTATCTTATATATAAGGAACGAAATCTGTTTAATAACCTTTCCGGTATAATTTTGTGTACGTGTACCAAATTTCACGTTATTTGGTTGTCTGGATCTTGAGTTATTAGGGAACAGACAGACAACAAATGCGGCTTATATATATAGAGATATTTGCGAAACACTTCGTTATTTTATTTTTTTTAGCTTGCACTAATTTTTAAATATATTTTTTAGTTTCGTTCATAATTTTGTATTTGTAATTTTTAAAAAAAAGTGTGGTATCAAGAGTAAAAATCTAGAATATCTGCCGAAAGCCTCAGAAATTTGAGTCATCAATATTTTATTTTTACTTGGCCATTGCTTATGCCACAGAAATATAAATTTTGCGGACCAAGATTTAAATCTAATTAAAATCCAAAATGTTTCCTTAGCCCCAGGATTTTACTTGTCACAATGACGTCATGAATTTCAAGAAAAAAGTAGTGAAGAAAAAGAAAATACCCGGCACTCAAGTTTCTTTAACATGGTTTGTCCTCTCACACGACGAAAGCGAGCCAACTGAATGTAAGAACCGGAACGTGATGTCGCATTATCATCCCCAAGCTTGGGATGTCGAGTTGACCAAGAAATCCGCTAACGCCGACCAGCGTAACAAGGGCAGTTAATCGATATCAACAGGTAACTCTAACATACGAGCTTGTCTTGAAAGGGGAAAAAATAAAATAAATCAGAACGCTATGAAAAAGAAAAAAAGTGAGATGAATCAAATTCAGAGCTCTAACGTCATTCTGATGTAAAATGGCGAGTGGGGGAGTGGAGACTGCTGGAGGCATAAATATTTGATACTGCTGAACTACTTTTACCATTCATTTCAACTATTCGTGTGGCCGGAAATGAAATGTAAAAAAAAGCGGAAATAGGAAAACGAAAGGAAGAAAAGAAAACTGACAAACAAGAATCATTTCGACACATGTACATCTGACAGCTGTATTTGAATTCGACAAAGATGATTTTCAAATTTGTTTGAACCAAAAATGTACATCTGACAGCTGTATTTGAATTGAACAAAGACGATTTTCAAATTTGTTTGAACCAAAAATGTACATCTGACAGTTGTATTTGAATTCGAAAAAGACGATTTTCAAATTTGTTTGAACCAAAAATTACATGAAACGTTTAAACACATTTCAAGTGAATTGTTCGGGATATGAAGCAGTTAAGTGAAAAGCTTATAAATGAAATTGCAGACGATCGTTGACGGGTTTATTTCGTAGCTTATGCTATGAGACCAATGCTCATTTCGGGTGTCGTGAAAGATTGTATGGATGGGAGGATGTAGTGCATATCGGCCCCTGTATACGCATGCGTACAGACTCCTAAACATGTATCGCTCCTAAACACCCCGTGGTTTGTACCCGCTTGTCATATCGTGGCGGAAATCTATTATTAGAGATATCCGGGGTGTTCATTTCTAACAAATCCAATAAGATATCACTAAAATATCCGGGTATTATATGAGGACCAATGTTCCCTTTATGCTGCGCAGATATCTGACCGGCGCCGCGCAGCTGTTTAGAATTACCGCGCAGCATATTTTTAAAAATTATCGCATAACTAAATGGATGCTGTGCAACGTTGCGCACGAGTTTTTTCCACTTTGCACACGGACCAACGAACCTTAGAGGGAACATTGGTGAGGACTTATCTCAAAAGATATGTTTTAATTCTATCTTGTTCTGAGTCAGCTTAGTTGACTTGACCGAGACAAAAACTTGTTACAACTTTGTTAAACTAAACATTTGGCTAACTTATTGATACTTATACTTATACAATTATACTTTTAAAAATGTTTAAACGCCAATCTTGACTAAAAATAATCACATTACGTAATGAAATATGACGTGTTCTGGTTTGACAAAAGATAAACGGTATAGACATTAAACTGAAAGTCATTTCATCAAACCAAAAGTGGCACCATTAAACCAAAAGTGGCACCATTAAACCAAAAGTGGCACCATTAAACCAAAAGTGGCACCATTAAACCAAAAGTGGCACCATTAAACCAAAAGTGGCACCATTAAACCAAAAGTCGTATCATTAAACCAAATGTCGTATCATTAAATCCAAAAGTTGTATCATTAAATCCAAAAGTTGTATCCCTCCGATCCTAATAAAAATCTGAATAAAACTCCGAGAGTTCAGTTCTCACAGACTCCGTGACCCCCCGGGGTCGCCGTGAGTGACGCGTGCTTGTGTGCCAGAGAAACTGGACACAGTTCAAACATCGGCCGTACGTGTTGCGTGGTGCCTGCTCTTTGAATTACACGACCAACACAGTTAATTAGGGCCCCTCCCGCCCCCGCCCCACCCCCGAGCTCTCAAGGGAGGGAGGAGACGGACCAGCGCTTTGTCGCTAGAGGAGAGGAAATAATTAAAAAAAAACAACAAAAAAAACTACTGCTGTGTTGTAGGACCGCCGGGCAGAGGTATCGATTTATGGGGTCGGAAGCTGAGCTTGACCCCCGGGGGGTGGGGAATTATAATCAACGTTTTAGATAATGGGAAGCCGGTGATGCAAGTGATCCCAGCGATCCTATTGGTCATAGTAAGCCTGGTGAGACGAATGATCTTCCGAACTTGATGCCCCGAGATATCTCTGATATACTATAGTTACTTGGCTAAAGTGATCACAGTGATGCAAATGATCTTCCAGCCTCGGTACGCCCAAAGATCCCTGTTATCATAGGGATGCTAGTGACACTAAAAGGTCTGTCGACCACAGTGAATGTAGTGATTCTTTGTGAACAAACTGCACTCCACCAGACACGGTATTTCTCAACCCAGGGGAGAGTAGGTGCTCAGGTCCGTGGATAAAGAACAACCGCCCTTGTGGTTTAGTGGCAGAGATGAAATCAACTACACTTTTAGATCATTCATTGGGGAAAGGGGGGGGGGTTGTATTGTTGATAGCTGAGCTATAACTCTAAAGAGAAAACGTGGGTTGGTCATACGACAAGCTTAAGCTGAAATGTCTGAACCCGCTGAGAGAACCCTAATTTCTGATCATAGTCTGCGAGGTTAGGTGTAGTGGGTGCCGGGGCGGGGCGGGGGGATGGAGGTAGCTATTAGGAAATTTTCAACGGCTTTGGAGAAAAAACATCGATAACTTAGTAACTTTGGTTATTTGAAGTTGACAGCTGAATATGCTTAGTATAGTGTGTAAGTGAAAGCCCCGAGCCCTGGCGTTTTTTTTTGGTGATTCGTTGATGATAATTTCAACTGTCTGTGCTAAGGAAACAGACTGACAATTACAGGCACAGATCAAGTCCAACTGTTGCCCATGAGGACAAAACACATAAAGTCATTACTTGGGACTAGAAGGTCGTAGGTTATAGATGAGTCCAATGATATTTTAAATTTTATTTTTAAAAAAATAATTAGAGATTGAGGTGCTATAACCAAAGGTAATAAAATATCAAAAGATCTTTCGATTTTTAAATATTTTTTTGCGAAGAGGGGTGGGGGCGTGGGGGTGGTATTTATAAGTAAAGGAATATGAAATAGTTAAGATCAAATCGATTTTAATTTTGTTTTCGCCATTGAATGTTTTACTGAGTAGGATTGTTTTCCGCTGGTTTGATTCGAAGATCATTTCGATAGTAACAAAATTTATAGACACAAGATTTTGTTTATTTAGACGGGAAGTCTAATGTCTAATGAAGCTACATCAATTTACTGAGATCAGTCTTAGTAAGAAAACTCATGTCAATGAAACAACCTAGTGGACCTAGTAATTTAGAAATATAGATTTCGGATTTATTATGGATATATATATATTTGATAGACACAAACGATGACGAAATTGACTCAAATTTAAATGAAAAAAATTATTGATGCCCCAGCAGACGACCAGTTTTTACTCTCTATCCCACCACCCCAATCCCTTTTCTCCCACCCCCCTTCCAAATGAGCTCTTCTTGTCACAGAATTCTTGACTAATCACGTGATCACACATGGACACATTCTTCATTGACAAGCCATTTCCACAGACTCAGATAATTTGACGTTGTAGTTTTGCCTCTCAGAGAGCCTCAATCGATCGGCTGGTCCCAAGATGGAAACCAAACCAAATATAAGTCTCGGTGGTACTGGAGATTCCAGTTCTTAGTACTACGCCGTTAGACGTTTGCTATTTGTACGTGCTGACAGTAGGACTTCTATTACACATGTAAACACGGAGATTACATATGTACACAGTCAGGGGATTTTTCAAATTTACACAGAGTCGAGAGTAATTCAAATGTCACATAGTCATAGATGTCTCAAATGTACATACATTCGACGAAAATGTGAATGCAAGGTCCAATTAAAATGTTAACCAAAAAAGATACAGCAAACTCATAGATGTAGACATATAGAACTAGCAGTTTGTTCTAGACTGTAAATAAAAGTAGATGGATGCAGTGATATCATTTAGGCTTTGTTAACACAACAAACTAGTTGGTTATGTTACATCATTTAGACTTTGTTAACACATTAAACTAGCTGGTCACGCTACATCATCTAGACTTTGTCAACAAAAAAAAACTAGTTGGTCACGTTACATCATCTAGACTTTGTTAACACAACAAACTAGTTGGTCATGTTACATCATTTAGACTTTGTTAACACAGTACACTAGCTGGTCATGTTACATCATCTAGACTTTGTTAACACAACTAGCTGGTCATGTTACATCACATAGACATTGTTAACAAAACTAGTTGGTCATGTTACATCACCTAGACATTGTTAACACAACTAGTTGGTCATGTTACATCACCTAGACTTTGTTAACACAACTAGTTGGTCATGTTACATCACCTAGACATTGTTAACAAAACTAGTTAAAATTGGTCATGTTACATCATCTAGACTTTGTTAACACAACTAGTTGGCCATGTTACATCATCTAGACTTTGTTAACACAACTAGTTGGTCATGTTACATCACCTAGACATTGTTAACATAGTAAACTAGTTGGTCATGTTACATCATCTAGACTTTGTTAACAAAACTAGTTGGTCATGTTACATCACCTAGACTTTGTTAACACAACTAGTTGGTCATGTTACATCACCTAGACTTTGTTAACACAACTAGTTGGTCATGTTACATCACCTAGACATTGTTAACATAGTAAACTAGTTGGTCATGTTACATCATCTAGACTTTGTTAACATAGTAAACTAGTTGGTCATGTTACATCATCTAGACTTTGTTAACACAACTAGTTGGTCATGTTACATCACCTAGACTTTGTTAACACAACTAGTTGGTCATGTTACATCACCTAGACATTGTTAACATAGTAAACTAGTTGGTCATGTTACATCATCTAGACTTTGTTAACACAACTAGTTGGCCATGTTACACCACCTAGACTTTGTTAACACAATAAACTAACGGGTTAAGTCACGGTGTCCAGACTTTTCTAATACAGTACCCTTAGCCTTACCCTATATACACACACACATAATTTATAGTCTTTGATCACAGTATTTCGAGCATAAATTTATTCCAACTGAGCTAAGACTTATATTATTTATTATTTAATTTTTTTTATTAACTTTAAAAAACCATGAATTAATAACTAAACACTTAATTTTGAAATTTCTATGATAAATTCTAAACAAACAAAACCTTTTATTTGATTTCAGAAACCATTCGCATGAAATTTTGATTTGTTTGTTTTTTGTTTTGTTTTTGTTGTTGCTTGAACAAACTGGCTTCAGATTATAAGGCAAACACTTTACTCCAGCAACCGGATATACCTACAGAAAAAAACTTCATTTTAATATAATTAATGGTGTCTCAAAACTTAGGTGAGTTTATATTTAACAAAAATAACCCCTAGACATAAACTCATTATTTATGGCTGACAGTTTCAAGAGAGATTGTGGATATATAGCACTAAAAATTCCCTTAAAAAAATAATCATAGTTTTCCCAATCAGGAAATTTCAGTTGTGAATTCAATGGAAAGGTAAGCGATTCAGCTACACGATAATAACATAAAATACATTTTTAAAAAGTTATAATAATTTTTCTAAGTTTAAATAGATAGGTATGAGTGCTCAGTTTCAGCTCACTAGCTAATCAGGAAGTGGGTTTTATAAAAGAAATTGACTCCTGGCAGACAGAATTACATTTTGTCCTGTGACTTGAATAAACGTTGGAGGGGAAAATTGTATGTCATTTAAACGTAAGCAAATGAACTATTTCAGTCTAATGATGTGCATGTTACGAAAGAGCTTAGAAACGCTGATTTAATGGAGATCATTGATACACATTCGAGAAACCGATGAACACCACACAAGCTTAACGATCGGTCTCTCAGCCACAGGTAGTGGCGTTTGTCAGCGGACTGTCGATTGCTTCGGCTGCATAATTTTACAGTAACAGAACTGGCTATACAGCACCTCATTTTCGTTTGGTTGTTTTTTGTTTCGTTAACACCTAAAGTTTTACGATTGAGTATAGGAGGTGCTTTCAGATTGGATATAGAATTTATAAAGATTAAAAGTATGAATTTAATGAGATTATAGTGGTATTTCATAGCGATCACCCGGAACGAGAAGTTGATGTTGGTATTGATACCCATAATCATTCATGCAGGTTATGTTCTAATCATACATTCACCTTAAACTATTGTAAATAAAAACGTATACAAATAAAGAAAATATCTAAGAGGCGTGTTGCAGGGAGTACATATCCAAATAAATATCCTTCGTTTCGCAATGGCTACAGCTGAATCAGTTGAGCAACACGGGTCATCTATAATATTTTAGAGCCAAATATCGCCACTGGGCAGGTCGCTGCAGCATGTAAATCCAGGTAAGTCAACAAGCTAACATGCATCTCTCTTCCCGTCTCGCAACAACGAAAACGACCCGTGCTTTTAAAATAAGACCACCCTTAACCTCATTCCAAACATCCACGAAAAACCAGCGGAGACAACCACTCCGGAGGTCTGTCCAACCACGCAAGACAACCACGTAACAACCATCCTACCTTTATCGTTGGCCGGTGATTTCGGCCTAACAGCAACCACTCTTCTTACAACTGCCGCCATCTTGAAATAATTTATTTTACGTACTTTTTTTTGTTTGTTTTGGTTTTGTTTTGGTGGTGGTCTCCCGTTCCGATATTTTTATTTCCCAACTCTGAGAACACCGCGACTAGGCGATCGCGAGGCAGCGCGATAGACAGCACCGGCGCTGGGAGCGAACAGAGGACCCGAGAAAAGAATTATCGATCAGAGTGCGGGCCTTTCGCTTCCAAGAGTTGGAGACAAGCTTTAGAGAGCATCGATTTCAGGCAAGGCATTCCAATGCCATCGCCACGGCGCGGCTCGGAGCGAGGTGTTTGCAAGTGGTTTTCGTCTGATGCCAACTTTTGCCCATACCATCACTGCGCTACCAGCATTTTAATATACCATCACTGGGCTATCAGCTTTTCCATACCATCAATCCGATACCAGCCTCCCATACCATCACTGCGCTTCCAGCCGCCCCATACCATCACTGCAATGCGCTACCAGCCTCCCATACCATCCCAGCGCTACCAGCCACCCATACCATCGTTATGTTACTGGCTTACGTCACGATGTGCAGCTAGATTTGCTACCATCATTAAGTCGTCATGAATTAATCGCCATCGTCTTACTTATAAATTCCCATAATTATAACAACCGAGTAACAAGCATTATTCAGTTTCTATGGTTTTTACATAAAATCATAGGTATCCCAATTTAATGACTAGAAGCAACCAGATAAAGAGAGAGACAGTAGAGATACTCCTTCTTTAAGAAGATTGTTTTGTCCTACGCTTATCCATGCGTTGTGTGTAGTCTTGCATTTAAAAAAAGAGTTTTAAATATTGATAGGGCATTAATTCTCCTGGTTTGATCAGACAACACATTACACGCCCGAATTCCAGACGGGAAGAAAGAAAATTTGATTTGTGCGTTTCATCTTTCATATGGAATATCTCAATTTGTCACAATGTCTCCACAACATTACAGCCTTACATAGACATCTATTCAAATTTCTCGGTGGTGTGATTATCGGTGATGATTTCAAAGACAAACATTTTACTAGCTTTTTATAGCTCGTTAGTCGTTATGTTTGGTTTTGTATTACGATATCTTATTCTTTTAAGTAATGGTTTTTTCAGTCTTATATCATGCTTAATTACTTAGGTTTTTATTTGTTTTGTCTGGATTTGCAAGATCTTGATTTTTTTGCGAGTGGATTTGTTAGGTTTCGATTCATTCTCTCTTCAATCAATGATTGGGTCCTGGTGTGTTATGCAAATTCAAGAGATTTAACCTTAAAACAGTTTCAGGATGTCTGATATAATCGCCTAGACTTTGTGCTATTTGGTAAGGCCCTTGTAGGTAATCTGTGTTATACAAACAGCCAATGTTCCCTCTAAAGTTCGTTGATCATTGTGCAAAGTAAAAATACTCGTGTGCAAAGTTGCACAGCATCCATTTTTTTTGCAATATTTTACAAAATTTGCTGCGCGTTAATTCTCAATTGCTGCGCGGCGTCGGTCAGATATCTGCGTGGCCGCGCAGCCGCGAAACTGACAGGGAAACATTGATAACAGCACTAAAACATCCCCGTGATGTCATCAATAAGGAGCTGTATGCTTTAGCTCCAGAGTGAAGAAAGAATCGCCCTAACGTGAGCGGTCATTGCTCCCCTCCGTTCACACCAATCCATCTAAATGAAAATAAATAAATTATTTTATAAAAAAAATTCTCGCGTACCTCCAAACGTTGCGGCCTGCCCAGGTGAAGCAACGTCCCACCTGAGTCAGCGCAATGGAAGCATGTTATTAAATAGTGGTTTACTGTGCCAACAGAGCTGCATGTTTCCATAAAAACCCGACAGAATAAACGGGAACCGCACGATGTACATGTGTGTGGCAATGTACTGTGCCCTCAATCCCTCACCACCCACAAAATACACGCAAACCGTTTCTACCCGCATGTGTTGTACAGACCATTGAGCCTGGTATTTTGTTTATAATATCGAATCGCCATCACATTTCAATAATTGTTACTGTATATTTTCTCCCCCCTTTTCTTTTTTCCGAATTCTTTTGAAAATATTGCTCAACTCCCGAGGTCCACCTGTTTGGAAAACATCATTATACCGTCCATTCCCTTCTCTTCCCGTTCCAGTCTTCCCCCTTGCCCTCACACACAAAAATGACATACTTTCAACATGGCGTGGGCTGTAGGCCAATTAATGCAAAGTCAATCGTTGATTTGAATTAGAAAAGTAGAGGCCTAGACGCAGGTAGGTTTTCTGCCTTGGGATACAACGGTTTCCGACCCCCCTCTCTCTCTGTCTACCCCATGTCTCTCTCTCTCTCTCTCACTCTTTGTCTCTGTCCTCTAGACGATGGTTTCTGACCTCTAGATTTTGGTATCTGACCTCTAGAATTAACTCCTATGTTTTCAATAAATATTTCCATGATTTAAGAAATTAAGATCTGAAATATTCAATGATAATAAATCGTGAATCTGGACGGTTGTACAAGAAGGATAACTACAAAAGATTTGACAAGTCCTTAAAAAATAGAAACAGCTTAGATCTAATTACTAAAAACTATGATATTTTAAAAAAAAATCATTATAAACAAAGTCTTGTGGGTGGGGACGGGAGAATTAAGTGTATGTGGACATTAAGGCTGTAAAGAAGACATTTTTTGTGTGTGTATAATTTTTTATTTTAAATTGAATTGCTTAATATGCTCAATATTAGTGGCTGGATAGCGAAGTCAATTGTGCGCTCGCCTCACTAGCTGAGGGGCGTGGAATCGAGCCCATGTTAAAGCGACTATAAAAATGTTGATGAATGACTATCGCCAAGAAAGTCCTCCGCTGACCTGGAGAGGGATGGGCGCCGCCAAGGTCTACTAAGCCCGAGAATGTTCTAATGGAAACATTAGAACCCCCTACGACCTCAAAAAATGGTTATGGGACTTAAAAAAAAACAACAAAAAATGCTCAAACTTTAACTGCTCATTGATCTATTTCTGTACATGTTTGTGGCCTGTTAAAAAAATGAGTTTTACTCATTTGTATTAGGTATAAATCTAAATGTAACAATATTACAACTAATATCAACACTATCTTTATCAACAACAATTTTTTAACTATTAGCTTTTAATCCTGACATCGTTATAATTATAAGACGAAAAAAAGGCTTCATTTATCTTCAGCCATTATCATAAAAATAGAGTTTAACTTGCCTAATCCTCTTAAAATCCAGCTTGGGTATTAATAGAGACAAGAAGAAAAAATTGACAGTAAAAATATAGGGCAGATTTTTTATAAAAATGTCTTGGTAAGCGCCTTTATGTCTGTAAAAATATGAGAAGCATTTTAAATCAAATTCCCAAACACCATATTTTTTTATCGTGTCTTTGAAATATCCTGGAACGGACACTTCGAGACAGAACTATGTCGCTTCGGTACTCAGAGTGTTTGAATACAGCTCTCCAATTAATTTAATTGACGTCATTCACGTCAAAACAAATCATGGCCACAAAAAAAACAGAGCACATTCCTAGAAATCCAATTTTTGAACTTGTCATTTTAGGACTGTAATAAAATAATCGAAGAGTAAAAACTTGTAAACAGAAATGTAGCCCCATTGTCTAGTTGTGTTGTTTAAAAACAATGTTATTTGAACGAATTAGCGTTTGAGTAATCGATTTCATAAAATGTTCCCTCTTGTATTATACTAAATTATACGACTCGTAACTGTATGAATTTTCAAATTAGAACAGCATGCTGATAGAGTCACATGTGCCCCAGAGCAACATATGCAGCAAGAGCCTAATGTGGCCACAGAGCCATATGTTCCATGAGAGCCATGTGTGCTGCAAGAGCCTAATGTGCACACAGAGCCATATGTTCCATGAGAGCCATGTGTGCTGCAAGAGCCTAATGTGCCCACAGAGCCATATGTTCCATGAGAGCCATGTGTGCTGCAAGAGCCTAATGTGCACACAGAGCCATATGTTCCATGAGAGCCATGTGTGCTGCAAGAGCCTAATGTGCACACAGAGCCATATGTTCCATGAGAGCCATGTGTGCTGCAAGAGCCTAATGTGCCCACAGAGCCATATATTCCATGACAGCCACGTATGCAACAAGAGTCTAATGTGCCAACATAGCCATTTGTTCCATGAGAGCCATGTGTGCTGCAAGGACCTAATGTGCCGCCAGAGTAACATGTGCCGCCAAGAGCAAAATGTGCCGCCAGAGTAACATGTGCCGCTAAGAGCAAAATATGCCACCAGAGTAACATGTGCCGCCAGAGTAGCATGTATCCACCAGAGCAACATGTGCCGCCAATATCAAAATGTGCCGCCAGAGTAACATGTGCTTCTAAGAGCCACATCTGCTGCAAGAGCAACTTGTGCCGCGTGAGCAAAATGTGCCGCAAAGACTCAGTCGTTCACTTCACTCAAGTTCTCACTAACTAGAATAACAACAGCCAATGTCTGTCCTACACTGGCTTGAAAAATATTACATCTTGTCAATAAAACCAACAAACGCAAAAGATCCATTTTAATGCAAGATAGTTTGTTTTCAAAATTATCTGACTCCACCACTCTTACAGCAAATACTTGTTCAAAAGGGATTTAATAACTTTGGAAAAAAAAAGAAGCTCATTCTACATCTAAAAAAAAAGCTCAGCAATCGATTAAATAAAGAACATGACGACTGGAGACAAAGCCATGAGAATGTCCTGGCATTTTAGCGTTTTTTAAAAAATCTTCACAGAAGGTTAATGAAGAAAAGATTTCACGTTTCTGTTGTCAGGCCTCTGATTTATTTTAGATGTAATAAAAACAACCCGTAAAAAACCAAGTTTTTGACTATAAATCCTTTACGTATGAGACGTAACTAAAAGAATGTTCATTATAACACGCAGCGCAAGACCATCCAAAAATACAAAATTGCAGTTGTGTCGTAAAACGTGTTTAATATAATGCGCACCGATCAGGAATAGGTTTATAAAAAGTGTTGTCAGTAAAATACGCACCTTATTGCGCGACAGAAAGGTTGTTCAATATAATACGCACCGCGACGCTCTATCTCAAAAAATAGCATGATACATAGGAATAAATAAAATAATCTAAAAAATCAATAATTTAATTACGGTACATGCGATCGATCTGAAATTTTGAAACATTGTTTTTATCATCGGTACGAAACTGCCTGCAAAATTTCAGCTCGCTATCTTGCGAGCAAGTTGGTTAAAAATCGATCAAAAGTTTTGGCGACAAGCAAGCAAGCAAGGTCGGCCGCAGACACCACGAGTTAATATAAAGGATTTAAAAAGAAACTCGTTTTTAGTCAATGTTTAGTTCTTTTGAGTTTTTAAGTTTAAGAAAACGCATCCGTTTGTGTGTTGGTGTGTGGAAGTGTGTATGTGTGTGGGTGTGCGTTTGTGTGTGGATGTGTGTTTGTGTGTGGGTGTGCGTTTGTGTGTGTACTTCCCCAATAATTAACGTGATGTAAGGAAGGTGCGAAGTCATGAGAAAAATCAAAGCATAAACGGGAATATCCTATTGAAAGACCAACTTAACACGTATGAACATTATTGCTCAGGAACTGAGATGCAGAACGCTGCGTTTTCCAACATTTTAAGTTTAAGAAGTGGCATTTTTAGATGGAAAAAAATGTTTTTATTTTTATTTTTTAATTTTTTTTAGGTTTCACTAGAGAATTAAGGACGACCCGGGTGGCCCTAACTAAACACCATTGACCACATCAATAATAATAAAATATTTATCTCATTTCTTATATCTCAGGACAATATATGTATATTATTAAAATTAGTCATAATACAGTTTTAAATGTTGTTAAACAAAGGTACATGAAACAAATTTCATTTAAATTTAAAATAAAAATATGAAGTACAAGATAGCGAGCGTCTTAAGAAGGACACACACACAAGCAATTGAAACTATGCGTTACTAGGAAAGTGGACAAGTCGTATAATTTAAAATTCATGTAAGAAATTGAAGTATTACAAATACAAGTTCTTAAAAAAAAAGAGAATATTTTAAACAAAATTTAAAAAGTAATTTTTTGACATCCACACAAACGACTGCATCATGATTGATTGTTTGAACTACGTTTTCAGTAACCGGAGTCAGTAAGAAACGTTTCACGGCGCAAAACAATGAACACAAACAGCAAAGACTGTCTTCCAAAACAGTTAGTTTATTCAACTCTATCAAAATTTATTTCTCCATCTGTACATTCTCATCCTTCTCACCCCCACCCCCAACCCCTAGCCCATCACAAAATGAAAAAAAAACAACCTCTCCACACGACTTCTTTTCCCAATGACATTAAATCAATTTGCGAAAACAATGTTCCCGACCATCCACACACACGTGCTGGCGACTAGGTATCGGTGTGCATGGAGTGGTGTGCAATTTTCTGAATTTTTTTTCTTCTTCTCGTTATTAACTATTCGCTAGGCACAGCGTGGTTTGGATGTTTAAAAGAAAAAAAAAGCCTCAGCACTTTTTAACTTGGAGTATGTTGGCTTGCCAGGAATCAATAGGTCGCCAATGGACCCAGTTGCTATCTTCAATAGCTGAAGGATTTTTCAGAGGTTTTAATTCTTGAAATTTAACAAAAAACGATTAAAAAAAACAACGTACATCACAGTTTTGAGACAGGCACATAATAAAATATAACCCATTACACAATAGACTAATGAAATTAGAAAGAGAGAGAGAGAGAGAGAGAGAGAGAGAGAGAGAGAGAGAGTGAGAGAGAGAGGCACACAAAAATATAAAATAGAACACAATATATTGATGAAATGAAAAAGAGAGCGAGAGAGGCACATGATAAAATATAACCCGTAAATTCATTTAAAAAATAAATGAGAGGAGCTTATTATAAAATTTAATATTATCTGGCAATATGAGAATTAATTTAAAGATAAAGTTGGTTTCAGAAATGATTTTATTATCTGGCAATATGAGAATTAATTTAAAGATAAAGTTGGTTTCAGAAATGATTTTATTATCTGGCAATATGAGAATTAATTTAAAGATAAAGTTGGTTTCAGAAATGATTTTATTATCTGGCAATATGAGAATTAATTTAAAGATAAAGTTGGTTTCAGAAATGATTTTATTATCTGGCAATATGAGAATTAATTTAAAGATAAAGATGGTTTCAGAAATGATTTTATTATCTGGCAATATGAGAATTAATTTAAAGATAAAGTTGGTTTCAGAAATGATTTTATGCGGTGTAGGCTTGTTTAAGGCGTTTTGTTTACAAGAATGGAGAAAAATTGGGGAAATGGGAATAATGCGGCGCAGTTATCGGACTTAAAATGTAGAGGAACAAGTTTACCAATGTAGAGGAACAAGTTTACCAATGTAGAGGAACAATTTAACCAAGGTAGAGGAACAATTTTACCAATGTAGAGGAACAAGTTTACCAATATAGAGGAACAAGTTTACCAATGTAGAGGAACAAGTTAACCAATGTATTGGGATTTAGTTAACCGTACAGAGACATTAGCCAAACCTAATTAGTCGTGTCTTCCCCTCCAAGGAACTCTGAGCAGTAGTAACATTTAAAGAGACACTGTCCAATGAAATCAGCTCTTTCTGCAGTTTAACAATTAACAATCAAAGCGTCCCTATTGTAATATGAAACTTTATACAATTAATAATATAAAAAGATAACCAAACAAAAAAGCAAACAAACAAATAAATTTATCACATACACGCCATACGGTATTACATCTCATTTTGTGCAATTTGAACTTGAACTATCCCTTAACCCGTCGTTGGGGCACCATCGTGAACTGCTCACTAACACACGCCATTTGTCCCGGTCCTGTGCTGCCCTTTGAGAGTCACTGAATGACAGGCCGGTCCACTCTTTGATATCGCCCTCCCATCTCTTCTTTTGGTTGCCTCTTTTCCTTCCTCCCTGGACTGTGCATTGCAATACAGTTTTTGCGAGACCTCCAGTTCTTGTCACGTGTCCGTACCATCCTAATTTCCTCTTCTTAATGGAGGTGAGAAGGTCCTCGTAGGGGCCAATGACAGTACTTATTGTGTTGCGGACCGCTTCGTTTGTGATGTGCGCTGTGTAGGAGATGTTCAATATCTTACTGAAACATCTTATCTCTAGCGCATTGATTCTTCTTTGGAGGTCTGCAGTGAGCGTCCAAGCCTCACAACCATACAAGAAGACCAACATCGCCAGAGAACGCATTAGCCGGATCTTTGATCTCAGGGAGAGCTTCTTGCTTTGCCAGATGTGCTTTAGTTTACTCAATGCTGCCATTGTTTGGGCCACTCTGGCAAGAATTTCTGGCTCTGAGCCTTCGTCGGATATTATGGCCCCTAGATATTTGAAGGTGGAGACTTCTCCGAGTTTTTGCCCGTTTATCCGAATCTCACTTGTGAATTTTCTATTTGCCATGACCTTGGTCTTTTCTGCATTGATTTCCATGCCGTACGCCTTTGCTGTTTTCTCTAGCTTTGCAAGGAATTCTTTTAGTTCGTCCTCGCTACCAGCTAGGCCGTCTATGTCATCGGCGAAGCGTAGGATGGTTATACTTGTCCCTCCGATGCTTACTGTTCCGACATTGCCTTCTAGCACATCTGTCATGATCCTTTCAAGGAAGAGGTTGAAGAGGATGGGGGAAAGTAAACATCCTTGTCTGACACCAACAGTGGCCTTGAACCAATCTCCCAGCTTGCTGTTGAAGAGTACTGCGCTGGTTGCTCTGTTGTAAAGGTTCTTGATCACTTCAATGAGGTTTGCATTTATGTTGAATTTGTGCTTAGTTGTGCAATTTATGAAATTTAAATGAATAAATCTGTACAAGGAGCAACTTAAACAGACAACAACGATCTTTAATAGATTCTGGTTAATCAGCTCCTTTGTTTTGGTCAAACGATAAAAATTTCGGACAAAGCTCGATATAATTAAATCTCCTGAGTTGAGAAAAAGGTGAAACAAGCGAAGGACGAGGGTCAAGCTGCGCTAAGCAAACAGCAGAACAAGGTGTGTGTAAGCCCAACACGAAAGAACAGTACGATGTAATGAGAGCTTTTTAAAGCCTGCACCAGCAGTCAAAATAAGAAACATCAAAGAAACCGATTTTTTTAGATCACGGGTTTTTGTAGGTAAAACAAACTGATGCAAGTGGAAGTGTTATTGTTATGTTATTGATGGAAGTTATGCTCTCGTTCATGAAACAAAACGAGAATAAAGTTAGGCATCTGTTCATAGCGGAACGATTACACTTGGCTATTAAACAGAAATAGATTAAGTTTTATTTTGTTTTGGTGAGTAGAGATTCTGTCGTTGTTCTTAGAACCCAAAACAAACTACTATTCCTTTTTTGACCAAAACCAATAGAAAAACGCTTTCTTTTAATTTGAGAAGATTCACTTTAAAAATATTTATTACAAACACTGAAAAATATATTCTTATTTGACCACTAATTTTATATTACAACTAAAATAGAAAAAAATTATTTTAATTTAAAACAACCAAAGTCGCTACTACATGTATATGGCTAAAAACCCAGGACTGGTACTGATTAGCATTTTTTTTGTTAGATTTTTTTTTCGGGAAAATTTTTTAATCGATTAATCGATTAATTTCAATTAATTTTATTTTTATAACACATATTTAGATCCCGTTAAGTTGCGATTCATTATTTTTTTCCCCGCGAAATCGGTTAAGTCGCCATAATTACATGTCTCCCAAATTTTGTGACGAACACAGCAAATTCGTTCTGCTATGCGAGAAATAATGAAGAAAAACCTTTTTTGTTTACGTATGCACGACTAAATAAATAATAATAATAATACAATGGAAAAGTATTTAAGTAACAAAAAATATAAACTAATAACAAATTGGAAAAAAGTATTAGAAATATTTTCTTAAATTTTAATCGTTGAAATTAATCTTAATCGATACAATTTTTTAACGATTAATCGATTAACTAGTCGTTAATTTCCGCAGCACTAAAAACAACCCATAATTTTTTGTTGTGGAAGGTAAAGCATTAAGCTAATCACATTCTTGTCACTGCCCCCACGCCCATACCCTCATGTTAACGCCGCTGCACAAGCGCGGCTGTTCAACTTTGATTACTGTCAAGATCAATCATAAAACCATTACGTACTTTCTCTGCTCCTTGTTTTACGATATACAAACCGCGTTCACGCACTGACCGATTTACATGCATCCATAAAAATGAGGCTTTCTCCCAGAATGCTGATAACTTCCGCCTTCATTTCCCGGCTTTCTGGACGGCATTAGACCGCATTTTATTTACTCTTGTAGCGCCTACAAGGGAAGATGGGTGCGCGCACTCAGCCGATATAAGGAGCAGGGAAAATGTTTTTGAGGAGCTCTTGTGAAAATATAATTTTAATGGCTTCTGTATGGCGGCCGTCGCCCACAGGGAATAGGATGATTCATGTTGAGATGGATTGTTAGATCGGTTGTCAGTTCGGTTGTTAGATGGGTTGTCAGTTCGGTTGTCAGATGGGTTGTCAGTTCGGTTGTTAGATGGGTTGTCTGATGGGTTGTCAGTTCGGTTGTTAGATGGGTTGTCTGATGGGTTGTCAGTTCGGTTGTTAGATGGGTTGTCTGATGGGTTGTCTGATGGGTTGTCAGATGGGTTGTCAGTTCGGTTGTTAATTGGGTTGTCTGATGGGTTGTCAGTTCGGTTGTCAGATGGGTTGTCAGATGGGTTGTCAGATGGGTTGTCAGTTCGGTTGTTAGATGGGTTGTCTGATGGGTTGTCAGTTCGGTTGTTAGATGGGTTGTCTGATGGGTTGTCAGATGGGTTGTCAGTTCGGTTGTTAGATGGGTTGTCTGATGAGTTGCCTGATGGTTTGTCTGATGGTTTTTTTGATGGATCGTTTGATGTGTTGTCAATTTTGTTTTTAGATGCGTTACCCGATGGGTTGTCACAGATATATTTTACCACGTGGTTCCCCGATGGATTAACAAATTATTTAAACTAGACTGTGTGCGTCGGTTTGTGGTCTTGTCTGTTTATGAATGGTCGAAGAGAGTGAGGCGCATTGAGAGGATGATATTGAGCTTTAGAGATATGGTGAGGCAGGTGGAGAGGCAAAGACAAGAGGAGAGGCAAAAGATACGATAATGTAAGAGAAAGAGGAATAGAGTTTGAAGTGGTGTAGCGTGGAATTAATCTTTACGTTTGTGATGTTCCATCGGAGAACCGAATTGCATTACTTTGAGGACATAAGGGCTTCTTGCACTTAGCAAGTCAAACGATTAGGTGACCTCAGAGATTTTGGATCGCTAAATTTTATTACCGATTTGTCTCAGTGGATTTCGGTCGCAACACTTTACAAGCCACAATCCGCCTAAAATGAAGGTGGCGATGCGTGAAACTCCAATCCTCTGAAATTACTAGTCAAAACATGAATTAACGAAACACAATTGGTAAGAATCTTTAATATTGCTATCTTCTGGTAAATTTTTGTGTGGCTCTTTACTGATCATTGCCTTAAGACCGTATATGAAACTAAATAATTATCATTTGCCATTATTTTATATACATAAGTCTAGCATGTATGGTGTGGTGTTGGGGCAGGGGCGGTTACTTGCAATGTCGTCATCAAAGACTTATTGTATACCTAGCATTAAAGTCTTGCTAATTCAGTAATCTGTAGCAATATGATCTTTATAGCTTTATCATATTTTTCTTCAATATTACAGACGCTCATTCTATAAAGAAGATTATCCCATAGAATGAGCTTCTGATATATATATATATAAGAACAAAGATAAAGGATGTTGCTGCAGATTACTGAACTAACAGTAAAGGTGTAAAGTAATGGATAGGGGCGAGGGGCGCGATCGAGTGAGGACCTAACAGAATCTAACGAAGCATGAAAACTAACACTGAGATGCTGAACAAACTCCTATTCCAAAGTTATTATCCAACCCATCAGGGGTAATTATAATCAGACAATTTCTAGTTCTCATATCACTACCCAACACATCCTGAAGGCCATCATCACATTCTCTAGGTTTGCCACGACACCAAAAAAAAATGCATTACTCCCTGAATCAGTCGTAAGTTAAAATCGATAGGTCTCAGCGACTGTGTCTTAACCACAAGGACTGGCGACAGACCTGGTTCCTGTAGGTCCATCTGTCCGTCATTAGTTCTAATTAGATTTCTATTTTCCCGGAGCTCGATAGCAGGGGAGAGAATAAAATGGTTAAGGAAACTTTAAAAAAAAATATATTTAAAAAAAATAAAGAAAAAAAAAGAACACGTAATTTGGAGTGTTTAAGGTATCATAACCATTGACTCATCTGTGTAAATAGCTTCTAGGGATTTAAATTTTTTTTCGTGAATTTCTATTCTTTGTAACGCAGACAGGAAATTAACAAAATATCTATATAAGAATTTTTCTCTTTATTGAAAAAATGTGTATTGCGCATATTTGAAACACACGTGAACATAAATTAGGTTTTATGATTTCGTTTCTGGACCTACGATGTCGAAATATATTAACCGTATTTACTCGTTCTAAAGCCGACCTTTTTTGGAAAAAATCTAGGGGAAAAAGTTGGGGGTTGGCTTATGAACGAACGGGCTATAGAACGAGTATATACGGTATTTCTGTGAGTTATCACATTGACGAAATCGAATGTGAGCCTTGCCGATTACTTCATAATCAGGTTTAAAGATGTGATGTAGGATTGTGTTGTCTGTGTAGTTTTGAGATCAGGATGTGAGGTCTATGTAGATCAGGATGTGAGGTCTATGTAGATCAGGATGTTTGGTCTATGTAGATCAGGATGTGTGGTCTATGTAGATCAGGATATGTGGTCTATGTAGATCAGGATATGTGGTCTATGTAGATCAGGATGTGTGGTCTATGTAGATCAGGATGTATGGTCTATGTAGATCAGGATGTATGGTCTATGTAGATCAGGATGTTTGGTCTATGTAGATCAGGATGTATGGTCTATGTAGATCAGGATGTGAGGTCTATGTAGATCAGGATATGTGGTCTATGTAGATCAGGATGTGTGGTCTATGTAGATCAGGATGTATGGTCTATGTAGATCAGGATATGTGGTCTATGTAGATCAGGATGTGTGGTCTATGTAGATCAGGATGTGAGGTCTATGTAGATCAGGATATGTGGTCTATGTAGATCAGGATGTGAGGTCTATGTAGATCAGGATATGTGGTCTATGTAGATCAGGATGTGTGGTCTATGTAGATCAGGATGTGAGGTCTATGTAGATCAGGATATGTGGTCTATGTAGATCAGGATGTGTGGTCTATGTAGATCAGGATGTATGGTCTATGTAGATCAGGATGTATGGTCTATGTAGATCAGGATGTTTGGTCTATGTAGATCAGGATGTATGGTCTATGTAGATCAGGATGTATGGTCTATGTAGATCAGGATGTATGGTCTATGTAGATCAGGATGTTTGGTCTATGCAGATCAGGATGTATGGTCTATGTAGATCAGGATGTATGGTCTATGTAGATCAGGATGTGTGGTCTATGTAGATCAGGATGTGTGGTCTATGTAGATCAGGATATGTGGTCTATGTAGATCAGGATGTTTGGTCTATGTAGATCAGGATGTTTGGTCTATGTAGATCAGGATGTTTGGTCTATGTAGATCAGGATGTGTGGTCTATGTAGATCAGGATATGTGGTCTATGTAGATCAGGATGTTTGGTCTATGTAGATCATGATGTGTGGTCTATGTAGATCAGGATGTTTGGTCTTTGTAGATCAGGATGTTTGGTCTTTGTAGATCAGGATGTTTGGTCTTTGTAGATCAGGATGTTTGGTCTATGTAGATCAGGATGTTTGGTCTATGTAGATCAGGATGTTTGGTCTATGTAGATCAGGATGTTTGGTCTATGTAGATCAGGATGTTTGGTCTATGTAGATCAGGATGTTTGGTCTTTGTAGATCAGGATGTGTGGTCTATGTAGATCAGGATGTGTGGTCTATGTAGATCAGGATGTTTGGTCTATGTAGATCAGGATGTTTGGTCTATGTAGATCAGGATGTTTGGTCTATGTAGATCTGGATGTTTGGTCTATGTAGATCAGGATGTTTGGTCTTTGTAGATCAGGATGTGTGGTCTATGTAGATCAGGATGTTTGGTCTATGTAGATCAGGATGTTTGGTCTATGTAGATCTGGATGTTTGGTCTATGTAGATCAGGATGTTTGGTCTATGTAGATCAGGATGTTTGGTCTATGTAGATCAGGATGTTTGGTCTATGTAGATCTGGATGTTTGGTCTATGTAGATCAGGATGTTTGGTCTATGTAGATCAGGATGTGTGGTCTATGTAGATCAGGATGTGTGGTCTATGTAGATCAGGATGTTTGGTCTATGTAGATCAGGATGTTTGGTCTTTGTAGATCAGGATGTGTGGTCTATGTAGATCAGGATGTTTGGTCTATGTAGATCAGGATGTTTGGTCTATGCAGATCAGGATGTTTGGTCTTTGTAGATCAGGATGTGTGGTCTATGTAGATCAGGATGTTTGGTCTATGTAGATCAGGATGTTTGGTCTATGCAGATCAGGATGTTTGGTCTTTGTAGATCAGGATGTGTGGTCTATGTAGATCAGGATGTTTGGTCTATGTAGATCAGGATGTTTGGTCTTTGTAGATCAGGATGTGTGGTCTATGTAGATCAGGATGTTTGGTCTATGTAGATCAGGATGTTTGGTCTATGCAGATCAGGATGTTTGGTCTTTGTAGATCAGGATGTGTGGTCTATGTAGATCAGGATGTTTGGTCTATGTAGATCAGGATGTTTGGTCTATGAAGATCAGGATGTTTGGTCTTTGTAGATCAGGATGTGTGGTCTATGTAGATCAGGATGTTTGGTCTATGTAGATCAGGATGTTTGGTCTTTGTAGATCAGGATGTGTGGTCTATGTAGATCAGGATGTTTGGTCTATGTAGATCAGGATGTTTGGTCTATGCAGATCAGGATGTTTGGTCTTTGTAGATCAGGATGTGTGGTCTATGTAGATCAGGATGTTTGGTCTTTGTAGATCAGGATGTGTGGTCTATGTAGATCAGGATGTTTGGTCTATGTAGATCAGGATGTGTGGTCTATGTAGATCAGGATGTTTGGTCTTTGTAGATCAGGATGTTTGGTCTTTGTAGATCAGGATGTGTGGTCTATGTAGATCAGGATGTTTTGTCTATGCAGATCAGGATGTGAGGTCTTTGTAGCTGTTTAGTTTAAGTAAGTAGCCTACAGACATGATTTATTTCAACGATTAGTGTAGCAATGATGTTTGGACATAACGATGAGCGATCCAAAATTGTGTGCCCTTTGATGAGAGGTCAAATGTGTGGTCCCCAAAAACTGTGTGGTCCTCTAAAACTGTGTGGTCCTCTAAAACTGTGTGGTCCTCTAAAACTGTGTGGTCCCCAAAACTGTGTGGTCCTCTAAAACTGCGTGGTCCCCAAAAACTGTGTGATCCTCTGATGCGCACATTTCATGTGTTGATGGCATTGTCTCATGACTGATTCTCATCGGTTGCTCGTTCATGTTTCAATAACAGTTGAGAAATTAATGTGTGCCGTCCAGCGGAAAAGTGTTAAACAAAATCGATTGTGCTTGTGAAAATGCGTAGCGGATTTTTTTAATGGATTAACAGACATTGAAAACAACAAAAAAGGAAGGGGGGGGTGGCTAAAAGAAGATATAAATGAAGACAAATGTGGATGCAACCGTTGAAGATATGTGGGTGTATTGGATTTATTGATGCATTGTAACGAGAAAAAATATATATAACTTTTTATCTTAGAGTCTTAGAGAATAGAATGCCTCACCTTAAAATTATTGGTTAAACTCAAAACAAAGCCCGTCGTCCAAGGTCGGTAATAAGTGAAGGGTAACCTGTCAAGTTTATGGTAGGGCTGCACAACATCCACATCAACTGACTCCAAAATGAAAATGAAACGTCATCAGTCTTCGTTTGAACCAGAGGTTTTGTGCAGAGACCTTAGTTCCCCCACACCGCCGTCTGTCCAAGGAACTTACCTACACACACACCGCGGTCTGTCCAGAGACCCTACCTCCCCCACACCGCGATCTGTCCAGAGACCCTAACCCCCCCCCCACACACACACAACGCGGTCTGTTCAGAGACCCTACCTCCCAACCACTGCGCTTTGTCGAGAGACCCGCCATCTTGACTGGCCATACATGTGTATCACGTCAAAAATAATATACATTATCATCATCATCATCAGTCCCGTGACCGTTGCGGTCGTTGGGGGGAGCGCATGGACACATCAACAGTTGACGATCTCCACATATGCCTATTTTGAGCGGCGGCCAATAATTCATGCCATTTTATCCATGTCCATTCCTTTATGTTGTCCAGCCAGCTTTTCCGTTGTCTACATCTTCGCCGGCCCCCTTCTACAGTGCCTTGAAGGATAATTTTTGTCAGGGTATCATGTCGCAGTACATGACCGAACCATGCCATCTTACGTCTCTTAATTGTTGTTATGATTGTTTCTTGATGACCCGCAAAAGAGTTTATTCTGTCCCAGACATATTCATTGGTCGTATGTTCTAAATATGAGATCTGGAGAATTTTCCTCATGCATTTGTTTTCAAATGCCTGCAGCTTGCTTTCAGTGGCTGCCATTAGTGTCCAGGTCTCACATCCGTTAAGGACAATGGTTTTAACGAGAGGTCTGTAAAGCCTGAGCTTTGATGGCAGGCTAATGTTTTTGCTGTTCCATATTTTCGTCTGTGATTTCCAGTTCCGGTCAAGATGGCGGACTTCTAACAAAACAGTAAATTTGAGGCTACTTTTTGTTGAAATTTTGAAAGATAAGATGAAATAAGATGAAATAAGATGAAATAAGATGAAATAAGATGAAATAAGATGAAATCTCCATCCAAATACATGGACAATTGTGTCATCTAAGTTTATCTATTCATGCAAGTATATAATAGCCTTAGATTTAGCTATACGCTTTCTTATACATCTTAATCGGACCACTGGCGCTATAAAACCACGTGCGTCAGGCATTTGAACATCATTAACCATGTAAGACTGCTCATATAAGAGAAGGAAAACTCTGTTTACAAACCTCCGCTGCCTTGCGGTCATACTCACTCTCGAGAAATGCTAGGGGAGTAAACCCTGATAAAAAAAATCAACGAGTTGGAGAGCAGCTGGATGCCACCAAGTCTATAAGCGCACAGAAAGGAAACATATACACTAAAGTTATAATAAATAACCCGTAAAAACAAAGTTTTTGACTACAAACCCCAACGCGCACCGCCGCATCGCTCAAAATAAACTCTTGGAAAAAAAAGTTGCACCACAAATAATTCGTTTTGAACGTCCGCGTAAATTTGTTCAATATGTAAATGAGATTTAATTTTTCTCCGCTAGTGATTGACTGTAGGAGTCTGTAGTAGTTTGAGCGACGAATCGCTATCGAGGACCGGATAGAAAATTGCCTTTTATTATATACTAGTAACAAAGCCCGCCCAAGGACGGGAATAAGTGTAGGGTGACCTGTGAAGTTCATGGACGCTATGTTTTGGTAGTTGTTATGCTGAAGCGTTTGCAGGACATTGTCGTCGCAGGGTAAGGGATGTGGACAACAACAACAACAAGAACAGCAAATACAACAAAAACAACAACAGCAACAACAACAGCAACAACAACAACAAAAACAACAACAACAGCAACAAAAACAAAACAACAACAACAACAAAACAAAATCAACAACAACAGCAAAACAACAACAACAAAACAACAGCAACAACAACAAAACAACAACAATAACAACAACCACAAAACAACAACAATAGCAACAACCACAAAACAACAACAACAAAACAACAACAAAAAACAACAACCACAAAACAACAACAACAACAACAAAAAACAACAACAATAACAGCAAAAAAAACACAACAAATAACACTTTAAACTCTTGCATTTAACAGAATTGTCATTGGAATAAGCGGCAGGCATCACTTCAAGATGGGAACAACATAATGAATTATGACAAAAAAACTGCACCAAAAATAACTCGTTTTGAACCTCCGCGTAATATGTAAATTTGTCTCCGCTAGTGATTGGCTGTAGGAGTCATATGTGTTTGAGGGACCAATCGCTATAGATGACGGGACAGAAAGGACAGAAACTTGCCTTTTATTATATAGGATATATATATATATATATATATATATATATATATATATATATATATATATATATATATATGTGTGTGTGTGTGTGTGTGTGTGTGTTTGTGTGTGTTTGTGAGAGACAGAGAGAGTTGTAAGAAGAAGAGAGATTGGATACACTACTTTCATTACATATACATTCTTTTATTGAGTTCGATTACAGACACACACGCACATACACACACACATACATACACACACACATACATACACACACACATACACAAACACATACAGACATACACAAACACACATACACCCACAGATATGGAGACAAAAAAGGCGCGGAGAAAGAGAGATTGCTTTATTGCGTAAAATTTTATAATTAAATTTCATTACACACAAACATACAGAGAGAGAGAGAGAGAGAGAGAGAGAGAGAGAGAGAGAGAGAGAGAGAGAGAGAGAGAGAGAGAGAGAGAGAGAGAAAAGAGAGAGAAAGAGAGAGTGAACAAATAAAGATAAAACTTACAATGTGCTCAATAGAGAATGAATATAAAACGAGAGAAATAGAAAAGTGCATTGGGCCATATAATACAGTCGTAATTGTTTGTGCACTGGACATAAAAAGCCATTTGTCTGAATTCAGATTCCCCCAGGGGAGTTAAGCCCGAGGAAGATGAATAAGCAGTCTTTTAGAAATCATAATGTGAGACAAAAAAAACAAAACGGGCACCTTAACAAAAAATAAATATAATAGGAACTCCCGGAGAATTGCATGTCTGATAACAGAGAACATAAGTGTGCGCAGACATCGGTCTCTAGAGAGCTGGTCCCGGTGAAAATAGATCACTTTGGCTTTTTCAACGCTGCTTCGGTATTATTAGTTTTACTAGCTGAGCTTTGACGTGTGTATCAGAAAAAAGAGGAAATCCGTTGAGGGCGACTTGGGACCAATGACGGGGTCTATGAATATGAGTCAGGTATGGAGCTCAATGGGATTTTATACAATGACATATTGTAAGTCTGATATGTCAACCAATGCGATAGTCTGTTATGGCATATTGTTAATCTGATATTACTTAACAGTTAGTGCCACAAAAACACTAGTCTGTGCTCTTGTACTGGCTCGTATGGATTACTGCAATTCTCTTTTGTCTGGTGTGCCAAAACAATGCATTGAAAGAATACAGAAAGTTCAAAATTCAGCTGCCAGACTGGTGCTCAAGGCAAAAAAACATGACCATGTTACTCCACTTCTTCGCTCACTTCATTGGCTGCCTATACAAGCCCGTATTGATTACAAACTGGCCGTTCTCTGTCACAATTTCTTTTCGGACTCATGCCCATCGTATCTTACTGAACTT
The DNA here is from genome assembly GCA_944989445.1 of Ampullaceana balthica. Lineage (NCBI taxonomy): Eukaryota > Metazoa > Mollusca > Gastropoda > Lymnaeidae > Ampullaceana > Ampullaceana balthica. The sequence goes on from CALYLW010000104.1 coordinate 730,800, forward strand.
TTGTCGGTCTACTCACCCACTCGCAAGCTAAGATCTTCTGCAGACACACGCGTTCTCTCTGTTCCTACGACACGCACCAAAACGTTTGGTGAAAGGTCATTCTCTTTTTGTGCAGCCAAACAATGGAATTCTCTACCATTACACATACGTAGTATTCAAACAACCAAGTCTTTCAAGACTGCACTTAAGACACATCTTTTCACAACTTATTTTTAAAATTGATGAAACAGCATTTCTTGTAAATGATTAACGTAGCTTATGTATAATGTATTGTAATTTTTTGTGTTTGTTGTGATATGAAAGTTAATTTAATACTTATAAGTATGTTATTTCTTTCATGTAAAGCGCTGTGAGCACAGTTCCTTACTGGGATACAGCGCTATATAAATAATCAATTTATTATTATTATTATATGATAACCAATGGGTTAATCTACTATGACAGTGATGGCGAACCTATGGCGCGCGTGCAACAGTCGGCACGCAGTGCCCCATCAGGCGGCACATGACTAATTCTTCCTTAATGAAACTAACAAAGCCAACCCACCATATTCGGGGTTTCCTTGGAGTGTTTTCACTTCGCTATAAATAAGTGGGCTTGGATTTGAATTTTTGACACGCGACCTTACAAAGGATCGTCATTACTGTACTATGGCATATTGTGTGTCTGATATGATAATCAATGGGATAGTCTATTGTGTCATATTGTGAGTCTGATATGATATGCAATGGGATAGTCTACTCAACTACGAAAGACTGTGTGTCTCGTATGGACATATACTAATCTATGTATCAATTCATTGCCCTATCTACTGATACTTTAACAGCCTTAAAATAAATAAATAAATAAAAATTTTAAAAAGCAATTCACGTGCAAATTTTGTGCCCTAGAGCTAGGGGAGCCTAGGGTGGCGGGAGAGTCATACGCCCAGACAAAGTTATATGGCTCTGCCCACTGCCCACCAGAGCGCCCAGGTCCTAGCCACAACTTTAAGAGAACAATCTCAAACGCTACAGAATATGAATGTACGTAAGTGAATATTGTAATGGACAATTTCACATTATATTCAATCCCGGTATGTATGAACGGCTGTCTAGCAAATCTTTGTAATAGTAATCTATCGCAAACATGAGCAACTGTATTGCACTAATGCAGTGGCTCTTAACCCTTTCAGATGCAAAGACCACTTAAAAAGTGTATGTCTTAGCCGCGGGCAACTACTAAAAAATTTTGCTACTCCCGTGCAGGAAATTTATAGATAATTATACTTTGCATATAAATTAAAATTTCATCATCGTGGACCACAGGTTGAGAACCACTGCACTAATGTAATAGTATATAGGTACGCTGCAACTTTATCCACAAACATAAGGTTTTGCCCCATTTTATTTTTTAAAAAAATGAGGAGCACTAAAAATTGTCGCCCATTGATATGTACAGCACCTTAAGGAACGATAACCCTTGACGACACAGGAAGTAGTTAAACTTCATTTGTAGAGAAAGCAGAGGACGTTGGGTAACTAACTACTCGCCATCTTCGTGGTACTTCCAAGTAAAGAATGATAACTCTGGTTGACAAGAGAAGTAACATCACGAACTGCAGTGTCACCTAAAGCCAATGTAATTGGACGAAACGCTTGCAAAACATTACAATTTCCCAGAGTTTCATTAACGCCTTATAATTAAAAAAAAAGACAATGA